>LR990955.1:16019010-17222812 GCA_905163465.1 Craniophora ligustri
CTCCGAATACCTAAAACGCCGAAAATGTTCACGAAATCTACGACCAATGCCGACCGGGCACTTATGAACCGATGAGGTTCATATGAAATTTCGAGCATTTTTTCTTATGAACCTATGCGGTATCATATGACATTTTAGACTTTAAAGACATTTAAAAGTCAAATTAGTCGCTTCGTTTTGCTTATTATATAAAGTGTAAGTGCATTTTTACTTACTACAAGATTTACAAGACATCATAAAATTATTTTAGTACCGATCGAGCCCAACAGATGGCGGTGTGCATTTGCCGTCTATTTCTGAATCGCGGTGTTAAGATTCTCCGCCGTTTGGTTGGGTGGTTCCGAGTACTGTCTTACGATATCTCTGGTTTCCTTCAAAACGCACAAATCTTTCGCCTTTTACTAAAGATTTCCGTGGAGGGGAACACTCAAATGAGTCTAATACTATTTTTGAATAACTTCGCTTCGGCGAAGTAAGAAATTACTTAGCAATTACTATGTATATAATAATACATATTGATATATATACTTCACATCTAATACTATGTATTTGTGATTATGTCGTTGATGAGTACTAAGTGCTTATAACTATAATTAAGATAGACAATGATGATAATTAATAATATTAATTTGATTGTTATAAATAATTAATTATTTAGAATTAAAAAAAATGAATTATAATTAATTAGAACTCATTAAATTACCTATTTCCAAATTAATAATATGATTATAATTAAAATGATGATATTTTAAATAGTTAATTTAAAATACCATCATTTTAATTAGTAAAATCTCTGTAGTAAAATCATTTATGAAAAATTTAATTCACACAAGTACAAGTCTTTGATTTTCTTTATGCCGTTTAAAGACAAATCCGTTTGGTAACAGTTTATTGGCTAATCAACGTATCCCAAAAAACATGATATTTTCTAACGATAACATAAACTTGCTTGAATCTAGTTATGGCGCTGCTGATCCTAAAAGTCTGATCTGTTCTGGTCTTCAGTAAAAAGCGTAAGATTTATGCGTTTTTAAGGAAAACAAGAAATAACAACAGAACTCTCGAAACTACTCAACCAAACGACGGATACAATTTTATTACCGCAATTGAGAAATTTGATTTCTTTCGATAATGAGAAGATATTAAAAATTTAGAAGTTTTTAACTTTAAGCTTGCATAAAAAATAGCAAAACTTTATTTACGTTGAACATTTTAAGTTGGAATGTACAAAAGGCACATAAACTAGCAATTCCCACAGCTTGTATTTTGGAATAAAATGTTCAATCATGAAGAATGATGCGATGTTTAACGAATTAACCGGACCTTTCGCGATCTGTAATTGATAATAAAGTTCCGATTTATTTCAAGTATTGTAAATTATAATAACAGATAAACTTCAGAACAGTTTTCCAAGGACGCATCAGACGCTCCAGCATCACAGTTGACAGCCACATCATAAATATAATAAACGAGCCTTTATCCGCGACTTCATTTGTGTAAAATTAGTAACGTTATTCGCATACAAACTTCCAACTCCTTTTTAATGGATGAATTCCGGGATGAAAATTATCCCATGTCCTTTCACGGGACTAAATCGGTTCAGTGGTTATAGCGCGAAGAGATCACACACTTTCGCATTTAAAATATTAGTATAGATTAAAGCTATGCAACGTCAACTTACTCCTAAGAAAATGTTAAACTCAATTACTTCCAGAACTCTCGTAGAATCTAATATGAAGGTTGTTAAAAGGATTTGCATTTTTAAGCAGTAATTCCTTTAAAGAATTCATGGAAGAACTACTTAGGTGCTGGCATTTACTATCTGTGATTTCGTCTTAATTAGAAAGCAAGTATAATATGATTACGATGCTGATGCAGCCGCTATTACTGCCAAAAATAAAACAAAAGATTACATACCTACTACTTCTTCTTAATGAGTGAATATTAAATGTAATAAATAATTATTATACGATGAACATCAGTGTAACTAAAAATGAATGTTAGTTTCACTTATGTTTAACAGATGGCGCTGTGCATTTATAGTCTATTTCTGAATCGCGGTGTTAAGATTCTCCGCCGTTTGGTTGGGTGGTTTCGAGTATTAATTTTTGATATCTCTGGTTTCCCTTCAAAACGCATAAATCTTTCGCCTTTTACTAAAGATTTCCGTGGAGGGGAACACTCAAATGAGTCTAATACTATATTTGAAAAACTTCGCTTCGGCGAAGTAAGAAATAACTTTGTCAACTACGATCAAGTACCATCATAGGTGTGTCACCGGTTGTAAATGGTTATACTGATGGTTAGTTCGCTCAAGTGATGGGTCAATTATATTCGGTAGGCTATATTTTGTATACATAATTAATCACTTCAATACCGTTAAAAGTGGTCACGTATAGATTGTCCTAGTATATACAGAGGGCTACAGAAAAAAGCAAATGTTGTAGATTATCAAAGTCAAAGTCAAAATATCATTTATTCAAAGTAGGCCAAATTTAATTGGCTCTTTTTGAACGTCGACAATAAAGACAGCCCCCAAAAACGCCCGCCCTTCACCTTCATTGTTCTGAGTAGCCGACTTACACCATTAATGTTGCTAGTTGAGCTCAGTCTTAAGTATTGTCAGTTAGAATTGAGTATTGTCTGACTAGTGTCATGTATAGACTCACCTATAATACCTATAACAGACACTAGGACGTATAGCGCCACTAGTGCCGCGAGGGTCGTCTCCTCCGCCGGGTCGCGCTCCGCATCGCTCGCGTTACTGTACATCACGCAGCATCTTCATGCACTGCAACAAGTGAGAACAGTCAGGACATTTCCAAGAACATAGGTACATGTTATTATTACCTATTTACTATAGCATAGAGCTGTGGTAGCCTAGTGGTGTGACCAGTGGACTGAGATGTTAAAGGTCGAGTTCAAACTCAAGGCACGCATCACTGACTTTTCGAAAGTTATATGCGTATTTATCACATGCTCAAACGGTGAAGGAAAACATCGCGAGGAAACCTGCATGCCTGAGAGATCTTCTCGATGGCATGTGAAGTCTGCCAACCCGCAGTAGGCTAGCGTGGTGGACTATAGCCTAATCCCTCTCAAATGAGAGGAGACCCGTGCCCAGTAGCGGGACAATAATCAGTTGATGATGATGACTATAGCATACGTAGGTTAAGGAACCCCTATAAGGGATGATATAGGATATAACTATCTTATGTTCTTCCTCGGAACGCAAACTATCTCTACACCGAATTTAATCTAAACGGTTCAAACGTGAAAGGGTAACAGATTCATACTTTCACATTCATAATATTGCCAGAACTAAATTAATTAGTTAATAAAAGACGTTCAATTGCAGTACCTACTGATCTACCTATTGGAACTCCATATTTACTAATTAATTAGTACTCGTAACACAAGCCTCGATGCTTAGGAACTAGATGGCGCTGTGTCATAATGTCCAGAAATAATTATTATTTATTTATTATTATCTCATCTTATTCTCTGTGAATACACTAGCTTTCCATCTAGAAGAATATCGATATTCTTTATCCTAAGCGTAAAAATTCCCTTGTCAATAATCCCAGATGCCTTATATAAAACTCAGGGTGAATAGGAGTTTTGGCAACGCTTTATCATAAACCTATCGTAACACTGATTCTATAAAAAAGATCCGAAACCATCACAATGCAATGCAATAAAACCATATTTTTCCTCAATATCTTTTCAATACATTAAACTAGAATATGTCATTTCGTAATGGTATTTTTGAGTCCCTTACGAAATTCTTCAGGAGATAAATATTATGTCAGGCAGGAAGCGTTATTAAATATTTTATGAGTCTTACGCCTTAAGGTGTGGGTACTTTTCTGTGCTATTCCATACAAATACAGTCCACATTAAAAATAACACTCTTGTAATAAAAAGATCTCCCACGCCTTAAAAATTGCTGTTTTTTTTATACTTTGTATGTAAGTCACGCGCATTCTTTTGGCTGCATTGATTATTATTTATTAATTTGTAAATGACATTATTATCTATACGTTTCATATATCCAGTCGTAAAATTGTCTTCTTTACAATAAACGGAAGATAAATATTATCATATGGATTAAATTGGCTTAAATTGAATGTCTACCTACGTAATATATTTTTGTGATACCGCTGTGTTTATTTTTTGTATAGAGAGTAGATATGTCAGTCTCTATTAACGGCATATACAGAATGAGCACAGTGTGTTAGAATTACATTTTATTTATGTTGAGTACAATTTGCAGAAATGTTACTTATTCATTAAAAATACGACTCTGTAATGAGATGGTTCAGAATTTCTCGTATTTAAATAAACTGTTTTGATTAAGCTTGTCAAAGTACGTTTCTAGTCAGATTAGTATTCATTATTTTACATAATGAGATTTTTAGAGAAAATGATTGTAGTTAAAGACGTCAAAATGATTGTTAAATAATCTGAATTAGGTAAGGTACCTAAAGTTTTAATTATAATTATTATTTGCTTGTATTTATAGAAAGCCCCCATCATCCTAGGTTGACGATAGATATGTAATTTTAATTTATTATATATAACCCTATTAATAATAATTTTAGTCTAAGTAAAAAAAAACTGCATAACTTTTTCATATGCAGAAGAGGTAATAATAAAAAAGTTCGGTTAAACCAATAAAAAATACTATAAAGCCGAGCCATCTCCCGTGATTTATTTTAGCAGTTTTAATTTTACAACGATACAAATAGGTTTGTAATAAAAAGTCGTCTATTACAATCTCACCCCACGTAAGTCAACTATAAAAGGAAGAATAAAAAGATCCCTTTGCCTGTTATTACAATATAATGGCGCGTCTAGACGGCCATATTGAGTTTTAAGAAGACTTGCTTTTATTTTTATTTTTTTCTTGAAAGTATCAATGTATCGTTTTCTATTTAAAATTAAATTTGGTTTTAGGGGGTGGCAAAACTGATTTGTGTTCAAATCTCTTTTATAAACACACACACAAACATTTTTAACATCATTATCCCGAGTTACTGATATTTTAAATTAGATGCGAATAGGTATAAGAAATTTAAATAAAACTGCTTTTTGTACATAATATGAAACGTTGAGTTTAAATATCATATACTGCGATAAACGTAGAACGTAGTTTTACAGACGAATAAGTTATTTATGTAAAAATTGACACTTGAATGTACATAAATGCGACAGTTTGCTCATAAACACACCCATGGGCAATAGAAAGTTCTAGAGCGGAACGATGATTTCTATATTTATTGCAGTTGTTACTAGCTAGACCAAGTTATACGAGGTTCGCGTATTTTATGCAAAACCTTAGGGAAATCATGAAAGTACTTTATTGAGTCGGCCGATCATAGCCAAGGACCCCAAGAGGGGATGCTTTAGCGTATCATACTTTATACCATGTTTTTTTATACCATGGAGATGGCACACTAGCCTACAGCCTGTTTGTACGCAGTTACCGAAGCTTATAAGCGTTTGCAGCAAAAGGGGGGCCTTTTCCTCACTCCTTTTCGAGGAACCCCATGCTTCAGTCGTTTAGAAAAATCTCGGCAGGCGGTTTAGGTAATTCCACAGCCTGATAATTGGTATGGTTATTAAAATGTTATAAATATTACCTTCGAATTTTAAGGAGACCAGTCACAGTTATTGTCGACAGTTATCGTAGTCATCTTGTATAAAAAAGAGCCTAAATCGGGAAGTGGCGTAATACAAAAATGACATCGTGCCTTAAATCGTAGGAAAACTTAGGAATAAACGAAACTCGGATAGGCTTACAGTACGTAATGTTTCTTCACTCATTATTTGTCACTAGTCTAACAAAGAATGTCGCTTTCAGAATAGAACTTACAATTCTGTATTCAAGGGAACGCTTTGTATCTGAAATGTATGTTGCAAGTAAAAACGGCACGTATTTTGTAGCTCAGTGACAAGAGGCCTACTTCTTTTATTCAGCGAAAACGATGGAAGTGAAAATCTGAGAGCATTTCGCGACTTTAAGTAAAGTCTGTCACCCGGCGCTATGAATGCTAGGATAGCGGATAGGGGTGGCCTGTGGCTTTCTCACTTTGAGTCCAGTTTCCTGTTCAGCAGAACAGCAGAACGTGTATATTTTTTTGTGACGACACGATAAGCCCACCGATTGTCAACTCTGCTTGCGGTCCCGGGTTCGAATCCCGGTAGGGACAAATGTTGTGCTATAAGGCCCCGGGTTCGAATCCCAGTAGGGACAAATGTTTGTGTGCTGAGCATCAACATACAACATTGTCATGGATGTATAATATGTGGACGTCTAACGGTTGAAATGATGATGATGACGATGAAAAAAAAAAATACACGCAATGTGGAAAATTTTATTAAAATCTGTTCTTTAGTTCAGAAGTTCATCGTGAAAGAACAACGTGACACAATTTTTAAAATTTTGCGTACGGGCCAGCCCCAGCTTTATCCTGAGCTGTGTGGCCAGCAGACTCGATTGTCTGTACGTGAGTCGCTGCTGCAAGCTGTCCACCTCAGTGTTAAGAGAGTGGCAGTGATCGTGTTTGTACATAGGTATAAGAAATATTGTTACTAAGTGAGTCAAGTTACTTTAAATAAATAAATAATAATTATTATTTAAAACTGTTTTCAGAGGGACTTTTTAAATATACCCTCTCGCCTGTTATCGTCGTGGGGTTAGGCAGAGGTGTACTAATTTACACCCATATTTAGTCGGTATATTTTATTTTTCATGGACCTAAAAAATATACCGACTCGCTCGAAAGAGGGGGAGCCTATTATATTACTATTTATCGAATAAAAGTAAGTTTATACGATATTATAGAGATTATATTATTATGTATTTTCTGTTATATTAGATTAGGTAGATATATGTATATTCTAAAATGTCAATTCTTCATATAACACCAACCCACCTCTTTTTATTCAACCTGTATAAATAGTCATTGTATGACGTGAGTCCACTTGACTACGTAATCTCAATGAGTACATATAGAAAATTCTTTCAACAAACAAATGAATGTAAAAGAAAATAGTTACACAAAAAAGGTCAAGGAAAATCTTTTGTATTCCTAATAATATCGGACATTGTTATTTATTTTAGTTTGGGTCAACCGTCGCCCACGCACGTTGGAATACAATACAAAACAAAATATTGTATTGTTTTTTTATTGTATCACGAAAATGTGAGTGGGGGTACAAGTTAGCTGATATTCGTTGTATTGGATTGTATTGGAATAGGTTTCAGTTATTGGGCACGTACCACGACGTATTGTAGCAGTCTTATTTCGGTTGTAAGAAAGGGATGGCGTGTTACATATTGTATAGCGCTATCCCTGTCTTTCAAGAGCAATAATGATGCTCACACGTAGTTGCATGGCTACAGGAGACCACCGCTGAGTCGTTATGATGAGTGGTCACTAATCTCCATAAAACGTAGTTTCTAGGACTGAAATTAGTGTTGACAGTTCTAAAGAACCTGTATTGGTCTACTTGACATAAACCATTTGACTTTTCTACGGAATGTTGTAGTTCGTATAAAGACTTAATAGTTGATGTCATAAGGTGCTCTATTATCAGAGTTTGGTCCTTTCAGGCGAGCCAAATCCCATCTAAGTGATTTGAAATATAAACAATAGAGATCGTTTAGAAAAATAATTTAACTCTTTTTATCATGTTTTAAGTACCCAATTTTGGTCTTTATTATTATATTATTATTTTTTGTAGCGAAATTTAAAATATATAACACTTCGTTTAGGTTTTCTGTGATATGCATTGAAACGTAGTACGTAATGCAACGAAAGGAACATATATAATTTTACTATAATAATATATAAGTAATATAATAAATATAATATAAATATTAATAGTCGTCTCAATCTCTACAAAATATTGTTAAAAAAAAACAGTTTTATTAAATAAAACTGGAAGAAGCATAAAATTAATTCAGACTGGCTGACAAATAAATCAAATAAAAGAATTTTCATTTAGTTTTAATTTGTCCTTTGTCGACGTTTGCGCGCGAATTTTCTTTAGGTATCTTTGGTTTGGCTGTCAAAGAGGCCGTTGATTTATTCTAATTTTAAAATAATGTTAAGTCACGGAGCTTAATAGAAGGAACAGTTTTAATTCAATAGACTGTTGTAGGTATTATTTTATTTGTGAATGATTATATCTTTGTAATAGGTCCCATGAAAAACGGACTATTTAATAATATTTAAATAATAAAAAATATTTAAATATCTGAGTATCTTACTCAGATAGATATTAAAAAATATTACAATATAAATGACTAAAAATATATAAAGATAAGAAATCTTTAGATATGTACAAAAAATCACTCCGCCGCGACAGTGCAATCACTGCCGTGACCAGGATTCGAACCTGGGTTACTACGGCCACAACGTAGGGTCCTAACCACTAGACGATCACGGCTACCGGAGCTTGTACCAAAGTATAGCAATAACACGATCTCTTTAATACAGCGCTGTTACTTTGCTAAATAAAAAAGGCTTTGTTAGAAAGCTAATTTTGACAGAAACGCTTTGCTTCTTAATATAGTCGAGTTATACGCGAACTGGAGTACTTTCTAAGCTTACGTCATCAGCGTACCACGTAATTGCTGTTGTAATTACGTAAACAAATAATTATGTATCAAATTTCGTTTATGAAGCAAAGTAATACTGTTTACGAAGTTTGCATGCGAGAATAATTTACATAATGTTTCGCGATAAGTTTCTAGCCATTAAAAATACACTGATTGGAAAAGAAAAGACATTTAATAAAATACATTGTATATGTATAAATTATAATTATGTATACATATATCAGTTATACATGATTGCATGTATTGACTATGTAATTATTTGATTTATGGCATTGTTTCATTATACCTACCAAGTTTGATTGAACCTTACAACCTCAAAACATGAAAAAAAAATCGGCCTAATTTGGGTTGGCAGACTACACACGCCACCGAGAAAATCTCTTCCTTCACCGTTTGAGCATCTATTAAATACAGACGCAACTTCGAAAACGCTTCACAGTCCACTGGTCACACTACTAGGGTATCTATCACAGCTAGAGGATTCGATCCCGGAATCCCGGGATCCCGAGACCCGAGTTCCCGAGTTCGAATCCTCTCGAATCGAATCGATGGTAACCAGTTCTATTCTGAAAGCGACAGTCTTTGTTAGACGAGGTGACAAATAATAAGTGAAAAATAATTACGAATTGTAAGCCTATCCGAGTTTCGTTTATTCTGAAGTTTTCCTACGATTTAAGACACGATGTCATTTTTGTGTTTCGCGGTTACAGCTGACAAAGCAGCTATAGCGTATTAATCGTTATTCGTATTCATCAAAAGTGCTATATTTGCATATCACATCGAAAATGGATTACAATCGCACCGGTGATTAATTAATTTAAGAGCCGAATTGATAAAATAAATTATTTTTATATCTCAAATGTTCATCTCGTTTTAACTACAAAATACCTACGTGGCATACATATTTTATATAGAACTTGAATGATTTTAAATTTCAAATTTCATTTTCGGTATGCTCTGCAGCGTGGTCTGGAGTAGACAGAGATGTAGGGTGTCCTGATTTTACGAATATAATTTTATTTTGATATTTTGAAATGACCCACGCAAGTATCCAATATAACAGCGTGTAACGGCGCAGTTTAGGAGAGGCCTATGTCCAGCAGTGGCCGGCGATAGGCCGAGTCTTAAGTCTGCAAAAGTTATATTCGCATAAATAAAATATATTATGTACATATTTATAAGAAAATATCTGTGTAGTGTATCTACTATCTAGTATCCTCGTTACATAGCTTGGAACTAGATGGAGCTGTGTGATAATGTCCGGATACATTTATTAATGTACTCTGTCCAAAAAATGTGACCCGCTGCCTCAGACATGAAAAAATGCAGGGTAAAAGGTGCATATTCTGGTAAGGTTCCACCAGAATATGCACCTTCTAACCTGCATTTTTCCATTTTTAAAGCATGAATTGAGCGTCAAGTGAGATTGAATGCTCAACTCAACTACACTAGATGAGCCACTCAAGTGGCGTGTTCATTTAGAAGTGGAAAGTCAACTAAGATAGAATGCCATCAGCCACCTATTCGTACACTTGTTTTGAGAAATAACAGTCGATACGTTTGCTGGAATTCAATATTTGTCCAGTTTTGAAATACGGTTAGGTAACTTTAGTATGCTTCCTCTCAAATGTCAAAATGTAGAGTATAAGTATAAAAAAAAATATTACCATACAAATGCCAAAGGCCAGTGTGTCAGAACAGGCCGCAAAAATAATTATGAGAAAAAAAGAATTAATAACAACTGTCAACAATACGGGTGGTACCAACATAATAATAAAATAAAGCAAAAAATGGAAGCTCAAATAAACTTGAATAATAATAAACTACGTCAATCAAAAGTGTTGCAAACATTATATTAATTGGTTCGCTTGTCATAAACAACAAATTAATTGATATAGGTACATCAGGCATAGCAAATTTATTTGCGTATAATTAAGAAGAAATTAAATGAAAATGAACAACAGCGGCCGACGACGCGGCGCGGCGCAGGTAATTGGTCCCGCTCATAAATATTTCAATGAGTGTATTACTAATTAGTTGAATAAATTGAATTGGCGTCTTTTGGGGTCGTATAATAATATGATTATCATTAATAAGGTTCTTTATTGTTATTATTTTGGTTTTGATAATCGTTTTTATTTCATCATGGTACTGTGAGTTGTGAATTGGTTCTAAGTGAAGCTGTTGAGATTTTCTAAGAACTTATAAATAAGAAATATTTTTTTAATGTTTCGATTATCAGACAGTGTTATTATGACTTTTCTACGATTTATCAGAAGCATTGAAATAGAACAAAAGGACAAAAGATTTATCCTAATAAATTCACATTTAAAAAAAATATCTAAATGGGTTCATCCGTTCAGGATCTAGAAAGCCAGGCACAAACAGATTAATCTTTGAATACCTACAGACACAAGCTTTTAGCATCGGGATTAAAAAAGTTACACATTCGAATTGAGAACCTCCTCCTTTTTGAAGTCGGTTATATTTATGGGAATTATTTTTTGTCAGTTTTACAAGAAATAATTCATATATTGTTAATCCAACGTTTAAAAAAAAAGAACTCCGCTGTAAAACCGTCATCGATTAAGCAAAGGTAATAAATTAAACAACCCATTAACAAGAGCGTTGTGAAGCGAGGGGAAATCACCAAGCCGTTAAGACAAATGAACGTCGGGCTGAGCAAATACCGACGCGCTGAACTGGGACCGCGAAAAATAGAACAGATTTTGGAATTTGCGAAACAAAGAATAATGTCCTTATTTTTGTATTTCAATTTAGAATACCAGTTATATTTTTTTTTAATTACAGAAGAGAATAGAAGGCCAAGTACTTTATTTATTATTAAATTAATAAAAAAACATGAAAGGATGTGGATTTTACAGGATACATTGTTGATACGTATTGTTTTTTTTTATGCGAGGTAATGATGGTTAGTTCCGTGTGCATTAACAAAATACATCATTAAAATTTTAAATTTTATAGATTTTCTAAATATTGATATATTTAGTGCTTTTGTGAGATTTTGAATTATAATTTTTTAAACACTTCATGTACTTTTTAACAATCCCTCTGAAAAAATAGAACAGTAGGAGCCCAAAATAAATATAATGTTTACATTGTATACACTGTTGTTTTATTTTACGATGGGATACCGCAACTCCTTCCTAAAAAAAATACTAGGATGCGGTGAAGGCCGGGCGTTTTAGGGGCCTGTATAGGTATGTCGATTTTTTTTATTGCGATAAGGGGCCAAACGAGCAGGCCGCTCACCTGATGGTAAATGATCACCGCCGCCCATGAATATTTGCAACACCCGAAGGCTTGCAAATGCATTGCACACCCCTGCAAAAACCGTTTTGGTTTCTTAAAATAGGAAATTACTAAACTGACAGCAAATGGAATGCCCATGCTGTCGGAATAGTCACTCCTCAACGAGCTCTGGTAACCTTCCCCAGTCGGGAAGCTCAATTTGAGCGAGGAATCTCGCTATGCCCTACCTCCTAGTCGATGTCGATGTTCAAAAAGATGTACAACATTTTTATATACATACCTACTTTGAATAAATGAGTTATTTTTTATATTTTGACTTTGAGTTTAAATCAAGTTAAAAATTTATAAAGAAAACCCTGGAGGAGGTCGAATTATTTCTTCACAAAATGTTGATTTTCGTCAACATTATTTGGCTGTAACCCAATTTCCTAAACCAACATCGCCGTTAAAAGTTGTCAAAAAATATGGTTACCTACACGAAAAATATTTTTATCAACGCGAATTCTTTACGCAATACCTCTCAAATTGGTTCTGTCGACGGTGTGGTGCAAAATATTGATGTTTGTCTTCAAATTTCCATAATCCGCGGTAATATTCCGGTTCCGCGACTTTCGCAGAAAGTATTCTTATTATTTATAAAACATTCATATTATGTTCAATTACCTACATTGCCGAGCTGACTATTGAAATACTACTGCGCAGTGTATTGACAAGAATTTGTTTATCATAAATCCCAGTGACGTGTATAATCATTTTGTTTGGTCCAAAATATTTGTGAGTCAAGCTAATTTAAAAAGTGCATTAATTGCTTTTCTGCAACCACAAATTTAAAATTTATTCTAAAAAAAAACGGGTACCAGTTCGCACTTCCAAGAACCAAAAAACAAGAAAGAAGTTCGGTCTAGTGATGTCACGCGTAAAGCACTGTTTGAAGTGACACTAGCCTAGGTTTTTAGTAGGGTTTCCACGTCATAATATTCGTAAAAAAAAAATCTGTTATATTTTTTTCCTTGATTTATGTAATTTCATCATTATAATATTATTTTTTCTTTAAATCTATAAAAAGTGGTAGATATTCAGCTAACATTCTATCAAATTAGTTTTAATTCAAAACCAAAACAAGCAAATGGACTTTTAGACCTGACTACGTTTATGCTATACTTTTCTCATCGTTATTATTAGAAATGGAGTTAGTAAGATAAAATGAATTAAGTTTCTAAACAGAAGCATCACAAATATTCAGATCGTAACTTTTTAAATTATTATCAAGAGTATTTATTAGTTAGTAGTTTTCACAAATAAGATTTCCAAGGTCGAACAATTTTATACTAAATAAAATACACTCTTATATTTGATTTTAGTTTTAGTTTTGTTTGGTTGACTTTTGAATCAGATTTTCTCCCTTTCCTCATATATAAAACTGGAGCTTGTTTAAATTGATAGCTTACCCGGAGGTACTAAAACAAACGCGTCCGACGAAACCCAACCGTTTGGCTAACCTAGTAGTGACGTCATCCGCGCGCAAAAATTCTATTACGCCATGAAAATAAAGTCGTATAACTCTGACATTCCGTGTGTTTTACCAAGATAGCTACTGCTGTGTTTCCTATAATTGTGTTAGCTATAAATATTATATTTATTTTACTACACACGGTATTACTGAAGATACACTTCGGTTTAACAATCGCACACGTAGGTAGTGGTAGAAAATCTGGTATTTAATGGTAACATCACATTACCATGACGTCACTGAGAGGGTTAGGTAGAAGTGTACTCATGTGCACCCATAAAACTTTGCTCGATCTGAAAATCGAACAATGTCACACTCAGAAGTGGCATTTGAGGTTAGGAAGGACTTATTGATGCTGGTAAGTATATGTATATATAACGATACATATTTATACCAACCAAATGTAATTATTAAAATAAATTATTAAAATATTGATCTAGCTTTGGGTATTCGTTCACTCATTAAACTAACGTTGGCTCCAACATGAATTTCATTCATTGGCGTTGATTCCTTTGACACACTGCAGCCAACTGCAAACATTTGTGCCAACGTTGGGGCTAATGCTATTTTCCAGATCCACACGTTTACCAAGTGGCCAGGCCACAAAATCCACAGACTCCAAGGTCATTAAGGAGCGGCGGAGGTTTAGTTATTCAGTGACTTAAACCCCGATGATGATTTATGGAGTCACGAGAGGCAGCACAGTCGAAGAAGTATCTAATTAAATGATAGAGCTAAATCACTATGGAATGAAAGCCGTTGAGCTCGAAAATACTTGTATTTGTTCAAGAGAAATGGTCCCCAAGAAATTAGTGATAAAGTGAAATGGAAAACTTTTGATTGATGTCGCAGTAGGTACTTACGCTTCAGTTAAAACCAATAGACTTGAAATTTGTTGAATGAACTCCGTGAAATATGAATGAATATTAGACTTACTAATAAGTTTGTGTTCGGTTTAATTATTTTTTGGTTCGATGAGAAAACTAGATACCAAGAAATTAATTTGGATGCGTCTTAAGTGTTTTGCCTTTTCTGATTGATTCTTAAACTTTGAACCTGCTTAAAAATATTTGCAGTTTTTTTTGCCATTACTGATAAACGCTATTGTTTCATGGTTATCATACCCGAAACCAAGCGTTTCGCTTTGCAGTTCCATATTTAGTGAGGGAATTAAATCAGCTGTCTTAGTTTATTTTGACGTGAAGAATTTGGGGGTTTTCAACGCCCAAATTCTTCGCATCAGGAAATCATGAGTCTTCGAGTCATGAGTAAGAGAATATCCAAGACCCCATCATCACTTACCAACCAGTGAGTTTTTGGTCAAACTTAAACTGCAGCTTTATTTACCCTGATTTATCGATTTGTTATATGTATAAGGAATATAGGAAAACGTTAAATCAGTAGGTAGGTACAAGCACGGAATAAAATCAGAAACGTAATAAACACAAGACATTCCCAAGACCACCTACGTAAACCTGGATCTAGATCGAATGCTGCAGAGCTGTAAAATTAGAAATTCATAGCTTCATGAACATTCATATAATGATTGTCAGCTATTCTATAGTCTTCCACGTACGATTTAATCTGCAGTATAACCGGATTGAATTTATAACTACACAGGTTTAAGTGGATTTGTGTGGTGTAACTAAAATTATGTTAATTAAGGGATTATGATCCTTAACAGGGTAAACAGAATCAGGATTTCAATATACATAGTTCTATTGGAGACGGGGGACTCCGGTGTCCGACTATAAGAACACTTTTTGGACCGTGGAGGTCACCAGTGTAAATATAAAGTATACAAGTATTCGTTTGTTTTATCACAAACAGTAATTGACCGACTTCAAAAAAGGAGATGGTTCTCAATTCGATTACCCCCTTCCCTATCTACGCCTATAAGAATTTGTCAGTAGCACTCCATCAGGTATTCATGAGGGTCCTTCATATTATGGGTTAATTTAGTTAATTTCTTATTTGTATAGTTGTTGACAGATTTTCAAAATAAAAGACATCTGCATAATTATTACAAAACCACATGTTTTTTTTTTCAAGCTAAATAAAAACAATACGTCACGCCGTCACGCGAGCAATACATCACCAAAAAGTTTCTATACCTTCAATGTTTCCGAACTCTTTACTGTTCCAACTACATACATATACATGGCGGGAAATATAGAAAACATGGCGGCGTATACACGTGAAAGTTGATCGTGTTCAGCTGCAGTAAGTTCTGAAGCAAACTTATAGAAAACAGTGAAGAATATACAAGTTTAGTTCAAATAACATTGTTGGATGTACATGTACAGGTTTCATAATCTTGTAACTACGTCAGTATACTTTGGTTAATCATGGTTTTATTAAAGTTAGATATAATTTTGAAGATCCAATTAGCGCGATATTAAGGCTGCTTTTTTTATATGTGTCGGCAGAAACAAAACACGAACGTCAAATGAATGAACACATAGATCATGTTAAACACTGATATTTAACACTGAGGTTGTCAGATCGAAGTCGGTGCCATGCCTGGTTTGAAGCCACCCCGCTCAAGATCACGCGCGATGACTGTACATACCTTTACATTTGGCTTGGCACCGTCTTAATACCTTTAAAATTAAAAAGGTAGATACTCATCGCGTGTGATCTTGAGTGGGTTGGCTTCAAACCAGGCACCGGCACCGACTTCATACCTTTAAAACTAAAAGAAGTTAAAACTCTATTGTTATTTTTAACTTTTTAGTTTTGAAGTCGGTTTTTTTTTATAAATCAGTACATATTATACATAAAAACTTAAGTACGAATGTCTACGCTCATCACACAAACATTTGCCCCTACCAGTTTCGAACCAAGGATCCTTACCAGGTAAGGCAGACTTAATACCACTATTTTATTCGCATTACCAATAACGCCATATACCGCGCCAAAATCCCAGTTATTACTTATCAGTCTATTGAACAATCAACTGTAAGTAACATAGAAATAAACCTATATTTCAATTGCATCAATGAATAATATAGCAATTAAATAAATATTTTCGTCTATTTGGTTTGCGGACCCAATTGATACTGAAGGTGCGTTTTCCATTTGCATCAAAATATAATTGCAATAATTGATTGGCAAATGCCAATCAATTATTACAAATTAACATTATTGCAATTATAACACGTTTGAAAGGCTTGCAGTGAATACAAATCCTATGTACAGCTGACAACAATACATACATACATATACGATCACGCCTATCGTTCCCGAAGGGTTAGGCAGAGCTGTACTAATGTACACCCACGTTTCGTTGGTATGTTTTAGGTCCCATGTAATAGGGAGCGAGCCTATTGCCATTAACCGGGCACAAATCCAAACTCCAAGCTGCTACTGAGATTTTTTTAGAAAAGTCCAATAACACTTAGCTCGACCTGGGAATCAAACCCAACCCCTCTTGCTCGGCAATCGCACTGTATGACCAACTAAGCAGTTTTATTTCTACGTAAAGGTATATTTTGGTAACCTTTAATCTTTTTCATACGTGGAGGCACAGCTGAATATTACCTGTCGCTCGGTATAAAAACATATGTAATTGAAATTACGGTAGGAAACGCAATCTACTAATAGATTCTGGCAACTCCAACGCGCGTGACCGCTCCAGTGGACGGCTGACGCTAATCCTGGCCATTGGAAGTCCAACATTTAAAATGAAAGGACAAATCTCCGTGTTTCTATAATTGAGATACATTCCACACAGCACTCTATGTAGTCTCAATATTAAATTATATTATAATTATATATTAATCGTTGCGTTACGAAATGTATGTATGTAAGTACATAAGTATTTTAAACTGGTATTTTTACTGGCAGGAACTGCGTATGTGCGTAGTGTTAGGCATGACTGTTTACTGAGCGTGAATTCTTGTTGTAAAAAAGTCTGTCAGTCAGATATTTTTTGGGAAAAATTCATTAGCAGCTCGGAATAATGAGGTTTTTGGGAATAGCCAGGCCGCCTATGCCACGGGACTGGAATCTTTGAACTTACGGGTGAACTATAATGATACACCAAAATTCCTCTTTTACCAACTTTTGTTAGACGTTTTGCTGAGATCAATATGTATATAATATGTATAGATAGATAATAGGTACCAGTCGGTTTGTTCATCCGCGGCTTAGCTCAGAGATACTTTGATGCTCTGAGCTAAACTGCGGATGGGCAGAACGACATTCCGACCAATGTGGCGGTCATCAACAACCCCTTTTTGGAATTGTACTTTGCAGAAATCAGTCGTGTCGCAAATTATTAAAATAAATAAATAATCATCCATTTTAGCGTGACCTCGTTTTCGCAACAATACCTAAGTGTGTCATACCATACTAGGCATAAGTAATATTAGGTGTAAATTGGAAATGATCAGTGTTTGACAAGTAACTCGTTACAAAATGGACAGCAGCCCTTTTAACCGGAGTGGCAGGACAGCTCGCACTCCACCTCCTACACACGCACCAGGTCCTACAGGTTCGGGCCAAGGTGGGGATGTCTCTGACCTTATTTCAACTCCAGAAATACAGAGTTGGATGTCGTCCATTGAACAGTGTCTGAATGAAGTTTGTAGCATCGCAACAGAAGGCAAGCTGAACTCGGAGCAGAAACTCCGAATCAGCACCCTATGCCGGAAAGTGGGCCACGGAACATCGCAGATGGCAGTGCAGTACCAGTCCCTCAAGATGAAAACTGCTCAGGCCTACGCGAAAATACAATCCCTCCAAGACCAACATGATCTATCGCAGCGGCTTATCGACCTTAAATTAAGCATAGAAGAGTCTTCTAAACCTGCCGTGGAGACCTCATTTGCCGACATGGTTAAAAAAGGTACCAACAACTTTATTCAGCCCTCAAAGTTAAGTTCAGTAGCCATTTACCCGAATGATAAATTGAAATCAAGTGAGGAAACCAAATCACTTGTCCAAAAAATTATCTGCCCAGAGGAGATGAAATTACATGTAAGAGGCCTGCGTAAGACAAGGAACGGTGGTGTAATTATTAGCACAGATACAAAGGACGACATTGAAAAATTAAAAAAGGCTGAACAGTTGAAGAACTCTGGACTTACGATTGACGAGCCGCACAAAAGGAAGCCTCGTGTAGTAGTAATTGGAGTGCCCACTTCTATGACAGAGAAAGAAATCTTTACCTGTTTGTACCATCAAAATTTAGCCGACCTACTTCAAGATTTTACCGCCGAGACGTTTATGAACTCAATCAAACTCAGCCATAAGTCTGGAAAAAAAGATGCCGAGACCTGTAATTATATAATAGAAGTATCAGCAGTTATACGCAAAGCCCTCATAACCAAAGATAGAGTGTTTATAAATTGGTCATCTTGCCCTGTGAGAGACTTTACTTTGGTTACTAGATGCTTCAAGTGCCAGCAATATGGTCATGCCGCTAAATCATGTCGGCAGTCAGCCCATACCTGCAGCCACTGTGCTAATCAAGGACACTCTATAAATGATTGTCCAAAGAAAGCAGAGGAACCTAAATGTGCCACTTGTTCGCACTTCAAGAAACCAAGCAGTCATATTACAGGATCAGCAGAGTGCCCAGCAAAAATTATGGCTGAAAAAAGGTACATAAATTCTATTGATTATGTAGGCGCCTAAGAGCGCCGCTAATTAAGGTTTTTTTTTTTACCTTTACTTTTTATCTATTTTTTATTTGTACATTTTATTTCTTGTTTTCATTGTACTAAAATATGATTAATAATTTTATGAATGACTTAGATAATTTCTCTGTATCAGAGTCTAAGACTTGTGAAGTAGAAAAATGCAAACACTATCTCGCCTCCTACCGTAATCCATTAACCATACTAACACAAAATATACGTAGCATTTATAAGAATTTTAACAATTTCAATACTTTTATACACCGACTTAATGTAAACTGTGACATTATTATTCTAACTGAATGTTGGCTTGCCAAGCAATATAACATACCTCAAATGATGGGATACAATATGTACAAGAGTAATCGAATCTACAACCAAAACGATGGGGTGGTAGTTTATGTAAGGAATCACCTAAATGTCTCAGTGGAGGAACCAAACATGGACGACTGTAATTGCCTGATACTTAAAATTGGTACAACTTTTGCAATCTTAGCGTTATATAGACCCCCCTCCTTTAGAAATATTAACAAGTTAACTGACTCTCTGAATGGTGCCTTACAAAACTTATCGTCCTTCAACAACGTAATTTTAACTGGAGATATTAATATAAATATCGTTCCAGAATGTCTAGATACTGCAGCTCAGGATTACCTCAATCTCTGTTCTTTTCATGGCTTGCTCCCTGCTCATACGTTTCCTACACATCAAAGCGGTTCCTGTTTGGACCACATCTTAATTAAATCAAACTTGCCTTCACTCGCACTAATTATTAACTCATCAATAACAGATCATAATGCTGCCCTACTAACTTTAAATTGTAAATTACCCAAGCATGATATCACTCGCACAATTTCTAAATTAAACATAAATAAACTCGAAGCAGACTTAAGCAACATCGATTTCGACCCCATTTATAATTCCGCTGACCCGCAGTATTGTTTGTTATATCTTATAGAAAATGTTCAATATGCAATTAAAAGAAACACTTCAACTGTTTGCCTGAGTAACAATAAACTAAATAGAAAGCCATGGATTACACCTGGTCTTATTCGTTGTATGAGACATCGAGATAAATTGCATATGAAGGCTAAATCTTATCCTGAAAATTCAGTATTGCAAATATCCTATAAAAGATACCGAAATTTTTGTAATGATCTCCTAAGAAAAGTAAGAATCAACTACGATAAAACTATTCTGGAAAAAGCAGGATCGAACAGTAAAAAGATTTGGAAACACATTAAAAGTATAACATATTGCACAAAACATAATGAATCTTCTTCGAGTTTATTAAATGCACACTCATCAAAATTGACATCTGCTAACATAGCAAATAACTTTTTCGTAAATATTGGCAAGAGTTTGGCAGAAAAAGTTCACGTCCAGTCACAGAACCACACTAGTAATACTTTTAAGTGTAACCCTACCGTAAAATCTTTTGCCTTACTGGATACTGATGAAAACGAGGTAGAAAGGATCATTATGAGTTTAAAAGATGACTGCGCAGCTGGGTGGGACAATATATCGATGAAAATTATCAAACAATTTAGGCACATTTTGATTCCACCGCTGACTTATATTTTTAAAAGATGTCTATCTGCAGGGCTCTTCCCCAAATGTCTCAAAAAAGCTGTTGTGGTTCCTGTATATAAGTCTGGAAATAAAGAACTAGTTACAAACTATAGGCCTATATCGCTACTGCCCTCGATATCCAAAATATTGGAAAAAATTATAAACAAAAGACTAATTAAATATCTTGAAGAAAAATCGATCTTATCTGAGAGGCAGTTTGGATTTAGACCTAAAGTATCAACTGCCGATGCCGTACATCTCATGACTGACTATTTGGCACAGGAACTGGATAAGGGTAACCACACAGTGGGAATATTCCTGGACCTTGCCAAAGCCTTCGACACCGTATCTATCCCTATTCTATTGCGCAAGCTTGAGGCTATAGGTATAAGAGGCACTCAGCTGAAACTCTTCACAAGCTATCTAGAAGAGCGTTCCCAATGCGTTAGGATAGGTAGCATTCTCAGTGATGATCGGAAAAATACTTCCTTTGGCGTTCCCCAAGGAAGTGTTTTGTCTTCTACTCTGTTTCTGATCTACATTAATGACCTTTGTAAGCTAAACTAGATCATGGCACGAGCATTTCATACGCTGACGACACTGCCTTACTTTTTTCAGCTGAGTCAGAACAGGAAGTGTACGAGTATGCGCAACACGGGTTTAATGTTGTCAATAAATGGCTTCAGCATAATTTATTAACATTAAATGCAGATAAGACTAATTATATTAAGTTCTCTATGCGCAAACTAACATCAACCAACACTAACTCACCATTACTCGCTCATTATTGTAGTCAACCAGGCGATAAACAATGTGCGTGCCCCGAAATTCAAAGTACAAATAAAATAAAATATCTGGGTGTAATATTGGACGAAACTCTTACTTTTAAGCAACATATCGAAGCTTTAAGTTGTAAACTTCGGAAGTTGATATTTGTTTTTAAAAAGTTACGATACATTGCAGACCTAAAAATATTAAAACAAGTTTACTCTGCCTTGTGTCAATCAATCTTGACTTACTGTATTACTTCATGGGGCGGAGCAGGTAAAACTATATTATTGACCCTCGAGAGAGATCAAGGAGCGATCTGTAAGGTGTGTACTTTTCGTCCTATCCTTTTTCCCCTAACCCTCCTGTATAAATCCTGTAAAGTACTAACAGTACGTCAACTATTCATAATGAGCATTGTATTAAAGCAGCACGCAGCGCTCTCTTACAACACTGATAATACTAATAAAAGACGGACAGATATAGTTTGCATTCGATATTCAGGGACAAAACGTGCATTTACAACAAAATTTTATGTATTTTATAGGTCCATTCTTTAAATAGAAAAAATGCAAAAGTAAATATCTATCCCCTCAACTCAGAAATTGTAAAAAAATATCCAGGAGGGCCCTTCAAAGTATGTCCTACGAAGATACAGAGAAGTTACTAATTGTGCTAAAATAAAATAATTGCGTTACTTGTGTTCGTTAGGTACCTATTCTATTTTTACCAGATTAGTTCAATTAGGAAATATATTTTGTTATTAAATTTACTTATTCTACCAGTTAATTTATAATTTAATTTTGTTATTGGTGTATATTATGTGTGATTATTTTAGAACGTATTAGCTCTTTTCGCTGAAACACAGGATTACCTAGTTCAGGCACGTGTATTATTTTGTAACTTATTTATACTTTCCATGACCTTGTTTATATGTATCTTAGCAGTTAATGTTTTTACTGAATAAATATTATTATTATTATTATTATTATTAACTTCATAATCCACCACGCTAGCCTACTGCGGGTTGACGGACTTCACATGCCATTGAGAATACCTTTTAAGCATGCAGGTTTCCTCACAATGTTTTCCTTCACCGTTTGAGCTTGTGATAAATACGCACATAACTTACAAAAAGTCAGTGGTGCCTTGGGTTTGAGCTCGAGACCTTTGACATCTCAGTCCACTGTTCACACCACTAGGCTACCACAGCCATGTGGCGGTACTACAAGGATTCCTTGTTAACTACGGAACCCAAAAAAAGGTAATAATTCAGTCCACATAATCATATTTTATAACATCGAATAATTCACAATGGCGGACTAAAAAAATATATTATCTCTGTACACCTACCTTTTTTCTCGTACCCTAGTCATACAGGGAGACTACCGAAGCGTGTCCAATTTGAATCTGTTACATTACAGGTTTTTATACCATTCATTTTATATAAAGGGTGCCTCTTGTACGAACCGAAGGAAAATGATCAATATTCACTGTCTGACCGAGATATTCAATTGTTTATTTGAATAACACATGTTCACACTGAATTATTTGTGTTTATTCGTAAAGCTCATTGAATTTGACATGTGTAATTTATGTAGATAACAATTTCAATATAGAATTACATTATTAATTACATTGTTTTTATGTACCTAGTAGCCATATGTATATAGTGTGACTAGGTACTTAAAATATAATGTTATTGACTGTACTGTAACTGACACTAACATGACAATAACTACATATCTTCACGACTGTATCATCATAGGTGTTACGCAGAGGTGTCTACAGTTGGTCCACAGTAGGTTCCATGAAATAAGCGAGTTTATAATCACCTTCGAGTTGCTAATAAGAATTTCCTAAAAGAAAAACTTACTACACTTTTCACGACCTGTAAATTGAACCTAGGAATTTATGCAGTGGTGACATACAACTTGGTAATAGAATAAAATATAATATAAACACGATACGTGGGTATGTAACTAAGCAATGTCACCGAAAGTAAAATAAGATGAAAAACGCACGAGCGATTTTGAATCGTATGTACATAAAGATAAAAAGCTAAATTTGTGATAGGAATTATGTGTAGCGTATGATCTCATGATTTCTAACGCAGTTGTTCTTTTGTTCTCTTTTAAATGAACTTCGAAGGGCAGTCGTGCTTAATAGGCTTTTGTTACTCTTCAATTTAAGACTTTCGTCAGATATATACAGTTGTGAATTTTCAACATAACGCACGTACCATCACCCCTGTCGTTTTCGAAGGGTTAGGTAGAGGTTTACTAATGTACACTCACATTACGCCTTTACGTTTTAGCTCCCGCGTGATAAGTGGCGAGCATATAGCCATCAACTAGACTTGAGTCCAAACTCGCGAGCTTTTTTTCTTTTTGAGAATTTCACAGAAAATTCCAATAATAATTTGCTTGCCATGGGAATCGAATCCAAAGCCATTACCTCAGTAGCCGTACCTACGACTGCTAGAATAACGAGGCAATCACACAGATCAAGAAAACAGGCAGTAAATTAAGACTTAATGTATATTTGACAATACATAGACATATATACATCCTGTTTCAAAAATTCTCTGTCAATGTATATGTCAAACAAACATTGACAAATTTCTCATAGTAATTGATAAATTATATTTATTTCTATGAATAGATCTTTTGAAAACACTTTTATAAGTCATGTATAAGATTATGTTAGGATCTAGATGTCATCAGCATTTTCTAACTGACGATCTCTCTTCTCTCTGAGAAGAAATGCCGAAATAAACTCATAGAATCATGGTCTCTTTTAAGGTACAGACTTTTTGCAAGCTTAATAATGTCAAAGTCTGAAAAGGCCTGTAACCTGGTTTGATAAAACTATTCATTAATTTAGCTCGTCCACTTAATCCGACGATACCATTTCCACTTCCTTTAAGCAAGATGGACAGGTGAGAAAAGCTTCGAGAATAAAGTAGAAGTTTAATGGCGCCTTTAATTTATAAAGTTCCCGGCTCTAAGCGGGTAAAAATACAATTTATTACCGCGTTCCGGCGGGACCCCGCCCGGTGGATCTTGTCTGTCATCCCAAGTAATATGATTTGCGTCAACGTGCTTTAATTAATGTTTGTTTTAACACGTCGCGCGAATGAGGTTATGAGGCTTGCTCAAAAGGACCACGAACGTGAAACCTTTAAATTTTTTGGTCTTTTATCTTTGTAAAGGGGAACGAGCGTTGTATGTAAGACAATATTATTATATCTTACTAAGAGCTCACTCAACTAAACTACAACATCTTCTGTTATATGAATAATGAAATAAATGAAAATAAAGACATTTAAAAGGTTCGTCATGAAATTTACTGACCCACTTTCAAAACAAACACAACTAGCCGCGACCATAGATAGACCATAGACCGCTGTAAAAGATCTGAAACGTCGGGATAAAATGAAATATTTTATCCCACGTTAATAAAAATCAACTTGTTCAGTGAAAGCTTAGCTTAGTGAAATAACTAAGGTATAGTTTATTGGAATTGGCGTGTAGCGACATCTATCTCGCCACATAAGAACTACGAATTCAGTGCGATGACGCAAGTAATCCTACATCGCGCAAGTGACATTTGCACGCGAGATTGCATATATACAACCACCCAACATCAACCGTTGGGCAGTAGCCCGCCAGGCACAACACCACGCCTGGTCGGAGGATCCTCCTTTTCCAGTGGAGGGATTACCACCTCCTTCCCTCCATACTGGTGACCCCGAGCTGAACATCAACGCAACCTTCGATGACCTAGCAAGCTTCGCCTTCATCACTCCACTCAGCACTCCACTCAGCACTCCACTCAGCACTCCATCCAGCGCATCATCCTGCCAGCCAGCAACCCTCCGGCTTCAAACCCTGACCACACGCCTGTAGCGGACGCACATGCCTGGTCAGGACCTTCAGCCGGCATCAGCAACTTGGCACAGCACACTGCACTTCGGCCGGTCATCTAGCAGAGCCACTCTCTCCTGGTCGACGCAGCAGCCAGCCACTACGCATCACTGCAACACCTCGACTCACTGAGGCATTCGCAGCATCAGTCCCGACTCACCGTGGACTCACCGCAACACAGTCCCGACTCACTGCGGACTACGCGGCAACCTGTTCCGACTCACTGGAATATCACACCTGGCACTGGCAACACGCAACCACCGCTGACTCTTCATCAGAAGAATATCGACCTCCGGTCTCGGAGGGGAGTGATGTAGCGACATCTATCTCGCCACATAAGAACTACGAATTCAGTGCGATGACGCAAGTAATCCTACATCGCGCAAGTGACATTTGCACGCGAGATTGCATATATACAACCACCCAACATCAACCGTTGGGCAGTAGCCCGCCAGGCACAACACCACGCCTGGTCGGAGGATCCTCCTTTACCAGTGGAGGGATTCACACCTCCTTCCCTCCATAGGCGGATGAAATTAAATTAGTTATGTACATACAATAAATAATAAAAAAAGTCTAATCGCCTATATATAATATTAACAGGTTTTTATTATTAATTTGTGAAACGAAGAGCTATAAATTATGCATTTTATGGTAATCTCATTTCACATCCGTAACATAATATTATACGTTACATTGTATTAAAGTAACGATTGTTCTCGAATCCATGAAATAGCTATAAACTTAGGAATGTAGCCTTCTAAAAATGCACATGTTTCAAATACTTAACAAGTATTAAAGTTTTGATATCTGTCACACGCAGAAACTAATCTGATTATTTATGAACAGTTTTATTAGTTACCATTATTGTCTGGTATAACCCTACCCAATTTTAGACCTTACTTAATCGTATAAATAAGGAACATCCTGACTCGGCAGGTCATTCGATCTTCAGGCTCCTTCCATCCTAATCTTCGATATGTTTTTTAAGTGACATTTAAAATTCGAGATTTTTAAACAGGTCCTAGTGAATTCTGATGTTGATAATCCGCATCTACAAAACGCGAACCTTCGATACGAGCAACTGCTCTTTAGAAAGGAACAAGAGGTGGAAGGACCATGCAAACTACGCATTGCGTGTTTGGAGGACCAATATCAGACGCAAGCATCCTCATATCATAACTGGCGCAATTGATAGGATCTACAACGACGCAGCATATAAATACAAATCTTCTAAATCTTATCATTCGTCGTGTTCTTTTCAAAGGGTTCATGTAGATTTCAATTACAAGCTGACTATACTGAAGAAAGCACAGGTGATACATATGCCCTAGGAGAAGAGACGCATCACAGGATTGAATCAGTAGAGCCTATATATATTAAATGTCATTTCCTTAACAATCCCTTACACAGTATACCTATATTTACTGTTTTTTTGTGGTCTTTTAGTTAATAGATTATAATTTCTGCCATAGTCCCAGTCTCCTTGGAGACCAGAACAGGAAAATGTTGTTATATTTTATATCTATGTGTGTTTTCATTTTCAATAATGTTTTGTTTATTTCTGTATGGCAAGTTTTTCTTGTGTGGCATTCCATTATTATGTTTAATTCTTATCTTTGCTCTTTTTCATTTTTAACCCTTATTGTGTTCTATATTTATATTGATTTCAAGAGATTTCCCTTTATTCCGATACTATGTTAAACTTTTCTTAAACCATCTTCTAATTGCAAGCAGCTATTGAAATTGTTTTTTCTTGTATATTGTTATTTTTATAAAAATATACAATCCCTTGATTCAATTGATTATACATCAATTAATTGAAATCGAACACAGACAGAATGACAAAATTTTAATTTTAATATGCTAATGCGATTGCTTTATCTTTGCATATTTTACTTGTAATACTTTTCGGTGCATTCTTTTGTTATCATCATAAACGCTTTCTCGAAGTCTGGAATTTGTAAAAATATGCATTAGTCTATGCGGTATTTTACACATTTTTTTTGTTCGAATTAAAGCTTTTTCCCTTTTGTCTGTAGTATTTATCTGGTTTTAAAAATGATTTAATAGCTTATATATTATGTATTGATTATTTTAATATAGTAATTATTGTATCCTGATTTGGTTTTAATCTGTCTTTTTAACGGCCTGTCCCAATATAGGACACCTTTTTTTCTATATTTCTTTTAGATATATTATTATGTAGAAAAATCCTGGATCATGCAGACAAAATCGCGTAAAAATGAGGGGTCCTTATATTGCACTATATTACTCGACAACCTACCTTCGCGCGGTGACGTCAAATGTTGGAAAAATCCTTCTCTTGGTACTCGACAATTTACTTCCCCTAGCAGATTTGTACGGATTTAGAAAATTTATAACATACCTATTTGATTTTAGGAAACCCTATGAAATACCTACACGTATATGTATACCTATAAATAGCTAAACGTTTGTTTTTTTGGTGTTTTATATACTTTGTTGCATATTATAACGCACCTAAAAAACAAACGTTTGGCGTAGAACTACCAACAAAGTGGATTGATTGAGCCGTCCCGCCACTGTTCGACAGTTTCGGTAAAGTGATTGTATTTTCATTTCTGTGACATTTTCTGACGCACGACAAACACGATCTCGAAAATAATTGATGTTTGAATGGCAGAATTGATTTGGTATATATTTTCTAGCTATTTTAGGCTATTTATGTCAAACATGAATACACAGTCTAGGATTGTTTGACGGATTAATATATTCGGGCACTACGACACAGCGCCATCTAGTGCCGAACTAAGCAACGAGGCTTGGCGTTTTTTTAATAAGTATTATAAATATAATAATATAAATAAATATAATATAAATATATGCATGTATATATATATAATATAAATAATAAATCATGTAGATACCTGAAATTATTAATTCATAATTGCTCGAGGCGAGTTATGGCGAGAAGCAAAAATATCTTCTGAAGCGTATGTAAGCAATTGATACATCTGTACCTAAAGAGAAAGGTAAGCCCAGTCTCTTTAAAGTAAAGTGCTGCTAAGAAAAGTTTTTATTATAAAAGATCAAATCAGATTTAAAAACTTATAATATCAAGATTGGAGAGGTTTGTGCATACTATTAATTCTCAATCTAACAAAAAACTAACTTATTATTTTAAAAGTCATCAACCCCTCTTACTAAAATAGCTCTACTATAGAGTTTCAGAGCAAAACTAAAATATAACAGGTATAGTCGAGCGCTCTAAACTCGTGACGGCACACGAGTTTAGAGCGCTCGACGAAAGTAGTGGGGAGACTTGCGCATGTCGTACACTCGTGCTCACATATATTACGAAGTGTTTATAGAAAAGTTAAATTAACTTGAGTTGTCACTTGTAATGGAAAAGAAAAATAAGTTTTATATAGGTATTTTAAAAGAGAAAAATAAAATATAACCACGGTTTATTTTATAAAAATAATAATTTATATTTTTTTGTAGATACGTATAGAATCAATATTACATAATCAATAATAAAATTAATGTAATGTGTATTTTAATTATTGGTGTACAATAAAGTATATTCTATCCATCTATCTACATATAATCAAATAATAAATTACATTTTAAAAATCTTAAATTCTAATCGTTTGGCAATAATCCTATTCCTTCCATCAAATCGTCGTTAATTAAGGAAGTCGAAGTTTATAGATGGATGCGACTGAACTACTTATTGAAAGGTAAAAGGTCAAGACGATGAAAAAATACGAAAGCAATATGTGCATGAATGTTCTTTGGGCGATACACCAATACGGCGCCGGCACTGGCCGCTTCACCCTCCGCACACCGCCCACCCCGCCAAACGGACTCAAAAACTGATATCTGCGTATTCAAGGCCAGCGCTCTAAACTCGTGACGGCACCTATACCTACCTATTTGAGATTAAGTACCAATTTAAGAAACTTTTAAAAATGCTATAAAATTTTAATCTTATTATTATTTTCAGCGCAAAAAACTCTTGCATTGAATATTGCAATAGAATTTTGTTTTTAAAATACTTCAAAAGCTAATTTACATGCAAAGCTTTTTGGGATCAATGTAAATTGTTTCAAATGTAAATTGTTTATAAACTCTCTTTTGTTTCTGTTTAGTGTTACTTCAGTGAATCAATATAAGTGTATTTGTGGACGATATTTCATTTCAAAATAAACACCTAGCCTTTGTAATTTTAACGGCTCTAAAATTTTGAGTGCTAGTGTTTTTCAAATTCAGAGTCTTTTCTTATATAGTTAAAAGAGAGAGAGAGAAAGAGTAAACATAGCCTCACTTCAGGACTCTTTTCTCCTATGTTGTGGGTGCGTTTACAAACACATTTTTTTACATACACAAATACTCAGACCTGGAAGACGACCTATAGATCGCACAAATATTTGCTCCGCTGGCTGTGCGGGGACCGAACCCGCAACCTGTGACGCACAAGCCGATGGCTCAGCCAATGCGCCAATCAGGTCGATCGAAAGTAACATCAGTGTAATTTTCATACTGTTTTCTTCATCATCATATCAACCGTTAGACGTCAACTGCTGGACACTGTTTTCTTACCCAGATGTAAATATTAGATTGAAATAAAACTACTGTTTACGAGTTTTATTGCGTTATACACTCATATTGTAAATGTGTTATAAATAGGACGAGTAAAATAATATCTATCAATATAGAAAAAGTTTATTTATTTCAATTACTCAGTATATTACCGTTTTTAATGGGAGTTTTACTGTACACTATACATCGTCGCCAAGGCAAAATAGACTGAATTTATATACTATAATATAGGTGCATAGACATGATTTATGACTTAAATTTTACATAGAATGTCATAAATGTTCAGTAATATTAGGAAGTGCAGCATGCGGCTGCAATAAGGGTTGAATTTCCGTGAATTTTATTTAAACAACACGAGCGTGTCTAATATTATGAATTTGTTTTGAAAACTACTACTATACGACTGCATATTTATTTATTATAGAGAATATTTGGCAGACCTATTTTTTACAATAATTTTAGCTTATTATTTCTTAGTAATAATAATGTCAATTTATTTTCAGATCAGTTTTATTGAAATGAAATTATTATTATTTCTGTAAATTAATCGATTTCAGGGATTTTTTACAAATCAATGTCTTAATTACTATGACGATGCCGGTATCCGCCGGTGTTTCCTGACTTCCTGCATAACTGATTATGATAATCTTAATATATAATTAAATAAATCAACCCAGTATTGTCCCACTGCTGGGCATTGGTCCCCATCGAGAAAATCTCTCAAGCATTCTGGGATACTCCGAAAGATATCTAAAAATCCTTACAAAGATAAATCGTGATGATTAATCAAAATAAAACAAATATATCTACAATTCAAATGCAACCTATATTATAGCTACCGTGAAGTGACCAAAATAAAATACTGTCGTAGCTTGTGACAACCCTATGAGGCGAGCAATCCATCATTAGAGCGAACGACTTTTATGAGCTAATAACTGACTGCGCTGAGCTCCTGAGACGAGTACATGGGACTGTAGGGAAGAAAATATAGTAAGGAAGAATTTGTTTCGTTTAACAAAGATTTAAATTAGAATTAAATATACATACATACATACACTCACGCCTTTTTCCTATGGGGGTAGGCAAAAACTACAGAATGCCACGAGCTACGGTCCCTGCATAATATAATTAAATGAATTAAATATAAATAATAAAAATAAATAAATAAATTCTGACATTATAACACAGCGTCACCTAGTTTCAAAACTAAGAAATCGGGCTTGTTTTACGAATAGTAGATGGTTAATAATGATACAACATTGTACCTTTTATTAACTTATCACATGCTCAAACGGTGAAGGAAAACATCGTGAGGGAATCTGTATGTCTGAAAGATTTTTTGGTGGCGTGTGAAGTCTGCCAATCCGCTTCAGGCTATCGTGGTCGACTTAAAATGTTATCTTGACCGACTATAAGCGTTTTGCTTTTGTGGCTCTAGTTTTCTGAGGTAGCAATAGGTTTAAAGAGAACCCAATACCTTTTTGGAGCATTATTCATACTACTTACCCAGTATAGACTAAATTGTTCTTCCCAGTAATCTTACATACCTACCATGATAATTTGTGTGCTGCCGATCCGCAATCAAACCTATTTTTTTGTTGGTATAAGAAATTATCATCATCATCATCAACCCATTAATGTCCCACTGCTGGGCACGGGTCTCCTCTCAATTGAGAGGGATTAGGCTATAGTCTACCACGCTAGCCTACTGCGGGTTGGCAGACTTCACATGCCATCGAGAATTCTCTCAAGCATGCAGGTTTCCTCACGATGTTTTCCTTCACCGTTCAAGCATGTGATAAATACGCACATAACTTCCAAAAAGTCAGTGGTGCGTGCCCTGGGTTCGAACTCGAGACCTCTGACATCTCAGTCCACTGGTCACACCGCTCGGCTACCACAGCTCAAGAAATTATAGTCACACAAATACGTTGAAAACTAAACCTTATACTTCTGTAATAAGGTCCTGCTATATACCATTTTCCGTTCGTCCCTTGTCTACAGCTGTAAATCACTTTCGAAGGCTATCTTGGTCCACCTATATAGTGTAATGCGAAAGAGCCGTCTACTTAGTTAGTAGCAAGTCGCAACCCTCATTCAGAAAGCAATACTAAACAAATCTCAACCTTATTAACCGGAAAATAAGATGTATAGCCACTTCAGCATAATTTTAACCTGTTTATCATGAAAGTAATGCTATTATTTTGAAACAACTTATAACAAAACTCCTAACATTTCAACATTTCTTATTTCGCAATACAAGGTGCAAACTCTTTTAAAGACAATCTACACTAAATCGCAAAAGGAAAAATATTTCTGTCAAGTGCCGTGTAAAAACAAACCAACATGTTTTAAATTTAAGATCCAGAGTCGAATAAAAAGCTGTGATCTGATACTATGTGTTTCTTATATATTAATGCAATGATATTGTCACTAAAGTACGGAATTTGTAGCGTACTTTCCAGATACACTACAAGTATGGTACTTTATGTGCACGTGACTTTAACTAAATGAAGCCATATTGCGTCTCGTTTCGCACACTGAAACAAACATACGTTTGCGGTTTGAGTATGTAGAGAGCACGTACGTGATTTTCAATCTCTGCGACTATGAATGTATAGTGTATTTTCAAACGAATTCATGAATGTCTAATAAATTGTATATTTATCTCTTTTCTTTCCAAGAATTATACAGAATAGTAGGTATGGAAATAAACCAACAGTTTTTCATTCGTAACATGAGTGTACCCAGTATATTTTAAATCGTGGGACGTTAAGTAGTAGTAAATTAAAAATGCTTTTTATTTACAGTACTAAATCTTAATTCGGCTAAATGCAGCCAGATCAGCAGCAGTGGCGGGCAGATTATGATGATGATGCAGTACTAAGAGTACAAGGTACGAGGTACATATATTTATTTTCCTAAAAATTCTTATCTTTGGTTCCAAGAGCTAGTCTCACCGTCAGTCTGACCATAATCGAAGCCGAAAAGTAGGGTTATAATAATATCAATATATAACAATAAAATCCGTAAAAAATTGGAGGTAGTGCTGTACTTCAAAGTCTAATATCACTGTGGTATAACTTTATGATAATTAGTAAATTTGTCATGTTTTTTTTTACTAACTCTAGGAAAAAATCACTGTATACACTAGATAACTATAACTTATGTGTTGACCACAGGCTTGAATTCCTAAATTTACGTGCGTGCGATCAAGTAGAGAGCCCCATCGTTTGTGTGGAACCCTCATAAATCCCTGGTGTGGTCTCAAACTAGTTATCATTAAGGCTTAGGCTTATCTATATATTTGTTTTTGGGCACACATGGTGTTAAGTGTGTAACCATAACCATAATGGGTTAAAATAAATATGTGCAATGATTATTTTTGAAATAACGTTACCCCATAAAATTATCTCATACTAACACCCGAAACTACTAAACATAATTACATAATGTAGATCACACAAATATTTCCTCTGTTCGGAAATATAAGTAACTCAAAATCGGTATATTTTTTTTGTATCAGAGATAATTAAGCACTTCATCACAATCGTTGTGGTCTAAGATGTAGTACGCTTACCTTTGAAGATAAAAGAAGAACCCAAATTGTACAAGTGCGGAAATATAGATTCAGGCAGCTGATTTAATTCTCTCCTTTGATGGATAAAAACGGACGAAGCGAAACGCTTAGTGCGGCATTCGGGGATTTCCATCATGAAGCGGTTTCACTTATTAGTTTGCCTGGTTGACCATCGGTAGAAGTGAGATGACTGATGAATGATTGCTTTCCTGTTGCACACTCTCCGAAAAGTATCCGGTAATAAATCTACAAACTAGCCACCCTACGACGACCTACAATGATGTCATAATTTCTGATTGAAAATATATATTCGACAATAATTTCAAAATAAAAAAAGAAACATTTGGTTACTTGTACTGTCAACTTCAAGTAAACAACGATAAGATTTGTCTCTCAAACACTGTTTTTCTTAAGAAATACAAACCAATTTGTTCTGTATTAAACTCGCTAAGTCCAGAGGCAGGGCTGCGGAGGTCCGCAAACTTTGTGTAGGCTCTACAAGTTTTTTAATAATGCTCTCGGACACATGCGACCTTTAAAGTGAGGTACCAACAAAACACGAGGAAATCAAATTCACTACTGTTTATTTTAGTCGGCGTATTCATTTTGCTTGAGGTGATACTATTGTGAAATATGATTTTTATCTCATGCTCACCGTGAAGATAAATGTCGAAAGGAAACCTACATTTTCCTGACCTGAGCCTGAAAGACTTTCTTGAAGATGAGTGAAGTCTGTCAACCTTCACTTGGCTATTGTCGTGAACTATAACCTAATCCCTATTAACTGTAGAAGTGCCGCGCCAAATGACATTGTTTAAAAAAAATACATAATTTTCTAGTAGGTACCAGTACCTATTTAGAATATAGGCGGAGGAACGCTTGAGTGACAGCTTTGGTGTTGCAAACGTTCACAGTCTACGTTAACCGCTTAACATCAGGCGGACCATGACCTTGTTTGCAATCCTTGAGGTATTAAACAAAGGGATTTCGATAAATATAGGACTGTATCGATTTAATCCTAAGAATGCGAACAATATTCGCAGTTTAATAACTATTACTTTTAGATGTGAACTAAAACAACCTCAAGCTCCAGTAAGCTTAAAGAAAACCAGTGAGAATTTACGTCGGGCAATAAAAGTATTTTATTTGAACACGACACTTACCCGACCACGTTATTACACCAACAATCGCAATCGATATCAGTCGCTTAGTCGTAACTTTTGGAACCAACCCTTAATTACTCGCAGTGCATGGTAGTTTAGTTTTAATTAACAGTTTTAGTATTTCTTAATTAAAAATAATTCAAAGAATTACTTTTTTTAAAGAAGTTTAATTAAACTTCAGATATTAAAATAAAAATTCGTCTAGTTTTGTTTTTTTGATGTCAAGACTAAGAGTATATTTAGGCAAGTAATTTAAAAATATACCTATCATAAGAAATAATGATGCCTTAAGTCGCAGAATCTGAATTAAATCACAAAAGCCACTTTACTGTGTTATCGATTTGTTCTTTCACTCACTCCTACAGATAAAAACAAGGATAAAATATAATTATCACGTAATAATCGTAATTACAAAGGCTCTACCCACCGCTCTCGGCACGTCCGTACGATAAGATATACATCGGAGAGCGTGACGTTGCTGAAATTAAGATCAGAGTACTTCCGTGATCTGGTAGAGGGCCGAATTTTTACTAAAGAGGTGAAAATATTCCTATATTACCTGTGGAAATAGTGTCAAAATGTCAATGGAGATTGACATCTTTACAACACTTTGTGCGGTTACGAAGCTCACTCAATGCCAGTAGTGTCTCTTTGTGACCTAATTTATACATCCGTAGTCTTCTGTATTCTTTCCCAATTACGAATGACAGTAAGATATTGTCATATTTTATCTGAAGATGATTCGTAACATACATATTTCATACATTAACATGTTTTTAGATTATTATAAATACAACATATCGGACATACTTTTTCTTCATATATTACACTAAACTGCTTTCAATCAGTATCACATTAATAATCGACTTCAAAAAGGAGGATTTTTAATTCGGTTGGTATTTTTTTACTCTGTCAAGTCCGTATATTTGACCCAAATAGTCGTTAGTACCCAAATGAGGCCCTGTAGTAACTTACTCAAGTATTCATATGTACAACTCATGTGAGATGGATAATGTTATATTCCATAATAATGAAGGAATGACATGCTTTTTTTTTCATAAAAAGGTCAGTGTAATTGTAACTGTAAATCCCCTTTTTTCAATCAAATTATTCGAAATTACCACCAAAAATACTGAATTGCACACTAAATTTGCTCATCAAATAAATCAATTATACTATACTGTTAGATCTTTAAAGCTTAATAGGACCGATTCGGTTCTGGCGTTGTGGTCACAGTTCTAACCTGAACCAATAATGATGAATAGGACCGATTAGGTAATCAAGTAGTTAATTTGTAGTACAGTCATTTATTTGATATGCAGTAGGTTATTAGTGGAGAAAATTTGTTTGCTTAAATTTCTAAATAGGTGCAGTTATAAAATCCCCTTTAGTTAGTACCTACCTATAGTTTGTAGTCGTTTGCAACATCACAGAACCTTACGCTGTAGTCGTTTGGGTAAACCGCAGCAGGTAGTTCATTCCAGTCTGATTGTACGTACAATCAGACTGGAATGAACTAGGAACTAACTACTAAAGGAACTTCAGAATCTTCATACCACGTGGTATGAAGGCTCTCAAGTTCCTTTTGAATTGCACAGTACGCGATGATATTCACATTTTATAAAACATCTTGCGTATGGTTCAATAATTGTTGCCAAGCAAATGAAAACAGAAATAAGGTTTTAAATCAATATTTGATACGAATATTGTTTGACTTCAAAGATAAGATCGTCACATAGTATGAATTGACCAAACCAATATTATTTGGCAAAGCAAATGAAACGGAAGGCGTAGGGAAAGCGATTGGTCGTATTTGACGTGACCTTTTGTCGGTTATTGACGTCTGACGTGACGGGAATGACGTCATTACAAATGTATCAATATAATAACTCACTACGTCTACAACGGTGAAGAAAAACATCGTGAGGAAACCTGCATGCTTCAGAGATTTTCTCGATGGCATGTGAGGTCTACCAACCTGCAGTAGGCGTGGTGGACTATAGCCTAATCCGTCTCAAATGAGAGGAGACCCGTGTGCAGCAGTGGGACAATAATGGGTTGATGATGACGTCTACAACAATAGAAGTCAAATTACCCGATTAGCGGAACAGTATTAAAAGCTGCATTCAGTGTGCGTGTCCCGGGTTAGAATCCCGGTGAGAGAACGTTTGTGCGATGAGCGTGGTCACTTGTATCTGAGTCATGGGTGTTTCTACATAATGCATACTTAATATGTATGTATTTACAAATGTACGTGTACGGCTCTGTCTAACCCTTCAAAGAAGACAGGCGCAATATTAGAACTCGTCGTGCAGAACACTGTGGGACAAGTCTTTATTCAGTACTGGACGTTCTATGATGAAGACAAATTTAATAATAGTTCATTGTAAAATTTAATAATACTTTTATCATTTTTAAAATTATTATTATTATTATTTTGATAACTGTGGTCAATAAATGTGTGAATAGTCCTTAATTAACATTTACTCACATTACAAGACAACATCGCGAAACTCGTTTAGTTCCGATCGTACTCAACAGATGGCGGTGTGCATTTGCAGTCCATTTCTGAATCGCGGTGTTAAGATTCTCCGCCGTTTGGTTGGGTGGTTCCGAGTATTCATTAATGTTATCTCTGGTTTCCCTTCAAAACGCATAAATCTTTCGCCTTTTACTAAAGATTTCCGTGGAGGGGAACACTCAAATGAGTCTAATGCTATTTTTGAAAAACTTCGCTTCGGCGAAGTAAGAATTCACATATCAATACAGCTATCTTGCAGCTCACCTACTGTGTCTATGCAAAATGCAAGATGGAATACAGACAAGTACTTAGTTACTTACTAGTTCGTTTATAATAATATTATTATGCATGTAGGTCTTATGTCGAGCGAGCCGAATGCTATTAAATCAGCGTAAATCGGATCTGTTACACGTACTAAAAAACTAATAACAATTAATACTGCTCAACTTTAAACCTAGAAGCTCAGTCACGCTAGTGACACCTAGACCAATGCAGCAGTTGCAATGCAGCAGCAATGTATATTATTATAAAAAATCTGTATTATTCCATAATTATATACCTAATATATATATATATATATATATATATATATATAGATATATATCGCTTAAAATCAAACCTCTCAGCACTTCAGTCTTTCCATAACTGAATTAAATCTAGAAATGTCGGAATCGTAGGTAATATACTTTTTTTCACGGCGATAATGGGGCAAACAGTCAGCAGGCTCACCTGATGGTAAGTGATCACTGCCGCCCATGGATATTTGCAACACCAGAAACTTGCAAATGCGTTGCCAAACACCGTAGAAACCGTTTAGATTCCTAAAATAGGGAGTTACTAAACTGAGAGCAAACCAAATTCCCATGCTGTCAGAATAGTCACTCCCCCAACGAGCTCTGGTCACCTTACTCAATCGCAGAAAGACAAATATTGTTGATTCACTGCGGTGTTCTGTAAGGTGGAGGCACTTCCCCAGTCGGGCAGCTCAATTTGAGCGAGAAATCTCGCTATCTCTCGAAAAACCTACCGTATAAAACCGAAAGAAGCAGCATTTAACATTTCGGTAACAAACATATTATATAATATACCAGTCCCTGTTTTTTTGTATTATCGGAGGTGATAAAGTCGTGACGCGTGTCTTAATAAGACGGAAGCTGTAGACAGAGGTCGATGTTACGTGAGAGGCTGTCACCGCACATCAATGGACGCCGGACGTGACGTGTGTAAATAACCACATACATAAGTAAACTAAGGACTAAGAGAATATTATCTTCAGTTTATTTTGGATGCTATATACAAGTCGCATACATGCGTACATACATACATACATACATACTCATGTGTAGTTTTTTTATTAATCTATTGAACATCATTGTCTCTGACAGTGGTGTTCAAAGTGTTTTAATTTTAAGTATATTAGCTTTACCCGGTCCGGCTTGCAGGGGTAACACGAAGTATCTACACTAATCTACAGCATGCTGTAAATTAGTATGCTTACCTACGGTAGGTGCCTAAAACCTAACCTCCTTTTTTGTGCCCATTGTGGGTGTTCACAAATTACAATCCACCAAAGTTTCATCAATGGCTTAAAAGCGCATACAGGAGATTTATTTTATATTTATGTTAGATTATATTTATTTTAATCACAGTTTCGCAAGGGTAGGTAACAAAAACGAAGTACTGAAATCGGACATACCTTACCGTTTTTTTACCTATTCTTATAAATTAATAAACTGTCTGGTGGAATTACCAAAAATGTTCTTTCATACAAACCTTACAGTAACCGTTCTGAAGTGATGCGCTTATTCTTTTATCGCTTATAAATCAGCTACATGTAGGCAAATATTTGTTCCTACTCTGCAACCTGTGGTATAGAAGCCACTTTGTTACTACACTCACAGAGTCTTTTCCTTCCTTCAGAGTCGATTCCTTCGAATATTACTCTTAATTAAACCAAGTTTCCTAAAGGTAAAGCCGGCTCAGCCGGCATGACCTTGTATGTCTCTGTTTTTTTTCATAACAAAACATGCAAAGACATTGAATAAACTGACAACATTCCCCTCGTAATATCGGATATCGTCTGTTTTATCTGTCATTCGCATTAGTGGGGTCGTACATTGTCTTTTATTTTTATGGCAACGAATAAACATGAGGTACGAGAATAAGGAATGTTATATTATTATACTGACCTATTATATGTATGTATCTACTACCTACAACAAAGTAGAATTTGTTTAGTTACTTATACGGTAAGAATTTTGACTATCAATATCCAGGTTTTATTATTTTAGGTATTAGGTATTAAAAAGACACTAGGTCCCGTGAAGACTATTAAACTTATGCGCCTACTGCCAATTTCCTAGAGAACTGCGTTAACTTTTTGCTGGACTGGGGAAACAAACTCAAGATTACGCTTAGCAGTCGTACTTGTGCCCGCTGGTCTAATGAGCTATGAAAAAAAAACACATGCCTGTTTGCCTGTAGCAAACAATCAAGAATGCAACTAAAAAAATCACCCAAATTGATCGAGCTGTGCTGAAATCATGATGCATTATTAACTAGTCATTAATTCTTATTTATATTTATGTAGGTACCTACATAAATTTATGTAGGTACCTACATATGTACGTTCTATATAATATAATTATATAGAATCCCAAATCACCACACCTCAAACAAATTTACCGTATTAATTACAGAAGCAATTGCCGGGACTGACGAGGTGGGAGATTATCTCAGTGTGGCGTTGATTAAACTATCGGTACCATCATCCCGGTACTGGATATAACGTAAGTGAGCGATACAGCATTGCAGATGCTCAATTTGGGAATTGATTGGGAGTATGATAATTGATTTGAGGTGCATTAGAGGACTGTGTGTTATGTTAATTGGGTATTTATCACAGAAATTATCAACAAATGTGTATGTGCAAGTTTTAAAAGTTGGAAATTTGTCTGTTTTGCTTATTATCGTGAGATAAATCGTTGAAACTATGAAATGTTAATTTCCTTATTTTTGAGAATGTTATTTCTAGAAAGTATAAAAAAACAAAGTATGCTCAGACACGCATAAAATTACATAAAAAAACAATAAAGAGATGAAATAGTAGAATTATGTAGTTATGTAGACATGTAATAGTAGCAATTAATTGACGATTTTTTATGATATTCTTATTAGATATCTTTTTTTTTACGGTGATAAGGGGGCAAACGAGCAGGTGGCTCACCTGACGGTAAGTGATGACCGCCGCCCATGGACATTTGCAACACCAGAGACTTGCATATGCGTTGCCAACCCCTGCAGAAACCGTTTAGGTTTCTAAAAATAGGGAATTACTAAACTGACAGCAAACGGAACGCCTATACTGTCAGAATAGTCACTCCCCCAACGAGGTCTGGTAACCTTACTCACTCACAGAAATACAACTATTGTTGATTCACTCAGTTTGAGTGAGGAATCTGACTATGCCCTACCTCTACATAAAATAGCTTCTCAATAAGGTAGCTTCATCTATATAATTACCCCAGACACGTAAGGAACTAGTTACCTATAACTCTGACATACAAGCCTACACAAATCACGCACGTAACTTGTAACTAAATTTATGCTTAATCAAATGACGGTGATTACCCACAGGCATATCAAGTAGATCTCATTATGCCAAGTAATTAGTGAAAGCTGGAATCGAAAAATAAAATAAATAAATAAATTTTCCTGGGCATTATGACACACAGCGCCATCTAGTTCCGGGCTAAGCAACAAGGCTTGTGTTACGGATACTAGTTGGTTGATATACTACTTAATATACTTTTTGTTGTTGTAAATACATAGATACATCCATGAATCGGATACAAATGTTTTTGCTCATCACATAAACATTTGTCTATGCCAGGATTCAAACCCGGTTCCCATAGCACAGCAGGCAGCGTTAACTACCGCTTAGCTAAACGGGTCGTCAATAGGTCAATAGGTCGTCAAAATACTGGAATTGCTGTAGTAAAAAGCCCAATGCAAACATGGTGTGTTATAAGTTTGATTTGAAGATGATGGTCCGCGTGTGTGTGTTTCTTTCTGTGGCATCGTAGCTCTCAAACGGATAAACCGATTTTGATTTTGTTTTCTTTGTTTGCAAGGTAAATTAGTTGCGGCTGCTCTTAGCTATGTTTAAGCCAGGATCAACACTGAAGACAATGAACGATGTGTTCCAGATGCATAATGATTAATTTCGAAATTAATCACGAAATTAAATAGAAGTAAGAAAAATAACAGCCTTCCACCCCCCCCCCCCTTATCAAGCGAGAGACATCATAAAGTTTAAATGAATGGCATTTAAACTTTATGATGAGACAAGAACAGATGTTTATAATTGGATTAAGTCCAGTTGCAAAGCAACTAGTGTCTAGTGGTCGTACAGTACGACTGCCGAGCAAGACGTGCTGGGTTCGATTCCCAGGTCGAGCAGTGTTATTGCGTTTTTCTATGAAATTCTTAGTAGCAGCTGGGAGATTGGATTATGGCAATAGGCTCGCCCCCTTTTGATGACTCCCATGAGATCGGCGAAAATAACCTAAAACACCGCCGAAAGAAGAAGAGCCGAAGAGCTGTGGTAGCCTAGCGGTATGACCAGTGGACTGAGATGTCAGAGGTCCCGAGTTTGATCCCAAGGCACGCCACTGACTTTTCAGAAGTTATGTACGTATTTATCACAAGCTGAAACGGTGAAGGAAAACATCGTGAGGAAACCTGCATGCTTTAAGTACACCTCTGCCTAACCCTTCGGGGACTACAGGCGTAAAGGTATCTTATGTTTATAAATAATATCAGTTAAAACTGTTTTAGTTCGGTTTATTTTGTTGTCTGTTTTCTAATCAATTCTTCGTTTTTAAATTCAATAAAACCCGTTAATGGTTAGTAACGTAATATTCAGAGACTTACAAACTTGAGAAAAATATACGGAGCAATCATCATTCCAGTAGACCAGTTTTCACCCTTAATATTGGAGATAAAAAAAAAAAATGTGGCTGATCGTACCTATTGGCTCGTGAACTCTCTGCCTTTCTACGCTTATTTTTCTGTGTAATGATGATTAAAGCTGTGACTAAATCTGAGAAGATATCTCTTAAAGCGAATTTTAATCTCAATTCAATTCTTTCTTACTACCTCTGTAAATACAATAAACTTACTTCTAGACTTAAGTATTTTTTTGTACAAAAGATAAATTCATTATGACCTGACTTGAACTTGCTTATGTACTTGATAATACATAATATTCCCGGACATTCTGACACAGCGCCATCTAGTTCCGCGGTGATATACTACATAAATAATTTTCATTTTTTTTGTATGTATGTACACACTTACTCGCATACAATTGTTTATGCTCATCACACAAACATCACACAAACTAAACTACCGAGCTTTCTGTACAACTTTTCTTGATTTGACATTAACATAAAGATGCCCGATGCTCAGACGAATTGTGAGGGCAGTGAGGAATCAGTGGGTGCGACTTGCATAAGATCGGCAACAGTGGCGTTATAGAGAAGAGGGCTTTACTCAGCAGTGGGTGACACCGGCAGGAATTTACTGTATCTTTTGAGTTAGATTATTTAAATAAGTTATCCATACTTATCCTATTAATATTATAAATGCTAAAGTTTGTATGGATGTTTGTTATCTACTCTTTCACGCAAAAACCGCTCAACGGATTTGCATGAAATTTAGTATACAGATAGTTTTTTCACTGGATTCGACATAGGCTTCAGGCTTAAACCGCTGAACCACTCTTGATAAAATATTGCGTAAACGTCGCAGGTAAATGTAAGTAGTTAAATAAAAAAGCCAAACAAAACAAATTGGTAACCCAACAAGTATTTTCATTAATGTATAAAACCAGTAAAAAATGTACACCACGTTCACAGAACCCACTTTTCAATTTCCTCACCCAAAGATAATCCTAATAATATTGAGTGGCAAATTTCGCCTTTCAAGCGCCCTTCCAAATTGAGTACGCTTTCCGGAAACCCATCGAACGAAACCGATCACGAATATTCGGCCACCTTATATAAACGAAAATGTCCTGCGAAGTTACTTTGTAAATATAAAATGGATAGAGATTTACCGACCATTAGGATTTGATCTGACGATCAGTTTGGTGCAGCGGTTGATTTCCATGGTAAGTTTGAATCCTGGTTGTGGCAAATGTTAGTGTGTGTAGCATGCATATTTTTTGTTATAATGTGTATTTATATTAAAAAAATAAGCTATGTAGTGTATCCACTATTACATAAGCCTCGTTGCTTAATTCAGTAATATCTAACTCGCTTTGTAGTAATTTCATGTCATTTAATTACTATTTGGAGGAGAGCTGCAGTAAGAGGCAAGTTTCGCTAATATATTAGCGAAACTGCCAAGTTCTAAATCTCCACAAATATCCAATTATCTCTATGTATCTAGGATATGCGCCACTGACTTCACTGTAAGAAAACATCGGAGGAAAACCTGCATGCCTGAGAGACATTGTCGAAGGCTTGTGAAGTCTTCTAAACCGCACTAGGCTAGCAAATGAAGGCTGCCGGATGTGAATTTGGAAAAGTAGTAATCAATATGTATATGTATCTTGCCTTGTATTGTGATGGTCAGAATAAATTTTCTTTCTTTCAATATTGTGAAGTGAAATTAGGCATTCGTTTTTCATGATCTGATCGACTTCACAGCCGCAACCACAGTTATAATTTACAGTACGATTGATCAGCTTTTAGTCCTTAATCGCAAGCCTCCTAATCTGGTTTAATATTATATTGTATGTATTAACAAGAATCCACTTACATTTACGTCGATCCTAAGCCTGGTTATGAATATTTAACCACGTCACGCTTTTGAGGATGAACCGCTGATTTTAACATGTGAATATGTATTATGAATTTATTATCATGTCGGAGTGTTAATGTGGACTTAATTTATGCGTAATGTTTAGGGGTAAGTGCGTATATAGCATGGGTACTTATATTATCAATATTTGATCGCCAGATTTAAACGATTTAACGTCAGATTTATCCGACAATAATATTTTCATGTCCATTTCTTAAATGTTGCGTTATTTATTTATTTATTTAATTTCGGAAAACCAACAGCAAATAACATTGTGAATTAGGTATACGAAAGTTATAGGCGACATACAGCCAATAATAGGTCTTCACGTGTAGCATTTGTATACAATTAGATGTGCTTACTTATACTAGTTTATAACATAGTGAAAATATTAATAGTAAAAACATGTTTATAACATTTATCGAAAAAATCAGTTATCATTCCCAGTTATCATCATCAACTCAATTATTGTACCACTATTAAGCCTTCTATTGTTGCTGTGGTAGCCTAGTGTGTGACCCAGGCACGCACCATTGACTTTTCGGAAGTTATGTGCGTATTTATCACATGCTCAAACGATGAAGGAAAACATCGTGAATCGGAAACCTGCATGCTTGAGAGATTTTCTCAATGGCATGTAATGTCTGCCAACTCGCAGTAGGCTAGCATGGTGGACTATAGCCTAACCCCTCTCAAATGAGAGGAGACCCGTGCCCAGCAGTGGGACAATAAAGGGTTGATGATGATAATTAAGTCTTCTATATACATTTTCACAATCACCGCGTATCAAAAATTTCCGGATTTAAATTAAGCCAGTTGTACACGAAGGGGTAGTCCGCTTCGCTGGACTCATGTATATTTTTAGATTTTATACACCTTCCAAAGATCGTAAAAACATATTTCTCTATTTTCAACACCATTTGGATTGAATGTCCTTATTTGATACCCTATATCTATAAACTTTAGTCGCTGACATTGCAAAAGGGTCTAAGATAACTTTAGCTGAATGGCGGAAAAATAAAAAAATATCGTTTCAGTTTTTATGGCGTCAGCAACCTTGATTACACGACACACTAGGTAGGTACTATTTTCATAAAACCTTTCCTCCTAAAATCGAATGAAATCATACGTTAATTTATTTGATTTGAAATTTTGTTCTAGCTTTTTATACGGCCAGGCTTCGCACGTGTTCATTAAGTACCTATCTATAGTGATACCCTACTTACACTACCTGCATTACCTACCCTAGCTACCCTACGATTTCATATTAATTTGTCTAGAAAATATGACACAAAATCTGATCTGGGCAGATATGAATATAGTCTGACAATACTATCAATACTGCACCAGCTTTTTTGGAATCCAACATTGGGAACATATCTACATAATATATATAGACATGTGTCAGCACAAAAGTAAAATATATAACAAAAATATCATTATGTACTTTATACTTTCTGTACATTCCATATTGTTTGTCTTTTTGGTGTATGTACAATAAAGAATACTCTATCTATGTATGTACATTATATACTTTTGTACTGTCACAACAAATCAAATTGTCTATCTTATCGAGGTAATCACATCGCGGCCACAATTCGGGCCCTAACTGAATCGAGCAGTAATTACTATTTTGTTACCACCTAATTAACTCAACGACGCCATTCAGAGGTCGTATAGTAAAAATAATGTTATTAACTTCATTAATTTTATCATTCAATGAAATAGAAAAGACATCTTAATCAAAACCAGACGTTCCAGTTGGTTAGTTAATTAAATAGTTGATTAATTACTACAGTGGAGATATTATTAATTTGGATTATTCAGCTATGTAAGTGCTTCGTTGGTATGTACATATTTATGATTCAATAATTTCAGCCTCTATTGTCTTGGTTTGTTCTAGTGTACAATTCCTATGAAATAAAGCTTAAGGAGATCCGTAGAAGAACTCGTGTCACTGATATAGCCCGAAGAATCCCCAAACTCAAGTGGCAGTGGGCAGGGCACATCGCTCGAAGAACGGGTGGCCGATGGGGCTTGAAGGTTCTCGAGTGGCGACCACGTACTGGAAGACGCAGCGTGGGCAGGCCCCCGGCAAGGTGGACCGACGACCTGGTTAAGGTCGCTGGAATCCGCTGGATGCGGGTGGCGCAGGACCGGTCGTCGTGGCGATCCTTGCGGGAGACTATGTCCAGCAGTGGACATCTAACGGTTGATATGATATGAAAGATTCTTTTCACAGATTTAACACACTTACATACCATCACGTCTGTCGTTTCTGTATTTTGTGCTTACACACATGGGAAAAAGGCAAGAGTATACGTATCTACGTCTGCCGTCTCGGAAGGGGTAGGCACATGTGTAGTGACATCACTACACATGTGCATGTGTGTACGTATGTGCATGTGCATATGTACATACATACACCCACATTTCGATGGTGTTTTAGGTCCCATAGGAGTGAGCCTTTTGTCATCAACAGGGCACGAAACCAAACTACGAGCTTAAAAATAAATTGATTTATTTTCGTATATATTTCTCTGTTAGACCGTTAACAAACGTTTAACAATACAATATAAAAAAGTAACCACTCGTTCTGCGCAAGCGCCGATTAAAAAGATTGCGACAACGGACTCAATTCAATGCAGTTTATTTAAAGTGAATGGACATTTCGACCAACTTCTCACCAGCTCCGGTAGCCGTGATCGTCTAGTGGTTAGGACCCTACGTTGTGGCCGTAGTAACCCAGGTTCGAATCCTGGTCACGGCAGTGATTGCACTGTCACGGCGGAGCAATTTCTTTTACATTATCTATTTTTATTGAGATTTTCCAAAATTTTGAAAAAATAACACTTGTTAAACTAAATTATTTTTTGCCAATATTGTATCATTTAACTCTAAAATGTTTACGTTTTAATCTTCATTGAAAAAGGTCACTTTGACTGGTACGAAGTTATGATAATCTTTCGTTACGTAATATTAAATTTTCTATTCTTTAATATCGTCATAAAAGCACATAACATACGCAGCACTACAATAAAATAATTAATCAGTAGTTCTGACCCAGTTTTCTGCAATATTACACGTTTCACTAATAATTCAGTTTTCAAAAACAATAGGCAACTTCAACAAACAACTATGCGACGAGCACCAAAGCGGCAGTCTATTGTTTCGTTTTGAATCGAATGGAATAACTTTTTTATGGCCAATATTTTCCACCAGTATGTGTAGTTGGGTTTAATAGTCGCTAAAAAGTTTGAGGTTCCATATGTGCCTATTTTTTACATCGACGCAAAAACGACGGGGTATTATAAGTTTGATGTATCTGTGTGTGTGTGTGTGTGTCTGTCTGTGGTACATGTCATGTGGTAGCTCCCAAACAGATGAACGGATTTTGATATTGTTTGACAGGTGAGTAATTCGGGAGTGTTCTTATGTATGTTTGATGAAAATCGGCCCAAGATAACCGCCACAAAATGTGTCGGGGATATTTTAAATTATTAATTTTATTTGTTTGGACTTGAAACTGTGATAGTTTGGTGGTGTGAACTCTGAATCATCCATCAGTTAAAGGAATTGGGGTTCTATCCCAAGGACACCTAGAAAACCACTGATTTTTCGAAATATAAATAAAAATAATGATAATAAATATTCTGCGACATTTTACACAGCACCACCTAGTCTCAAACTAAGCAGAGCTTGTACTATGGGTACTGGAGACAATGGATATAATACTTATATACCTTTTTTTTGTAAATACATACTTATAAGACATAGGAAACGTCCAATAATATGTGTATACATTGCACGCTCAAACGATGAAGGAAAATATCGCGGGGAAACCTAATTGCCTGTCAATCTACACTAGGCTAGCGTGGTGGACTATAGTCTAATCCCTCTGAAAGAAGAGGAGACCCTGCCAGCAAGCCGTGCAGGATTTTTTTTACATTTTAACGCAATACACGTGCTATCTCCCTCTGGGCCGCCATCTCACTCGTGAACACACCACTACTACAGGAAATCTGCATGCTTTTTCTGAATATGGACTGAAAGTGATGATTTTTTTTTGTGAGCCGTCGGTGCTTTTACAAACTCAATATTTTACATACACAATGCCCAGGCCAACGAATTGTATATGTAGTTCGCACAAATATTTGCTCCGCTGGCTGTGCGGGGACCGAACCCGCGACTCGTGACGCCCAAGACTTCACTTTTTAAAATGAATTATGTTAATTCATACAAAAAAATGTTGACTTTCGTACCAGTAAAAACTGTAATACCTTTTTTAACGTTGGCGAAAATTAATTCAGCTTCTTTAGGTTACCACACCAGAAAATAAAAAATACTTACGTGCAATCACTGCCGTGACCAGGATTCGAACCTGGGTTACTACGGCCACAACGTAGGGTCCTAACCACTAGACGATCACGGCTACCGGAGCTGGTGAGAAGTTGGTCGAAATGTCCATTCACTTTAAATAAAATTGCATTGAATTGAGTCCGTTGTCGCAATCGGCGCTTGCGCAGAACGACTATTTTTTATTTGTTAGGGACAAAAACTAGTTGTATATATTGTATTGTTAAACGTTTGTTAAACATAATTCTCGAAAATACATCAGTTTATTTTTAAATATGTTACCAGATACTCTCTGTTACCAGAACTCAAAAGTGACTGACTAACTGACATAGTGATCTATCAACGCACATTTGGGCTGTGCCACCACTGGACGAATTAGGCTGAAATTTGGCATGCAGGTAGATGTTATGACGTAGGCATCCGCTAAGAAAGGATTTTGATTAATTCTACCCCCAAGGGGATAAAATAGGGAATGAAAGTTTGTATGAAAACTATACCTACCTAATAATAATACTTCTCAACGCGAGCGAAGCCGAGGACCAAAGCTAGTATTATTATAATTGGGTTCACAAAGTGTGGCTTTACATGAAATACATAATAGTAAGTACACTTTAAAGTAACTATTCTGTCTCCATTTGCCTGTTATTCTATTCGCCCCATTTTACCGGTTTTCGATCGTCGATAGAGCAGTAACATTGCGGTCAAGCATAAAATTGTAAATTGGTCAGGAATTTGAAAGCTGTCAGGAATTCCACGCAAATGTTAGGAGCAAGAATTGTTACTATTTGAATACAGAATTCTACAATTGAAAAAACGGAATACGGAAAATCTATGCATCTAAATATTACACCTTATCGTCCCCAAAGGGTTATTCAGAGGTGTGAGGTGTTACCGGTATGATCTAGGCCCCATTCTTCGGAGTATGAACTTCGAGCTGCAACTGCGAATTTCATAGGAAAAATCCAATAACACTTAGCTCAATCTAGGAATCGAACCTAAGGCCTTGAGTAAGAGGTAGCTGAGCAGTCGCAACTACGACTAATAGACCAACGGGGCAGCAAGGAGCATGCAACGAGCAATGGAACTATGAAATTGTGTCTATTCTCAAAGTGTAATACTGGTTTAAATGGAATGAAACATTTGACTATATGACTTTGAATGTGTAATTGTGTAGTTCCTAACACTAGTTAAAAAAACACACAAACATTCAAAAGAAAAAGTAACTCCGCCGTGACAGTGCTATCACTGCCGTGACCAGGATTCGAACCTGGGTTACTACGGCCACAACGTAGGGTCCTAACCACTAGACGATCACGGCTACCGGAGCTGGTGATTGTGCTACCAAAATGTTGCTGTACAATGCTACAATGACAACAAAAGTGCAGAACTTTTTTATTTTATTTGGACGGAACAGATTCGGTTGACGGTTAACGGCTAACGGTTCAATGAGTTTTTAGTCGGAGTCATTTATTGTTTATGTACCGTGAAGATGGAACTGAAATCAGTGAAAAAGAATCGCATTTATACGTACAAAAAGTAATTGATTTAATAAAATATTTGATTAACAACACTGTCAATTGAATTTTAAAAATTCCCCGTTTAAGTGGACCATCTTGAACTGAGCAACAACACGACATAACAAAAAAAAACTGTTCATCCGTTTATTACATATGATTACAAAGATTGACACACAGGCGCAGTTTTATGTTCATCAGAGTTCTTTAGAGTTTAAAAAATAACATAGAATCTGTAAAAAAATCGTATTTTTTTATTCACATTCTTAAATAAAAAAAAATTACATCCATATATACATTTTTTTATTTAAGATGTGAATAAAAAAAATATATACCTAAGTAATTAATTGCAATAAAACAGTTCAACATCCGAAGATCTGTCACTGAAGAATAACATTAAAATGAAATATAAGTAACACAAATCGTAATAAAAGTCAAACAAATAGCTGAATGATTGGAAAAGTTTCGGCTCAATTAATCATAGTTGTTTGCTTGGTTTGTTGGATGGGGATTCGAGGAGAAAATCTTGCTTACTTTTTCTTAGGAGACATCAATATTGAAACTTAACGGCTTACTTTAGGGAATATTACTATTATTGCAGAGTTATAAGTAATAAAATCTATTTTTTTCTCTACCACAAAGGTTCTTAAAATAAAGTCCGTAATTACTTTCCACACTACACCTTTTGTGAGACACTGATATCTGAACTAAATAGATACTTATCACGTTAGATGAGGCCTCCTCGATCGTAGCATAATATATGTATTTAAATATTCAGATACATTATATAAAAACCAGCCATAAAGAACGACATAACAAAAAGAAACTGAGATTAAAACTAACAGTGAATGTGGCAAAATTCTGTGAAGATGATGACTAGGTTGGTACCTTTTGCAACTTCGATCAAAGATTCCAATAAATCTAAATCAAGTGTAGGGTCACTGGATATGGTAAGCTTCTTTTGCCATAAAATGTTGGGGAGCTGTTAGTAATTATAATATTATGACACTCAAAACCACACTCCGCCCGTTAACCTGCTCTGCTAAAGGAGCCAAAACGAAATAATATAAATATACCGCGATAAAATCCAAAAAAAATATGTTTTTCCTTATTTCCCTCTCTGCGTAATTTTAATAATAAAGAACTCTAATCCTACTTCATACTTTCCTACTTATATTATAAACGTGAAAGTTTGTAAGTATGGGTGGATATGTTTTACTCTTTCACGCAAAAATTTCATTCAAATCTATTAAGCGGGTTAACAGATTTGAATGAAATTTAGCATACTTAAAGTTTATTACCTGGATTAACACATAGGCTACTTTGTATCTATATACCACTCGAGCAAAGCCGCGGGAGGCAGCTAGTATACAAATAATAATGAAGCTTTTTGTAGTAATCTTTATACACAAAACCAACACAATAGACTATGAGTAGGTAGTATTCAATTTTAGTGATACTATCGCTGAAGGCAACTGTTTCTTCTCCATTGTTCTCCATTGTTATAAAATGGTTCTTCAGGAAAACAAAAGAAAACTCGACTAGCTTAAGTTGTGAGAGGGTTTTAATAAAAAGGAATTCACTTGAAATATTAACAATAATAATAATCGTTTATTTCAGGCATGAGCACCCATAAAATTGAAATTTAAACTTATTAGAAACAAAACTAAACAAACAAAACCTAAACTTATAACACCAATACAACAACCATAAAATTATACACATGATAAATACACAATACACATGATACATACAATACACATGATAAATACATAAAATAACTGTTTTTTTGCATTATTGCCTATCGATCGTGAACGTCTCTACGAATGGAGCTAAAACCAAATTTTATTAGATTTTTGAAGTGAAAACTTCTTTGAGCGCGTTAAGCACTTTTTGGGTACCTAAATAAAAATTATAGAACTCGAGTCATCGTCACCGAACGCTTCCCATGAGTTTTATGGATACTGTGAATCTTGTGTACTTTGTGGACGAACAAAAAGCGTGAAACTCGCTTCATCGTGCGTTTTTACTTCTGTTGGCAGTACCCAAAGACTGCCATGCACGTTATTTTTTGTTTTGAAAGTGAGTTTTCAGCTATGTAATAGGTATAATAAAATCTGTTTGGGCATTTGCATAGTCGGTTATTTTTAAATCAAGCCTCGTTGCTTACCACGGAACTAGATGGCGCTGTGTCATAATGTCCAGGAATATTTATTTATTTAATCTCTATGTTAAAACGTAAAGAGAAATCTTAGTAGGTATCTCTTTTGAAGCATATTTAAATTTGGTATTGTTAACGTTTATTTGGAGTAGCGAACATTTGTAAATACTGTATGTATGTTATTAATACTTCAAATTAAAAATTATTACGATCGGCCTGGCATGTCACACGCTTGATAAAAGGTCCCTATAATGAATTTTAATTAATGACGGTCCGGATTTTTGGCTATAAATAAAATTATAATTGTGATCTTGATGATAGATAGTAATAATTATACAATATTGATAGGTACTAATTTTACAAAACAATAAAAAAAAAACAAAAAAGGTAAAAATATAGACGTTTATAAAAGTAAAACTAAGTACATAATTACATAAATACTTATTAATTCAATATCGTAATTGAGAACAATAAAATAATCACTCCGCCGCGTCAGTGCAATCACTGCCGTGACCAGGATTCGAACCTGGGTTACTACGGCCACAACGTAGGGTCCTAACCACTAGACGATCACGGCTACCGGAGCTGGTGATTGTGGTACTGAATTATTCGGCCTCTTTGGTTAAAACTCGTTAAAACGAGAGCACTTTCACTGTTACTGGCGCTCGCTCTTGCGACATATCTTTGTTGTAATCTCAATTCAATCATTGTTGAGACGCTGAATGTTACAGTAACTGATATTACTCTAACTCCTCAATTAATATTTGGTATTTTAGTTCATCAAATATATCTAAATATATGTAACTCAAAGGTGACTGACTGACTGACATAGTGATCTATCAACGCACAGCCCAAACCACTGGACAGATCGGGCTGAAATTGGGCATGCAGGTAGATGTAATGACGTAGGCATCAGTTAAGAAAGGATTTTTGAAAATTCACCCCCTAAGGGGGTAAAACGGGGGTGCAAAGTTAATAATGAAACTTTTATATTTTTAGTTAAATTGCACGCGGACGAAGTCGCGGAAATCAGCTAGTTTAAAAGAAACGTTATATTAAAAAAACAGGAATAGGTATGGAAATTCAGTTACATTTCGCAAGTTTCTTTACCTGTTAAATAGTTGAGGCTTTTTTTATACTACGGAGGAAACAAACCAGCTTACGACCCGCCGAATAGTAAGCAGTTACCGTAGCCTATGGACGTTTGCAACACCAGAGGTGTCGCCCACGCGTTGCCGACGTCGTAAAAACTTTTGTACTCCTTAATAAAGACGAATAAGAATTTAATTTTATTAATTTTCGAGTTCGTAATACTAAAGCGAAAGACATGCCTTCATACATAAATCACAAAGTAAATCCGCGACAAAAAATAAAGATATATTTTGTGTAAAAAGACGGCAACACAGAAAAGTTTTAATGTTAATTTATCGTAGCTTATCCTTTATTTATTCTCAACTGAAATAATATGTGAAAATGTATAATACTTATGTACAGATTATGACAATTGCAGACACAGGGCAGGCAACATACACGTTATAGAGCAGGCTTCATAAATAAAAGTATGTCTGCCTGTCTGTCTATCTGCTCCCTCTTCACGCTTAAACCACTGAATCTATTTAGATAAAATTTGGTATGGAGATAGTTTGAGTGCTAGGAAGGCAATATCATCATCATCATAATCATCCACAGCCTTTCTGATCTCACTGCTGGTATAGGCCTCTTTCCATGCATGCCATTCGCTTCGGTCCTGTGCCAACATTAAATAAATACAATAAAACGGCACATAGAGTCTAAATCCCACAACACAGGGAATCTAGTAGTATAAAAATAGTAGTAACCAGTCTAGGATCTAGGGCCTCATGATTTATTATACTTACGCGAGTATTAGACTGAAATAAAACTACTTTTTACGGATTTTATCGCGGTATATTATTGATATTATTTTAACCCGACTTTTCGGATCCTTTACAGCATCCATGGTCACGGGCAGACCCGGTCACACTTTTATTTCAACATGTAAGGTTCTCAAACAAAAAAATATTTTTCATTTTCATTAATTTTAAAATCCATCACATTTTGTTTTCTTAATAAAATAAAACACACTGAATACTGGAGTAGGTAGGTACCTACAATGTTATTCTGTAAGGAGAAAAATTCCGAATAATAAACATTTTACATATTCTTTCCGAACCGTTACGACGTGGGAACCTTCAAGAGAAATTCTGTTTTTCAATGAGAAAATAAAGAGTATATTCTTTATTGAAAGGCCGGCAACGCATTTGCACGTCCCCTGGTCTTGCAGATGTCCATGGGCGGCGGTAATCACTTCCCATCAGGTGAGCATTCTGACCGTTTGCTCCCATATTTCCATTTTTTTTTAAAAGTTTTATTTTAAACCTCTCTCGTTACAGGTGGGTAGAATGAGTGGAAAGTCCTACTTATATTACAAATAATAAGGGTTCCCTCTATAGGGGTTCCTTCTGGGATCGGATCCTTGTTCCCTCGACATCAAGTAACCGATTACAGGTAAATTGATAATGACCTTTGTCCTTGAGTTTGTTTCTAAGGATAACACTGTGTATAGGGCCAGTGTAACGTTGATATGCTGTGGAGAAATTCCCAAGCCAAGTCAAAGTCAAAATATAATTTATTCAAAGTAGGCCAAATTAATTTGCTCTTTTTGAACGTCGACCCTTAAGACAGCCCCCAAAAATGCGCGCCCTTCACCGCTTCCTAGTGTTTTTGCTGGGAAGAAGAAGTGGTGCAACAAACTCCCCAGCAACATTTCTGTCCGTTCGTTTATTAAATGATATCCTTCACTGTTTCAGCTTTTTCACACGAGTGTCTGGACCAAAAGAAACGTTAGTATCACATCATTTCATCAAGCTGTTGTCATCACGCCCACTGCTGGACATAGACCTTGACATTGCTAAAACGACTGGATTCAAATGATCTTTACCAGGTCGTCGGTCGGAGGCGCTTGAGAACCTTCGAGCCCAGTATCCATCCGTTCTTCGAACGATGTAACCTGGCCAATGAGTTTGGATATTCCTTGTGCAAGAGGAGATAATACAACATTATTTAATACACCTACGGTTCTTTTTCCTCACGGATAAAAACTGAGCTTTATTTCAGGTATTTCACATTAAAAATATTATGAAAGCTTTACTCTTGATTATTTTGGGAATGAGTGTTCTGTTTAAACATTCTGTTGGAGAGCGCAAATTAATGCGAATTTTTTCATGTTTATTTTATTAAAAGGTAAGTAAAATATTAATTTTATCTTTATGAATGTAAAATTATGAATGTAAAGGTAATTAAAATAATGTGCACCAAAATATGTTCATTAAAAGTATTGTTATTACTTATATACACTTTCTTGGTATTCAGATTTGGTTCTGGCTGGTTGGTTCTGTTTGGTTCTGGTTTGGTTTGGTTCGTTGTGTGGTCACAGTTCTAACCTAACCTAACCGATATCTGTATTCTGTTGCTCAATCAGTAATTTGGTCGCTCAATCAGTATTTTTGATGCGCGGTTTATTATATTCCTTTATATAAGCTCTTTATAATATACTAGCTGACCCAGCAAACGTTGTTTTGCCACATTTTAGGGGTTGGTGGACTACCCCTAACTTTCAGGGGGATGAAAAATAGATGTTGGCCGATTCTCATAGATACCGGATAAATCTTGTACAATCGTCAAAACATTGTTTCAAAATACAATCACACGCTTAGTCGGCTTCCTCTTGGAAATTGCTAATTACTTTATTTTAGAAACCGACTTTGTTAGAGTAAACTAATTAGTGAACTGAAGTTTCTATTTAGTAGTACGAATTTGTAATTAAAAATGTAACAAGGATTTGTACGTATAAATCCTTGGAAACTACGTGATGTGTTGCACTGTAACACGGGTACTAAATAAGACATATTGCATACGTCAGTAAAGCGCTTCCCACACGTTTTGTGCGTTTTATTTTCAGCGTAATTTTTTTGACGTGTCTTATCTTAAATCAACGCACCATTTTATGTGTGCTGACGTGTTATTCGTTTAGTGATGGAAGGTTTTGAATTTGATAATAATATTTTTCTTTCCTTCAGCGATATGTCGCATAATATGTTTAATGCAATGTAATAACCAAAATATTGGTGACAGTTCTTTAAGTAACAGGGTCAAATTGCAGCCTTTAACAAAAATTATACTATAAACATACATATTATTAGGCCTGTCGTCTCCGAAGGATTAGGCAGAAGTGTACTTATGTACACCCACACTTCGCCGGTATGTAACCGCGCACGAATCCAAACCTGCTGCCGAGAATGTCATAGAAAAGACCAATTGCACTTTGCTCGGCCTGGGAATCAAACTCATGGCCTCTGGCTCTGCAGTTGCACTTACGACCACTAGATCAACGAGGCAGTTATACTATGTATTATTATTATTAATAATATATCTGTAACAATAAATCCACAATCGCAGCGCACCGCAAAAACCATATGAAACACCTTAACTAATCTCCCGCTGCCAACAATAACAATTCTGTTTCAGATCAGTCCAATGCCAACGCATTCCAAATACATACATTGATGATAATTAAGATATAACATTTGTAACAAATTATACAAACAGTAAGGACTCAACAATGTTGCCGGGTTTGTGTTGGAAGTGTTGTAAACAACACTGCAACATAATGATGTAGTTAACGAAAACGGCAACATACCTTTGTAACATTCTGGTTCACGACTAAAATAGCTCCCCGTTGGTACGACTGTATCTTTAGTTTATATGCTTGGTTTCTTTCATCAAAATATCTTGTTAACCATGCTATAGTTAGACTATCATGTCTACTCTTATGGGTCTTCTATCAAATTCAAAGGCGTTATCATTCAAAAATGGAAAAATAAGCCGTAAAAAAACTAAAACTAGTCGTTTATATGTATGGCGCCTCATGTTCCTACTCTTGACCCATTTACGCCCGCCGTGCCCAAATGGGAACACCTTCAAATCTACCCTCAATTTTTTTTATTAACATGGCATGTTTAGTTTATTTACGTTATTGTTGAGGTTATTAGTGCATTTTACGTTTTATATCAAATAATTGTAATAATTTCAGTCTAACAACGTATTTTAGCGTCAGGGAAAAAGTGAATTAGTAGATTGCAGTAACTACCAAATGTAAGTAGCAATTTTTTTTGTTTTTACGTAATTAGATCAAAACTTTTTTACATAACCTATAAGAACGTATTCTTAACGTTGTAATAAAAATAAGATAGTATAAAATATAAGATTTTCTGAACCGGGAACTACTTTTTTATATTGACGTCCCCAATTAGGGACAACGGGCACATAAGGGGTAAAATATTTCCTTTTTTTTGTAGAATACATTTGGGCGCAAAACCATGTCAAGACGGGCTTTTTCAGCAAGTGACGAATACCATGGACTCCAGGAAGCCCTTGATGTTATTTTAGAAGACGAGGACTCAGATACTGAATTTGACCTTGTTGCTCTTCCTCCGGAACCAAGTATCCTCACTGATGAAGAAGAAGGCGATGACGATAATATTGCTACCAATGTTATGCCAAGAGATATCCCAGGTAATGTCGAGGTTTTTGTACACAGAGACGAAGAGCAATGGGAAAGTTCCGATGAAGAACCCTTGTCTAATGCAGCCAAGAAGCGACGAACTGATCTTGAGCCCCGTTGGCGTAAATGCGAACCTACCTATAGTAATACTACTTTTGATGAGAATAATGTACAACAGCGACGCGAAAATCTAATAAGTAATCTCAAAGATCAAAACGCTGTTGCAATTTTTGAAAGAATATTTGATCAAGAAGTTATGGATATGATCGTTCAATATTCTAAAATGTATGCATCGCAAAAAAATAAGCATGACTTTGATATAACTATTGAAGAACTGAAGACGTTTCTGGGTATTCTCGCTTTATCTGGCTATCACACTTTGCCTCGAGAACGTCTTTATTGGTCTTTAGACGAAGACTGCAACGTTTCAATTATAACTAGAGCAATGACGAGAAATAGATTTTTAGACATCAAGAAGTTCCTACATTTCTGTGACAATGCTGTTGCTGTCGAAACATCAGATAAAATGTTCAAGGTACGGCCTCTTTGTGATATTCTCATGAAGAAATGTATGCAATGGGGGGTGTTCCACACAAATCTGTCGATAGACGAATCCATGGTGAAGTACTTTGGCCGTCATCCATCCAAACAATTCATTCGAGGCAAGCCAGTACGCTTTGGATACAAAAACTGGATGCTTGCTAGTGCTGACGGCTATTGTTACGCTTTTGATGTTTACTGTGGTAAATCGCAGGTTGCCGTCAATGAGCCGTTAGGTACACGAGTGGTGAAAAACCTTCTGAATCAGCTCAACACTAATCCTAAAGACCATATTGTGTTCTTCGATAATTTTTTCACTAGCTTTGCATTGCTGCGGGATTTATGGAAATCTGGCTACCGCGCCACTGGCACAATGCGCGAGGGGAGAACCAGCAGGTGTCCTCTCATACCCGTCAAGGAGATGAAAAAGAAAAACCGTGCTGACTTTGATTACCGCTTTGATACAGTCAATCAAATATTGTTTGTTCGCTGGCTGGACAACAGCGTCTGCACTATGGGAACTAATTATGACAGTGTACTTCCGTTGGGTAAAGTGAAGCGTTGGAGTTCGGCTGAGAAGAAGAAGACTGACGTCAATATTCCGCAAGTATTTGTCAACTATAATAAAAGTATGGGCGGAGTTGACCAGGCTGACCAGTCGATTTCGTTGTACCGTACTTCTGTACGAGGCAAAAAGTGGTGGTGGGTGTTATTTACTTACATGTTTGATTTATCAATCAGCAATGCCTGGCGTCTACATATGCTTTGTAACGATATCAAATTCGACCAGTTACAGTTTCGACGCAGCATTGCTCGTCATTACTTGCGCCAGGATAATGACCGACATTCTCGCCCAACAGCCTCACTAGTGCCAAGTTTGCAATTTGATAACTTTGGTCACTTTCCACAGAAGTTGACAAAACAACTGCGATGTACTGTTTGTCATAGTAAGGCTCGTTGGCAGTGCAAAAAATGTGTAAAAACACTTTGTATCGAGAAACCATGTTTCGAAAATTTTCATACGAATGTGCCCAGTGTCCTCATTTGAGCACGGCATGTTATTTCTGACTAAATAAAAAAAAACCTACTTTTTCTTTTGTTTTATTTTCAAACTCTTTATTCTTCACCAAATAATAAAAGTTATTTCATTTTCCTGGGGCTACTTTAACCTTGGGCGTAAATGGGTTAAACGCACATTGGAGCGTGTTGATAATATAATATTCGATTTTGCTTATTATACTATAACAGTACGTGATACGGTCCATTATTCATCATTCCATTTTACATAAACAATATTGAACTTATAATTTTAAAAACCATCGACATGTTTTGTGTCTAAAAACACTCCCGACTAAATCATCTTTCAAACAAAAATAACAACATGAAAATCGGTTCATCCGTTTGGGAGCTAACATGCAGACAGACACACACAGACACGTCAAACTTATAACACATTAACACAGGTTTCTACATTGGATTCCTGAAAATGTTCTATCTCCTTAACACTACTACCGATATCCGATACAAGCGCTAAAAATAACTCTCTATCTGCACTTATATTTATCTGCAGTTATTTTTCACATTGCCATCGCCAACTTTAATAATCACTTTAAATGAAAACTAATATTTGCGTTTGAAAATTGCATTGGAAACGTTACAAAACTTCACTAACTGTTATTTGCTGGTGGCGCCGAGACGCAAACAGTTCAGCGACAACATTATTTCAAGCTTACTTTTTAAGTACTTACTTGGTGACATTTATAACTGCCAGACTAGTTTTGTTATTAGTTTTTCTGTCTTACACATAAACTGGGAGGTAGACTAGTGGTGTGATCATTGCTCAAAGGGTGAAGGAATACATCGTGAGGGAACTTGTATATCTGAGAGATGTTCTCGATGGCAAGTGAAGTCTGTCAACCCGCACTTAGCGCAGTGGTCGCTCAAATAAGCCCCGTACAGTTGGATAATAAATCTCACCACTGAATACTTGAAGAGGTAGGCCTGAGTTTCTGTATGTTTTTAGATGTTATGTAATTGAGACTGAGATTGCGCCTTGCCTTTGTTTAATAAAAGGCCTTAAAGCCATAATTATCACCGTTTCCCGAATATCCAAGTGCTTTTTGGTCTTCCACTTGCTTTATATATCTATCCATCTACAGTCAAACTCCAAGCCTGATCATTTTATTTAATTGACTTAGTTTGGTTAATAACATTATACATATTATTAGAAGGTAAGTTATAACATATATACATACTTATATGCAAATCACAACCAAAATATCTACTGACTAATAGCTGAACTCCAAATTTTTGTCTTTTTCTTTCAATCCCTTGAAAGTAAAATAAATACTATGGGTGAAGGAAGTCGCGTACACAAACTAGTTGATTATAATAGGGAACGCGTAGGCCAAACTGCTGTGTGCATACTGAATACTAAATACCACTAATGAAACGCAGTACTACGAAACTGAAATAAAAAGGGAAAAATACGCTTTATTTGTGCAACATATACACTATTATGGGTCATTTGGAGTAACAATGTATACGTAATATGTACCAATCGTCATTCTTTCGTATTTATTCCATATTTCCGTAAGATCATCTAGTAAGAGTATTCAAATATGATAAGGAACTACAACCAAAGCTGATAGACAAACTCGCGGATGGGAGTCGGCATCTAATAAATGCGAACTGTGGCCACTATGTGAATAGCAATCGCCAAATGTGGACCATTCAAGTCGACACGTTGGCTCTTCAAACGACGCATTGCGAACTTAATGGCAGCTTCCCAAGACCGAGAACAAACGTACTACTGGACAAATTGCCTTCGAAGATAATGTACTACACTCACGGTATTATCGACCCTACATTTATAAAGATAGAGTCTGGAGTACAGTGTGTATGTGTTACTAATGTATGATAGTGTTGTGACCCGTAAATGAAATGTCCCTATTGCATAATCAAGGTTCTATTCGAATAGTAGATGAATGTTATAACTTCCTAGTCTCGAGAGCCTTGTAAAAGTCTATTCGAATCCGGATGATTGTTCTCGATTAATGTTTACCGTGGGGTTAAGTTGTGTATGCTAATATCTAGTCCATATAAATAAAATATATTCAACTGAAGTCGTTTTACCTAACAATGTTTGTATTCCGTTGAATGGATCACTTTATTTAAGTACTTGAAAATTTATGGATAGTAAATTGAAATTACTGAAACTAATTACTATGAATTAGGAGTAACGGCATAGTAGGTACTGATCGTATCAATATACAGATCTATTTACTACATTGCAGTAATTTTTCAGTTTCTGCATACAAAAAGTAACAAACATCTTTACATCCTTACATCCATACAAACGTCACATTTATAATACCAGGAAATATGATTACAAACATATGACAACACCATTCTATTCTGACATAGATTTAACTATACAGAGCATTGCAAATTGTATTTCAAACTCCCTGGCGTGCGGTGACTTTGTACACGAGTATATAATATCATGTGAAATAGCACTTCGTCAGTCTACACATATTCAGTAACTTCAACGATTATTTTGTCTTAAGTATTGTGCGCTTCATTATTTGTTAATATTATATCTTTGAATGATAGATTGAGGAATGATGTGATACGTTGTGGTTTGAAAGACAACGTAGTGACAAAAGTTGAGAAGAATGTACTGAGATGGTTTGGGCATGTTGAAAGGATGAATGATAGGCGATTGACGAAAGGAATTTATTAGACGGATGTCAGTGGAAACGCCGGCAGTGGGTGCCCTAGAAGGACATACACCGACCCATTTATGAACTCCTTCAAAAAGATCAGGTGCGCAGTACTTATAACCGGCGCGCGTGCATGACGAGATGTATGAATGTGGACGTAAGGACTGGCAAAAGTGGTATGCAGGGACCGTAACGCGTGGCATTCTGTAGTTTCTGCCTACGCCCATGGGCAAAAGGCGTGAGTGTATGTATGTATATCTGGACATAGTTACACAGTAATGATGAGCTAAGCAATGAGGCTTGTGCTTATGCTTAGCAATGGGCTTAGTAAGATACATCGGCTTTCTTTTCGACCTACATAGAAACATCCATGACTCAGGTGAAAATGTCAATACAGGGATTTAAACCAGCCACAGAGAGTCTTTATATGGCTGTGCTAATTGGGCCACAATTTCGTTTGGAAGGAAGTAATATTGTATTATCATATGTATAATTATTTGTTAAATATTATAGTCACGACGTCGCGGCAGGCGTAATAGGAGATGGCGAGACGAGCTTGACCTATACTAGGATGAATGAAGGCCCTTGACCAAGAGAGGTGGAAGGCGGGTAGGGTGGCCTTTGCCCTGCAGTGGGATGATAAAGGCTGAGAAAAAAAATGTATTATAATTTAATAAATAAGTAAATATTCCTGGACATTATGACATAGCGCCATCTAGTTTCGTGGTAAGCAACGAGGCTTGTGTTACGGATACTAGTTGGTTAATATACTACATATATACTTTTTTTTTGTAAATACATACATATTATACATAAATACATCCATGACTCGGAAACAAATGTTTATGCTCATCACACAAACATGAAGTGGCAATGGGCCGGTCACATCTCTCGGAGAACCGACAACCGTTGGAGCAAACGAGTTCTTGAGTGGAGACCGCGTCTCGGCAAACGTAGTGTAGGACGGCCGCCGGCCAGGTGGAGCGAGGACTTGCGCAAGATAGCTGGCAGCGACTGGAGGAAAAGAGCCGAAGATCGAGCTCTGTGGAGTTCACTAGGGGAGGCCTACGTCCAGCAGTGGACGAATATAGGCTGATGATGATGATGATGATGACACAAACATTTGTCCCTACCGGGATTCGAACCCAGGACCCATAGAACAGAAGGCAGCGCTAACTACCGCTGGACTAATTGGGTCATCAATCGTCAAATTTAGATGGACAGTGTTTAGAGAAATGTCACATTTTCAAATTTCTTTGAAAATTTTAAGAACAATCTCGAACCTTTCCTTTCTGTTTGCGAACTACGACGCTGCAGAGATATACACGATACATTTCCGATTTTTTTTCTATATATTTTACTAGCAATGTACTGAAGTAAGTAAATAACAAACAGTAATCATATTCTTGTATATGCTTACACAATGGGCAATATGAACGAATGCCTTACAAAAGAAACTATAACTATCTAAATACGACTTACTGGCTTTTTGGCAGCTCTTGACCCCGTTTTCGTGGATCCACTCACAATATACGAAAAAGTCCTTATATATTTGTGCTTATAAAAGAAACTTCATAAGAACTAACGAACGAGAAATACAATTAAGTAACAACACTTATAGTAAATGAATAAGTAGCGAAATAAAAGTCAGAGGTCGACAACATTTTACTACAATATCTATTTATTATTTTGTGTTGTTATATTTTTTATGCAAAATGGAAAAACAATGTATTTTACTATTGTTTTTTCTCTTTTGTGTACAGTACAAATAAGAGATGAAATACATTTATATGACTACAATTTATAGTGAACAAAGTCACAAAAATATCCCACATAGAAATAAAACAAGTTCTTCCAGAGAAGGTCAATTTAATGTCTGTATAAAGTATCTCGAAGGATTTGTTTTGCAGGAAAATCTTAACACCAAAACCTACAAATATGACGTTACAGTGACATCTGTTATTAAATACTGGTACTAAGCTAATAAATGACAATATCGTTTCGTGTAACAAATTAGACAAATAGTTTTGCTACAAGACTGTGGTTTATCAATCGTTAAGAGTACGTTAAGGGTACCAGATTAAGATATTTTCTATGATAATCTAGTGGTGTGAGCAATAGACTGTGAATTTAAATGCGTCAAGTTCAATTCCACGGCACGCACCACTGACTTTTCGAGATTACGTACGTATTTAATATAAGGTCAAAAGATAAAGGATAATATTATGATAAAATTATAATATTAATATTCTTCGGAAATACACGTATCAAATCGTCGGATCCTGTCTTAACAAACGAAAGCACTACTTCCTGAAATTCATGTATACGCATCAGAACATTTGTCTTTTGGCTTCGAGTCAGATCTGTGTCAGCATAGCTTTACCCTCAAACTATATAATTTACTGTCCATATATTAAGCTATCACGAAGTACGGTGTCCAGCACATCAAGCTACTTTGTCAAATTTCTTTGATAGATTTTCAACTTTATGCTAAACTAATAAGGGTCACGTTCAGTTGGGAAAATTTGACAGTTTCAGATAGGTTGACCTGCTGGCGACTGTACCTTCAACTGACTGTTAACCTTTGTTGTTCGGAAAAAACCATAAAAAAAGATATACCACTTATTTCAACAAACACATTTCATAAACAGATAACACCCACACATTAAAAATTAAATAAACTATAAAAGAGTATTTATTTAAAATACTAGTACCTATATTTAAATAAACACAATTTACAAACTGGTAACACTCAGCAAAGCAAAAATAAAAACGGGAAAAGAGTATTTATTGAAACTGCTAGCTCGGATACAAATACTTATTACAATGCGGGTATGTATATACATAGAATTCTCTCCGCAGTTTTGTCTCCTATCAATACATTGAGATATCGGTTATTGTATTTTCTACCGAGATAAAACCAACAGCGGTAGATAGAAAAATAAAAGACCGCCATCCGCAACGAATAAGAGTTGTCTTATGTAACTTAGTTTTATTTTTGTACTACGATTTTTACTGGGGTTAATGTCACTTTAATGTATTTTTTACCAAATATCCCATACCAAATATGGACATTAATTTATTTACCGGCCAACTGTTGGGAACGGGTCATAAAACTCTAATATTTTATTACAGGTATTCCAGAGCTTCTCACAGTTTAGATGTAACTGACAGCAATGACATTTGTATGTATCATCATCATCATCATCATCATCAGATGGGCTGATTGTTTGTATGTATACTCGCGCGAATGAACGGTCTTTTTTCGTTATTTTAAAAGCTAAATCATTACAATCGTTGTTTGTCAATTAATGTGTTTTATAAATATATTTCTGAAGTTCAAAATACAATAAAATAAGGACGTTTTTAACGTTTCTTATATCGAAAATCTTTGAAACAATATCGAATCTGTTGATATATATCGCAGGTGACACCATCTCCGCGAAACTTACAAATGTCATCTAACTTAATATGTAGTTGTAGCAGTTTGAATTGGAATGTTGAATAGAGTAACCAGGGTGTGTTACAATACATTTTAAATGTAACTATGTTCATAGTTTGATATTAGGTGATTTTATTTGAGTGAAAAGTTCCAAAATGTATGTTCTTTTGTTTGTAAAAATAAGTAACACGTATACCTATACTTGTTACCTATTATTACCTAATAAGTCTTCAAGTGGGAAGTTTGAAATATTTAACAGTTCTCTTATAAATCTAATTAAGTATCTATTTTAAGTACCTACTTGTATATTAGTACATGGCGATAAAGAACATGATTATTATTTATGGGTTTTGTCCGCTGTCAGAGTAGCATGGGCCGAAGCCAAGTGCTACCCTAGTTTGTTTGTAATAAATGATGAGATGTTAATCATAGTTAAATGTGTAAGTAATTCTGTGACCGGGTGTAATAAATATTCGTAAGCGACTCTTTGTAGACGTGATATGGTTACACATATTTGACTCATTTTTTAAGAAGACAATTCTGCAAATATTTAAGATTAGTAGCCTTTTATAGACTTAGGTAGGTGTATGGAGGCTAGAGCCTTTGCAAAGATTATAGTATTATTCAGGATATAATATAAGATTTCGGGGTCGACCCCGAATTTTATAATAACCCATTTTACAAACTTCACTTAAGTCCCCGATTTTTTTGTAAAATAAAAACGTTAACGACCGGGACGTTGAACGAGTTGGTAAATTAATGATTTTCATCTTCAATCTGAGATTGGGGTTCTCCATTCTAAAGGGGCGTATAAATGAGAATTATATTAGGGTTGGGTGAATATCCTTGTTGCGGTCATAGTTTGACCTCATTCCGTAAGTATTTCAGTATGTGGCGAAGAATTTGATGGAGCGCTCTTATATTTCTTTTTGACGAATACAAAAGTGTTCCCGTTTATTCTTAGTATACTCATATTATATAAAAGGGTTTTATGGAGTAGTTTATATCAGATTACATAGCGACGAAATACGAGATTTCTACGGATACTTCCGAATATTATATCGACTTTTTTGTATTATCATCTAATGAAATGTTATTTGAGTGTTTTATATATGAAATTATATTAAACCGAAAGAAACAAAATATTTTTTTTTTTGTTATTGGGACATGCCCACCACTCTTATCCCTACTACTAAAAATAATATGTGTATGATGTATACAAATATTGTATATGAAGGGTGGACGTTTTTGGGGGCTGTCTTTATAGTCAATGTTCAAAATGAGCCAATTAAATTTGGCCTACTTTGAATAAATTTTATTTGGACTGGGGCTGTAAAGTCAAAAGTCTCGAGTTGAATCCCAATGCATGCTATTGACTTTCCAAAGTTACATACGTATTTATCATATGCTCAAACGGTGGGGAAAAACATCGTGATGAAACCAGCATGCTTGAGAGAATTTCTTGATGGTCTGTGAACTCACTATTAAATTACGTCATAAACTTAATGTAGCCGTTTAATCTTATATTGCAAAATATTTTCTTCCACTAAGCGCTTCATATTTTATTATACATTTTCATCTCATAAAAACTACCATTATATTTTTCAACACTAGTTGAAGCTCGTGGTAGCACTGTACAATGTACATTAATGTGTCCTAATGGAATTAAACAAAAAAAATATATATTCAATTACTATTCTTTTTTGGATGGTGTAAAAAGAGCTCTCCGCGTATCTTGTATCTATCTAATTCAATGAACAATATTCATTTATAGAAAGAAATTCAAAAGAAATGCATTTCACAATGTTTAAGTGTATGGTTCGATTTAAAAACAGGACTTAACTTACCTTTGTAAAAACCTATAAATTATCTTATTATTCATCATAAATCACGTTTCTATTGCAAACCGAAGTAGTTAAGGATATATTTCATAGTCATTAATACTTGGACATTAATTACGACCCAATCAGGGTGTCCCCTTAACTCATTAGTTCGTATCTGTTCCGGGTCATTGATGGCTGAGATCTATGGTGATAAATAGGGGTAGCAATGTCTTTATCTAATCCTTGTAGGATTAGATAGAGACATTGGTAGTAGTTGGTAGAAATGTGTGTGTATAATGTTTATATTTTAATATTGATTCAAAAATAATTCTAGTTGACCACGCCCGTTTTATTCCACTTGTTTTTTGTCCATTGAAAAGGTATTGCTATAATTTTTATTATATTAAGGAAATGAAAAATTATTATATATGTATATTCTACCTAACTCTTATAGTTTTAAAAATTACATAAATACGTTAAAAGACACATTTATCATACTGCGGATGATTCTTGGATTTAATATAATATAATGAACCGCTAAGTTCTCTATCTAAGTTTTTGTTTGTGAACACGAGACAAAATAAATTAACCGAGAGTATTCTTATTTTTGTAAAACTACGCTGTTGTTTGTAATGGTTTCCGTAACCTACGTAATATACTGTATATAAAAAAAAACATCATAATACTATTTAGTATCAATGTCTGTCTCGTTGCTTAATTCTTCTGCACCAAAAGTGGATGTAGGGTTCACACACAAGCTCCCTTTTATTGTTACACAAAGTCAACTTGAAAGAAATCTCGACTTTGACTTTGTAGTGAAGAGTGCCCAGAAATGGGGTCAAGTTAAAAGCACAATTCACCATATGAGGTGTAACGTATACAGAACACGCCATTTTACCTGTATTCTGTTTTAAGGCTAAGACATTCTTTTGTACATCCACATTCCACGATGTTTCCATACGTTTTACTCGTTGGTCTAATAGAATAAATACGGAACCTCTTGTCTAGCGGAGGCCGCTTTGCTCTGAGGTCTAAATATATGTACATTAAGCTCGCACATGCACAGCAATGCTTCTTTTTTTTAAAGAATGTCTATGGAGTTTCTTGGCGGATTCTTACAACATAAGATCAACAACTTCTTGGTAATGTGCATGCAACTATAATCTAAACATTTCATATGTAAAAAAGTTTATTAGAAATAAGCCCTTATTTGATTGATGTCTCATCCCAAGTGCGTTCTGCAGAGCTTGTAGTCCTGCGTTTGATAACAGTTTACTAAGTTTTTTTGATGAAATTCTCAGTTGGGACTTAAAGCTTGTGATTATTTCCAATTAATAACCACAATCTTGCTATGCTATTACAATGGGACTTCCATCAATCATACCAGTATACCGTTTTGCAGGTACATCTGGACTCCCCTGCCTAATCTTCTCAAGTTCCATGAGAGGCGTGGTAGTATGTTATATTGCTATATTTGCACAGTTCGCTAAAAATAAACCGACGTATTTATTGTATTTAGCTTATTTATAGTTAGTTTTGTGCCTACATGCGTGAATATACAGAGGTTGATCTTTCAGTAGGTGAACGTTATGAACTGTTGTTGACATGAAATCAGTTATACGGCAACCGCGCTCCCGGCTATGTAAGTAACCGTACCTTTATAAGGTAAGCGTGACTACATCTGGCTAATATTACGTTTGAATTAAGTAATTATTTTTACCTTATGTCATAAATAACTTTAAGTAATTAATGAAATGTATAATTTGTTATATGGTGTACAATAAAGCATATTCTATCTATCTATTTTTCATCCTTGTTTTCTAGTTTTATGTTTGAATGTATTTTTTGTTTGTTTTATGTGGGATAAGTTAGTGTTCAACCCCAATTGTACCTACCTTCTAATAAGTGACGCTGTGGTCTAAGATGTAGTACGTTTACCTAGAAGATTTCACTCGTAACTTGAAGACCCCCAAACGATATAGGTTTATTAGTATTATTGTAAGCATTTATATTCAATAGTAGTATTCATATAAATTTACTAGCTATCCCAGCAAACGTTGTTTTGCGAAATTATGGGGGTTAATGGTAGAAAAGTAAACATTTAGGGTTATAGGCATTTTTTAAGTCTAAATCATAAAAAAAATACAAAAAAATATGTGTCCAAAAAAAAACAGTCTGCTGAGGGGCTTCCTTATCACCTAGAGGTGTAAAATAGGCTACGACCGATTCTCAGGCTTGCCAAGTATACATACAACATTTCATAAAAATCCGTCAAGCCGTTTTGGAGGAGTTCAGCGACAAACGCAGTGACACGAGAATTTTCAAAAACACAATGAAGCATAATTATTTTAATAAACTCGTTATTCAGTAGTTCTTTCTTTCATTTTAATTACTCTGAGTCTTTTGTTGTAGTACCTACAGTTCTTTGAAATTCTCATCAACTAATAGCAACGTAAGTATTAACACAAAACGTGGAATACACTCAACATGGCACCGAGAGTAACAAAGCTTAGTTGGCGTCTTACAGAACTGAACGACTCTTAATGTGAGTCATTCAAGCAAACTTGACATTAACAAGAACGACATTGTAGGTGGTTGAACTCACTAATCAAGTTTCCTCAATAATGCTCTAACGATTTTGAAATGAAACTACATTTTTGCCAACATTTCGTATTCTTAACAGCATCCATTGTCGCGGACAGACTAAATAGTTGGTTGTGTCTTGATGTTATAATTACTAAAAGCTACCCTAAGTCTTTGTGTAATTATTGGCAAACTCATGAAGATTTTCTGCACAACGGAGAAAAAAGGGACACAGTCATTAATTTTATGTAATAATCATAATTTGTAGCATTGAATTAAAGGTTATAAAACAAAAGAGGTTTGTTACAATGATACGGAATTGAGTTACCGTTAACGAGGCTTGTGTTACGGATACTAGTTGGTTGATATACTACATGGATACTTTTTTATTGTAAATACACACATGTTATACACAGATACATCCATGACTCCAATATAAATGTTTATGCTCATCACACAAACATTTGTTCCTTCCTTATTCGAACCTGGGACACGCAGTACGGAAGTCAGTGTTAACCACCGCTGGACTAATTGGGTCGTCAATATTTTCTTATAGTTATCTTGTTCAACTAAAATTGTATGCATTTATATTATTACTTAATTATTATTTGGAGCAAAGGAAAGTTAATAATAAAAATATCCCGTATGATCTTCGTTCAGAAATGTTGGGTTTAGAGAAAAATAAGGTTAGAACGTCCTTATTTTTCCAAAAGTTGTTTGTTACAAAGTACCGAATTAAATTACCCTTAAGAAGGCTTTGTTTTGCTTAGGTTTGTGTGTTTTGACAAGTAAAAATTGCTGTACGCAAAAAACCAATTTACTATATGCCTCTGTTATAGAAAACTAGAGCTGAAATAAAACCTTGTAATTTTTATATTTGAGACTTAAAGACTGTTATCTACTGACCCGACCCCAGGTCACTAGTCAAGTTAACTGCTTGAGGTTACGGGTTCCACGCCCGTGATTTGAGCATAAAAAACACCTTTTTTATTAGTATTTTTTATACGTAATTGGAGCTATATGTATTACTCAGGTCTTGTTGAACGTAAAACTTAATCTGTTATAACCTTAATACTGCAATAAATTTGATTTCAGCTCAAATCCTGCTTTTTAAAATGTAATTACATTATAAATTGAGGGAACAGATTGCAGAGCTAAATCGAAACATTTTAGGTTACTTAAAAGAATAAGGGTATATGATTTTAAGTAAAATGAGGTTACTGGATGCAAACTGGTATAAGTAGATGAAACAAATTAACAAACATTGAATAGAAATAATCTCTGCACAAATATTTACGTTTTGTTTTTGGTCTTACATTTAAACAAAATATCAAAAAGATTAAAAAATCCGCGAATGAAGTAGTTTTATTTTATTTTAATGTTATTTTTTTCTGTGCTAGTTGCATTTCAAGATGCAGACCAGTTGTGTTCTTTGTGATGTTACTCACAGAGTGATCACAAATAATATATGAATTAGTAAAAGCAGATTGTTTACTATAATGACGCAGCAAACATTTCAGTTAATATTATATTGATGACCCGATTAGTCCAGCGGTAGTTAAAGCTGCCTTTTGTGCTACGGGTCCTGGGTTCGAATCCCGGTAGGGACAAATATTTGTGTGATGAGCATCTACATTTTTGTTTCCGAGTCATGGATGTATCTATGTATAATTATTATGTATGTATTTACAAAAAAGAAAATATAGCTATGTATTGCATCAACTATCTAGTATCCGTAACACAAGCCTCGTTGCTTAGCTCGGAACTAGATGGCACTGTGTCATAATGTCCGGTATATTATTATTATTTTATAAGTTTTTAACTTTTAATAAAATTAGGTTCTATCTCTTAAAAGAGCTCATATTCTTTCATTCTTAGGTAGATTAAAGTATAAGTATTCTTTCAACCATATACTATAAAGTGCGTAATTCTTTCACTGATTAGACGTTAATATACATATATAAGTATTTTATAAGAATTGAACGCCGGTACTTAATACTCAATAGGGATAGGAAAAAAAGACATGAGAAAGATATTAAACGTCTTCACAAGGTATTATGATCAAAGTTGTTACTCAAAGGGATTCCAAAGCAATTTTTCACGATTGAGATGATCATTACATGTACCTACATCTTGGTTTAAATTTACTTTGATCGTATAAATGGTTGTGCAAAGCAAAATTGAAATAATATTAATTCAAAGGGTTTGAAAGAGGTGATTAGATGTAGGCGTTATCGCACCAGTGATTTGCGATCTCGCTTTAGCAATACGTGATGGGCTCGTTATAATAACAGTGTTCTATAAGGTTAAGCAGCTTCAGGTAATGTGAGGATGCGACTTGCGCAACCCAGCGCAGGGCACGCCACGATAGTGGCGGTAAGACCCATCATGGAGGATTGGCTTGAGAGGCGCCACGGCGCCCTCAGCTTCCGGCTGACGCAGGTCTTGTCGGGGCATGGGTGCTTCGGCAAGTACCTGTGTCGCATAGGCCGGGAGCCATCGCCCGGTTGTCACCACTGCGTGGGTTGCCCTGAGGACACGGCGCAGCACACACTCCAGGCCTGCCCGGCTTGGGCAGAGCAGCGCCGTGAACTCATAGCGGCAATCGGCGGTGACCTCTCGCTTCCGGCCGTGATCCTGTCCATGGTCGGGAGCGGGAACGCGTGGGATGCCGCCGCCTCTTACTGCGAGCAAGTTATGCGCGCAAAAGAGGCGGCGGAAAGGGAGAGAGAAATCACAGCCTCTCTCCCGATCCGCAGTAGACGCACCGGGCGCCCGAGGGCGCAAACAGACCTCCGGCCTCCATGAGCTGTGGCCAGTGGGTGGGCGCGACTAGGGGAGTCCGCCGCCCGACCTGAAAATGGCCCCAAGTAGGCGGCGCACGTGTTCGTCACACGTGCGCCCGCGTGGAGGATGCGAGGCGAGCGATGCCTCGCTCCTAGCCGGGGTCCAGCGACCAGAGCTGGACCGAAGCCCGCCGGGGTTGTGGTGCATGCTTTTGCGAATCCCTTGGCCCCGGCAATTGGGTTGGTGGCGTTGACGGGTGCGGTTTTTTAGTCGGTAAACGCTCATGCGGAGTCCGACACACCTGGGGAGGCGACAGCCTCCCCAGGCGACGGGAAGGTCCGTAAAGGATTTTTCCGCATTTAAAAAAAACAAAATGCTTCAGATAATGTCAGACTATAGATGGGTAACCTTCAGTCTCTGTGCCTCGGAGAGAACGTTAACTTATTGGTAAAGATTGTTATTATACACTAATGTTTAAAGGTAATAACAAATTCGAAGAACACAATCAGTTGTTTATCCTCGTGAGAAGCTATGAAATCCTAGTAATGTAACCAGTGGACTGTATGTCCAAGGTCTCCACTTCAATTCCTAGACAGAACTGAATGTTTTAAGTTACACAGCGTATTTATCACATGTTTTAAAGGAGAAAGAAAACAACGCGTTTCTCAGAAATGTTTAGAAACTCAGAAATGTGTGAAAACTGCTTAGCCGCAAATGTGGAGAAACCCGTACTCGTAAATGGATTAAATCTATACTAATATTATAAAGCTGAAGAGTTTTTTGTATGTTTATTTGTTTGTTTGAAAGCGCTAATCTCACGAACCACTGTTTGGAATTGAACAATGTTTGTTGTGTTATATTGTTCATTTATCGAGGAAGATTACAGGTTATATAACATGAAGCTACGGCCTATAGGAGCGGAGCATTAATGAAAAATGTTGTAAAAATAACTACGATAATTCATTACTTTAACCAGTCTCCAAAGAGAGAGCTCTTTGGTGACCCAAACGAAGCTGCGCGGGTCAACTAGTATTAAATAAGGAGTATACGAAGTTCTTACAGCCCTTTTAACAAGGTAGTAAAGTAAGCAAGGACCGATATACATATGTATATTATTATATTTTGTGCAGGATAAGTACCTACGTACCTACGTAATTGTTAATCCTCTCAGAGTTAATAGCTCATTTAATTATGATAAAACTCCACTAGGTAAATTTGTTTACTCATTAATTTTGCGGGTATTATGGCGTGGGCTCTCTTATTTCACCCAAGCATGAAATATGTTGGCCTAAATTAATGCTACGCTTGTAATATTATCTGCATTCTTTCAGGAAATAAAACAGTGGTAAATTAACCTCCTCACACTACCTGTAAGCTGTTTTTAACTTTTTAAATGATGATGAGTTGATCCTCCTCAGTATTAAGATCAAGTGTTAATAGAATAGAATAAAATAGAATCTTTATTCGCCAGAGATATGTTTATACAAAAGTTGGTATGATACGCGTTGTAAGATTTTGATTAGTGTTTTGCAGTAGATGAGGGAGTTGGTGGCTTAATAAAATATTTTTATTCCCCACTGTCAATGAATAAGAATAGATGAATACACAAAGTATAATAAATGACAATTTAAAAGAGATTCAGCCTTTCAACCAACACTTAATTTTCATTTATCGTGTCTACCACCACCTTTTGTTTTAAGAAACATTAATATTCTAATTACAATGTTCATTTAATTAAATACTACAGAAGATGAGGAACTCGCGTTTTGATTGTTCAAAAGAACCTGTAATAATGGCTCATTTCAAATAAACCATTATTACAGGTTCTTTATAAAGCAATTACATTAGATTTCTACTCTCTTGTGCAATTAACAAATGAATGTGTAATAAATACCTTTGGCTTTGGGCAACAATTAATCCCAAAAGAGTTGTGGCACCCTGGGACTGTGGCTAGTGTACTGTGAAGGGCTCGAATTCAAACCCAAGGCCGAATACACCACTGACTTTTTGAAGTTATGAACGGAAACCTGCGGAGATATTCTCGATGGCGTGTGAAGTTTGCCAAGCTCCAGAAGGACGGCGTGGTGTTCTTTCTCAATGGAGAATTGACTCGTGCCCATCAGTGGGACAGTAAGTATCATCAATTGCACGCAGTTTTACAATAAAAAAAATTAATAGCAATTACAAATTTCGTATATGGACCTCTTTGGAAACATATTACTTTATCAATTTCGGAGGCCGTCATTTATTTATTCAGTGTGACGTGCTTTTGAAATCCGTGTTTTGCTTGACAGTGCTATAACTGTAATAATTTAATTGTAATTATTTTTTTTTACAGTTATATAACATACTAGCTGACTCCCGCGACTTCGTCCGCGTGCAATTTAGCTAGAAAAATAAAAGTTTCATATTAACTTTGCACGCCCGTTTTACCCCCTTAGGGGGTGATTTAAAAAAAATCAGCATTAAGATCAAGTATTAATACCCGTTGTAAGATTTTGATTAGTGTGTGCAGTAGACGAGGGAGTTGGTGGCTTAATGAAAATATAGTTATTAATAAAAATATAATTGTGTGGTGTAACTTTGAATGATAGATTGAGGAATGATGTGATAAAATAACGGTGTGGTTTGAAAGACGTGACCGTTGTGGTGACAAAAGTTGAGAAGAACGTACTGAGATGGTTTGGGCATGTTGAAAGGATGAATGATAGGCGATTGACAAAAGGAATTTATAAGGCGGATGTTAGTGGAAACGCCGGGAGGGGGCGCCCTAGAAGGACATACACCGACCTAATTGGTGAACTCCTTCAAAAAGTAAGTACTTGTAAAAAGTACTCATAATCGGCGCGCGTGCATGACGAGATGTATGAATGTGGACGAGGGAAAAGTGTTATGCAGGGACCGTATAACTGTAAAAAAAATTAATTACAATTAAATTATTACAGTTATAGCACTGTTAAGCAAAACACGGATTTCAAAAGCACGTCACACTGAATAAATAAATGACGGCCTCCGAAATTAATAAAGTAATATGTTTCCAAAGAGGTCCATATACGAAATTTGTAATTGCTATTATTTTTTTTTATTGTAAATGACCCTTTGAAAAAGCTTTCATTATGGCACTCGAATTAAAATTGCTCATCAATATTTTATGATACAAACTAAATATTCAGCGTTACAATTTTAATTATTGCCAGTGTTAATTAACATTTTATTACTGTACAGAGCAATATCTACCGAGATATTGCTCTGTACAGTAATATATATCTATTTATAAAAGAAGAAGCTGACTGACTGTCTGACATATCAACGCAGGGCCTAAACTATAAGGGTTAGAATCTTGAAATATTGCACTCAGGTTTTTTTATAACGTAGGGGAGCACTAAGAAAGGATTTCACCCCCTAAGTGGGTAAAACGTTGTTAAGTGATCATTGAAACACCAACAATTTATTCTACACTATCCATAAAGTTACATAAAAGTCATCGGTTTAATGTGGCAAACAAAAGTTAGTAATTTTATCTGTAGTGTTCGTGTTCCAATTATAAATATGAACTAAAAACTCGCTTTTCTTCTTCCTAGCAATTGTTTTCTAATAGCGCATTGCGGGCACCTCTATTAATCTCTGAAAGGAGATTGAATTGAAATAAGGTTATTTTACTTCTTTTTTCAAAGCGTTTTATTATCTTTTTAACGGTAACGAAGCGAGTGTTCTTGAGTTTATAGTAGAAAAAATCTGATTATCTTGAAAGGTCATGAATTACTGAAAGATGGGAATGGATTCTGAAAAAAACAAATAAAATTATCATATCATATCATAAAGCTAGATATTTGACGACCTCTGTGATCTAGTGGTTCGAGCACCGGACTGCTGATCACGGGGTCGTGGGTTCGATTCCCACAGGACACAAATATTTACGTGATGATTATAAGTGTTTGTGTTCGTCTGGGCGTTTCTCATGTATTATAATATGTATGTTAAAAAATGTATGTAAGTATTATATCCATTGTCTAGTTCCCATAGTACAAGCTCTGCTTAGTTTAGGGCTAGATGGTGCTGTGTAAAATGTCGCAGAATATTATTTATATTATACTGATTTCTTAGATAGTTGTGACATTCAAATTAGACTACATTTTACGGATTTTATCTGAGTATATTGATATTATTTAACCCTGACATACCAGATCCTTTAAAGCACCCATATTCACTTCTTACGGAGTCAAGAGCGTGATATTATGTTATAATACACTCTCTTTTATTGAACCTCCTTTTTGAGGTTGTTAAAAAAAGGCTATCCGATCTTATTGTTCTCACTAATCCGAACAAAAGGATACAATACCAACCTACAAAGGAGCTTTATGCCATTTAAACTATACATATAGTCAGTCAGTATTATATATAATTTAGGTAATGGATTAGCAAACCTCCCCCCTCCCTCCACCCCTCCGTCGTGTGAATAGTGTAGTGTTTCTAATCGAACTCTCGTATAACACGTTTGATCGAGTGTATCAAGTGATCCACTTTAATTTAAGGGAAATGAATAAATAATAACACTATTCAAGTGACATACATCACTACAGTAAATAATAATAATACCTATGTGCTAAGAGGCTGTACCAAAACGTATTTTTGGTTGTAAGAGGAGATACATTTTTCACAAGATTTTTTTTAAACGTTGCCCCACACTAGCATTTTCTCCTGTGTCATGGGTGCGTTTACAAATACATATTTTCACATAAACAAACGCCCAGACCCCGAACAACTACCTGTAGAACGTACAAATATATGCTCCGAGCGGGGATCGAACCCGCAACCCGTGACGTACAAGCTGTTCGCTCAGCCACTGCGCCACCTAGTCGTCAATAACGTCGTCGTTGCATAACGCCAACCATTTTGGACAATCCTAATAAGACTATTTAAGAAAGTGGTACGGCTATAATGCGGCTCAGGATTGCATATGTAATAGTCATAAAGTGGGTGGCCACAATTGTCGTGCTTACCACCAAATGGTTTACCAAAACATAAAGCGTTTTCAAAAAATACAAAGTAAATTTGATGAAGGATTTTTCTGATGAAACACCCTCTAGCAGCCGCCCGAAAACAAAACATTTATCAAACAATAGATAAAATAAAATCGTCGCTGTTTCTATGAAATATTACGTGTCTGCTTCGAGCACGTTTTATAATATCTAAGTATAAACTCGTATAAACCGTATATACAGAAAAAAAAAGTAAACATTTATTTTAAAGAACGTTTGATGTTTTGTCTAGTCCAGTTTCCACGAAATACTTCAATTGGCTTAGAAACATTTTACTGTACATATTTTACATCCCTTTTCATTTAAAGCTTACCACTCTAATTTCTGTACTCACTTCATGCTGCGGAGTTTTTGCCTAAACGCAGTTTCATGCTTTATTCATGCATTTTTATGTTGAATTTCATAATTCATAAATTCTCGGCTTTGAACCCGAGTATTAAATGGGTAAAGGCGAGAAACGTAATTATAATGCAAACTGTAGCGTTTGGTGCCCAGTTCATTCATTTAAAGATATTATTAGAATTAAATGATCTATGGGTATTAAATTCGACATCATTCATGTTCTATCGACACGAAGAAGAAGAATGATCTGAAATGGATGATGCGCTAATCATTCATTTTACACCACGCAATGTAATCTTACTAATGTATGTGTAATAAGCAACGTTATGGAAAAGCGGAGTCCTCTAACAGAAGCAATGTTCGTTTAAAAGGGGACTCTAGTAGCCAACCCATAAATGAACATGGAAACAAACTAAGCAAATAAACTATTTGTATATAAAACCTTCTTTGACTAATCTTTATTACTATAGCCAAGTCGTTAAAACATTTTTTTAAAAAGGAATAGTAACTGCACAAGTGCACTATAACATTAAGCACATTCTTACACAAAAACTAAACGTAACACATGATATTTGACAGCTTAAAAGTTTTTCGTACCATAGATTATAATATATATTTCGAAGCGAGAGCAACAGAAATGTGTTAAGTCTTGAATGGATTGTATGTAACGAATATTTTTGTATTAAGTAGTGTGAAAGCTTGTTTGACATCGTCATGTTATAAATAAACAAATAAATATTTTTGGACTAGTTCTAGTTCCGAGCTAAGCAACGAAGCTTGTGTTACGGATAACTACTAGATACACTAACAAACATGTATACATTTTTTTGTAAATACATACATATTGTACAAAGATACCTCCATGACTCAGGTACAAATGTTTATGCTCATCACATAAACATTCCCATGTTCCTACCCAGACTTGATATAGATAACTCTCTGTACACAAAAACCAGTTTTGGTCAATTATACATATACAGGTAGCCGACTACTGGTCCTGGACAAACAGATTTATAACTAATCTAAAAAAGTTTCGGTTTTAGTTTCAGCAGAAAGTCCTGTTTCAATCGGACTATATTTAAACGCACACCTACGATTTAGAGGATATATTAGTGTGAGATGAACCTAAAATAAAAATAGCCACATCCGAATTGAAAACCTCCTCCTTTTCGAAGTCGGTTAAAAATGAATAACATTATTGTAATATATTGTACTTTAAGTTAAAAGCCCCTGACCTTTTGCTTATCGTTTGTTCGTACCGGCATAATTTCACCATAGTCTGTTATCACCGCGTTATCTGCTTGCGTACGCGTGGATTTAGATTAGCCTCGCACGAGATAAATTTAAACAGAAGTACCACCATTTACCGGATGTTTAACATGGACCCAAGCAATTGTTTTTGGCTGATAATTAAGTATAAGAGCAATTTTAAAGCTATCAAATAGGAAAAAAAATAATATATCATAAATATTGGACGTGTCTCATCTCTCGGAGAACCGACAACCGTTGGAGCAAACGAGTTCTAGAGTGGAGACGGCGTCTCGGTAAACGTAGTGTAGGACGGCCGATGGCCAGGTGGAGCGAGGACTTGCGGAAGGCAGTTGGCAGTGACTGGAGGAAAAGAGCCAAGATTGAGCCCTGTGGCGGAATATAAGCTGATGATGATGATGATGATTGAATCCGCGGTCTATATTTTTAAAAAAACGTGTTAATAGCCCTATCAAGGTCAGAAGACGAGTGCCTTTTCACAACACATTGAGATCCCTATCTGCGTAGGAGAGTATAATAGCCTTAGATCCAGGTGATCATAATTAGGAACCCGCTTGAAAATCAGTTATTTTCTGATCGTGTATAAAGATAATCGAGTTCCGGAGTTCTGATAGCAGTCATTTCGTAAAATACTAATCCTATCTCTGAATAGAATCAGTCAGAGCTGTGATAGCCTATTAGTGTGACCAGTGGACTGAGATGTCAAAGGTCTTGAGTTCAAACCCGGGCACGCACCATTGACTTTTCGAAAGTTATGTGCATATTTATCACATGCTCAAACGGCGAAGGAAAATATCGTGAGGAAACCTGCATGCTTGAGAGATTTTCCCGATGGCATGTGAAGCCTGCCAACTCGCAGTTAACTAGCATGGTGGACTCTATAGTCCACCATGCATTGCATGCATTTAGTTAACTGCGAGTCTCCTCTCATTTTGAGAGGATTAGGCTATCCTAATCCTCTCAAAATGAGAGGAGACCCGTGCCCAGCAGTGGGAGACAATAATGGGTTGAGGATGATGATGATGCTGATGATGATCTCTGAATAGACTAGAAACCAATCCCAATGCAGTTGGCAAATATTCGAAAGAAGGAGACAGAAATGCAGTCGCTAATTGTCATTGTCGAGTAAGCTTTCTGCACAGTTCTTATTCAGTGACGTAACTTAATAATCATGCCTGCTGATGCGCGTATTATCCTCTACTAATTAAGGCATGGCTTCTGAGTGATCTTGCTCATTTGTGTTAGCTGGTCATATTGAAAATGTGCCGTTACACAATGCATAACATGATCAAATGTTTAATAAACGAAATTCTGGAGCGAGAGATCGATGTCGAGCAAATCGTTATCGGGTTAAAATCTGAATTCAAGCATACAGCTGCACGACCGAAGGATGTGGTGAGCTCGTTCTGTGTAAAATGGATTGTCAATAATAAACTGTGCTGAACTTTTGTGACCAGTAAACTGAGATATCAAAGGTATCGAGTTCAAACCAACGCACCACTGACTTTTCGGAAGTTATATGTATTGTAATTGTACACTGTAATCACGAGTACACAGTGTATGTATGATTATAAAGAATCACTATTACCAATCTATTTACTGTCTCACTGCTAAGTACAGGTCTCCTGTCGTTTAAGAAGGAATATGCTATAGCCCACCACGCTAGCCTAGTGCAGGTTGGCCGACCTCACAAGCTATCAAGGTAACCTTTAAGACCGTAGAAGAAAACTTTAATGTCTGAGACATTAAAGTTTTCTTCTACCGTATATCTTCTAAAATACATTAATGGGGTGGTATGGGATTAAAGTCGAGTGCATTTGTACACAGTTCACTGGTAGACTCAATAAACTATAATACATACATACATACATACACTCACGCCTTTTTCCCATGGGGAAAGGCAGAAACTACAGAATGCCACGCGCTACGGTCCCTGCATACGTACGCAGTATTCGTAACCGGCGCGCGTGCATGACGAGATGTATGAATGTGGACGAGGCAAAAGTGGTATAAACTATAAGTTTCTGATTATACATAGTTCAAAATATCCATACCAATCCATACTTACATGCTATAATATTAATACTGACTTACTTATTTTAATATTATAAGCGTGAAAGTGTATGTATATCTGTTACCTCTTCACGGTTAACTCCTGAAGCGATTTGGTATGGAGATAGTTTGAGTACCGAGAGAGACATAGGATAATTTTTGTCCCGGAAATCATGCCTTTAAAGGGCGAAAAACGAGTGGATATTTCTTAAAGTGATATTGAGGAGGAGGTTGAGAAATAAATGAGCAGATTAAATAAAATTGCTAATTCTACGCAGACAAAGTTGTGAGCAATAACTAGTTCAATATAAATATTTCCCGCTTATAGCTTCAGAGTGCACATCGTTTCCCAATAAATCAACTCGTTCTGCCGCCCCCGGCGCGGGCGTACCGGGAAGTAGTGTTTGTGGCCAATTTTACCGCTGAATGATCACGTAAAAGGAATGTGCAATTACACACCAATCGAATTTCATAGCAATCCAACTGAAAAGACAGTTGCATACAAAGTTCGATTTCCAGGCCGAGTATTTTTTTTGACTAACAACCTTACGGCAAGCAGTCACCATAGTCCATAGGCCAGAGTTGTTTGCACAATCTTTTTGACTCCAAGTGCAAAAAATCGGTCAATTTGAAAGGGTTTACATTTTTATTACTTTTAAAATATAGGTGGTCTTATGTACTAGGCAGTGTTTACAAGGGTTATATACAGACAGAACTTTTACTATTTTAAACTCTACTACCTTTTTCGCGGAAATCTTTTTCTTTTTTTATATATGTTGATCGATTACTTGACAACGCCTTGACGTTGATTTGGAAAATGCTTATTTTTACGCATAAATAATAAATTATATTCCAACATTTTCAATAGTTTAACATAGTCTATAATATTTTTGAAGAAATAAGTAAGCTATTTATATCACAAGTTCACTAGTATTGTTAGTTCAATTTGGGAGGGTTAATAATACTTAATTACAAAATCCCTCACTTAAGGGTTGGGGTAGTCTATTGTAGATTCTGTTTGCCGGTCACAACTTGTACAACCCACATAAATCAAGTAAGGAAACAAGTAATTAAGTACGAAAGCCTGTTCACTCAACGAGAAACACCTTTGCTACGAATCGCCGTAGCGTAGTGCTACGCCGTAGTTTTGCGTAGACAGTATAAACACTACTAAATAATAGTTGTTCTGAAAATGTTTATAGAGCTGTATTGTAAGCGTATTTTTAGTGTCGTATGTATTAGTATGAGCGAGTTCATATACTTAGTAATTGGTATTATATATTGGTATCCGGTTCCAAGAGGTACTTAAAAAACATACTAACTGATGTCGTAATATGCTGAACAATATTCTCTTTCTCTCTATCTGTGTAGTAAGTTTATAATCGCAATATTTTTTATAAAAAAATATTTAAGCCTCGGAATTTCATTTGTGAATAAGTATATATTTCCAGACATTATTACACAGCGCCATCTAGATCCGTGGTAAGCAACGAGGCTTGTGTTACGGATACTAGAAGGTTGATATACTACATATATACTTTTTTTTGTAAATACATACCTATAATACATAAATACTCGGATACAAATGTTGATGCTCATCACACAAATATTTGTCCCTGCTGGGATTCGAACCCGGGACCCATAGAACAGCAGGCAGCGTTAACTACCGCTCAGCTCGTCACGGAATATCAATTTATTATCAAGCACACAGTGGATTTGAGGTCTATTACACTTGTGGTTATATTTGAGGTGATTTTTTACAAGCCTTTTTTTTAAACTATAACAAAATAAAATACCACTTTGCTTATCTTAAGAAACAAACGTCCTGAGTTTGATTCTCAAGTTAGCAGTGTTATTTTATTTAAGTTATAATAACCACGCGCCCGACCACTACAAGTTCAGTATTTACAGTTATTTAGTTATTAGAAGTTCCGTTTTTCTGTTATACATCTACTAGTTTATTTAACAGGAAAAAACAACATAATTAGGAAGAATAAATACAGCACTCTAATAATCCAATTTATATAATAACCTAGATAAGCATAAATCAATCTCCTTGTAGAACAAACTTTACGGGGAGTGAGCGCTCAACTTTTGTGCTGAGTACATAGAACAAGTTCTTGCGCTCAAGTCTGTAACAAAAACTAAACAAGCAACGAAGCATTTTTGTGAGCATGATTTTAATTGTGTTGTAAATGTGTCAACAGTTTTAGTGTATGGCTAGTCAGTGATATAGTTAGAGTTTAAATGTGGAGCTCCCTCAATAATGGTTGAGCTACACGATGGCTGATGTATGCATGCTGTCAGTATGGACAGGTCAACTCAAAGCTGCACTGGTACTTTCTTCAAAAGACCATCTCAGACTGACCTACATTGTCAGGCTCACATAATGTAAACAAAGATGTTTGGACTTCAAAAGAGACCATGATTCTCTGAGTTTGTTTCGGCATTTCTTCTCAGAGGTCGTCAGTCAGGAAATGCCCACGCCACCTAGTTCCTATAATATACATGACTTATAAAACATACATGACTTGTAAAAGTGTCTTTAAAAGATCTATTTATCGAAATGTCGAGCAAAATTTTTACTCCGCGCGTTCCATAACTGCGCGGAGTAAATATTTGTATATTCTACAAGTGTTTTTTTCAAGTCTGTGTGTTTTTTAGTGAGAAGATTACAGATTAATAAAATTTGTTTAATTGAACTTACACACCTTAAATGACAATATTATATTATTATGTATCTAAATAAATAAATAAATATTCTGTGACATTTTACACAGCACCATCTAGTCCCAAACTAAGCAGAGCTTGTACTATGGGTACTAGACAATGGATGTAATACGTGTATACTTTTTTTGTAAATACATACGTATAATACGTAAGAAACACCTAGACGAACACAAACACTTATATTCATCATATAAATGTTTGTGTCCCGTAGAAATCGAACCCACGACCTCGTGATCAGCAGTCCGGTACTCGAACCACTAGACCATAGAGGTCGCCCTCTATTATCTAATCTTCTTTAACCGTAATAATTGTATTTTAAATAAAACTCACCTTCATTTAAAACTCGAACACAGAACAAACTAAGTAACTGTGAGCCACAATGTAGAAAAGAAACAATTTATTTATGTTCAAAGCAAAACGAAAAACAAACACAGGTGAAACCATTTTAAATTCCTGGAAAGCAATTTTGCTTTAGTGTACATCCACTAAAAAAAACTTCCAACAACTTTGTTCTTCCTTCCCCAATAAGCTCTGTCGTAATTTACCCCAGTGATAGCACAAAGACAAGTGACGAAACTAAGAACATCGTCCAAAAAATTATTTGCCCTGAGGAAATGAAGCTTAAGGTCAGAGGAGTTCGCAAAATTAGGAGAGGGGGAGTAATAATCAGCACTGAGACTAAAGATGACTTAGAAAAAGTTAAGCAAACAGTCCAGCGTGCCACTGCAGGTCTTACTATCGATGAGCCCATGAAACGCAAACCCCGCATTATTATAATAGGAGTTCCGGCATCAATGGCTGAGGACGAGGTTTATAACTGTATTTATGAACAAAATTTAGCCGAGAAGTTACCATCCACGTCCCGAGATACATTTTTGTCCTCAATAAAGTTAAGCCATAAATCCGGCAAAAAAGATGCTGAGAACTGCAATTATATTCTTGAAGTACCAGCCGTCTATCGCAAGGCTCTCATTACACAGGACAGATTATTTATAAACTGGACGTCCTGCCCTGTACGAGACTATACCCAGGTAACTAGATGTTACAAGTGCCAGCAGTACGGTCATGCAGCCAAGACTTGCAAAACCACGACTCCTGTATGTGGACATTGCGGTGAGGTAGGGCACTCAATCCAAGAATGCCTGAAAAAAAACAATTGCTCCAAAATGCGCAACATGCTTGCGTTTTAAAAAACCAGCTGACCACAAGACGGGAGACCCCGAGTGTCCGGCTAAAAAAGCTGCCGAATACAGGTATATTAACTCCATAGACTATGAGGGCGCCTAAGAGCGCCACATACTTGTTTTAATAATTAGACTTAATTAAATTTTATTGTTTACCGACTATGGATGTAAATTTAATTACCGAAATTGATGATGTATTTTTAACAAAGTCTTATTCGTGTGAGGTTGAGGACTGCAGACAATATTTATCCGAGTATCAAAATTCATTAACCATTATTAATCAAAATATTCGTAGCATATATAAGAATATAGATAGCTTTAACATTTTTCGACATAGACTAAACCTGGATTGTGATATAATAGTACTAACCGAGTGCTGGCTAACAAACCGACACAATAACCTCCCGGTATTACCGGGGTACAATTTATACTGTAGCACAATAAACCACAATCAAAATGACGGTGTGGTAGTCTATGCTAAGGAGTCATTAAAGGTCACAATTGAGGAACCATCGTTAGTAGACTGCGCAAGTAATTGCTTAGTTATTAAATTAGGCACAACCACAGTGATAATTGCTATATATAGATCCCCTTCCGTAAGAAACTTAGAGTCATTTCACAATTCCCTGAACCAGACATTGAGCGCACTAAGCTCATTTAAAAATATAATATTAACAGGTGACATAAATATAAACATCAATGCTGACACCTGCGACGCAGGAACCCAAGATTACCTAAACTTGTGTTCATATCATGGGCTCCTCCCTGCACATACTTTGCCTACACACCAGAGTGGTTCCTGTCTTGATCATATGATGATTAAATCGAATTTATCTAATATTACTCTTGTTACTAACTCAACAATCACTGACCATCACGCTGTCCTACTAACCATAAATTTAACGCTGCCTAAGCATAATCGTTTCCATACAAAGTCCAAATTAAACATAAATAAACTCGAACATGATTTATGCAATATTGACTTTAGCCCAGTTTATGAAACTGCTGACGCTAATATATCATTATCGTATTTCATACAACAGGTGCAACAAGCAGTATTACATAACACAATTGTTTGCACAGTAAATAAAAAACTGGATAATATTAAACCATGGATTACACCTGGCCTCGTTCGATGTATTAGACATAGAGATAAGCTTCATCTAAGTTCTAGAAGATTCCCGAATAACCCAATACTTGAAAAGACCTATAAAAGATACCGCAATTTTTGTAATAATCTTCTAAAAAAATTGAAGACTGATTACGACAAAAGTGAGTTGAACAAAGCAGGTAACAATAGCAAGCTTCTCTGGAAACATATAAAAAATGTCACATATATTACTAAACAGCATGAATCGAATTCGAGCTTACTTTACACTAATACCTCACCAGTTTTATCGGTTAATAACGTAAATAACTATTTTGTAAACGTAGGGAAAAACTTAGCTCAACAGATTGCGAAACAATATTGTACCCAACCGGCTACAACCTGTAGTCTGAAATCTTTTGCTATGTTAGATACAGATGAAGACGAAATTTCCCGTATCATTTCAGGATTAAAGGACAATTGTGCGGTTGGATGGGATGGTATTAGTAATAAGACTCTTAAACTATTTAAATATATTTTAGTACCCCACTTAAGGCATATTTTTCAACTTTGTCTTTCTACAGGGGTTTTTCCTAAATGCCTAAAAAAAGCAGTAGTGATTCCTATCTTTAAATCTGGAGACAAAGGTCTAGTTACAAATTATAGACCTATATCAATACTCACGTCTTTATCAAAAATACTAGAAAAAATCATAAACAATAGATTGATTAAATACTTAGAAAAATACCATCTCCTCTCTCCTGCACAATTTGGTTTCAGAGCCAAGTTATCCACCGCCGATGCAGTACATAGTCTGACAGATTATATAACGCAAGAACTTGGCAAAGGAAACCAGTCCTTGGGCATTTTTCTTGACTTAGCAAAGGCTTTTGACACAGTGTCAATTCCTAGGCTCGTTGACAAATTAGAGAATATGGGTATCAGAGGTACACCGCTAAAACTCCTTTCTGACTACTTAAACGATCGATTCCAGTGTGTTAAAATATATAACATTACTAGCGATGATCAAAAAACTACTGGTTTTGGAGTCCCACAGGGCAGTATTCTGGGCCCTACCCTATTCCTGATTTACATTAACGACCTATGTAATCTAAATATTGAACATGGCAAGATTGTTTCGTACGCTGATGATACGGCGATAATTTTTACTGCTAAAACCAGCAGCGAACTTTATGAGAACGCTCAACTAGGTTTTAATGATGTAAATAACTGGCTTAAACATAATTTACTAACTTTAAATGCTGACAAGACAAAATATATTCACTTTTCTATGCGTAAGCCTCAATTTAATATAACTAACCCTCACCTCTACGCACATCATTGCGAAAACCGTTCAGTCGGCATGTGTAATTGCCCTAATATATTTAAAACATGTAACATTAAATACCTAGGGGTTATTATTGATGACACTCTTTCCTTCAAACAACACATTGATTACATGATTAAAAGAATGCGGAAATTAATTTATGTATTCAAAAAACTACGAACTATCGCGGATTCGAAATTGATTACACAAGTTTACTTGGCTTTAGGGCAATCAATAATTAGTTACTGCATCACTTCGTGGGGCGGAGCGCCAAAAACAAACATTCTTCCACTTGAAAGAGCTCAGAGAGCAATTTTGAAAGTAGCCAATTTCCATCCATTTTTCTTTCCCACGGAACTCTTATATAAATCCTGCAACGTGCTGACTGTTCGTAAACTTTTTATTTTGCACATAATACTAAAACAACACTCCATGCTTACCTACAATGCTGACATTACTAACAAGAGACGGTTCGATATAGTCTGTACCACAAAAACAACCTCAAAATATGTATTTGTAAATCGATTCTTTACGTTTCTAGGCCCATTCATGTACAATAGATTAAATAGAGAACTTAGTATTTATAAATTAAATTATTCTAGATGTAAGAACTTATTAAGTCAACATTTAAAAAACATTACATACGAGCAAACAGAAAACCTACTCGTAGTATGTAAATAAATGCCTTGACATAAAATCTAAGTTTCATTATTATGTAGTACTTTACTCTGAATTAAACAATATAAGCTTATAAATTTGTTAATTTAAATTTAATTAAAATATTTGTATTATTCTTCGCCTGAAACACAGGTTTAACCTAGTTCAGGCATATCATAAGTAATCTTTTATATTTAATTGTAAGATATCTATTGTTAAAATGTACAGCACTTTTATTTAATAAACAAATTATTATTATTATTATTATTATTATTATTACTAAGTGGCGTTTTTATTTTACAACTAATACGAGTGCCTACGTTTGTGCCTATCAAATGCGAATATCACGATGTTATGGCACAAATGAAAAACATTTTTGTATGTAACAGTAGTTCCAAAGTTATTATTATAGAAAAAAATATGAAGGCATTGTTGAATTTTTGGATGTTCCTTTGAATTTTCGATTCATGCTGTATTGAAAATTTATCTGCTACTAAAGTATTTTCTCGTCTATAAGGTTGTTTTTCGCGATGTCAGTATTAGTCGTTACAAATTATCGTGCCTTTTATCGTTTTCACAAAAGCTGCTCTCGTAGATTATAAAGCACAAAAAGGATCAAAACTCACTCTTATTTATTTTATTAAAATATCTTAATACAATGTTACAAAATTACGATGCCGTCCTTTTTAATTATTATTATTAATTATTTAATTATGGATTGTCCCGGCCTTTAATGAAATGAAGACAAAAACTTAATTGAACAAAACAAAAAGGCTGAAAAGGACTGATGTTCATCGACATCATTTGAAAATATCATGTACGTTAGGAAGAATATATCACTACATACCAAAAGATGTGAACTGCATAATTATAATACTAGATATAAGTCAAAATTAATGCAGCCACAGCTTCGTCTTGCTAAAGTCCATACCTCTTTCGTGGGATATAGTGTTCGGTTTTATAATAAAATTCCGGAAATAATTTTAAACCTCCCAGAAAACAAATTTAAATCTATCGTTAAGTCTACTCTATGCAAGAAAGCATATTACAAATTAGAAGATTATCTTGTAGATAAAAAAGTTTGGCAGAATGCTAGTCCAGCTCCACAGGTTTACTAGCCTCATGATTATTAATATTATTTTTATTTATTGGTCTGACTTCTTTTGTTTTACATAAAGATATATTTATACATTTTTACAATTTGACATGCTCAGTTATACACTTATACAATTTGACATGTTTAGTTATACACTTTTACAAATTGACATGCTAATTATTTATTAATTTAATTTATGATTTATTAACGCAATAGTTACTGAGTTAGCAAAATAGCTTGTAAAATATGAGACTGATGTTGGCTTTGATGATGTTTTTTTGTTTTTTATAAAATTGAAAATGCCTACCGGTTGCCGGGCAGTCTGGGCTTGTCATGCTCACTCAAATGTCCTGCTGGTGGTGGCGTTGTGTGTCGGGTCTTTTTATTCCCTACAACATGGTTGAGTAGACATACGCCGATACACACGTCATTCTCGTGAACGGGTGCTATCAGTTGGGACTGGTCGGCTCATACATGTTATGGCAACCTAAATTGGTTTTAGTTATTTCCTCTCTGCATAAATCATACGTTTCACATCGAACTGCACCAGTCTCATATTAATATTACATTACATACATAAATCTTTGTAAAACAAAACCAACAATTTTGTATTTAATTTAAAAAGAGTATCTATGGAGTTTCTTGCCGGTTCTTCTCCATAAGACCTACCTTTTGGAACCGTGCAACTAAATTCAATTAAATATGACAATTCAAAAGCACCTGTATTGGTCTAATTGAAATAAATGATTTGATTTGATTTGATTTGATTTGATTTGACTATTTGATACTTCAGTATTATGATAGAGTGAAAAAATACACTAGTCTATGATAGCCTAGCGGTGTGACTAGTAGACTGTGAAGTCAAAGGTCTCCAGTTCAATCCGAAGGCACCACTGACTCTTCGAAGTTACATGCGAATTTATCACATGCTGAAACGATAAAGGAAAACGTCGTGAAGGAACCTGCAAGTTTGCTAAACTGCATTAGCGTGGTGGACATTCAGTAAACATTAGTTTTAGTTAAGAAATATGTTTCAGAAAGTATTTTTATATGTATTATTAATTAATTATTTAAATTCGTTACAATAAACCGCATCTGATCATCACTATGGGTGCCATGATTCATTTGCTACATGTGTCGCGGATTTGATTCCCGCACGTAACAACAATTTTTATGGTGTACCGGTTATTAGCTCCATATTTGAAAATTTATGTATGTGTAAAATTGGGTGTTTGTTAACGCCAGTTTGAGTGGAAAACTTCTTTTAAAAAATTAACGTCATTCGTTACGTTACCTTTCTTCGTGTTCAGAAGTTTGGCTAACAGATACAATAGGATTATAAACCAAAATTCACTGAACATTAGACTTATTTTCGTTTGAACAAACAACGAGTAAATAAATTCCTTTGTTACAGACCATTGTGGTTTTATAAAAGCGTAACAAACACTTGAATGGGACCTCAACAAATGTTGCTTATCGTATTGTACGCGTCAAGTTAGCAGATATGCGCAATGAAAATTCCTAAGAATATAAACCTTTCAGTCTCTCTCACGCTGAAATCAACACCAATGTTGCTAAAACCCAGTGGGTCACTATACTTCTCAATCCGCCTACTAGGTCTTTAATTGCTTGAAAGAAAAGCTCGCGGTTAAATCAAGAAGGAATTTTAACCTAAAATATTTAGTTTTACTATCATCAACTGGTCTAGTATCTCCTGCAAATAATACACGCAAAAACTTTAATCGTTCTGAAAGAAAATATCAATATGTATTTATAATTATAGAATCGACAAAAAAAAATAAGGAATATGTTTAAACGTCAAATAAGCCACCATAATTATCAGTTTGAACTCTGTAATGCAGCTATTTTTTGTTCCCACTTATTGCGAGAAAAAATACGAATAAAGCAAGGATGTCAAGACGAAGCAGATGATTTCAAAAAGGATGGGCATCAGATGTCCCACACAGATAAGTAAAAGAAATAGGTGGAAACTTTTGTTCTCAGTAGAACACCTTGGTATTATTAGCCCCAGATGATAACATATTTCTATTATCATCTAAGGCTATAAAATATTCTTCTATGTGCTATGTTGTTTGTGTGTTCCTAAATATTTTGTACAACTTGGAACTTCCTTTGCCGTAAGGTTAGTTTAACCCTTCCAAAAACGAGAACAATTGAAGAATAAAGAGAATCTGGTATTTTGTAAACCAATATCTACGACTTTACTTTTAAATTAGTAACTGTTTAATTTAATGGATCAAACGACGGCAAAAGGTACGCTTACCTACATGAGTTTAAAAGGCGGCATTGTTCAAAGAAGCCCCAAAAAAACTAACCTAATTTCCTTTGTTACATTTTCAGCCATTACAACACGACCGGCATATTAAATTTTTCTTCAAACACAGACTTAAATTAACCCTTTACCCGCAGTCGCAGAAAGACGAATGACGTCACAGGACACGCGGCAGACATGACAAATATTTATATAGCTTTTACGGGTTAGACACAAACGTTGTCATAACTCGAGCAAAAATAATGACTCCGGGACTTTGTACCCTTCTCTTAATTGAGTCGTCCATATGTAACAATGTTTTGGGCCACTTTATTTGATTTGGTTAAACGTATTCGTGAAAAAATAATAGAAAATATTATGTATTTACAAATTTAAATAAGCGTACTGATTTCAAATTTATACGAACGATTATTTACATCGATTTGTACACAATACCTGAGCTGTGATAACTTAGTGATGTGACCAGTAGACCTCGAATTCAGAGGAATTGGACGATTCCAAGGCACACACTTTTCTGAGTCACGTGCATATTTATCACATGCACAAACGGAAGGAAAACATCGTGAGCAAATTTGTATGCCTGAAAAACTTTCTCGGTGGCGTACAATAGGCTAGCGTGGTGGACTATGACTAGTCCTTATCAAATGAGAAGAGAGCCGTGCCTAGTAGTGTAAATGTAATTGTCAATGAGTTGATGATAATAAACTTAGCCCAGAATTGGGCTTGTCATCCGAATAACAAACGAAGATTAAAAAGAATTACATTTTGTTAGGTATATTCCATTTCTTTACAAAAATGTGGTAGGTATAGGTATTAAAACTACTGGTTTGAATTATTTACAATATAAAAATTTGCCTAACGAATATTACACATTGAAATGAGACTAAAAACTTTTTACGGATTTTATCAGTTTAGGTACTCGTGACTATGCAGTGAATGCGTATGCAATACCAATGTACTGAGATAAAATCAGTAAAAAGTAGTTTGATTTCAATCAATTTCGAAGTAATTTTTCGATTTTGTCAGGGCACAAAGTATCCTCGGTTGTTGTAAAACTGTCTCGTATGAGATGATAAGAATTCAAAATCTTATGAATAAGAAGAAGATAAAAAAAAAATGAAGATATAACTCCATGGTTCATACCTAAGACGTTTATGGGTCAGGGGTCGTGAATACAAATTGTTCCTATAAATTTTCATCCCACTCTTATCACTTTTGGTTTGCATAGCATAGGTAGGTAGTATAATTGTGCATATCAAGTGCAGAAGTCTAGAACTTAGCGTCGATAGAATAGGGTAGATAAACACTTTTTTAAAACAAATTACAAATATAAATGTAAAGGTATACAATATGTTTCATGTGTTTTAAAAATCAGGAAAGAGACAGCGCTTTTGCACATGGACGTTACAATTTGTAATTTATAAGTCTTCATCATCATCAACCTAATTATCGTCCCACTACTGAGCACGGGTCTTCCCTGGTTTGAGAGTAATTAGGCTATACATAGTTCACCCTGCTAGCCTAGTGCAGGGAGATAGACTTCATACATCAAGAATCTATCAATATCACGATCGATAAAATCTCTCAGGCAGAATTTAAAATTGAGAGATTGGCTGTGACGCAACTGGTACCAGTTGCAGGCCCCGGAATAAATAACCGCGTCGCCTGTAGGTTCTTTCCATAGCGCTAGGCGTTTGTGTTTACAAACATATCGCCGATATTGATTATATCGTATTTTAAAATATTAAAAAAAAAACAGGAAATTCCTTTTTTAGAAAAGAGAATAAGGACTATAGAGTCCTTATTCTCTTTTCTAAAAAAGGAATTTAGAAAAGAGAAATAGGAAACAGAAGCATAAGGTATAGACCGTATGCTTCTGTTTGAAAATCGCTTATGTAAATCTTGCAATTATAGAAAATAAAAACGCGTTAATACTTAACGCAAATTTCACTTTAGAATTATATATATCAAATAAGATTTAGAATGATATATATAAAATTAGCGTTAATATTTAACGCAAATTTTATTTTAGAAAAATAAAACATAAATGATAAGTAATAAAAATCATTTTTGGTTCACAAATATGATTTAAAAACGCATTGCATCTTATCCAATGATAAGATCAGAATATTATTTTGCTAAGTACGGTGATGGGGATTTGATTTATTTTTGATCTCATCATCCCTTTAATAACCTAACCCTTCAAATGCGTTTATCCGAACCATTTCCACCCTCACATTAAACCATAAAACATTCTGTACGAAACAAAATTCTTGCATCTTTCAAATATGTAACACAAACATACATATTTTGTGTCAACAACTTGTTTGTTTAGTCGCAACATGTTGGGTCATTGTTTATGTTGAAACCACACAAACACAAAACAATGTTTCATTTACAACGGTATCTCGATGCGACCATCCATAGAAAATCATCAGTAATTGCTAAAGTAAAAAGTAAACATACTCGTATCTTTCATATAAACCAAATTGCAAATTCGATACATAATCTAATCGAGTACTTGTTAACGATTAGATAACAGAAAACTCGATTACTGAACCGAGACTATTATACAGGCATAATATGAAAAATGACTTACCAAACAAAAAATATATAAACTGCAGCTGTTATTAGCCGTTTAATCCGCTTTTCTCTCGAACCCACTCTTCCAGTTTTCCATAACACAATCATTCCATGAATTATTCAAAACAATTGAAAATATTGTATTCTAACACTATTTCTTACAACATTTTGAACTAAGAATCAGCGTAAATCAAAACGTCATATTCAAACATCGAACAAACACACATATTAGGAAAAAGTTTTTAATATTAAATGACAATAATTATTTAAAAAGTATAACTAACTCGGAATTTAAATCTTATTCGAACAATATTCTCAAAATACAACTGTCAAGTTATCTATAAAGAGGTTTTTTACCATGTCGGTTTGTTGTGATAACTACGTGGTGTTTTACTGCGAACGTTTGGCCGCGCGGCAAGGGCGGGCTTCGCGGCGTGCTTGCTGCGCGGGTGGCGCGCTTATACTGAAGCCCGCCTGAAAGCTTGCAGCACGTACTGAAATACATATCAATATCCCTGTAATTCTGTTTCGTACTGCGGATTTGTTTTCAAACAACTTCAGAGTACTTTTGACGTAGCGTGGAATCAATAGTTTTTGTATTGTATAGCTCGTTAATTGAAGTTCTTTGTGTTCATATTGCATAGTGAAGCTCAAAAGGTAAATGCTTTGCCTGTTGGTATTGCAATACGAATACTTTTATCTGCAGCTGTTTTAAAATTTCGGGTTTATTTTCAAAGGCTTCGATGTTGAAGCTAATATCCATTTGATGGAGATTTCACGATAAATTATTCAAAGTATTTTGATATGAGCATTTTTGATACTAAAGACACGACTCCTTTATTAATTATTGATATTAAAGATAATAATATTCTCTATATTATCCAGTTTTAATTAGAAGGAACTTGACACATTTTCGCTTTAATTTTTACCAAAAAAGATATTTTTTCGGAACAAATTAGAAAACGGCTTCGGTGCTCTAGTGGTTGTAGGTACACCGCTAAGCAAAGAGTTCTTAGATTCGATTTGTAGATCGAGTAAAACTGTTATTGGGCTTTTCCGTGAAATTCTCCGTAACAACTTGGAGTTTGGATTCGTGCCCGGTTGATGATAATAGATTCGCCTCATATTGTATGGAACCTAAAATATACCGGCGAAATGTGGGTATACATTTGTACACCTCTGCCTAACCCTTCGTGGACAACAGGTGTGATGGCATGTTTTTAAATAAGACCTTTACTGTAGTACTTAAAAAAAATATAAATAAACATTTGGAGGAAGAAGAAAAGCTCTTATTTCAAAGTGCTATGTCATGTTTATCGTGTCGTATAATTACGTCGTTAGAATCAATTGCAGGTAAAGGAGTATTATGGCGGTCGCCCCATCAACAAGGATATTCTTTTCGCTGAAGGGTCTCCAGTTTCCCAGGAATGGAATGGGGAGTGGGCGAGTGGGCGAGTCTTCAAAGTTATAATACATCCCTTTGGTCACTTTTATAAACACTTTACACGACGAAAAAATAATAAAAATAAAAAGGAAACATTTTTTTGTCATCACTTGTTAATCACAAATATTCAACTTTATTACAATTAATTTAAGTCTGTCTTTTGTAATTTTACTAATAATATTAAGAGTATATGAAGCAAGACAGTACAAAAATATAATTAAAATTGAATTCTTGTGACTAAACAGAATAAATTAATATTAATTTCGGATGGAAGTAGGTATTTGAAGATTAATTGTTTAATTCTAATATCATTAGTGAAAAGAAAAATAAGATAAGGATAAAAATATTTTATATACTATGTGGAGATGATAACACGACAATAAATTAAACCCAGTATACCTAATGATATTCTAAGTCTGTATACCAAAAATCATCTTTTCATTTATTGTCTAAAACGACAATCATCTACACATTGTATATATCTTTCATGTTTATCCGTGTCTGGGTCTGCAGAATAACTTTTTTATGCTTCGCCCAATAGTAAGTGGTCACGTTACGATGACATTTGCAGCACCAGAGGAGTTACTCACGCGTTGCCCTGTAAAACTTGTTCACTCCTTTTTTGAAGGTCAAAAAAAGAGTCGCCATTCGATTGGGAAAATCTCGCTTTATCCTCATCATCATAAACCCTTACTGTCCCTTTGCTGGGCACGGTTCTCCTCTCAGCCTTCTGTCTCATTCATTTGAGAGGGATTAGGCCTAATCCCTCTCAAATGAATGAGACAGAAGGCTAGCGTGGACTATAGTCCACGCTAGCCTTCTGTGGGTTGGCGTACTTCACCTGCCATCGAGATAATCTCTTAAACACGCAGATTTCCTCACGATGTATTTCTTCACCGTTTGAGCATGTGATAAAAAAAGGAAATTCACTGGTGCCTTGGGTTCGAATTCAATACCTTTTACTTTATATTCTACTGATAACACTTGGCTTTCACAGCTCTTACATATATTTCAGTTATTCTAAATATAATTGGTTACCCATACATACATATAATTGGTTACCCATACATACATATATCTAGTAAATGCTGAGATAGTACTTTAAGGGGAAAGTAAAGTAAAGTAACCTTAGGAGACATTATTTAGACCCTTAAGGCGGTAGATCAGTACCATATAATCTACCTTGTCAATATGGTACTGTATTTATACCTAATTCGAGAAACAAATAAACAAACAACGTTTTTTTCTTGGCGACTATCTTCCCGAAACCTTTTTAAAATTACACTCAGCTTTTCAGTAAAAAAGAGAGATCCGAATTATTTATTCATCGAAAAAGTCTCATCGTAAACCTTTAATGGATGCCGCGGGCCTTATTAATCTGTCCCTTTTCAACCAGTAAGATTCTTGACACGTTGCGACCGTTTTCGAACATTACATTATAACCTTAACTGTGAAGCATTTAGTCACTGGATATTAGTTTTGCGATTAATCGTGGCTGCAATAAAAAGTAGCATTGCGTGTAAACGGCTTAATGAATGAATGAATGATTGAATGATTGTTTATTTCTGTAAATAGATCTTTTTAAAGACACTTTTACAAGTCATGTACATTTTTTTTTTAATATCTAGTTGACATCGGCATTTCCTAACTGACGACCTCTGAGAAGAAATGCCGAAACAAACTCAGAGAATCATGGTCTCTTTTAAAGTCCAAACATTTTGGATATAATATGTGAGCCTGACTATGTAGGTTAAAGTCTGAGATGGCCTTTTGAAGAAAGCACCAGTGCAGCTTTGAGTTGACCTGTCCATACTGACAGCACGCATACGTCAGCCATCGTTTAGCTCAACCATTATTGAGGGAGCTTAACGACCCGACGCACGTCTATGCAAGATCAGCGGGACATTTGCGTAGGCCATTTCAAAAACCCAAAGCCGCCAGACATTAGTTTGTAAGCGTATGTTTAACTACCTACAAAGTGCTCACATTCACATAGACATGTATGTTACAATAAATAATCCCATTGCATAAAAAATCAACATAATGTCAAATATAAAATAATTATGTCAAAAACATAACATGAACATAATGTCATAAATATAAAATAAATAAAATCAAATAATAATAATAATTAAACATCTATAGGTACACCTATACAATTCATGTCAGGAAATAAAATAATGTCAACAAAAAAAAAATAATAATTAATCTCATCTGTGAATGGCAAAAATGACTTTAACTTTTCATGAACAAATTTATTTAGGGAAGCTAAATCCTGCATCGCGCAAGTGAAATTTGCACGCGGGATAGCATATATACAACCACCCAATATCAGCCGTTGGGCAGTAGCCCGCCAGGCACAACATTTCGCCTGGTCAGAGGATCCTCCTTTTCATACGGAGGGATTCACACCTCCTTCCCTCCATATTCAAATAGTATACAATGCTCAGTCCTCGTAGCATGTGAATGAGGTACACGTAAATGTATGTAGAAAGTAAAAATAAACATGGCCTAAGCTGCGGGCCTCCGCAAGCTTCCGTGAATCCACTGAATACAAACACATAGACAATAAAGAACATTATTATAAGTACTACGGATTATTTTATAATTGGTCATTGAAGAGCGGGCATTGTAACACATCCCTCCGTCAGTCCCTGTATACAATTTACTGTCAAATAAAATAAATAAATTTCTTTGGAAATTATGACACAGCGCCATCTAGTTCCGTGGTAAGCAACGAGGCTTGTGTTACAGATACTAGAAGGTTGATATACTACATATATACTTTTTTATTATAAATACATACTTATTATGCATAAATACATCGAGGACTCGGATACAAATGTTGATGCTCATCACACGAACATTTGTCCCCACCGGGATCGGGCCCGGAACCCGTAATACAGAAGGCAGCGTTAACCACCGCTGGGCTAAGCGGGTCATCAAAAATTGAACCGTAAAAGTTGTTCTTGCTGTAAAAGTTGAACAACACACACACGCATCCCATTGACGTGTGCAGCCTCTTTTTTTCTGTGCCGTGTGTGCAGTTTCGCAGACTCTCGCGTTCAAAAACTCCACCTCATCTTCGGCCGTCGTAAACTTAAGTTAACATATTATTCCCATAATATATTATACGTTTATGTAGAATTATTCCCAGCTACCAGTTTACTGCAAAACTTATCTGAAAGACTGTACAGTTTAAATGGCAAGAGAACAGACGGTGTTGCCAAATATTATGTTATGTACGTAAAACAGGAATATAATTGTGTTTTCGTTTTGGATACAAATCAGATAGCTTCATTTCGTGCCAATTTTTTTTTACTTTTTATTTAAAAGTTAGTGGTATATATATCGTTTAACCACAATCTCATCTGATGGTAAGTGACGATGTAGTCTAAAATGAAGCTTACCATGGGATGGTTGTTCCATGCTAGGTTGGTCTCATGTTTCTTAGGTTTTATGAACCAAATATCTGTACCCGGAACAACTATGTAAAGGTTTTAAAAAATATATGTATATTATACATAAAAAAATAGAGATCGTTGGGTAGTGACTATTCTGACGGCACGGGAATTCCGTTTACTATCAGTTTAGTCCCTAAGTCTCTTATTTTAAGAGAATCCATAAATATTTTTACTGTAAGTAAAAGTCAGTACCTATGCCATACGTGTCTTCAAAATTTTGCTCAACTAATTCAAGAAATAGTATTGTCACTTTGCCTAAAAGTCATTAATTGACCAAAAAGTTTAGTTTTTCACAAATTTATCCAATCTCGTAAAACACAATTTAAAATGCTAAATGATAGCCTAGTGATTAGATTTAGATTGGATTAGTTGATAGATCTGAGGTTCGAATCGAAGACATGTCTGATATTTTCAGACACGTTAAATCAGCCAAAAAAAAACATGTGGGCTTTTTTCGACAGTATATAAAGTCTGGGAGCCCCCACTCCCCACTAGGCACATGGAATGGACTCTAGACTTACCCCTATCTACCTAAAGCTTTTTAAACCGATTAAACCTTATATACGCGTACCTACTAAATATTGCTACTAGACCAACTACCTCGTTGGTCTAGTGGTCGATCGAACCCAAGACGTCTTGCTCAGCAGTCGCTACAGTGCGACTGCTGAGCAAGAGGTCTTGGGTTCGATTCCCAGGTCAAGCAAAGTGTTATTGGGTTTTTCTATGAAATTCTCAGTAGCAGCTCGGAGTTTGGATTTGTGCCCGGTTGATGGCAATAAGCTCGCCCCCTATTACATGAGACCTTAAATGTACCGGCGAAACGTGAGTGTACATTAGTACACCTCTGTCTAACCCTTCGGGGATGACAGGCGTGATGGTATGTACTTCTAAATAATAAAAAAAAAATCTTTACTACAGAACATTTAAAAAGAAAGTCTGCACTAGAACAAAATGCCAATACAGCTAGTTTCGCGACAAAGGGAAACGAAACTAAAGAATCCTTTATACCATTAGCTGAAGCGTTTTATTTATGGCAGCGATAACAAACACTTTCACAATTTATACTCACAAAGATAAAGAAGACAGAAGAAATATTTTATTTCTTTCGCAATACTTCTTTAAGTACCAATTTGTATAACTATTTTATCTTGAAGAAAAGTATATTTCTGTTTCAAAATACATATCATGATATTCGGCATAACTATACGTTGTTAAGTCAATTGCTATTACTTGTACTGATAACTAAGAGATTCTTGTTAGTTAGGTTTGCTTCTCGGAAACTTTATTCTAACCCATAGTATATTTGCCTTAAGAAGTATTAATAAAACTTATAACATTAATCTACTATTATTAGTCTGCCAATTTGACGACCCGTTTAGCTCAGCGGTAGTTAACGCTGCCTGCTGTGCAATGGGTCCTTTTTTTTTTTTTTTTTTTTAAGTGCGGAAAAATCCTTTACGGACCGTCCCGCCGCCTGGGGATGCGACGGGGTGTGTCGGACTCCGCCCAATGTGAGCGTTTACCGACTAAAAAACCGCACCCGTCAACGCCACCAACCCGATTGCCGGGGCCATGGGATTCGCAAAAGCATGCACCACAACCCCGGCGGGCTTCGGTCCAGCTGTTATCGCTGGACCCCGGCTAGGAGCGAGGCATCGTGCAATGGGTCCTGGGTTCGAATCCCGGTAGGGACATATGTTTGTGTGATGAGCATCAACATTTGTATTCGAGTCATGGATGTATCTATGTATAATATGTATGTATTTACAAAAAAAAATAGTATATAAGTAGTATATCAACTATCTAGTATCTGTAACACAAGCCTCCTTGCTTACTACGGAATTAGTTGGCACTGTGTAATAATGTCGGGAAATATTTATTTATTTTATTTAGCAGGTTGGCAGACATTAAAATCTATATCAATGTAAATGTCAATCCTTTGCCATTCGAGCTGATGAAATACATAAGAACGTTCGCCGAACGTTCGGTTGAGGATGATGAACGACTGTCCCACTGCTGGGCACGGTTCTCCTCTCATTTTGAGAATAAAGATATCACAGCTCATATCCATATTTCATTCATATATGGCTACATAATTCCCAGTACAAATTTACCTCCCAAGTAGGCTCTCAAGCAAAATAAGCACTATTCATTCATATCTCGATCCCGCCACACTATTTACATAAGTATAGCTCGGCCCGCAGGTTGGAGCAATTTCTCGCTTGATAGGACGCCCGCATCCCGTATACATTGCGGTTGCTAATCCTTCATGTCCGTACCGCGGTATCTGACCTCAATTCTGATGTTCATGTCACGATAAATAGGTAACTGTGGCATTGTAATTGTATTTTGTATATATACCTGTAAAGACGAAGAGATGGTCTCTCTTACGTTGAACTTGAAAACTCGTTAATTTCTTTGCCTATAATGCTGAAATTTGGGAGGTAGGTAGTTCATAAGTCAGAAAACGTCAACAAATTATGAGCGTTTTTTCGAAAATGAGTGAATGAAAATGAATTGACACAAACCCGGAAAAATCATTTGTAAGTCGTAAAATTTTTCTCCGTGTGGGGATCGAACCCGCAACCCGTTATGCACAAGCCGATCGCTCAGGCACTGCGTCAGTCAAGACGTCTAGCCGCACAACTTGTCAAAAAGTGTACTTATTCGTTCCATTGTAATTCTAATAAATAAATAAATAACGTAAATAAAATATCTCAAGGTACTTAACCTCTCAATTATTCGAACGAACTATGTGTTTACACAGGAGAGAATATCAATAGAAATCACAAATCTTGGCTGGCGGGAGAACATTTACATATCTATTTGTGGCTCCATTTGAATATAGCCGCATGATTGATCACCCGAGATAAAATATATGCAAATATGAATATATCTTATCACTACCTCTAGTCTAGTCGTCGAAAGCTTGGATGTTGAGAATCCTGGGATTTCAGAAAGCAAAATGATCAAGGGCCGGCGGAAATTGTCATCAAGTCATTTCTTCTCCCACTGCTGGGCTCGGGTCTCCTCTCATTTGATAAGGATTAGGCTTAGTCCACCACGCTAGTCTAGTGCGTGTCGCTAGAGATCACACATAGCCGAAAAAAAATATCAACGATGCATGTTTCCTCAAGATGTTTTCCTTCACGGTTTGAGCATGTGATAAATACGCACATTAATTTTAAAAACAGTGGTGCCTACACCTTAAGAAAGCGAGACAGGTACTTTTAAATCGTCAAAACATTTCAATATCTAATATCTTATTAAGATGAGCTGGCAACTCCATAGATAGTCTTTTAAATACATCGTTAAAAAATAATTCTCTAAATTAAATCTTCAATTTTTAGCTATTTTTGAAATTTTCACAACAGGCAGCCAATTCATCAAAAAGGTAGTTAACATCAATCATAAAATGTCATCTCACCACAGACGTACAATAAAATAATTCTTAGGGAGAAAGTAGAATGTTTAAATTAAAGTGCCTAATCTAAAAAGCACAGTATTTAATTCTTAATTTAAAAAAAAGAACAGAAAGAAGTGGTTATTTTCTATTCATATTTATTTTATAAATTATCTGGAACCTTTTATTGGACTAAAGGCCCTGACTGATAAATATAATCGAATAATATTGGACTTAAAAGTCTACTGAATAAATTGTAATTTAATATTGAAACGCAAGAAGAACAAGAACTTCATTTGATTTTTATAAAGCGAAATAATACGTAACTCGATCGCCAAAAACAAATATTTTTACCGTATAAAGAATAAATAACTTGTTATATCTGAAGTTTCTCACACCAAGAGTTATTGAGATAAGTGAATTCTTATGTCAAGGGTAACAGATTCCGATACACGTTATCATTTATAAGAAAGGGAAGTAGGACAGAAAAATAAGCTTACGTATGAAAATCTCATACATGTAATATACTATTACGCTTTTATCCTCAAAGCAGTAGGTAGAAGGGTACTCCCATTGGGGCTGTAAATGGGACAATAGGGCAGGATGAGTAGGTCAGCGATATTTTTTGTCGGTACGAATCTTACACGTGACTTACCTGAATGTCTATTATAATATGATATTCATAATAATATTTTGCACTACACAAAGGTAATAAAAATACTGATATACACCCTGCAGACTGACATAAAAAGTACCTTATATTCTTCTTCATAGTTCCGTCCTTAATAATACCAAAATTGATCAAAATCGGTTCAGTCGTTCACGCGTGATACTGGACATTTGATGTAATCTAGAAATCAAACACAGAATCTCCCGCCTAGCAGTCGCAACCACTAGAACAACATGTAATATATTCAGAAACTAAACAGCAAATCTCAACAAACTAGCATGTTCACGTGTCTCCAATTTCTCACGTAAGTGTAGACTTAATAGCATTACAATAAGTCCACTACTTCACGAAATTGTCCATGCCATTCTCGCCTTTACACCATCGTCATAAGCAAGGAACTTCCATGAAAATTTCAGTCTTCACTCTCCCGAACTCGAGTACCTAGTGTGAGTGTTCCGAACTTCAATTTTCACGGGTAATTGGAAGTTCTCCTGCGTATAACAGGTCAAGTAGTTCAGATAACATTGTTATAGTAATAACTTTAAAACGTGAGGTGCGTATTCAAACAAAGGACCCTCCAAAAAGTTTTTAAGTAGTAAAAACTAATACACCGTCTCAAAAGGTGCAGGACCAAAACCTATAAAAAATAAATGTTCTGAATTCAAAAATTACTATATCTGTCAAACGATTAATGCTCCCTCATGAAGACTCGTCCATTGATACATATTTATACAATTAGTTTCAGGTTACGGATGGTTGGCTTTCAACTACCTGCTTAGATTTTTAGCACATTTCTCTTAACCACTTACACTACTATTATTACTTAAGTCTTACTTTATCAACCAAAGAAATCGTTCCTTTGTTCGTTTAGTGATATGATATAATTATTTTTATGTATTATTTAATAAATATAATTATTTACTGATTGCTGGCAATTACGCGAATATTAGACAGTGGAATTATAATAAATTAGTACAATAATAATAAAATAAATTGATTAGGTCAGCACGTAGTTGGACACACAAAAAGGAAAATATAATAGATATATTTTTTTCGCAACAGTTGCACAAACTAGTATTTTGCAGCTGTCTTGTGCGTACCATAACAAATTGCAAGTGAAAGTGCTCCGGTTTCTGAATGCAATACTATATTTCGCGCATATCGTTACTATCTCCGGTAGCCGTGATCGTCTAGTGGTTAGGACCCTACGTTGTGGCCGTAGTAACCCAGGTTCGAATCCTGGTCACGGCAGTGATTGCACTGTCTCGGCGGAGAACAACTTTTGGATCATTTTGGTAAATTTTAAAGGTAAAATAGGGAGCAATTTTAGAAAATAAAATAAAATTACTTAAACTTGTTTACTATATTACTGTTTATATATTAATAATATCTCTTTAATACAAAACAGATAAATTAACGATCAAAACAATAGGTACTTAACTAATTAACAAATTAATCTATAGATAAGAGTATTATCTTTAAAATACCCGTCAGTGTACATAAGATTAATTTGTTATAATAAATGTAGTACATTATGTATAGAGGGGCTTGTGAATAATCACGTTAAAAAATGACGTTTAAGGTCTGCATCAGCTAAGATCAATCTATGGATGGGTTCTTATCATATCGAAACTTCTCTGTAATTTAGTGAGTACTTACATTATACCGTCGGTACTGGTTATGCTGGTTATACAAATGCCTCTGATATAATTATAATTGTTATTTACCCTTGGCTCTACAGGGCTTACTGTGTATTCAGAGTTTCATAGAAAAACCCAATATCTCTTTGCGCCACCTAGCAATCGAATCCAAGATCTCTTGCACAGAAGTACCAGTTACGACCACTAAACCAACGAAGAAGAAAATATATTTTTCACGAAATAAATCCTTTGAATCTCAATACGGCTAACAAAAGAATAACCATTAAATCACAGCTGTCCTACTTATTATCCCAATATAAACAGCCATAAAAGTTGCTAAAGTAAATCCAATGTTGGCGACCTCTGACCCGAATACGAGTTTAACGCGCTACCGTCTTTATAAAGAAATAAATGTCATTCGTTCTCTTTCTTATGGTCCTGCCGGATATAATATTGTCGTTTTATGGATTAGCCTGACCATTGCGAGTATGATTAATGGCCATGTTTTAGATGTTTCCTAAACATACAGAAATTGAATAGTGGATGTTAAAGGAATGTTTTTGTATGTAGACTATTTCTAGCAATTTGAGTATATAAATTTTGTAGATATCTATTATATAGTTATTTTAGATCTCTAGAAGGTCAATCCTTGTTTTTTTTTGTTTTATAGTGTAGTTTCTTAAATTATTTAGTTTAATACATAATGCATTCAAACATATTAAGTTGAAATGGATAATTATTAAATTGTATTCCTAGAAATAAACGCATTATTTGGAGATAAACTTATTAATGTTCCCTATTATTTTGATTCGCTTAATATTCATATGATAAAAAACTTGCCTGTTAAGAGTTATTATATGCCTATATGAATAGTTATGCCGAACATTTCAAAATTTGGTCCTACAACACATAAAATTATTGGTCCTTCGAGGCGGCCTACACTCGCGAGCGTGAGTTTTCCAACCATATAAGGTAATAAAACCCACTTGGTTTTAGATGACCATGAATTCTATTATACAACACATAACAGCACGCCGCATATCCATTTCATACTTTTATAGCTTCAGTAGTAATTACCCAGAGACTTTAATTAAAGCCGTGTCTGAAGCCTTCACCAGCCTTTCCGACACGCATTTATCGACTATAAACCGTGCCATCATAAAAATGCACTAACTGGTCCTGTGCGGATTCAGATAGAGTAAGTGCTGTTTTATTTGCAAGAGCCTAATGGTTTAATGCATTCATAGTTTGGTAGTAAGTTTTTATGCTTACCTATCTCTTTTAACTATCACATAAGGAGTGGTGGATGTGGGCGTTTATTTATTTTAAACATAATAATTGTTACCCCACGCTTAGAATTGATACCGTGGCGGCGTTTACGAACAAAATTCTCTAAAATACATACTAACATCTAAACGAAACTAGAATTTTCCCTCTATTAAACCCCATTAAAAAGTCAACATAAACCATGGTATATTTTATGACCGAAATATCAAACATTAGTTGAGAAGTATATCAGTTACCGTAACGGTCGCTGTCTCAACAATGATTAAATTAGATTGCAACAAAGATATGTCGCAAGAGCAAGCGCCAGTAACAGTGAAAGTGCTCTCGTTTTAACGAGTTTTAACCAAAGAGGCCGAATAATTCAGTACCACAGTCACCAGCTCCGATAGCCGTGATCGTCTAGTGGTTAGGACCCTACGTTGTGGCCGTAGTAACCCAGGTTCGAATCCTGGTCACGGCAGTGAGATCACTGTCGCGGCGGAGCAATTTTTTTTCGATTTAATGGTAAATTTTCAAGTCACAAGTAGCGGCTTAAGTAATTTCTGTGAGTGAAATTTTCGGGTATTTTTAAATGCTGAATATTAGCATTTTTCTAGACGCTGAATATTGGCATTTTAATATTCGTGATTGTTAAAATTCACTTTAAAACTAAAAATAATCTGGAGCGGAGTGCACATCTATTATTTTCCTGATTAAGAGAGAGATAGACCTACATAAGACGTATTCAGGCTTCAGATCTTATTCTTAACCCCGGAGGCTCTAGCTTGATTGGTAATTAAATTCCCATAATGAGGCATGGGAAATCCTCCTAAACAACTTATATATCGTAATCTAACCCATCATAAATTGCCCCAAAATGACATCCCATTAAGCTAATGACTGCAAGGTCAACTGCAAAATGTTGACATCTGAATTTCACCAAATTGAGAAATGTATTGATTCGTCCGCGGCTAAAATTATTCCATTACCTAGTCCTTTATCATTCAAGGTCATTTGCATACAATGTTTGCGGCCAACCCTAGCCAAACCTTTGTAAACATGACCTATATAGAAGTAACATAGAAGCGCGACGGAGCTTAAATCACAATGTTTGTAACGCAACCAATCACTTGATCAAATATTGGCCGACCTTATTGCGGTGCGATCAATTTAAATATTCGGTCCCGTATATTCAATTTCTTTTTGCTAAACCAATATAATGGGTCGCAAGGTACTGGATGTAGAGACACGTATTTTTATTTTGTGGCTTTTGTACGTGTTGGCGAGGAGAGGCTGTTTTATGTCCCATTTTATGTATGTATAGGCTGGTTTTTAAGGTCAGTTAGGACCATTTAGCCCGCTGAATTAAAATTTTATCAACTTTCTGCCCTTTTATTTTCTTCCGATCTCTTTTTTAATTACTAGGATAGGCTTCCAATATACCCAGATGCAGCTGGATGTTTGACTTCCGCTCACTGAATACTTGGAAATAGCGATAACCTAAAGTAGAACAGATTGTCAGGATTTTTTATACCACAAGATCCCTTGTCGTATAAAAAACCCTGACAATCTGTTTGCAAATATCTGTCTCTGATACCTATGATAATCCTATCATAGGTATCAGAGTCACATATTTGCAGACTGAGTGTACAAGAGACTTAGGACCTCAACCAGAATCGATGACTTAACATGTTATCCAAGGCACGAAGGACGCTACGTCACTTAATTATCGCCTAATTCTGTAATAAAAGGAGACTTTTTTTAATAGCGTAAAAATCCTTTACGGACCTTCCCATCGACTGGGGAGGCGACAGGGTGTGTCGAACTCCGCCTAAGCATTTACCGACTAATAAACCGCACCCGTCAACGCCACCATCCCTATTGCCGGGGCCATGGGATTCACAAAAGTATGCACCACAACCTCTGCTCCTCTGGGAAGAGGAGACCTCTGTTAAGCAGTGGAAAAGTAAGAAAGAAAAATATTTATTCCGCCACCCATTCGGTCCAATACAGTTTTTGTGAAGTTTATTTTTATTCGGCTCGAATCTTGCGCAAACTGTAACGAATTTTCAGTGAAAGTACTTTAAATTGAACACAATGTAATGCCAAAATTAGTCACTTCAAACACCAGCTCCGGTAGCCGTGATCGTCTAGTGGTTAGGACCCTACGTTGTGGCCGTAGTAACCCAGGTTCGAATCCTGGTCACGGCAGTGATATCACTGTCACGGCGGAGCAATTTTTTGCATTTTAAATACAAGTTTGCATGTCGCTTTGGCTGATTTACCCGCATTTTCAATTACTTACTTATTCCTTTGGGGTTTTAAACACGACTATATATTTGTTTTTAATATTTTTGATGAAGTAATATCGTATGCAAATATTTATTTATAAACTTAGTATAGCATAAATCTGCCTCATAGGTCAAAAGCAGCTAAGTTTTGTTAACATCAGTGCACCTGTGTGTTTATGTGTGAAATATAAAATGGTAGGTGTTATTATGGTATACTATTTTTTACTTCATGCAATAGGCCACTGCGGTGAACCCTTTTTACGATACCCATAAGTAAGTAGATAGATAAGATCAACAAGTTTCTTTTTCTAACTAACAAATTTTCGCTACGCTATCATTGCCTATTTCCTTGAAGAGTTATGGAGATGTGGTGCAACACGAGGTATATTGACAGTCAAAGTGGGCGGACGGAAATTCTACCTCCGAGCTGCCACTGAGAATTTCATAGCTAAACCCATTTGCACTTTACACAACCTATGAGGCAATCTTTGCCAAGCCACGTTGGTAATATTACACAATTACTTAGCAACTTTCTAGCACAAGTAAAGGTTTGAAGTTTTAAAAGCTTTTCGCTTCGCTCTCCAGAGTTCAACGGCTTAACTAAATAATCTTCTATGCAGCTAACAAAGGCGAAGAATATCCCATCACGTTTTAGTTCTAAGTTTTAATATAGAGTCATTTCCTACTTTGAGGTTGATTAATAAAGTTTTCCGTTTTATTATAATTGAGAGGATATTTCAAGGAGGTATTATTGACTAAAATTAAATAAAAAAATTTGGAGATTTGATCAAGGCGCTAGACGATGTGTAATTTTTTGCCAGAGTATTTTTATATGTTATTTACTAAAAAGATTCTGGAAAAAATTGACATAATTATAAGCGCCAAACTCAAAGCCTGGTCTCAAAAGATATCCCCTTGTCGTTAGTAAAATAATAGGACTTTATTGAATCAAAAGATATATTTACTGTTACTGTTGAAAGAGAATGGGACATTTTATTATATTTGATTTAATATTTATTTCGGGATTGTCCCAATCCCAGGCCAAGACGAAGAAGGCACACGAAAATAATAAAAGTTTATATAATCCTTTATTATTTCATGTTAAATTAACCATAGAATTACAGCACCCGTAGCACGTAACGTTTTGTAGTTTCTGTCTTATTCCCATGGGGAAAAGGCGTAAATGTAAAGAATAAAAAAAACTGGAATTATTTAATTCAGTTTATGTTTGGTTAAAAAACGTTCAATTTTATATTTGTCATTAAATACTAGCTTCCATCCGCGGAGTATAACGTAAGTACTAATCCAGGTACTAAACTAACTGTAAAACTAATTTCTCCTACACAAAACTTACCAACTTTTACATTTATAATATTACCTACATACTAGGATGAGGACGGATATAAAAATACTAGTCACTATCTGCAGACAGCGGGGGGACAACTCAAGACTTTAAAGCTTAATATATTTATGTCGAGCGCACTCGACCGGCTCACTACTTAGCCAGCTCTTGTAGATTTACAGCTTATTTACACCCGTTGTTTATCATTTGCACTTTATCTAAGCAAAAAATAGATTCTTTGTATGAATGTAAATAGGAACAAACTTCTATTTGAATAATACTATCTACCTCTCTTTCTTGAAGGAAGAGTTTTAGAAGCATTGTAATTATCACAATATTACCTGCTAGAAAATGAGCCTGAAGAGCTCTAAGCTATTAAGTGTAAATTATTGCGTTATAAAGTTATAATTATGAGACTCAAAACTAATTACGGATGTGTGGGGATACATCATTTTTTTTTCTTATTAATTTCTTTCTATTACTTATTGTAATAAAATAAAGAATATTAAGATCATAATGATAACAAACTGTCTCATTAATTAAATGGTAACTACCCGGACTAATTTTTTTTTTGATATCTGGTTTGGAATTCGGATTTATTTATGGCAGGAAACTGCTTAACCTATTAGGGATACAAGTGTGATGACATTTTAATTTATAAACATACCTTGCATGCCTATTTGGGTAAAATTTGGTGCTGAATTTCCTAAGCTAGGGATAAAATTTGAGCTCTTAAAGCTCAAATTTTATCCCTAGCTTAGGAATTTTACGTCATCATCATCATCATATCAGCTGGAGGACGTCCACTGCTGGACATAAGCCTCCCCCAAAGATTTCCACAACGACCGGTCTTGGGCCACCTGCATCCAGCTGGTTCCAGCGACCTTCACCAGGTCGTCGGTCCACCTTGCCGGAGGCCTACCCACGCTGCGTCTTCCAGTTCGCGGTCGCCACTCGAGAACCTTCAAGCCCCAACGGCCATCCGGTCTTCGAGCAATGTGCCCTGCCCACTGCCACTTGAGTTTGGCGATTCTTCGGGCTATGTCAGTGACCCGGGTTCTTCTACGGATCTCCTCGTTTCTGATTCGATCACGTAGTGAAACTCCTAACATAGCCCTCTCCATCGCTCTCTGAGTGACTGTGAGCTTACTTATAAGGCCCACTGTAAGCGGCCACGTCTCGGTGCCGTAAATCATTACTGGCAACACACACTGGTCAAAGACTTTCGTCTTTAGACACTGCGCTATCTGGGACGAAAAGATTTGGCGTAGCTTCCCGAACGCTGCCCAGCCGAGTTGGATTCGACGATTGACCTCTTTCTCTAAGTTGGACTTACCTAACCGGATATTTTGTCCCAGGTAAACATAATCGTCAACAACTTCGAGGACAGAGCTTCCGACCTTCACCGGAGTCGGTACAACATGGACATTCAACATCACTTTGGTCTTGTCCATGTTCATCTTTAGACCGACACGTTCCGAAGCTCTGTAGAGGTCATTGAGCATAGTGCTTAGCTGTTCAACGGTCTCAGCCATTAAGACTATATCGTCGGCAAATCGAAGGTGCGTGAGGTACTCGCCGTTTATGTTGATGCCAAGTCCTTCCCAGTCCAGAACCTTAAAGACATCCTCCATTGCAGCAGTGAACAGTTTAGGAGAAATAACGTCTCCCTGTCTCACACCACGCTGCAAGAGGATAGGTTTTGAGGTCTGATCCTGTAGTCGGACTGACATAGTGGCGTTTTCGTACAAACACTTCAACACTTCGATGTACCGATAGTCAATTTGGCACCGCTGTAAAGCCTGCACTACCGCCCAAGTTTCGATCGAATCAAAGGCTTTCGCATAGTCCACAAACGCTAAACATAGGGGTCGGTTATACTCTGTGGGTTTTGTATAACCTGCCGTAGCGTATGTATGTGGTCTATGGTACTGAAACCTTTTCGGAAACCGGCTTGTTCGGGAGGCTGGGAGTCGTCAAACCTGCGTGAGACTCTGTTTGTGATGACCCTCGAGAACAACTTATAGACATGGCTCAGAAGTGATATAGGACGGTAGTTCTTCAAAAATGTCCTATCGCCCTTTTTGAAGAACAAAACGACCACACCTCTGCTCCATGCCTGTGGCGTTTTTCCTTTGATGATGACTGAATTAAAAAGCTTCTGAAGGGCCACAAGGACTGGTTTTCCACCCGCCTTCAGTAACTCTGCTGTGATTCCGTCATCACCTGGTGCCTTGTTGTTTTTAAGCTGTTTGAGAGCCATCTGAATCTCATACAGGCTGACGTCCGGGATATCTTCAGTGTAGTGCCGGGTTAATCTAGCTCTTGGATCGCCCGCTAGATTGGCGACGGATTTATGTGAAGTGTACAGCTGCCCATAGAATCCCTCGATCTCCCTAAGCAACTCAGGTTTGGATGACACGATTCTGCCATCGTCGGTCTTCAGCTTTGTCAACTGACTTTGGCCTACAGACAGATCTCTGGTGAATATTTTAGAGCCTCTATTCCGGCTTATTGCCTCGTTCACACAGTTCGTGTTGAATTGACGAATGTCACGTTTTAGAGACTTTGAGATCTGTCTGTTTAATCGCCGGTACTCAGATTGATCAGCTGAAGACTGCAGAATCATCTTGCGTCTATCCTCCATGAGCCGCAAAGTTAAATCGGAAAGCTTCTTAGTTTTAGCAGTTCGTCGGGGTCTAAGATAGTTTGACCCGACTGCATGGACAGCTTCTACAAATCCGTCGTTGAGATCGTCAACATCGCTACCTAGGCAATCGAAACGATTTTGTAATTGGAGCTGAAAGTGTTCGGGGTTTTGGATTTCGGTTGGTGAAGGACGGAGCGTAGACTTCATCAGTCGAGATCTTTCCATCCTAACATTAAGATTCAATGTGCCTCTGACCATGCGGTGATCGCTGCCTGTTTTCACATAGTTGATCACTGAGACATCATTGAATATATGTTTTTTCGTCGACATGATGAAGTCAATCTCATTTTTGGTCGTACCATCGGGACTCATCCAGGTCCATTTCCTATGTTCGCGTTTCCTGAAGAAGGAGTTCATCATAAAGAGACCCTCCTTCTCCAGGAAACCCGCCAATAGGTGTCCCCGGTGATTCCGTCGCCCAAATCCAAATTGCCCCACTCTCAGCTCATCGTCGTTTCTCTTGCCCAACTTCGCGTTGAAGTCCCCCATTACAACGGTGAAGTGAGATTTCGAACTATGCATGGCTCTGGATATGTCCTCATACATAGTTTCAACCTCATCGTCGGAATGTGCCGAAGTCGGGGCGTAAACCTGTATGACCTTCAACGAATACCTTTCGGTGATTCTGAGTATAAGGTACGCCACCCTGGTCGACACACTCTCGATCTTCAACACGTTGTTGACAAGGGACTTGTTGACGATAAACCCGACACCACCCTGGGACTGTTGATGGCCCTCCCGGAAGTATAAAAGGTTACCGGATTTTAGGATTATCGTGTCCTCCCCCTCTCTTCGGACTTCAGATAATCCCACAATATCCCATCGAACCTTGCTCAACTCCTCCTCAAGTTCTGCCACCTTTTCGTCCGTCCGCAGTGTGCGCGTGTTATATGTTGCCAGGTCAATCCGTCGTCGTTTGTGGTAGCCGGATCTCTTCCGGAGATTCTTGGCACCCCTTGCCCCGCCGTTACCTCGACCGCTACCACTATGGACATGAGGAATAGCGGGGCCGCCGGGGACTAGGGGCCGTTTTTTTGGTGCAATCATATTTGGGGGGATATGCCATAATCGCCACGCTTGGCAGGCGGGTTGGCGATCGCAGTTTGGCAGGCGTAGTACTCGGAGGGCGCTGCTGCCCATCCTCCGGTGAATCCCTTAGTCGCCTCTTACGACACCCACGGGAAGATATGGGGTGGTGCTATTCTAAGCCGGCACCACGCAGGAATTTTACGTGCTAGTCATTAAATTAATTGGATGCAAGAAAATAAAAAGGAGAAGGAAATACCGATTTAAAAACTTAATAAATAAAAAAGTAGCACAAGATATATCTTGTGCTACTTTTATACTTTTATTTATTAAGTTTTTTATATTTGTTTTACATATTTTTTTAAGTATTTGTTTTACATATGTTTAAATAACGAAACAGTAACTCATCACTTCATTCGGATTTAAGAAGATGCAATATCGCGACTAAACTGTAGTTGTAGTTTATTATTAGAATTCCAAACCAAAACAAACTTATAGTTTTCCATTAAGTGACATACAGCTCGTATTACGGTAGACATCCGACAAAGTAACCTATCTGTCTTCGTGTCTAAACTTGAACTGAACTTTAACGAAGCATCTCACTGTAATGTATTTGTTAGTCGAACTATTTCCTTCAACCGATATTTTAATATAGTAGGTACAGTCGAACAACCTAATTGGTATACATGCAACTATCAACCAATAAGCTTTTTAGAGTGTACATACAATAAAACTGAGATATGTAATAAAGAATTTATATTTATTGTTATGCATCTTACAATAATAGCATATATTTATACTATTATTATGATTGGTGCAGCGATATTAAAGGCTGTTTTGCGTGGTAAGGGTCCTAGGTTTAAATCCTGGTAGGGACAAATATTTGTGTGATGAGCATGAACATTTATTTTGATCTGGGTCATGAATGTTTCTATGTATAATATGTATGTATTGATTTACAAAAAAAAATTGTCTATCAACCATATACTATCTATAAGTGTATAATTAAAAAAAAGCAGAATAAAGAAATTGTTTTCAGGAATTTAGAAAATAATAACAATCATCATTTGTATCAAATTTTCAGTGTAAAGCAAACATAAATTTATAAGAACGCGCGATCTCATAATCCGACAATTTAGTTAGACGCCGCTAAATTACTTCGTTATAAGGTAAATTATTTTAGCGGCGGATACAAGGGCTTTCAGCGAGTTTCATAAAAACGTTTATAATTATTATTGTTGGGGCTATTATTTATATATTATTGTTATGGTTAGAAAGGAACAATTTGATAAGGATATGTTTTATGTTTACATTGTGTTTAACCGCTTCAAGGATCTATATATTATGGGACGTAGAAATATAAGTTATAATCTTCTAAGTTAACAATAATAATTTTATTAAAAATGTAAGGTAGCTGTTAGTAATTATAACTTTAAGAAGCCTCAGTGAATCTATATATAAAAATGGTTCCTATATGACAGGTCAAAAGAAACCGACTCAATTACAGAAGAAATTCCTTTGAAATGCTAACCGATTAATGTATTTCATTAAACTCCTGACAACTGCAGCATGTTGAACGCATTATTAGCGTCGAAACGGGCCACGTTGCAGTGCTGAAAGCCGCAGGCGCTTGTTCATTATAATTAGATTAAAGGTAGTAGTTTATTTATTTATATTTTTTTATTTTTTTTATTTATTTTTTTATTTAAGGTTTACCCACAGCACATATATAGACATAGATACATTGAGTCTTATGGTAATGTTCTAATATATATGCCAATTACGGACAAACACAACATTGACAAAAACACGCCAGATTATTTATACATTACTACAAAGAGACACGATATAAAAGCAATAGCACACGATACATACAACAAAACGGAAAACATAACATTAGTGAACCAGGATATACAGATAAACTTAACTTTACTTAAATTTAACTTTTTGGACAACTGACTTGATCAGTTTGATAGCACGTAGTTGAACTTTCGTATAATTTAAACCAGTAAAATATTTAATGTGCTGACAATTTACTTAATAACTGATAAAGATTGATGCTACATAATTACTTAGACTTATTTAAGGGCCTTTCGGCATCAAATATCTAATACGTCCAGAAAATGCAACTCTTGCAGTTTACTGGTAAATAATTTTAGATATCAATAGACACGTTACGTCTTTGTAAATGGCATTCAAAACTTATTCGGCTGCGGTGAAGCAGGCTCTTCAGTTATTTACCTGTGATACCAATGTGCATGCCAGCCATCATTAGTACAAGTACCAATGTGACGTCTTTTTCTGTAATTCGACCTTTTTTCTAAAATCAATTTATATTGTCGAAAAGTATCTCAAATACCTATATATAAAATATGAGACATTTAAAATAGTGCAACGCAACGTATACAACAAGTTCAAATTAAATTCTTTAAAACTAAAATAGAAAACAGTAAAAAAACATTGCTATCAGTAAATCCCTAGGCGCCTCGACATCTGTGTGTTGCAGTATAAATTACTGCAGGCGCTCGCCTCTCCGTCTATGTCTAGTGCACTTTAAACTGTCAGCGAGAGAATCGAGATATCGTATCGGCTGTATACTAATTGGAAGGAGGGGACTGAAAAAAAAGACTATTTTCACAAACTCAGATATAAATTGAACTCCATAGGAGAGAGTTCATCTGTAACTACCTATAGTTTTGTTTGGTGTGCAAGAAAGAATTTTATCTTATCTTATTTATGAGGACTTATCCCAAAGATTAGAAATAGACAAAAGAGTTTTCACGTGCTTCAAGTTTCCTTACAATATACCTATTGTTAGAAAATCTGCGTGCTTGAAGGCTTCGACATGACATGTGAAGTCTGTCAACCCCTTTCAACTTGAAGGTGGTTGGAACTGTGCCTTACAATGGGAGAGTAAATGGGTTCACGAGAGATTTTAACATGCATTATACATAATATAATGACTATGCACCCGACTTCGGTGAGACTGTTGAAATACAGGCTCTATTGTGTAAGCAGTACCTAGGTATTTCTATATCCTCTACACATATTCTCTAGGTAATATTGTTCCATACATTAATCAACTCGTACCCAGTGACGTACGAGTATGTAGGTAGTAATAATGACGCCAAACCCACGCCAGGTAAACAGAATTCTGAAACAGCGTGAAACAAATTTATTCATCCGTGGAATCAAATAACAAACAGTACAGTTAGGCATAACAAACGACGCGTAAATATTATCTGTGTCAGTGATTCCTAAACGTAAATACTATGTTACAATCAAAATTAAAATAATATTGTAATTTTGAATTTTAAGATCGGTAACTGCTACAGCTACATTTATCTCAATCGGTGAAGGAAAACATCGTGAGGAAACCTGCATGCTTGAGAGATTTGTCTCGATGGCATGTGAAGTCTGCCAACCCGCAGTAGGCTAGCGTGGTGGACTATAGCCTGATCCCTCTCAAATGAGAGGAGACCCGTGCCTAGCAGTGGGACGTTAATGGGTTGATGATGAACTGCCACAGATGCCTCGTGGATGTTAGCTTAGGGTTTGATATCGGATTTGAGCAAAGTTTTCTTGCGTTTTTCTGTAAAATGGATTCTGAAATAGGGTAAGCTTGTTTTTAATGCTATGGTGCTCAAAATAAAAATAAACAATAACAATATTAGAAATATGAAGGCCAACGATAAGTTACGAAAAGTTTTTCACAATAAAAATATCTGTTATTTCCACACCACCGTATAAAATTGACGTTTCCACGAAGATCCCAAACTATAAAGAAAAATTTTCCAAGCCAGTGAGGCAAATAACATATTTAACAACTGATAATTGTTATAAGTACCCACTAACTTTGGTTTAAAGCACCCTTATCAAACCCGAATTACCAAGTGAAATAATACCAACTATTAACTAAGTCCGAACAACAAAGATTGCCGACAATTTGGGAACTTAGTGTAATTATCCGGCGATCCTTTCAACTGTGAGCTGATAAAAGTTCAGCTATACTTTTAAAGTATTCGTTGATCCTCAATTCACGTGAAACGGTAAAGGGCGGCTTTCTCCTCTAAAGCGCTTTAGTATTAATCTTTTTAAGTTTCAGTCATGATAAGGCTGTCTCAAAATTTATTACAGTAAATAATCTATATTTACTGTGATAAATATTTACTAGCTATTGCCCGCGACTCCGTCTGCGTAAAATTAGTAATTTTATATCTACCTATATATCCACCCTTTTCACTCTTTCAAGGGATTATTTCCGGGATGAAAACCACCCTATGTCCTATCCCGGGACTCAAACTATCTCTATACCAAATTACATCTAAATCAGTTCAGCGGTTTTAGCGTGAAGAGGTAACAGACAGACACACTTTCGCATTTATAATATTGGTATGGATATATTTGACGTCTCAATTATTATTAAGGCTGCTTATCATCGTAAGGGTCCTGAGTTTGAATCCTGATAGAGTGACGAGCATAAACATTTGTATTATAATGGATGGTTCTACGTTTCATTTGTATTTAAAACCATATATTTCAATGTCGTTAAAACACTTAATAAAATATCCGTGACACAAACATCGTTGCTTAGCTCTGAACTAGATGGTGCTGTGTCTGGACATGCTTATTTAATTTGTTCATAATAGAGCTAATATAGGGTATTATCAATAAATATGAATGAGGAAAACCGTGACGCAAAATCCATGCAACTCAACTCAGCCTATCGCTGTCCACTGGTCATAGGCCTCTCTCAAACCGCGCCATAACACTCTGTCTCCCACCTTCCTCATCCAGTCTATCCCCGCAACCTTTTTTAGGTCGTCAGTCCATCTAGCCGGGGGGCGTCCTACACTACGTTTGCCGATTCGCGGTCGGCTCCAGCACTGGTCGGCTCCATCGGCCGTCTGTCCCTCGGCAATATAAGTACCCATTCGCTAAGATAAAATCCATAACACGTAGTTATTTCCACAATAGGGATGTTGACAATTTTTCGGAATTGTTTTTATTTCAAAGATCGACTCTTGTTTATGATAAAAAAATATATTTTATTTAAAAATATAAGTATTTACTTTGAGAAAATATACTAAAATAAAGGAATATTTATTTTACCCGCCAAAACACTGTCACAGCTGTCACACGATTTCATGCGTCACAAACCGCTAAACATGGATCTCGATTGATGAGAATTTGTCGAATTTATGCTTAATTCGTATAAAAGTGAATACAAAAAATCTAAATAAACACAATGTTTTACAAATTTTTACAATTTCGCGTCGGCATGAACACAAAATTAGAAATGTTTGCGGCTTGTTTATCGGTTAGTGACGTCATGCGCTCTTCTTGATGTTTTGCAGCCACGTGACAGTTGGTGATAAATAAAACTTTTTAAACTAGTTTTAATGAATTGAATTTGATATATTAAATAAAAATTATGAGATTTTCGATATTCTAATAATACAAGCTATAATAAAACTAACACGAAACACGATTTTGTGATTCGTGTCAACATCCCTATTATACACACAGTATAGCCGTTTAGCTCACGTAGTTAACGCTGCCTACTGTGCTATGGGTCCCGGGTTCCAATCCCGGTAGGGACAAATGTTTGTGTGATGAGCATCAACATTTAGTTCCGAGTCTTGGATGTATCTATGTATAATATATATGTATTTACAAAAAAAAGTATATAATAATGTAGTATATCAACCAACTAGTATCCGTAACACAATGAAATGAAATGATGAAATGATTGTTTATTTCTGTAAATAGATCTTTTTAAAGACACTTTCACAAGTCATGTCATTTTTTTTTAGTATCTAGTTGGCATCGGCATTTCCTAACTGACGACCTTTGAGAAGAAATCCTCGTTGCTTACCACGGAACTAGCTGAAGCTGTGTAATAATGTTCGGATTTTTTTTATTAAATATTATAATATAGTACCAAAGTAATACCTCCCGCTGTCCCCATAATGTATAACATAAACGACATTTTTACAAAAGAGTACTCAAAGAATTATTTTCTTTAAGGACCTTCATTTTAAAAAAAGCTCTTAAGGCCATTAGAGCTTTTAAGCAAAAGGAGTGGATTTTTGTTTTTTATTTTTTAATGGTTTTACTTTTTAACAACTAGGTTTATGTTTAAACCACGAGGCTGACAAACTGGCCAAGGGCTCGCTTGATAACACATTATATTACACGGGAATTAACGCGAATTTACCTTTTAAATGCTTGACGTTTCGACCAGGTTGCACTGATCGTGGTCACAAGTAGACTGTCTTGTGTGTGTGACTGTGACTGTGTGGCTTGTGACCACGATATTATAATGCAACGCGAAAGTTTAAAAGTGACCTGCTTGATGGTAAGCGGTTACCGTAGGCTATAGACGTTTGCAGCACCGGGGATGTCGCTCGCGCGTGGCCGCCTCTGTTAAAACCTTTATGAAGAACCTCCTTTTGTGAAGAACCCTTTCACCTCATGCTGTAGTCGTTTGGGAAAACTTCAGCAGGTAGCTCAATTCACAGCGTATTTGTGCGTTGTTATGAAGTTTCTTTGGAACAATACAGTGCCCACGCGATTAAATTGATTCAAAGGTATGTAAATGAATTCGCTGCCGTTATCGAGGGATGCGATTATATAGATATAATAAATAAATAAATATTTCCGGACATTATTACACAGCGCCATCTAGTTCCGTGGTAAGCAACGAGGCTTGTGTTACGGATACTAGATGGTTGATATACTACATTTATACTTTTTTTTATTTTTGTAAATACACACATATTATACATAGATACATCCATGACTCGGAAACAAATGTTCATGCTCATCACACAAACATTTGTCCCTACCGGGATTCGAACCCGGGTCCCATAGCACAGCAGGCAGCGTTAACTACCGCTGAGCTAATCGGGTCGTCAAATATGTTATTTTCTTTTTATAATATTTCCTTGCAGGATAGAACGGATTATTATCATAGACATAATTATAGTTGACATATATTTGACGACCCGATTAGCCCAGCGGTAGTTAATGCTGCCTTCTATGCTACGAGTCCCGGGTTCGAATCCCGGTACGGACAAATATTTGTGTGATGAACATCAACATTTGCATCCGAGACATGGATTGGTACATGGACATGGTACCTATCTATGTATAATATGTATATATTTACAAAAAAAAGTATATAATGTAGTAGGTACCTATATCAACCTTCTAGTATCTGTAACACAAGCCTCGTTGCTTACCACGGAACCAGATGGCGCTGTGTCATAATGTCCGGGTATATTTATTTATAAATAACTAGCTTTTGCCCGAGACTTACCGACTTGACTTATTTATTTCTTATCCTCATAAATCAGAAATTATCGATTCCACATACAAACGCCTATACCTTTTTTTGTCCTTTTAATGGATGAATTTCGGGACAAAAACTATCCTATGTCCTTCCCTGGGACTTATAGAAGAACAGATAGGCAGACAGACTAACTTTCGCATTTATAATATTAGTAAGGATTGCTTATATGCGTCATGTTTAATAAAACGAGGACAAGTAAGGATTTCGGAGCAAGAGACAAATCCATTTACGATTGGAACGTACGGCAGACGCGGTTGCTTTACCACCGTCGTACGGTTGAGCCGCACCTAATTTGAAAATAGGATACATCCGAACGAAGATGTAAATCTTCGGGGAAATTGTGACATTAAAGTCTTGTTGAAAACAGAATGGGTAGCAGCAAATTTTTACAAGCTAAATATAAATTTAGATACAGATAAAGTCAGTTTTCAGCAATTTTTTACGAATAATTCTTTCGTCCCCGAATTACGCGCGATTGGGCGCTTATTATTTATCAGAATTTTTGCTTTTTCTTTTACATACGGCAACTATAAACCTGAAAACTTTGAAGTTTAGAAATTGTTGTCTACTATGTTAGACAACAGTTTCTAGATTTCAAAAAGATCTTGTTTCTTTTTATTAAAAACTGATAATATGTTTATTTCCGTTACAATATAGTAGATAAAAATTAAGTTTAGAGAAATAAACGCTCTTACACCCAATCATTATTTTTATCGAATACTATTCTTTAAATAAAAATCAACTCTACAATTTTAAACGAATCTCGAGTAATATAAACTTCATTGCCAATGATATTTCTAGTCGAATAGGAAAAGCGAGTAATACAATTTGGTATCTGTATGTAGCGCTCATGCATCATGCAACTCCGTTCCGTTGGTAATGCGATCTCTTGAAAGAAGGACTACAGGGACATCTCGATTTGCTTTTATACATACGAATAATGGATTTCGGAGAGATCTTGGAAATTGTAGCCTTAAAATGTTGATTGTAAAACGTGACCGTGCGTTCTTGACAAATTAAACAAAACAGTGTAAAAGCCCTTTTCGAATTCTTTAAAGATTCCTTCAGACGTTGTTATTAACGTTTTATATTTTTCATCTTTCATATGTACATATGAAAGATGAAAAATATTCTATACTCTATATTTTGGCTAAACCATCAGAGAAAACATTTCGCAAACATTATTAAAAATTGATTATCAAATTAATTTTATTCATCTATCATCCATCGTAAATTACCTTTATAAATAATATAATTTCGGAAGACTTGGCTGTATGTAATTAATTCCTTTGCTTAATCCGTTTAGTGAACACAGAAGATATTATAATGTAGGCGTAAAAACTGCCGTACGATAACTGCCATTACTAATATTATAATAAATAATATATATAATAATTATTATATAATAATCATATATAATATACTCAACTACAGTAATTAAAGATGCTACTAACAACTAAGCATTCCAATATTAATTAAAGGTTTTAATTTGAATCATCTATTGTTCATATTAAAGCGTACTTTTTCTCCAACTTAATATTTTAATGAGCATTTCTAAAAGCGGAAATATTCATAACTCTGTTTTATGGAATTTGTTTTATAATAACCGATGAGATTTCGTATCTGCAACATTGGAACGTATTAATTAACCTCCAACTAAGCTGATGTATCCATTTCAAATAATAACGTTAAAGTTTAAAACAACATATTAAAAATTCTCAGATACTAAGTATTGCACTATATAGTTTTATTTTTTGTAAATACTAATGTATAAATATTTCTTAATTTAATTATTGCAATGTCTAGTATTCGCATAAGCGAATTGCAACTTACTTTTTTTACGAATTTTATCGCAGTATGCGATTTACAGCATGGTAAAGGACAGAGAGTTTGTGACAAGGAATGATTATTTTCAGGCAGATGTAAAAAAGATGCAGACTCAGGTACAAACCCAGCACAACGGAACCCCAGCCTTCATACGACTGATCTACTGAAGTCTTTCTAAATCATCATGATCATAACCCATTATTGTCCCATTGCTGGGCACGGGTCTCCTCTCATTTGAGAGCGATTAAGCTATAGTCCACCACGCCAGCCTACTGTGGGTTGACTCTTTCTAAAATCCTTTCTAATTAATTACCAATTTTTTTTAAAACCCTGTAGCTTCCCAATGCAGGGCAAAGGCCTCCCCACTCTTCTTCCACACCTTCCTTCTTCCTATTTGTAAAAAAAATATGATGTTTATATTTTCCTTCCCAAGAAATATGGCTTGTAGAAACACTGAGCAGCCGCTAATAAGTTGCAAACATTGCCCTATTAGTTAGAAAGCCCTGCGCTCACCAGTTTACTTTTTACTTCCATTCCAACTATTCGTTTCACCAATATTTATTACTAGCATTTACTAAGCGAGGCTCTTTCTGCTTTCCATGCTTAAAGTGGCTAATTTATATTGGAAGAAGCTTTATAAGGCCCAGTGCAGACTATATTTAAATTCTCCGTTTAAACAAAATTGCGATACTCTTCCATGTTCTTCTGCATCGTCGATGCGTTCACAAACATATTGAAATCCTACTAATATTATAAACGTGTATGCATGTTTGTTGCTGTATTTATGCTCTTTCACGCAAAACCTTCGCGGTTTTGCGTGAAAGAGCATAAATACAGTTTATTGCTAGGATTAACACATAAGCTACTTTTTATTGATATAACACGCGGGCAAAGCCGCGGGAGGCAGCTGGTAGCATTATATTTTGACGTTTTAACCGAGCATGGTAGCAAAGTCTGGTCAGTTTTCGAGAAGGACATTCCTGTAGATAATAAAATACAATAAAATACATAGATATATCCATGACTCGGTTACAAATGGTTATGCTGTTCACACAAACAATTACCCTACCGAGATTCGAACCCGGCACCCATTGCACAGAACACCAAATAGCTTGACATTTTTTGATGACACTCAACTTAGAAAGCATGCTAGGTTATAAAGTTTAAATTGTAGTGCCCTTTAACTTTAAATATTATTTTTAAATTTTATAATTTAAAGTAGTAATCTATAAAAAAGCCAATATTTAATTATTTACCACTACCTAAACTGAAGTTGCCCCGTAGTATTTTATCAGGTAAACGCGAATATGTAGTTGTTACTGGAACATTACGCTACAGGAATATATTATATGTAGTATTCAGGGCATAATTTAGGGTTACTAAAATGAACTATATTCTCATGTAATATTATGTATATATATATAAATTCGATATATTACGAAAGCTTGCTAGAAATGCGAAGGTTTGATGGCAGTCACTTCGTGTAACAGCCGCGTCTGGGTTGATGGGAAACCGATCCAGCATAATGTATTACATAAAATATTTATATATGGACTGCTAAAAAATTACATACTTTTATGATAATAAAATATTTTGTAGCTTGAGTTACGGTAACGCTCATACAAATTACTGCGGCAATTCCCTCCATCTTTCTAGGTAACAGTAAGGTGACAGATTGATGGATAGATGGCAACGCGTCTACTTTTGTTACTATGCGACAATTCATTGTAAGCCTCAGAAGTAGGTGTAACTAGACAGAAGGTCCATCCCGAGTTCGATCCCAAGGCTAACTTTTTGAAGTAATATCATAAGTATTTATCACATGCTCGAACGGTAAAGGAAAACAGTGTGGAGAAACGTGCAGGGCTGAGTGATTTTCTCGATGGCGTATGAAGTCTGCCAACCCGCAGTAAGCTAGCGTAGTGGACTATAGCCTAATCCCTTTCAAATTGGAGAGGAGACCCGCATCGAGCAGTGGGACAGTAAATGGTTGAATAAGACAGAATTTGACACTGTCTATGGCATTGCAACGCATTGAAACCATTTATTTTCCATTCATACTATCACGCCTGTCGTCCTCGAAGGGTTAGGCAGAGGTGTATTAATGTACACCCACGTTTCGCCGGTATGTTTTTAGGTCCCTTGTAATAGCGGGTGAGCCTATTGCCATTAACCGGGCACAATTCCAAACCCCGAGCTTTTACTGAGAATTTCATAACAAAAACCCAATAACACTTTGCTCGACCTGGGAATCGAACCCAAGACCTTTTGCTTGGCAGTCGCACTGTACGACCACTCGACTAATGAGATTATTTTATATAATGGAATAGATAAAGTATTTTTATGGAAAGTTCCGACACAAAGAGGTTTGCCAAATCACGTCGTCATCGTTTCATTTTGATACAACATAATAAAATATTACTTACGTGTCGACCCTTACCGCATTACTCCGATACCCCAAAGACGAGAAGAAATTCAATTGTACACAGAACAGTCGGCGATATTTGCCTACACATTATATTTGTTATCTGGGTCATTGGGAGAACTATGTATTTGAAAGTGGAACATCTAAATATAACCTGATTGGCGCAGTGCATGAACGATCGGCTTGTGCGTCACAGACCGCGGCGCAGGTTTGATCCCCGTACGAAGCAAATATTTATACGATCTAAAAGTAGTTTTTCCGGGTCTGGTTGATTGTGTATGTTAAAATTTGTATTTGTAAAAGCCCCCACAACACAGGAATAAACGTGGGTCAACGTTTTTCTAAGTTAAATGATAAATAAAAAAAAGTATTATTTCAACGTATTTTATTGTATTTTATTATCTACAGGAATGTCCTTCTCGAAAACTGACCAGACTTTGCTACCATGCTCGGTTAAAACGTCAAAATATAATACTACCAGCTGCCTCCCGCGGCTTTGCCCGCGTGTTATATCAATAAAAAGTAGCTTATGTGGTAATCCTAGCAATAAACTGTATTTATGCTCTTTCACGCAAAACCGCGAAGGTTTTGCGTGAAAGAGCATAAATACAGTATTATATTTTGACGTTTTAACCGAGCATGGTAGCAAAGTCTGGTCAGTTTTCGAGAAGGACATTCCTGTAGATAATAAAATACAATAAAATACGTTGAAATAATACTTTTTTTTATTTATCATTTAACTTAGAAAAACGTTGACCCACGTTTATTCCTGTGTTGTGGGGGCTTTTACAAATACAAATTTTAACATACACAATCAACCAGACCCGGAAAAACTACTTTTAGATCGTATAAATATTTGCTTCGTACGGGGATCAAACCTGCGCCGCGGTCTGTGACGCACAAGCCGATCGTTCATGCACTGCGCCAATCAGGTTATATTTAGATGTTCCACTTTCAAATACATAGTTCTCCCAATGACCCAGATAACAAATATAATGTGTAGGCAAATATCGCCGACTGTTCTGTGTACAATTGAATTTCTTCTCGTCTTTGGGGTATCGGAGTAATGCGGTAAGGGTCGACACGTAAGTAATATTTTATTATGTTGTATCAAAATGAAACGATGACGACGTGATTTGGCAAACCTCTTTGTATCGGAACTTTCCATAAAAATACTTTATCTATTCCATTATATAAAATAATCTCATTAGTCGAGTGGTCGTACAGTGCGACTGCCAAGCAAAAGGTCTTGGGTTCGATTCCCAGGTCGAGCAAAGTGTTATTGGGTTTTTGTTATGAAATTCTCAGTAAAAGGTTTGGAATTGTGCCCGGTTAATGGCAATAGGCTCACCCGCTATTACAAGGGACCTAAAAACATACCGGCGAAACGTGGGTGTACATTAATACACCTCTGCCTAACCCTTCGAGGACGACAGGCGTGATAGTATGAATGGAAAATAAATGGTTTCAATGCGTTGCAATGCCATAGACAGTGTCAAATTCTGTCTTATTCAACCATTTACTGTCCCACTGCTCGATGCGGGTCTCCTCTCCAATTTGAAAGGGATTAGGCTATAGTCCACTACGCTAGCTTACTGCGGGTTGGCAGACTTCACACGCCATCGAGAAAATCACTCAGCCCTGCACGTTTCTCCACACTGTTTTCCTTTACCGTTCGAGCATGTGATAAATACTTATGATATTACTTCAAAAAGTTAGCCTTGGGATCGAACTCGGGATGGACCTTCTGTCTAGTGACACCTACTTCTGAGGCTTACAATGAATTGTCGCATAGTAACAAAAGTAGACGCGTTGCCATCTATACATCAATCTGTCACCTTACTGTTACCTAGAAAGATGGAGTGAATTGCCGCAGTAATTTGTATGAGCGTTACCGTAACTCAAGCTACAAAATATTTTATTATGATAAAAGTATGTATTTTTTTAGCAGTCCATATATAAATATTTTATGTAATACATTATGCTGGATCGGTTTCCCATCAACCCAGACGCGGCTGTTACACGAAGTGACTGCCATCAAACCTTCGCATTTCTAGCAAGCTTTCGTAATATATCGAATTTATATATATATACATAATATTACATGAGAATATAGTTCATTTTAGTAACCCTAAATTATGCCCTGAATACTACATATAATATATTCCTGTAGCGTAATGTTCCAGTAACAACTACATATTCGCGTTTACCTGATAAAATACTACGGGGCAACTTCAGTTTAGGTAGTGGTAAATAATTAAATATTGGCTTTTTTATAGATTACTACTTTAAATTATAAAATTTAAAAATAATATTTAAAGTTAAAGGGCACTACAATTTAAACTTTATAACCTAGCACGCTTTCTAAGTTGAGTGTCATCAAAAAATGTCAAGCTATTTGGTGTTCTGTGCAATGGGTCCCGGGTTCGAATCTCGGTTGGGCAATTCTTTGTGTGAACAGCATAACCATTTGTAACCGAGTCATGGATATATCTATGTATAATATGAATGTATTTACAACAAAAAAAAGTACCTATATATGAAGTATATCAACCAACTAGTATCCGTAACACAAGCCTCGTTGCTTAGCTCGGAAATAGATGGCGCTGCGTCATATGTCCAGAAATATTTATTTATTTATTGTATATTAATAGCGGCTCAACATGCGAAGATACGTTGACGCGACAAATGCTTTATCTTCTAGTTAAAGCTCACGTCAGTAAAATCTACATGATAAAGTATTTACATATTATAAAATACTTAGTGCGTTAAAAAAACATGTTTTGCAATTCCGCAATACGCTTTCAAAATATAGCTAATTCAAACGCTACTAGTCTACACAATAACCAATTTCTAAAATACCAACGAAGAAATAGAACCACAGAAAAATGTTGCCTGAAATAAAATGGAATAGCTCACACATAGTAAATTTTCTCCACTTGTAATACCTGCATTTGGAGCCTCAATTTCCAACGTACATTCCAAACGAGTGGAAAATGTGAAGCGAAACGAAAACTTACTCGTTCCTTGAACAAAATATCCTACGGTACATAAAAACTGTACATAACAGGAATATTATTATTGTTATTCCTAGTTTTGAAATACTTTCCAGTCAAGAATTGTATGTAGCTTTTAGTACATTACATAATTTAAAAACATAAAATCATAAAATGAGTTAATAAGGTTTTATTCAAACAAGGAAGGTACGTTGCGCAGAATAAGAAGACGAAGGAGACCTGTGTTGAGAATATTATCAAAAAAATAATAAACTCCATTATTCCTTAATCAAAACATAATTCTAAATCCTTGTTTCACATTTCGATAGGTACACACAAGTAAATAATATTCTGACTTACAAATAATAAATAATGAAAACTGTTCAGAATCATGCTCATATATTTAATGTTCCAATTTTAAACTTATTTCGTAGATAGTACCTCGCATGAAAAACATAAAATACCAAGTTTGTAATAAAAACTACAAACATAAAAATCCACGGTCTCGGAATAGATTTTGTAATTTCAGTGCAATATTCATCGAGAAGAGGCAGTTACAATGTTTCATCCATGCTCTCTAGCGCCCTCTATAATTTACCTTCGCGAGATCTAGCCTGTATTTATAATTGAATGTTTGCAGTAACATGTTCCTAATAATAATCTAAAATAATAATGGATTAGATTAATCATAATCCACCACACCTCACTGGCCTAGTACGGATTGGCAGACTTCACATGCCATCAAAAGAATCACGTTTCCTCATAATGTTTTTCTTTGTCGATGTTATTTCTAAAAGTTAGTTCTAAAAGTTCTAGTACTAAAAGTTGGGATTGAACCAGGACCATTGACTTCCAGTTTTTATTCTTAGTTAAAATATGTTCACTGGCCTAGTACGGATTGGCAGACTTCACATGCCATCAAAAGAATCACGTTTCCTCATAATGTTTTTCTTTGTCGATGTTATTTCTAAAAGTTAGTTCTAAAAGTTCTAGTACTAAAAGTTGGGATTGAACCAGGACCATTGACTTCCAGTTCATTTATTCTTAGTTAAAATATGTACATTTATATTATATACCCATTCATAATAATATAAAAAATATGAAAGTATGTGCGGACCGAACTGGATAAAATTTGGGACGGAGTGTTTGAGCCCTAAAGAACGAAAGAAGAGAAAATTAACCCGAAGAGAGCGAGAACGGGTGTGAAAGTTCGTATGGGGAATTAATAATTTAAGGAGAATTAAACAATTACTAATAAATAAATAGATTCATAAACAAGCAGATTGGATAACAAATAAGTTAACTTAATTACTCATTAAGTTTATCTAGGTTAAGTTTTAGCGTAGGAATACTAACATAGTTATTAAGATATATTGTTACTAACATTTTGAGTCCTCGTTACTTGTAAATAAATTATAAATAAAATAAAATTACTAATTCTAAGCAAATGAAGTTGCGGCAAAAGCTAGTGTAAAATAAAGACAGCTGTGATAATATCAAAGACATTAATTATTCACAGCACCTGGGTTATTATGAGTTCCTAAGACCCTCGTCTTTTAAGATCCGATTCTAAGTATTTAAGATCTTATTTTGTATACCAATCGTGTCTCCTATAATTACGCAATCCGTATTAAAAATTGTAATTCTTCTTTGATGAAAAATCAACCTTAAATCATATTCTCTAGCTAAGGCTATATCGTTAAATATTTGAGTTGCTTCATTTATTTTTATTTAATTTCTAACTGAGTCGTAACAAGGAAAAATATTATTTTCTCTCGCACCCCGTGGGGATTCCACTAGCCGCGACTTGGGGTGTATTAAAAATTTATTCGGAACATCCAAGTTCTATTTTCTTTGCAGATTAATGTAATAAGAGAAAAAGTGTTTAGGAATACTCACATTTACAATGTATTGGTATTAGCAATTTTAGTAGGCAAGATACCTAGCAACACAGAACAGAAAAAAAACAGCAAACTGAATTAAGGTACTTTAAAGTCTTTCTAAAATTTTGTTTAGATATCAAACATAATTGAAATACAATTTTTAGTGCGTATTTTGAAACAATACATTAATTCCACGCCTCAAATATTGAAAACTTTAAATATTCCTGGTGAGCTCCCAAAAATACTAAAATATTTCTAAGTGCACACTACTTAGTCAGGCAACTGGCTATATTTAGACTGTGAATATTACTGTCTCCTCATCCAAGCTATTAGCTGTATATAGGGCAATTTGTGGCTTCTATAACAAAGAAGTTTATATCTTAGACCAGTGATAACAGCGAACTGTCCGTAGTTATTGTTTAACAGTCGTAAAAGTGTAATAAATACTTGAATTATTTTAAAACTAGCGTTTGCTCGTTACTTCGTCTGCGTGGAATTTGTATCACATTTTATGTCCTTCTCCGGGACTCAAACTATCTCCATAACAAATTTCATCTAAATCGGTTCAGCAGTTAAAGCGTGAAGAGGTAACAGACAGACAGATAGAAACACTTTCGCAATTATAATATTAAGCATGGATATTTATCTATCTTTTTACGTTCAAGGTCCAAGAAAATTTATAATATTCTAAGATAACTTCACAAATTAAACAGAGTAACACTTAAAAAGAAGTTTTGTCATTGAATAATATAAAATTAATATTCATATTCTCTAAAACACTTATACTGAAAATATTTTTGTCCCTACTGGGATTCGAACCTGGGGCTCTTAGCACAGAAGGCAGTGTTAACTACCGCTGGATTAATTGGGTCGGCTAAATAGGTAGGCTTATTTATAGAACCTAATAACAATTTACACGACCAGAAATTGAACGCAGATCCAATATTATTGGCTGCGCTTATGGCTAGATCAATAAGATAGTCAGAAGGAATATAAAAATGTTATTCACTCGTCTGCCTTGGTAAAGGATCTGTGTCACAGCAAATCTCCATATAGACGATTTCCATAATTATCTTAGTTAATGCTTACAGAAAGTATTTAAAATGAAAAGTCATTGATCCTAGGAAACAGCATTGATACACCTAGGTATTGAGAATGTTAAATACGGACTGAACAATATACCAGAGCTTTATTTCAATTTAATAATTAACTCAATTAATTTCTAACAATACTCTGTTTAAAATTAAATGATTAATCATTCATTTTTATCACGCTTGGTCATCAGAAACAATATATCCCACACAAAAATAATAGGGCTATTTGAATACACTTTAAATAAATACGTTATTAATTTATAAAATTATATGGTATTGTTCTCACTTTGTTAAATAAATTAAAATATTATCTGATCACAAATTAAATATTAATTAAATCTGTACAGCTTACATAAAGTAATGTACTTAAAATAATTAATACGTAACATCAATCGTTATCACAGATATAAAAGTTCAAAATTAATTATTTTTTCAGTTCAACAGAATTTCGACTGAAATATATAAACAACACCCTATGTCTTTCCATTTTTACGAGAAGTCGCTTAAATTAATCCCAATGTGGCAAGACTTTGGAAATTTTCATTAGAAATATATCTAATACAAAAACAACAAAAAAAAGTATATCAATTAAGAGTCAAATTTACTATGATAAGCAAAACAAACGACACAAAAATTACTAGAACAATTTTTAATACTTGCTAAGTATATAAAATCCAAACTAATTTAACAAAAGTAACCAACATTTTTCGGTTATTAAGCAAATATTTAGATAATTAAGTTTATTGTGCTAATTACACAAATAACATTCAAAGGCTGGATACACAATAACAACTGAAGAACATGAACAATAATAAAGAAATTGTTAAATGAAGTGTAACAACGTATCAAATGTAAATTATACTTAATGAGAAAACATTGTTGTTGTTTGTTAGTTTGAAAACATACTTAGCACCGGGGATCAGAATATACGTACCTAGGTATATTATGAAGAAGTTAGTTTAAACATAATTTAGCTTCGGTTCAAAACGAATACTTTTGTTGTTGTGTACCATTGTGGATTTTAACGCTTTTGACGCTAGTTCTTTTTGGATGGAAGACATAGTATAAAAATGGAGTTTAAAAATTAAAGTAAATAAGTAGTTTTTCTTCGGCCCCTTGTCCTACCTACACACACTGATGAAACATGAACTGTCTAATAATGTATTAGACATCTTGCATGAAAATAAAATTATTTGATTCAAACTACACTCGTCTCAAGTATTCTTCATCTGACGATAGATACTGTAAAGGATTCTACATGTCGGTATTAAATAATATCAATATACCGCGACAAATTCCCTCAAATATCACTTTACTTCAATCTCTAATATTCGTATAAGTGTAAAAAATAAGTAAGTTTACATTATATCTGTGCGTCTCGTGATACTACGGATACTTTCAAAGAATGGTAACATTACGCAATTGACAAACAACCCTCCCCTCTTCAAAACATTACACATATAATTACGTAAATGGTTTTCTAACAAGAAAACATAATGAATATTAGATAGTTGTTTATTATCATTCGAATAATCCCAAATATTTTTATGTAATAAACTAGAGTAATTATGTTAATAAAGATGAATACATAAACTTAATTTGGCTAATGGATTTGTGCCGTCGGCCATTTATTTCGTTCTGTAAAATACAAACACAGAGCTGCCACAGAGTAAACAGAAATGGGACTCAAGCATTCTGACTAATATGAGCAATAAATCTTTTTGTGACCCTATTTTATAAGTTATGACAAAATTAGTTTGTTTTCTGGAATAATCGGTGCCTTCAGCGTCCCAGTTACAAGTTATTAATATCACTGACATCCTTATAACTACCGTTTTAAATAATACACATAAACATAAGTAATATAACACATTTTCGAATAATGGAACTAGTATAATATAGTCAATGTATCACAACATGTACAAAAAATCTTGCAAAATGTAACGAAATCAATAGAAACATCCGTGAAATCGTTCTTGCTCCATATTACACATATTATTATATATAAAAAACGTATGTAGGTAAGTTACTTTGTTGAAACCTGGCATATTCACTAAATGTTTGCATTTCACTTTTTTTAAACTTAATGAACTGGCTGAAAATCTTTTCTTTTTACAGTTGCATGAATTGGCGTGGCTCACACTATAATGGTGAAGAGGAAGAAAGGGATCATTGCATCATCATAATTCAATCTAAATATATATAACTCAAAGGTGACTGACTGACATAGTGATCTATCAGCGCACAGCCCAAACCACTGGACGAATCGGGCTGAAATTTGGCATGCAGGTAGATGTTATAACGTAGGCATCCGCTAAGAAAGGATTTTTGACAATTCACCCCCTAAGGGGGTAAAACGGGGGTGCAAAGTTAATATGAAACTTTTTTTTTAGTTAAATTGCACGCGGACGATCCCGCGAGAATCAGTTAGTATAACATAATTATACTTAAGAAAGGACGAAACGACATTGTTTTCTAACGTTTTATTTAAAAATCGAAAACCCTTTTGATCAAAATCTTCAGCGACCCAAGTCTCTATTGCCTCTTAATAAAGGGGTACTTATGTGAATAACATTTTGCCTTATTGTCCTGGGGTTGTTTATCTCTGGTTCAAAAGTAATGTCAAATAGAAGTTGAAAACATTTGGTTAATTATCGTAAGCTGTGGCCTGTAGAAAGGCGATTTTGTCAATGACTATAAAAACGAGGTTGTTTTTAGACTTTAATTTATTGGCTAGTATGAATGTAATAGGTTATTTTAAAAGTAATATATAGTTCTGTATGTTTATTTTTGTATTAACATAGGCCATTAAATCATAAACAAGACATATTTTACTAACGACCCGCCTCGATTTAGCTTGGGTTCCCTCCATTCTCTTTAAACTTTTTATTTCATAAAAACCTTTCTTAGCGTACGTTAGCGTTGTAAAATTAACATATATTCTAAACTTTGATGTAGTTTTAGTCTGTTAGACAAACCTTTTTTTTTTTTTTTTTATAATACCTACTGTTTGTGAAAAATATGATAATTATGTAGATATTATTTAAAATATCGCACACATAGGCTACATCAAAATACACCTCGTGATAATATATTATAATTTCAATATAAAAGTCAGTTGTGAGTGTTATAAACGCGCCTCGAAGGACCATTTTCTCTTTGATTCAACAACATAAGTCAGCTATATGCTAACGTTCTTCAAATGGACGTAGCATCAAAAATGTATGCCAATTTAATGTAATGTCTTATCAAAAGCACTTACGTCAGTAAATCTAATTCCACATTATACATTTTACCTACTGCTGATTTTCAGAATATAATTCTACTACTAATATTATATACCTACATTCATGTCTAATTAATTTCAATTAGACTGACGTGGGTTAAGTTTAACTCCTAACTTTATATATATTACGGTAGCACGAGTGACTAAGTAGTGCAGCGCACTATAAGTTTATATAATTCTAAATTTAATAAGTTTAAAATATTTTTAATAAGAGTTGCAACAGATTATTCTCAAAAGTTTATGATTTTATTTCTATCTGTGGGAGAATTTGACGTTTTACGGGAGATTTTTTCTTAAGGTAATTAATTAGTATTTAATCTATGAACAAAATCAACATTACGATAAATAAGTGATGAAAAAAGGGCGGGAAACTTCAATTTGCGCGGTTGTGTTTTTCATTGCTCAAACTTGAATTTAATTATTTTACTTATTAATTTATCAGTAAAGTATTTTTGTATGTTATAATTATTATCTTTGTAGTGTATATATTGTAGTGTTAGTGAAGATTTGGTAAGTTTTTGTATCTTTAATTGTATATAATTTTACATGTAAAAAGATGAACGAGCCTCCTGACATCATTGATCCGGGAGATACAAATGTACTGGTATCTCACTATGTTACCATCAGCAATGATGCATCAAGTATGGATACCGATGCCTCTGCATCTAATATAAATAAAAGAAAAAGAATTAAAACAGTCAAAGTATGTAAGCATTGTAATAAAAAGCGTAAAAAGAAAATTGATTCTGGTTCATATAAACCTACTCAGAATGATTGCTTGTGTGATGATAGTGAGATATCCAAGACTCAGAATAATATTCCTGAAATAACTACCTCTGCCTCGAGTAACGCAATATCAAAAAATATTCCAGATGATTGTTGTAATAATATAAGCAATTTATCACATAAAACAAATGACATCGTTAAATCTTTTACGCCAGTAGGTAGGAAATTATATGAACAGTCGGACGCTGCTCCATATTCGATCCACATTCAAAGACAGCAGGTTGAGGGTTCTACTACGCTCAATCCAGTTACATTTGGACGGTTTTTGAAAAAACACAATTTTATTAACATCGTAAACGGCAGTCTAAAAAAAATAGGTCGAAACAGATTGTCATTATCTTTTTCATCATACCAACATGCGAATTCTTTCGTTTCTTCAACTATTTTGGAATCGAACCATTTTAAAGCTTTTATACCGACATCCAATACAACGCGCATAGGAATAATAAAGGGCGTTCCCACTGAATTGTCGCCGGAGGAGATTATTGCAAATATTAATGTTCCTATAGGGTGCGGAAATATAATAAAAGCTCGCCGCCTTAATTATAAAGTTATCATAGACAATGCCCCTACTTGGAAACCATCACAATCAGTAGTTATTACTTTTGACGGGCAAGTCCTCCCAAAACGTGTCTTTATGTGTTATACTGCTCTACCGGTTGAACTATACACTTTTCCTACTGTACAATGTTATATGTGTTGCCGTTTTGGACACACAAAAACATACTGCAGAGGTAAACCACGTTGTTTTAAATGTGGCCAGGAAGGTCACACAGGTGATAGCTGTAAAGTACAAGAAGATCATTTTGCATGCTGTCTGTGCTCTGGTTCACATTTTGCCACAAGCAAAACATGCCCAGAATACATACGCCAATCAGAAATTAAAATGACAATGGCCAAAAGCAATATTACTTATGGTGAAGCGTCTAAAATTCATAAACCTGCCACAAGATCATATTCTGATATTCTAACTTCTACACCGAACATCCAGTCTAAAGATTCTAGTCCCCATCCATATTCTCAAAGTTATAAAAAAACAGTATTCCTTAAACCCCGAAACCCTCCAAAACTAGAGAAAGGATACGACCGGGTAGCACACGAAAGTTTAGTCAAAGAATTTAACTATTCTTCTCCTAATAATGGTGTTGCACTAAATAAACAACCAAGTAATAACTACCAAACAATTACAGAAATTATAACTAGCCTAATTAATCTTTTAAGCCAATGTAATTTAATTTCACCGAACAACGTTGCCCCTTTACTTGCTAACTTTATCAATCTTTCAAATAATGGACCCCAAGCCAGCTCGGCTGATCCAGTGGAACTGTCGAAGCATTAACAGTAAAAAAAATGATATGTTATATTTAATTAACAAATTTGATCCTTTTATTCTAACTCTCTCGGAAACATGGCTTAAACCAGAATCCTTATTTAGGATATCTGGATATGCTTGTCTTCGAGAGGATAGGACCGACGGGTATGGTGGCGTAGCCATACTCATAAAAAAATCTTTTTCTTATTCATATTTTCCTCTTCCTTCTCATAGCAATAATTTCTCAATTATTGCTGCTATTGTAAATAATATTTGCTATGTATCTGTATATATTCCTCACCCTTCGAATGAAACTCTTTTAGAAATAAATAATATATTTTCTTCTTTACCAAAACCATTTATTATTCTAGGAGATTTTAATTGCCACCACATGTCTTGGGGTTGTTCTTCTAATAATCATTATGGTGACGAGTTACTTGCCATAATAGATCAACATAACTTATGCGTTTTAAACACTGGACAACCCACACGTCGCAATAGCCCTACTGAAGGAGTAAGTGCAATAGATCTCTCGTTGTGTACCCCTAATTTAGCATGTTCTTTATCATGGTCAATCTTTCCTTCTACTTGTGGTAGTGATCATTTTCCTATAATTATAACATTTCCCTTCAAAAATCAACCATTAAACAGACCAAATCCGCGACTTAAATATAGATTGCCTGACAGTGACAATGACAGTTGGGTTCAATTTAAATTATCTGTTGACAGTAAGATTCAATCACTCCAATCCGCTCTCGAGAGTAAAGATATTTGCGCGGACACTCTGTCAAGAATTTTAACTGAGTCGGCTAATGATATATTCCCTATTAAAAACAGTAGACTAAACCAATTACCGTCTCCGCCCTGGTGGGACTCTGATTGCTCTGCAGCTATTAAAAAACGAAAACTTGCAGAAGCTACGTATAATAGTCGAACTACCATAGAAAATTTTGAGAATCTTTGTAAAATCACTAATGAGACGCATAAACTTTTGAAAAAAAAGAAGTCTGATGGATGGAAGAAATTTTGTTCTTCCATTTCACCTCAAGTTTCTCCTTCTTTAGTTTGGCGTAATATAAGAAAGTTCAGAGCGGCTTTTAGTGACTCTTTTACTTCTAATTTTCCTATAAAACTAACTGATTCATTTTTAGACAAACTTGCCCCTCCATCCGCTCCACCTCAAATCATCTGTACTGTTCCTATATTTTCTTCTATTTCTGATTCCAACTGTATAAATTCACCGTTTTCTCTAACTGAATTAAAATGTGTATTATCAAAGTCAAAAAATTCTGCTCCAGGTGATGATGGTATACCCTATTGCTTCTTCAATCATCTTACAAATAAAACACTGTGTAGCTATTTAGACATATTAAATTCAATAATGATCTCAGGTAACTTTCCCGCATCTTGGAAGTCCCAAAATATAATTCCTATCTTAAAGCCAGGTAAATCAATTAACGACGTATCATCGTATCGGCCGATAGCGCTTTCATCGGTTATGTGTAAAATTGCCGAACATCTCATAAAAAATCGTTTAGAATGGTTTATAGAAAATCATAATTTATTGTCACACAGCCAATATGGATTCAGAAAAGGCAGAAGTACCATTGATTGTTTAAGCATTCTTATTACGGATATAAGATGTTCTTTTTCAAAAAATGAATCTGTAATTGCAGCATTTTTAGATATATCTTCAGCATATGATAATGTTGTTTTAGATATATTATTGAAAAAACTTCTTGGTTTAAAAATACCTACAATTTTTTGTAACTTTATTTTAAATATGTTATATGATAGAACTATTAATATTTGCCTAGATAATTCCAACAAAAAAAAATCCAGGCATTTATGGCGAGGATTACCACAAGGATCAGTCCTCAGTCCGCTATTGTACAATATTTACACGTATGATTTAGAAACTTCCTTAAATAATGAAATTAAAATACTACAATATGCTGACGATTTACTCTTATATCACTCTGGACGATCAATTGATAGAGTTTCTAACTCTCTATCCTCATCACTAATACTTCTCAAACAATGGTTAGATAGTAACGGTTTACAGATATCCACTTCGAAGAGTAACATTGTTCTTTTTTCTAGAATGAGATTGCCGCCTCCAATTATTATTAAATACGACAATAACTTAATTCCTGTTAAAAACAGTGTTAAATACTTAGGAGTCATTTTAGATAATAAACTATCAGGCATTCCGCACTCTGAACATATTGTTGGGAAGTGTGAACGTCTCTTAAATATTATTCGTTGTCTTGCTGGAGTTTGGTGGGGAGCTCATCCGTTTTCACTCAAATTAATTTACAACTCTATTATCAGAAGCGTTATGGACTATGGTTTGTTTCTGTTGGAACCTTGTTATAGTTCTGCCCTTAGAAAATTGGATAATATCCAATCCAAAGCCCTGAGAATCATTACAGGTGCTATGAAATCTAGTCCCTTAAATGCTTTGCAAGTAGAATGTGGTGAACCTCCTTTAAGTTTAAGACGACAATTTCTATCAGACAAATTTTTATTTCGCGCTCTTCAGTTCTCAAACCACCCCTTATTTACTTCCCTCCAATCTCTTTCAAATCACGTGAATAGTTCTAGTTACTGGACTCATAAAAAAATCCCCTGTTTAGTAGTTAGTTTTCGTAAATTTCAGTCTCTTCAGGCGCCTACTCACTGCTACTCAATTTTACCTTTGTTTTGTTCTAACTATGAATCATTAATTTTAACTCCAGATATTCATTTGAATATAGATATTAAAAAAGGTGAGAATAATGCAAATATAAGATTTAATTTCATTGTCGATAAATATTGGCACGACTGGCATCATATATACACTGATGCATCTAAATTGACATCAAATAGTTGCGTCGGAGTAGGGGTTTATCATCATCAATATAACATTGTACAAAAGGTTAAGTTACCGGGCGAAACATCAATTTTTACTGGAGAATGTTATGGAATATTTAAGGCAGTAGAATATATACACGTTATGAAACTAAATAAAACTGTAATTTTTTCAGACGCAATGAGCGTTCTTCAGGCACTGTTAAAATCCCCTTTTCAAAGTTCACCTGTTTTTCCTTTAATAATTGATATTAGAAACAAATTGCGTGAGTGTTTTTTAAAAGGATATATTGTATCTTTCGCATGGATTCCTGGCCATTCAGGTATAAAGGGAAACGAGAGAGCTGATTGTCTTGCAAGAGATGCAATTGAGAGTGGTGATCTGTTTCCTTATAAGAACTATTGCCATGACTTGGCGGCTTTACCTCGCAATTATCTTCAAGAGTCTTGGAGTTATGCTTGGTCAAACAGTAGTCAGGTCAAAGGTAGATATTATTACAAAATTCAAAATTGTGTTCCGCGTAAACCTTGGTTTTTTAAACAAAATTTTAGTAAGTCAGCAACTACAATTTTAATTAGAATGAGAATTGGCCACGTATGTACTCCAGCACACCTTGCTAAAATAGGTATAACTGACAGCGCTGTCTGTGAATGTGGAGCCGAACTTGGAGATATAAATCATATAATTCTATCATGCCCTAAATATGACCATAGTGTACTTTATAATAATATCATTTCTCTCAAATTTCCTCTTCCTACATCTGTCTATCAACTTCTAGTTAGTAATAATCCGTTTGTATATAAATATCTTTCACTGTTTATTATATCTAATAATATTAGAATATAAGTTATGTACGTATTTAAAATAAAAATTCTTTACTGTTTTCTAAATTCCGATTTAATAATTTTATGTTCTAATTATTTACATTGTTTCCCTAACTTGTAAATAAAAAAAACATGTCTTCTGGCAAAATGGCTAAGGCTTCAATTGCCATTCAATACACAAAAAAAAAAAAAAATAAGTGATAATGACTTTTGCGATTGATGGAATCGTGCGTTAAACTTAAACTGTAACTTGGATAGGGGGGGTTTCTTCCTAATTCAGGCACACTTTTAGAAGAGTGTAATTAAAGAATAAATTATAAAAATTGCACATAACATAAAAAACATTAGGATTAATGTACATTATATGAATCCCTTAAAATAGTAGCGTAACTAGCATGGGTGGATATTGTCAATGAATCCAAAGGTTTCCTTGCGTTCTTGAATCGGCTTGTTCACGTGTCGTGGTCGCATCGTTGTCGTAGATGGCACTTAACTCCGGTAACCTAGCTTTATGATGTCTCAATACTCATACAGCTAGATAACCAAAGATAATTAACCTATCTACTCTGTTCTTTTTTCTCTTTTTCAGTTTTTATCTTTTCTCTTTCTGTCTTCTATCTTCTCTTTTTCTAATCTTCCAGACTTCTTTGTTCGAAAGTTGAAAATGTTGTGTGCCTAATGACTTCTGTTTGTGGTTTATTCTTTCTTCGTGAGACTGCTTCGAAATCTGGAACTCCCGTCAATGACCTGAAATTGTATACAAAACATAATTAGTGTATTGTTTAATAAAACGCGACAAAGGTGTACAAGCACATTTTGCCGGCTAAATATACACCCATAGTTAGCCGGTTTATTTTTGGCTCTTATATTGTAAGGAGACGGGGAAATAGGGAGGAAGCTTGTCATCAATTACACACATCATTCAAACTTAAAGCTGCTACTGAGAATTATTTAGACATGCCCTGGTAATCAAATCCAATAGCTAATTCAAGTTGAGTAACATGACGTCAATCTATATTAACTTTTTCGATCATAAAGTAGCTGTAATTTCATTTGTACATCTTTCAACATTAAAACCTCATATTTTTGCAAAGTAGGTACCTACATAAAGTATTTATATATAATTTAAAATCAAATTACTACATACTAAATTACCATCGAAAGTTAAACAGAAAACACGACCGCGGACTTTGTTTACGCCCACGAAAGATAAAATAGAAAAAAAACAAACGTCAAAGAGAAACGAAATACCAGTGTTTTATTAGACAAGGAATCTTTTTAAATAAAATCTTATACAAACTGGAAGTCCAATTTACGAGTCGGAAAAAAACTTTGGTCCCTGAGGATGCTTTGAAACAAAAATTTTACTTTGAAGATACTTACTGTGAACACGATTTTGGAATTAAATGCGTAGCATCCCCTGTTTTGCAACAGGGTATGTATTAATTAACATTTTTTTAACTTTGAAGCCCGATTTGCCTGTGTAATTTTAGATGTCTGTGGTCAATGCAATTTGCCAGTATTTTTATGGATTGCTTTTAAAAACTTGATTCATATTAAACATTTTATTTTTACACAGTGCCATCTAGTTTCGTGCTACGGAAGGTAGCATTATTGCAACTATGGGTTGGGTCGTCACATCATAATCAATCTTAAAGTAAAAAATGCCATGCCATGTCAGCTATTTTAATCTTAACATATTATTAAAATAAGCAGGAATTTAAAAACTGTAACAAAGGTATTTGTAGAATTATTCCTATAATTTTTTTACAAAGTCACCAAGAAGGATGCCATAAATAACGTAACAACTTGTTTTTTATTAGGTTACGTGTTTTCATCATTTCTATTTTTAGAATTTAGGTTCTTGACTCACTGCATTATTTAAACACGTATTTAGCATTATACATACTAAATCATCACAATACAACTAAAAATACCATACATTCACGACTTATCAAAACATTTAAAAATACCACGAAATAATAAAAAAAAGACATACATACAACAGGTTTTGCAAGCTGCCATATTACATTAAAAACAAAACTACATATCAACTCAGCATATCAATAGAACACAGTCTTTGAAAAAAGGTTGACCCACCGACTCTAGTGTAAATGACTTGTGCAAAGACCAAAGTACCTTTGCATAGTACATACTCTATGCGGAATTATTGATCGGTGTCTTGAGCTCCAATTTCCTCTTTATACATCTTCATGAGGAATATTGGGGGCATAGGTTGCAGAGACCATCAGTCTAGGAAATTACCTAGATTAAAGAATTATTTGGTACGTTTTCCTTCCATATGATAAATGCCAATTTAATATGAGATTTGAAATTATATTACTTTTATGGGTTCTATCGCGGTGTATTGATATTATTTAAAAAATACTAATAGCGATAAAATCTTTATTTCAGTGTCTAATATTTGGTCACTACAAGTATAAAAAGTAAATTAAGATCTTTAAATTCAATTTCAAACAAACATCCTAATTTTTTAACATTCAAGTTTTAAAAACCGTATTCTAATAGTCCTATTCTATTTATTGTTTGTAAGATTTATTAATCTTTTGGACACGCCGCCGCGCCGTCCCCGTCTCGTAAATGCCTCAATACCTACTCCATGTCTTAATAATTGGACAAAGAGTTTTTATCCTAACGTCCGCACTAAATCGTGACTGCTTGACAAATGACATAATAAAAAAAAAGAAAAAAGGTAAAAGCCTAACCACGAAGTCACGTCAAGAAAACGTCGCCTCTACGAAGGTCGGTTTGAAGAGGCAACGGCCATCCACGGCCTTGTCTATGTTTATTGTAGAATCTATGCTAAATAGATAGGTCTACATTACACGCCCGACGAAAATTGTTGCACTGATAACCATTGAATAATTTAACTTGATCTTACTTAGCTGGAGTTGGTGATAATCCGCAATGGATAATCAAATGAACAATATTGTAAGCTGTCAATTTCAAACAATTCTACTTGCTGATTTCTTACACTCACGCGAATATAGACATTGAAATAAAACTACTTTTTAGGATATACCTACCCGTGACTATATACATGACTGTAAAACAATATGTATAATTATACCGCGAATAAATCCATAAATATGCATTTATATTGCAAGAATTCTACTGTTTAAGTAATACACATATTTTTATGATAGCAGCATTTATTTGATTATCTTGATATTATTATAAGACTGCAACCGACCTCATTTTCATCGAACTATATCTCAAGTAATTCAAGTATTCTTCTCAAATTTAAATTCCGAACTCTAACGGCCACGCCTGCGATTGGCCGATACGCATATCGTCCTTCAGTACGCGTGAATTGTATTAAAAAAACACATGATTTGAATTCGATAGTAGCAGACGGCCATTAGCATTCATACGAGCATCTTCTTTATAAAGGTGTTTTTTGTCGTTCCTCAACAGAATTGCCTTGTGGGGACGTGATGAGAAACGCGTTTAGAACCCATTTGACTCATATCAATCGAGTTTAGGCTAGTTTTAACATTAATTGTGTCTTTTTTTAGGTATTACCTCATAGTTTTTGCGCCAGTTCTGTTGAGACCACCTGAGTTGAATTTGTCATTTGAATATTTTTAGAATGCCTACAATGCCTACAATGATGTAATTCCTTAAATATTAAATGATATTTTCCGTCTTTAAAAAAAACATTGTCCTTTTTTCTCATTGACACTAAAATGGATAAAACAATGATTTCATGTCTTTGCAAATGTCAAGATTCAATGACTAAGGAGGTTACAACAAAAATTTCCTCTTACGCGATCACTTAGTCTAGCTAGAAGTCGTCTAGCCTTATCTCCACGACCATTAGTGACGTAAGTAGCGGTTCTTGTACTTTTAGGTCTGTGTCTTAAACTCATAATATTTTATCTGTACAATTTTTTGCATAATAATTTAAGCTATGACGGTTGTCGTTGAGTTATAAATGGCGGATACTAGAGTACTAGTTTGACAAGTATCTAAGTTTCTACGAAGTAAAAAATTACTTGCTTCTATAAATATTATGATAGTTGACTATTATTTGTTTATAAGAGAGTTGAGAGTTCATCTCAGAGTTTAAGAGCTAGTACGCTTTACATTTAGAGGTAATGCAAATTAGACTTTTTTACTACAATTGCATTCAAAATATTGTCTAGTTTCGGTAACCGGCACAGTTTCCATGGAGATAGTGTAACGGCTGAATATGTATGTATGTTTTAGTGAGGACAATCTGTTCCGTGGACAAGTTTTTGTAACAGATACAAAAACTACGCTTGTTAAAGTACGTATCGTATCATTTTTTTATTTATTATATTAAAAAAATGATACATCGATAAAATCGATTTGTTAAGTTTAAGAAGAATAATTGTAAGTAATTGTTGAAAAAACAGTGAGCCGTCACGGGACGCCTGGCAGATGTGAAACATCGACATTATTTTGTAAAAGTAATATGCAGAAAAGAACATATTGTAATAGGAACTAAATATGTCATAATGATATAATAAAATATTACGATTTTTTTCCACATCAAAAATATATGTGTTAAAAGAAACATATTAATACAAACTCAATGAGGTTTAATACAATTCACAATTCGAAAAATGAAGGTAAACTGGAAAATACAACTAAAATCACATTTAAATTTCGTGGCGACGCTTTCGCCACGCCAGAAATCGGTTTTACGTGCGGCTATAGATGTTTCACATCAATATTTTATAATAAATATAAATTGTAAAAACTAAATCATAAAATAGGTACCTAGTGTGGTGCTGGCACTGAACCTTATATTTGACATAGTCGTTGGATTAAAAAGCAGCCTTAAGAGTAACCCATGAAAGTAGAATATAGTATAACCTAAAAGCGTTGGCAACAGACTCAAAGCCATCGACCTCTACGTGGATTGTGACCAAACTATCGGAGACTACTAAAGAGGTTCACTGTAGACAAAATAGACCTAACATTATAAAATTATACGCTGCAAAATGAGTTCGTAATATAACCTTTTAGTGAAACCGTTTCGATTAATACAATAATTTATTTTAGATTTAAAAACACGAAAATAGATCGTATAATCTTAAGACAACATTAAAAATTTCATCAGAATGACTGCAAACACGATATTTATCGCAATCAATATAGCGACCAACATACATCTTTTCATTTAGGTTAGCAGTATTGGAGTAAAAACGAAGAATTTCGAAGAAGAAATAAGCGTCTGATTCGAGCCGAGCATCTGTGCAATATAAATTTTATGCCGCAGACCAGACCAGACCAGACCAGACCATTTAAGGGCACTAGTAATTGCTGTAGAAACCTTAGTAATGGCTTATTCAATCCGCAGAGCTGCCGAACCGGTTGCGGCAGCCATGTCTATGTTGGAGAGTTTTTCGAAATAAAAACTCTTTTGGAATTTATCGAAAGATACATACCAACACACTCTGACGTGTTTTAAATGTTTTATATCCTTTTTGGAACACTCTCAAAAATATTTTTCATATCGTCTTCTTTATAGTTAACGTTTTTTGATAACTAATAAAACAATAATACCAACCGTTTTTCACTTGTTTACGAGAACTGAATTTCTATAATATAATTTCTGAAATACTCACGTATTGTATATATGAGTATTGGAACCTTATTTTTTTCCGCTATTTCGAATCTCTCGTATATTTCCTTGACATAACCACCAAAGAGTTCTTATTATTGGTACTTTCGAACCAATAATGGTAGAGACGGCTTCCAATCAAAAATTGATTATCACGAAAACACTTCCCTAATACTGTTGGCGGGAGATCAAAAGAGATCGAATGTACTTTAACGGGTTCGAAATGAAATTCGTTCGTTCGTTCATTCGGTCTTTGATCCGGGCCATTTAAGGTTGGAAATAAATCCAGTTACGTCGGACACCCTTACAATTGCGGCTAGATTTGATTCTAACTGCTATACGATTACGTTGATCGAATCAATCGGGTTTTGTGACTTTTAGTGATCTCTTTGCGGAGTTTTCTGCTTCATTTATCGCTATATTAAGCAGTGTCACTCTTTAGCTACATAAAGCATCGGTAACAAATTTTAGTCCGAAAAACTAAGCGGTTTTCAATTTAGATTGTATTTTTCTTTTGTTTCATATTTTGTTAGTTTTAAATCTCAATCCTTTATTTCTAACCTTTATATATTTAGGGATTAAGGATGAGATTGGTTTGGGTTGGTTTAGAAAACAATTTACATAACATATTTATAAGTTTAACCATTTTTAAATAGTTTTTTTGTTTGTTCTTTTAATTAAAGAATGTAAAAATACGGAGCATATCTTTTTTAAACATATCATCTCCTTAAAAATCACCAGCTCCAATACTAGATAGGTATCAAAATATACAAGTATTTATGAATAAGATCAACCATCAATCGTGCGTGACTGTTCATCAAATACGACCATAACTCAGGGGGGAATACAGAAGTGTGTTTCCTTAATTTCATAGATAAACTTCCTCATCAAGTTGCCGAAAATTGTCTGCCAAACATAAAAGTAAGAACATGAACGTGTTATTTGTTAGAAAATCAAGTTAAGGAATACTTCAACGTTCTGTTTTTGAAATATCGAGACGTATCTGACATATTCACCTATCTTTCATAATAATAATTATATTGATTTAAGTCCTGCACATATGCTTAAAATAGGGCGCGATATAGCATCTATATACAGTAACAAAATCCGTAAAAAGTAGTTTTTATTTCAGTATATAGGATGTATTATTCGCCCAAGTGTAATAAATAACAATAACAAAACTCCATTTTTATCTTTTCTCGTTGCTAAGAAGGATTAGGCTATATTTCACCACGCTACCCTAGCGTGGTTTGGTAGACTTCACACGTTATCGAGAAAATCTCCGAAATCCAAGTTTCCTCACGACGACGTTTTCCTTCACCGTTTGAGAAAGTGATAATGCATGGATTCACATAACTTATGAATCCAGTATGTAAACTTGTAAAGTGGTGTTTTTAGTTTAGTATAAAATATTTTACAGACTTCAACGCGAAATTCGTATCCAATTCATATTACCGTAACTTTTTGATATAAAAAAATCTGAATCAGTTTTAAATTGAAACGCAATTTTGTCAACTCATTATTGTTATAACTTTGTACGCATTTTTTGTTAGGCTCAAAATTAGTCAGGCTATAAGATTTTTTATTAGGAACAAAAAATATTTTCCATATATTTCAATTTGAAAAATTAAATTTTAATCAAAGTAGATAACGTTCATTATACACCTCACAATTTCGGAACAATGGGTTAGAAGACTAGGTATTTAACTAGAAAAAAAAACTATTAAACGATCTACAAACGAAATACTTTGGTATGAATTAATGCCACTGATAAACGCTGGCATATAAAAAATAACTCTCATTTTTTTTTTAGGACTAAAGTAAGTAGTACCTTCGTCCTCATTAAAAAAAACATCTATCAAATTATAATTTAAAAAATATCCACCGAGCCTGAAAGTACAGACTTCATAAATGATTGATAATTAGCCTAGTCAAACCAACTTTACACGAACATTAATAAAATTACATCTTACAAACATTTTCAATTAAATTGTAAATTTAATCTTAGTATTCTTGACATATTATAATGCGTCAGTCACGAATGACTTCTTTCATTCATTCATTCACTCTTTCATTTGTTTGCTTTATGATAGCTTTATTCAGAGGAGTAAATAATGCGTTTAATATACAATTTATAATGTAAAAACGTAGATCCTATCCAAGCAACCAATCACAAGCTAGAGCAGTGTAACTAATGCACACTTGCAAGCGATTGTAAAAAGGCTCACGTAAAAATTTAAAATTTCCGAAACGAACCCACACGCATTTTGTATTCTCGATTGTAAAATTCGTAGTAAACGTACACCACGGGTGAATTTATAATAATGTGTTTCCATTATAATAGAAAACGACCGTTTGCATTGATTAAGTTAATATAGTCTTGGTCTAAACTGTGAGCGGCGGCTGACGCTTATGACGATATGGTATTAAAAACACGTATGCAACGTGACGCATTGTTCCATATGTCAAATGTAATTTATGACAGTTGTGTCAGTGACTCACGTCAAAATGTATCGAGCTGTGAGAAACAGTTATTTTCAATTTTGTTCCCATAAGGACCACGAAGAAGAATCAGTGAGAGATTAAAATGTAAGTCCAATCAAACAAATATTAATTAGTTATTTACATTCAATAATTCATTTGCTTTTGATTAATATCGAAAAGTTCTTCACCAAACTATAGTTACATACTTCTTACAACTTATTTCTTATTCTGTCATTTAATTGTAGTTCTTAGCAGATGTCGATGTCGGAGAATTTTTCTCCGGACATTACAAAGGAGCATAATTTAATACCTGTACCGCAATACAATGAGATCGTCTGGGGAACGAGTTATTATTTGTTATCTTTATTTCGTGTCAAGGAAGTTTTTAAATTTATTTTTGTGTTTGCGATGGGCTCAAGGGATTTAGAAGCTATTTTTGGACTATCTCGTGGACAGGCTTGCTGAAAAGATTTGTGGTATTTGAAAGTAATTATGCCAACCCTAATGCGGATTACGGCTTAGGTCTCACCGCTTTCATTCTAATCTCGCTTATACACGGCACCAGTGACTTATTAAGGCAAGCTAAGTAAACAAAACCAGCCTATATTTACATGGCAACGCGCAACTGTCAGTGTCAATAACTGTCAATGTCAAATGAACAACTAACTTAATTGATTGTCAGATTATTTTAAAGTGAAAACATTAAAAGATGGATCTCCATTTATGTTATTGCTCATAAATCTCTGCTGCAATACAAATAATTTAAGCAACCATAAGTAAAACGTAAGTAATTCATAATCCCTTGTGCCTCCGTTACTTATAAACTACACAACAAATGCAAGTGAAGCGCCTCCAACATCAATGGTGAACAATAGCAAAAAGCAGAATTAAGGCCTGGGACTCGCAATAATAGCTGTCATTGGAGTTAAAGATATAACACTTCCGCTGTATAATAACCACCCTGAGGCCTTTCTATCTAGTCTTTCATCGGACGCCATAAACCGACCGCCTTCCAGTAGCCTGCGGCTATTTCAGACTATTCTCGAATTCAACATTTAATATTTTGCGGTTGTGTGCCGGTTTTAGCTATCTTCTAGAGTTTGTTTTCACGTTTTGAACTAACACGTCACTAGTTTATTACTACATTTATGGGGTGGTTAGTAACTCAAATACTTAATCTTTTAGTAATTAGTGCTATGAAAATTACAAATATATACATATTATGTTTAAAATTATAGTCATACTTAATATGCATGCCTAAAAAATACATTAAAAACATTAGCAAAAAACCACATCAGATTCCTAATTCATAAGTTTTTATAAAACTATTTCTTGATTTTAATGAAACTTAAGCCTAAAATTCAAAAGTTTACTTAGTGCCTAGTACAAGCAAGTGTATCCTACAAATTTGTGGACAATACATATATGTCAGTTGTGTCATTTCACAAGAGAAGTCCAACCTCAATTGATTTACTTTATCCTCAATCAGGTCTAGAATCAGATATAGAAACAAACCTCTCAAAAACGGAAATTTAGTCTCAACAAAATCGCAAATCGCCTGCATGTAGACCTCGTGCGTTCATTCATCATTCACTTAATCAATTCATTCATTCACTCCGCGTTATTGGCGCCATTATACGCACCGTTGCGTTAGCGCACACAATTACCAGTAATTACAAATATAGCATTATGATAATAGTGACGCGTCTGCGCTTTTTCCTATGCGATGAACAGTCAATGCGGTGAGTTTTTTAAACGTTTTGAATATAAAGCGATTTTGTTTAACGACTCACTTTCAATGGGAGGGACGAGTGGTTTTGCATTATTATTTTTCCTTATGAATGATTGGTTGTGACTTGTGTGTGTACGTGTATGGTCGGTACCTATACCGCCTCTTATATCAATCATCATTTTGGGAACACGTTACCTCTCATATACACTTTATGAAATTACAGAAGAGATACACAAACTTACAAATAATTAAACCTTAACTACTGTCAAACCTGTTTTTAGACATAATTTTAAACAGACACTGACATTCCTAAAACTGTGGAATGTCAATCCTACCTATCACAAAAATTGGCCCATCCCAACAAAATTACCTCAACAAATGTATAGACAGACATAAAATCTTTGATAAGCAAAAGCCAGCTGCTCCACATTGTACCCCATCTGCGCCGGTGTAATAAGCAGGTAGCAACTGAAGTAAGAACAGGTGGACGGTACCAAATAAGGCCGCGTACACACGATCAACATGCCAGATGCGGGAAAGAAGGCGTCACTAACAAAATCGCGTGACTTGCGTAAACTACGGCGTGGAAAAACACAAGATGGCCGTGTTTTCGTGATGATTTGTGGTGTTATTTTTTGTGATATGATAGAATTACTTCTTAAGATACAGAATAGAAATGTAAAATAATTAAAAAGATTAGAACTAAGATAGGAAAGTATTTAGTAAGAAAATGCCACGCTAAACTCCGCTTCAAGTGATTGGATCAAAGAGTATGAAAATAGTTACAGAAAGAGTAACTTTTGACAATGTTACACGCAGAAAGCAATAAAACATCAAATACTGAACAATCTACCGACCATTCAATGGCACCTTACATAAAAAGGGCCTCAGAGATACCTATATCCCATCGACACAATACAATACAGCAAAAACTCTTTTCAATACAAAACTTCGCATCTCACACTTAAACTAAAGAAAAAAATACCTCCAAAGGACAGCTGGCCGTAGACAACACACTACGTCACTATAGGAACCGTGTACACCTCACAGGTGGCTGCACAAGACTGACCGGCTTATAGAAAGCCACCCCGCCCCCCGCGCCGCGCGACAGACAGGCGACAGAGGGGCAACGACAACAATACGAAGAGCTCCATCACAACAGGTGACCGTACACTTACCTGCTCGAAGGGAAAGATAAAAGGTACCTGCGATCCGGTCCGGCCTCCGAATTAATTGGTCGAAACCGACTTTTGGGATTTGTTACGATTTGTTGGTTTTGTAATGTAACTTGATTCATTATTTCGGTTTATTTGCTTATATTAACGACGTTGGATGTTTTAAAAGTGCTTCGGCTAGTGACGACATATTAATGACCATTCGGGCTCCCTGGGTAGAATATAAATAGAGATATTAAGTACAGAAATTCAATAGGAGTTAGTCTTGACGACCATTTGACGAAATATTTAGGATGAAAACTAAAAAGAATCAATGAAGGATCTAACTTTCAGGCCGTTTTTAAATTTTACATATTCATCACCATTAAAGGAATATAGATATCATGTTGGGTAATACGGACTAGTTTGCTATAAAAATTGCATTTGACAACGCAAGAAAAATCATTTTAAACTGGGTTAAGTAAACTAAACAAACTCGTTAACGAGAAGGGTCCAGGGCAGCTGTAAAAATGATAACCACAATCAGAACTTGGACAAACTTTGAATTTCATCAACCCTGTTCGTATGACTTCCCAGTTAATTTGTTGTTTTTAACAAGTAAATTATACGAGGAATAAGTATATTAAATTACCAAGTATTTCAAAACAGTATTGTTGCAGGTAATAAAAAATAACGTTTAAAGGCCGTAGCCAGAAAACAAACTATTAAATGAATATTGGAATTGGATTAACAAAAAAAAACAATAAAATTACCACAGATTCAACTCTATTCGATTTTAAAACAATCTGTACACAAAGTGACAACTGACGAACCAACAAATTTATATATGCAAACTAAGGATTGCTATTGGTCAGATAACCACGAAATCATTGATACCAATTTCGGTAAAACAATTACGGTTCCCACATTTATCGCAATCGATCCACCCACTCGATTCAAAATTCAAATAACAATCGATTCCTTTAAAGCAGGTCACGTATCGTTAACCAAGTTAAATAGAGAAATTTGCCATTTCTTTGTTTTAAGTCTTCTTTAATCGATTACTTAAAGACTTGGGAATCGATTAAATATTTTTTACTGGACAACGCCAATCTGGCGCGGAGCGGCCTCGTTTGTTCATAATTCTTGGAAATATCCACTAGGTGTTTATTAAGTATGTTTTCTGTAAAACCTGTCCAACATATTCAAATATTATTATGGAGCTGTGATAGCTTTGTGGCGTGAATAGTGGATTGTGAAGTCAGAAGATTAGATAGAAGACAGTCAGAAGGTGTCGGGTTCAATCCCGAGACATGCCACTGATCTATCGAAGTTCTATAGGTAGGTACATATTAATCACATGCTCAAAAGAAGAAGAAAAACCAGCATGACAGGAACTTTTCGATACAAGCGTACTTTAACCTAAACCCTCTAAACTGAAAGAAGTTCTTAGTAGTGGACCAGTAAATGTAGTATTCTATATTGTATACATATATTATAATACACAGTTCAATAAATAAATTTAAAACGTATTTATTTTTTGCACCGATTATAAATAAACGCCACATTTCAATACGCCATTTAATTTGCAATAAAATTAAACAAACACGAACGCTTTGCTTTATGTAAAGTATCAAAACACTTTATATTTAGATTTTCTTCGTAATAAAAAAACATTTTATTATTATTTGAGCATAGTATGGCCGAAGGTTGTCCGTGTCATTGTACACATTAATTATATATAATTTAATAATATAATTTACATAGTATATAATTGTTTTATTGTGTACAATAAATTATCATAAACTTTTATAGGTAATCGGTAATCTTTTATTTATTTTAGCATACAGCAATTTTTTTTTCATTAACACATTATCTTAAATGTATAATTAAGATTCTCGAAATATTTATTAGGTAACTACCAGTTAATGTATAAATATTTCTCCATAAAACACTTATACTTAGAAATTATAAAAAAAAACATTTCTATGTAATTAAATAATTGCTTATAAAGAAAATTGTTGTATGCAGAAGACTCTACACTTTCAAATTACATTTATTAATATTTCGCAAAACTAAAATATATTAAAACCTGCTTTTGTTCTACGCGAAATCCCACAATAACATTATTATCTCAGTACTTAGAACTTCTCTAGGAATACGGGCGTTTTAATTGTTCCCTTTTGTTCAAAATGTTATGGGCATTCAGCAAAAACATAAGAAGAATAATATAAAGATTTTTATGAAGCTGGTATTTCTTAGAAAATGTAAATTGACTTCGAGTGGTATTGGGTTTCTGTGAAGAGCTATTAGGGATAACCGACACTTATTCAGGTTTATCTTTCTTTATGACCGAGGCAAAGGAATTTTATTGTCATCTTGAAGAATTATTGGTTGGTACCGTAACCTTTTATTCAATACAATTACAGTTTAATTTTATTAATTTTAAGGATTATTTATTTTCATATGGTTGTTGAAGTTTTCAGAATAATTAAAGAGTTGTCATAAAAAGTTATTAATTTTTCGTAAGGAATTTTGTATGAGCTTGAACGTGCATTATCATGTCTTATTTATAGGTACGTCTTATTTATACGCTAAGCCAAAACTTTGTACCCCTTTTTACAAAAATTTCCCACACTTATGGTTTATGAGAAGGAAGGAGTGTAGAATGCAATTTTTTTTTTTATAAATTATGTATATAAAAAAGTATAATTTTAAATAATTATGGACGAATTTCGTCTAGTGGGCGAACATTAGTAATTATAATTGAACACTAATTATTAAGAAATCTATTAATATTAATGCATTCATCATTATCACTGTTTCTGTATTTGTCGACGCTCAAAGACGAAAAATAGCATAAAAAGTACAATCAACTATAAAATCACGTCGTCTTTCCTAACAGTAACAACGAAATGCAACTTATATATACAATGTCAGCAACAAGTATGCACGATGAAGTAGATATGTCTATATTGAGGCTGTCCGCACTGTGTTCGTGACTGTACTGGTAACGACGCTTTGTGGCAATAAGGAACACAGTGTGACGCTCGCAGGATAAATTTGGATAAAATTACATGCAAATATGTTTTTCGTAGAACTTTGCACAAATTATGCTGTATGCTCGTCGTTATAAAGGCTTTAGAATGCATTTTTTGGTTTTAACACAGAATTTACTAACTTCTATACCTACGTAATAGTTTTCTACTATATTTTAACCCCTTCAGGGTAAATAGAAAGAAACGTGTAAGTTTAAAATACTCAATAATTTGTCATTGATCTATATACACGGGGTTTTCAAACTAGTTTTTTACATTAAATATACTTACTTAATATAATACTTAAGCCATCAAAGAGGAATTTAAATAATCACATATCGTTTTAAAAACCTTAATATAAAGGTTTGAAAAATGTAATAAAGGGGGATTTTTATTGGAAAAAATGTAATAAAGGGGGATTTTTATTGGAAAAATTGTGATAAAGGGGGATTTTTATTATGGTACCTATGCTTAAATTAAAGGGTTTGTTTCTATGTAAATGTGTCCTATTGATATCTCGCAACCATGTGCCTTAAGTAATTTGAAATATCTCCATACAGCAACACAACAGTCAAGATATTTTAATACCTGTAGCGATATATCATTTGAAAAGAGGAAAGGTCTTTTCAAGCCCTTTTTGACTTGACAACTACCTGCTATGATCTATTGTGACATTGAGGTAAAACTGCATTAATATCGCGGTATTTTAGTATAGAATTATAAGTGTAAGAATCTTGTGACGATAAAGATATTTAATAACCATAATTTAATATTGTAAATGTGTGTCTGTGACCTCTTAACGCTTTAACCGCTTAAACCGCTTAACCAATTTAAATGAAATTTGCAAAATGTACATAATATGATTGTTTTTGTCCAGGAAAACATCCATCAAACGGGCGAAAAAGGAGGCGGAAGTTTGTATGAAGAATCGATTTTTTTTCAACAGAGCAGGGTAAGAAAAGAGCTAAATTAGTAATTCTACGTAAACAGAGTCGCCTGCAAAAGATAATAAGCCAATAAACCTGAAAAATATATTACACAGAACTCTCAATTGAAGTATCTACCAGTTTCACATAAAATTACATCATATAACTTATCGGAGGCACGATCTCCTTAAAAAACACCAACAAAATGTTCTAATTTAATTTGGACATCAGCTATAGAAGAACGTTGCACGGTCCGACGCTCGAGTCTTTTCACACGAAAAATTCACGGTCACTGACTATGTAAATGTGAAACGTAGATACACAGAATAAGAATACACACAGAAGTTACAGTTGAGCCGCAGAAATTAAAGTAAATTATCCTATTGCAGAGAAATATTCCATCACACATATAAAATAATTTATAGAATTAAATATTTTCAAAATTATATATTACGAAGTAAATTAAATTGACACACTGGTCAGTTTTCAGCGGAGGTTCAGAGTTTTTTTTAGTTCGTTATAAATACACTAGCAAAGCTGTTTTATTGCGCAGAATTATTTACTTAAAAAAACTTATATTCTTTAGAAATCACACAAAAAACACTGTGTCCATTTATTTAGTTTTTAACTTTATTCCTGTGATAAAAGTGTTCTTAAGAAGTAAACGGCACTATTGAATTTTACTATGCTATCATCTATCGTGTGTTTAATTAAGTCTGACTATTTTACTATTTTATTGCACAACTGTACGTTGTATAAGTTCACATTCTGGTTTTCTTACTCTGTGCCAAGTGACTAATACTTGAGGTACATACGAAAATACTGTTACGTGGCGAGACAGAAAGGCTTAAGTGCCGCGAAGTAAATATTATAGAAACAATGGAAGTGTGAAATATAATGATGGATGATGAACCGTTGTCTCAATGTTTGGAGTTTATACATAGAACGGATGAATAGGAGGTAATTTAGTTGTAATAGGTACATACAAGTCAAGGAACTTCAGCTAATTTACTATAAAGGAAATGGCCGTTCGCTTGTTAATGAAGACGCGTCGAGTTCCTCCGCACAGTGGTAATAACCTCAACGCTGACTTTATGAAACAACTTCTCATGTTTAACTTCATTCAATGATCAAAGTAACGATTATAACGTAGTACTGAAAACTACTTATAGTTTCAAAAATATATACAAGTAAAACTAAATTAGAATATGTAATATTCGACAAAAATTACGGCGGATTCTTTTTATTTATTTTTTGAGAAAATTTACACCAAATTCGTATTGTTCTATATTTATCTGTCAATAACTATATTTTAAAAAATCTTATTATACATAAATACATCCACAGTCCCAGTTATTCCCATTTTGGGGCTCAATTCTTCCTGTATACTTACGAATTACATACACTTCACCCACATTCATACACATCGTCATACATACGCGCCAATTGCTAGTACTTACACACTTTATACAGTTGCTAAAACCATTAAACTTGATAAAAACAAACTAAATTACTCGCTAATAAATTTTTGAAGACACCACAAAGATCGGCAAGACAAAAACGAAGTACCGTTCGGCATCATTCGGTTATTTCCGCCAAACAAAAGAAAAGTTAACTCGCACAAAACATCGAAATGAACAAACCAGACATTAGAGAGGAATCGAGCTGCGATTAACTTGCGAAACTCGGTTAACGACACTGTCACACAAGTTTATTGCAACACTAGTATTAGTCATCAACGCCGATGGCGGCTAGACCTAAAGAGAGACCTATCATCTAAGAAAATACGTTTTCGTAGCAAAATAAAACAAATGAATGTTCAAACAATTACATTGATTAGCAGTTTTTTTCTTGTGTAGTATGGTTAATAAGAACAGTATCACGATATAGTGAAAAAGTGTTTTGTTCACATATTTTATTGAATTATGAATTCTCTTTGGTCCAACCTCCTTAAATAAGTGTTGAAAGATCTCATATAGTCTATATGATTAATAAAGTATATGGATGATTTTTACATTTCAACAAGACACAGCTTGAGGTGATATTAAAAAATGACTACTGTTTTTAAAACACATAATTAATTAATACCAGCTAAAGATAATTCTAAGCACATACGTTTGAGAATAATTTAAATAAATATTCAGTTTTTTTTTGTTGTTGTTTTACCAATAAGTCGTGTAATCACTTACACGACTTTTTGGCAGTAGAGATTTACTAATGGTTTTTACACTGTCATATCATACAATTATTTGAATTAACACTAAACATACGCAATACTCTAGTATGCATACTTTTTACGGCAGTTTTACTTTTGTACGGCAGTTTTCTGGCAAATGAGAGAATTTAAGGGCCAAAGATCTTTAAGCCGGTCGTGCATCTCTGTATAGACATAAAATACATAAAATTATGAGCACATACGGTCATTAAACTCAGTCGTATGGACCATGAATATGCACACGGCACTGACCAAAGATATAAAGACAGCCTTCGCCTTTTACATAGAAGCGCCGACTGTAAAAATAACTATTAATTTCTAACTCTAAATTCAACGAACCGCTTTACACTGTCAATATACAGTTACTTGCTTATACTTTGAAAACTGACGAGACATACATTAATGTATTATACAACTCTTAACGTAAAATGAAATAACGTATTTTGAAATTCAAGATTCAAAAGTTCAATACATAAACCATAAATTAAATTAATAAGACTAAAGCTAACTGCGTAAATTCCAATCCATTTAAAAGTAACCGTTTTAAAATAACATTTCTTCCCTCAGCTATAAAATGCACTTTATTATTCCACGAATTCCTAGTTAAAACTCTTTTAAGCAAGTATAAATTCCATTTTCAAAAAATAAAAATCCTGGCCACTAATCACATATGCATGAAATTTTTCCTCTGCATTCTCAGCCAAGCGAATTCACACGGTCGTCAGTTGTGAATGATACTTACACATACATACATTCACGGTCGGTGACTATGTAAATAGGTATTTGAATTCTAACACAGCGAGCGTCGACCGCCCCAGGAATATGATTAGCTTGAACAATGAGTAACTAAAGAATTTTCTTTAAAAAATCTTCTATTCGAACGCCGATTGACGGAACAAGTTAATTAAGGTGCTAATCGATTTTAGTGTGTTAATTGGTATAAACGATGATGTACTGTATAGGGTATTGCACTGGCAAGTCATAACATAACTTGGTTATAAAGACAAAGATGAATGCAAAAAACATAATGGCCTTTAACAAATTGAGTGCGCTTTTTCATAGTTTTTTTGTGTTGGTAACATTCCGACAAACAACATTTAAACGACTTACGTCATTCTCGAATATAAAGAACAAGACTAAAACTTCGGAGTTTTATAAGAACTATGTATATTATGAAAATCATCAACAATAATTAAATAACCTACTATCTATAACTATTATATGTTTTGCAATTTCGGAAATCTTTCTGAAAAAATAAACTACATAAAATATTTATCGTAAAGGCAAAATACGCCGAAAATTAAAAAAAAAAGCTTCTTTATCCGGACTACTTACTTTTATCGCGTTATATTCATATTTATATCCTGATTTTTCGGATCCTTTACCGGAAGATGAAAATTAGTTTAATTCCATATTCTAATAGTCGCGTAAATGTAAGATATCAATATGTACGCCGAAAATGTTTTAAAATCACATCACCCTTACGCAAGATCAAAATCTCGATGCCAATTACACACAATTAGTTACAAATCTGTCCCCATTTCGTTAAAGTAAAGTACCTACCTACATAAGTGGAAACTTGCCTTAATAAACGTTGTGAAACGCGGTAAAATGCAATATATTTATAAGTGAAGTGATGTTGAAATGTAGTCGGAGAACTACATCATCAGTTTCACATTATAAATGTGGGTGGCTGCTGCTCTATTTGTGTTATTTCGTAACATAATATTGTAAAACATTGATGTACAAAAGATGTAACTTTGTAATATCATCATTGATATACAAATAACTCGAAATACACAATCAGCACTTTTTACTTCTGACTTCAAAAAAGGAGGAGATACGACGGTATAATAATATTAATCATTGATATACAAAAAATATATGAGAAAGGCGGAGAATGGAGTGTTGTAACGTAGTTTGGGAGAGGCCTATGTTCAGCAAGGGACTGCGATAGGCTGACTGAAGCCTAAGATACACTATTATACATTTTCACGGATTTCCACTCGAACTTAAATTAGGATAGAAATTTCTTACCAAACACGTCAGTCGAACGATGCTCTTTAGTTAGAGTGGGGCTGAATCTACATAATACCATGATACACCTCCAGAGAGCAAAACATCAGTTCTCTGAATTATTTCCCATCAACTTCTGTAAATTAATTAGAAGAATAGCTTCTCAAATTACGATAAAATTGAAACGAAATATTGAACATTAAATCTCGAAAACAAGGCACAGCGAGCCTCCCAATATCTTTATTCAGTGCCGAAAAATTCATTAAGATTTTCATGAATAAAATCAAAGATATTATTAGGTGAAGGTTCAAAGAGTAATTAATAGATTTAATATTTCCAGACAAATAGAAAGTGAAGATATCGGAAATAATATTGAAATGATTTTGTAAAATCGTTTCTAGGTGTAGGGCGTTTAATAACTTGAAGTCATACTTCAAAATTGAAACAGATAATAAGTTTTGTTTGGCAGAAGGGTGGGGAGGCCCATGGGTTTAAACGGGCTGATTTTGTTGATGATGATACTTCAATATATATTCAGTATTTCAATCACAATTAATATACTGTTAAAGTTTATTTAATAAGGAGCATTAACGTATATATAACCGTCAATGTTATCTTGTAAAAATATTTTTGAGTCATTCATGTAGATATTTAGTTTTAACCTAGCCAGTTATTTAATAAAGTCTTCATAACCTTACTAATCTTTCGTATTTAACGATACAAATATATGAACGTTTACTTTTACTTTGGTATATATGTACCTTTATGTAGGTACCTTTAACTACGGCCTAATCATATTGGCTTTACGCCAAAAGCTTCGCAAATAGACGACGCTTGTTCATTTGATCTATACATTATTTATTAATTATATATAGTTAGTCTCTAAATTAAATTATAAACGAATTCATTGACTAAGTTTTTACAACTGTAAGAGGACCTAGTCGTGTTAGTTGCCTTGTAAAATTCCTATGAGTGTCTAAAGAATTTGTTACATTCTTCGCCATATTATATTGGATACTAGTTATATAATCAAACTATGTGTATTTATTATTACGGCTCTGCCACTGACAGATACCGGCGTAATGCTATGTTTCTCCTAGCTATGAAAGTTAGCTTAAAATATTTGTCAGCTGCCAATAATTTTAATACATTATTACGTTTTCTAAACAATTTCTTCTACATTAGCATTCATAGAAACATCAGAATGCTTGTATAGTCTGTTTATTATAATTCGTTCGTTCAATCAGCCCGCCCCGCCCCGCCCAGTACAGAAGACATCAACGCGTCGCTACGTCATCATTATTTTATGAATAATAATAATTATTATTAGAATAAAATGAATAAATTAATTTTGGTTCGCTACGAATAAATTAGTAGTTTTCTGGTTTTTAATCGTAAATTATATGCTGTCGTTAGATTTTTGTTAATATGTTACCATGAACTTAAACGGTTTCTTAATCAAATATGTAGATGGCTACTTAATTATATCATGCGTGGGAGTTGTAGGTTGTATGTTGAGAGATAAAAAACATTTTTAATACCCACTCACATATTTAACTTACGTAAATCGTACATAATTTGGAAACAGTAATTTAACTTATCGTACTTATTATTTAAGACCTTTTTAGTTAAATTGAACTGGCATTTAAGCTAACGAATTGGTCCGAGTTCAAATATAATTCGTGTCGTGTCCGTGTCGTGGCCAAGTCGCGGCGGGTTCGCGGCGGTCAAGGCCTGCGGTGGGCGGCGCAGACAACGAACCCGGACGTAAATGCCTCACAAAAAACCCATACATGTTATAAAGTACTTATATTCAACGTGTCTTAGAATTAGATTTGAATAGAACAAGATTCTTCACTTTAAGATGCGATTTAAAAAAAAAAAAAACTTTCTTACTACCCTCTTTTAAAAGAAATTACGGAAAATGTATCTAACCTTTTTCGAGAAAAATAATTTCGTTCCTAATTTAAATGTAGGTATTTTTATATATATATCGTAAGAAACATATAATCAAGTAGGTTTATATGTGCGTAAAAAGTTAGGCATACATATTATAACAAGGAAATATTTCTCAACACACACATATAAAATACAAGGAAATACATCAAATTCGTATCTCAATCATCTTAATACATTGCATAAAGTCATAATTAGTTCGTTAAAGTGTGCAGGAAATTACTAGTACTAATTACAAAATAGGCGGTAGTCAGATCACAAAGATTACGCCGGCCAACGAGGTGTTCACGTCACCCGAACCAATGTAGTTACAAAACTCCAACAGAACTTTAACAAAGTAGTTAGAAAAAGAACTCACCCGGGATCCGAATGTTGGTCCGTGCATCCGAGGTTCCCAAAGGAACCGCACGATAGCCGATGCGATGTCAAACCGTCGACTACATTTTCAGTGTGTTCTTGCTGCGTTCAAGTCGCTAAAATGGCATTCTCTCGCCGCACGCGTCAAAAGTCCCTATAGTCTATACGGGCCTGAAAGACCCCTGTTCTGAGCGCGATCGCTGCAAATGGGCTTGATCGCGCAGCGTGCGGTATGCGGTACTCATGAGGTATGAGGTTCACTGATGCGCGTGCGGCTCGCACTGGGCGGCGGAGGCCCGCGACTGGCCGCCTGCGCCGCGCCGCACCCCGCGCCCTCCGCGCCCCCGCGCCCCCATTGGTCCAGCGCCGAGCCTGATGACGTCAGCCCACGATGACCCCGACACACGGCACAAGCGGACGCGGGACGGTAAATCGCGAGAACAAAGACTGATACTCACTAACGGCCATTAATCAAACGAACCTTCGTAAACAGAACTCAGAAACCCACTTTAAGAAGTATTTAAAAACACCAGCATAAATTCTTATAATCCGTAGTTTTAAAACTACACAATACTTTGCCTGAATAGAAAACTAACTACCAAATAAATTATTTAACTCACACTTGTTATTTAAATCACTCTTTGCCAATATAAACTTGATAGTTAAAATAACATTACTAAGTTTAAATGTCACAATATAACTGAGAACGCTGGCATTCCTATTCCTACTTAACATATTATTCATCTGGACGTAGGTGACCTAAGCGACTAACTTTATATACCATCGAGATACACACTTCCCCCACCTAAACTTTACGCGCAGGTATGTTCGTTAACTTTGAACATTCAGTAAAAAAAATCACATGTATATTATTTGCAACAAATGAACTAAAACGTACTGAAATGGATCTTTTTTACAACTGTTAAAAAAATAATCAAAATTAATCTTTTAAGCTCCAGCGATTCGCTAGTTCTTAGTCACCGTGTCACTAGCCTAATCCATCGCCAACGCCTCTGACAAGTAACCGCAAGTTATTCATGCCGACAGACGATCTCCAACGAACTATCCCGAATCATCATCTGTTCGAATTTGAGTTTTGAATCCAACACGACGTCTCTAACCGCGACTAGACAGATCGTTCACTTTTGCCGCGTTTTTGCGGCGCGAAACAAACATGGCCGAATTTTCGTAATGGCCGCCCCACAATGGCGGCTTTCTTCGAGCGCGGGACCGGTTTGGGTCGCGGTTATTTCGCGAACGCGCACCGAACACAATTTCATGCTCTAATTTTGTATAAATTACGTCCTACCTCTTCAGGCGGTCTCACGGCACTGAAATAACCGGTTTTCTAAACCACCAGAGTTATGATTACCATTGCAACAAGTTCGCGCCAGTTGGCACCTCCGTTCAAGGTTAGCGGCTGAATTTACGTCGAGTTTACTATTTCTCCGTTGGCGAGAAATAACTTGCATACCTGCCATTCACTGTGAAACGTGCGGCGGTTTATTTTGAGGTTTAAAAATACTCGTTCGTTCAATGGAACCAGTTTCGAAAGAGTGGTGTCTTTAAATAGTGCTCGTATCTAGGTCCGCTTGACGGATGTCGGTATGAAAATTCAGCTTTAATTACTGCGTGGCGCCAACGCAATTAAAGCGAAAGGGGTACGAACGTGGAATAGAATAAGTTTAATTTCCGCGCTGTTCCACTGCGATGTTAGAGGGATCAATCGACAAAAACTATCCGCCAATTTAATTCTTACTTGATTTGTACTTAAAACCAGTCAAACTCAAACTAACTTAACTAAGTATTAAAACCATATCAGCTATTCTGAAAAAGATTTGGGTTCAGTCATAATCTTCTAGAACCAAACAGACAGACCACAAAATCAGATATTGATAGATGATATATTAGAAATATGATCGACAATCACAGCTATTTCTCCAAGAAGAATCAAGTTCTTGAACCTTGTCCTGCGTCATTATCCACTGGTGACATTCCTCTTTGAGGAACAAGGCCAGATTTGCACCAGTGGAGGCAATAGCATGGACTTAGAAAAGGATGCCACTGAAGATCCTTACTCTTTATAAGCCTGTCTGAAAAATAAGTCTATCTGTGCCACATAATGACATTATTTTGCTATTTACGCCAATCAATTCCTTTTCTACCCATTCTCAGAATAGTACTCGGTCTAATAATAGCTCAGACAGCACAAACACAATTCCCTCCAGCACTCGCAAGCACTCACAAGTTCACACGTCCACACAAACGTTAGGTATTTGTAATCGATGTAAATTCCGCAGCCTGTTAGGAGCCGCGGAGATAAACGAAGGAATGCTGGTAATGTAAGCCTTTTAAGGGTTATACGACTTGTTACCGATGGGGAATTAAGAGGGAAATTAATGGGAATGCCTTTAATTGTATTGATTAAAGAAAGGTGGGAATAAGTAGCGATTAAACAAATTCCCAAGTGTTTATCCTTGTCCTGTTTCATAGTATACTTCCCCCTTTTTGTATAAAGTTATGGTGATTTTGATCCTAGTGAATATAAGATATCTACAAAAGATTCTCTATCGTATATAATTTTATAACAAAGTAAAAAACTCATCCGGTCAAGCACCCACGATTCCTGATTAGCTACACCGTCTGCCCGCGGCGGCGTACGAATAATCACGAACTTTGCCGATTATAGACGAAGCCGCTAGTCTAAAGCTATCAATATCATAAAATCGAAAGAAAATCTTGTAACTTGAAGAGCTATGAGTGCCAATAACCGTTTAACGACAGAATGTTAGTACATTGTACGTAATTTGTTACTGAAGTGCGTTTTATGAAGGGCCTATTGCAATTAAAGACGTCATTAATCATACTGTCCCACGACTGGGCATGAAACTCTCTAATTTGAGAGGGATTAGGGTATAATACACAACGCCATCTTATTTGCGGTTAGGCAGACTTCACACACCGTCGAGAAAATCTTTCAGGCATGCAGGTTTCCTGACAATGTTTTCCTTCACCGTTTAAGCATGTGATAAATACGTATAAACGTTTGATAATAATAATTATATATATATTTCTGGACATTATGACACAGTGCCATCTAGTTCCGAACTAAGCAACAAGGCTTATATATATCCTTTTTTTTAATATATACATATTATACACAAATGTTTATGCTCATCACACAAACATTTGTCCCTACCGAGATTCGAACCTAGGACCCATAGCACAGAAGGCAGTGTTAACTACCGCTGGACTAATTAGGTCGTCTGGGATAAATACGCACATGCCTTTGAAGACATGAATACCTTCGCTCTGTGCACTATGGATGCTTTCGTAAAAGGATTTCCTACCAATCGTTGCTCGTTAAATATAATATTCTGACCCTACAATCTAGACGCATACTCCTAGAAATGATGACCCTGTTCAGTATATGCCGCAACAAGTTTGATTGTTCTGATCTTGTGAGAAGTTTGTGCTACCTGGTCCCTCGCACAGTACAAAGTAGAGAAGTACGTTCACGATGTTTATTTGCCACTAACTTCTGTCATACCAACTCAGGCGCACGCTCACCGCTGCACCGATTAGTCGACACTTATAATAAAAAGTTTGGATCCATTGATATTATATTTCTGAACAGGAATAGGTTTAAAAATCAAGTTATTTCCACTTTAATGGAACAGCCATAAGTTTCGATGTTACTTAATTTTGATTCATACACCTCATGTATTATGTAGCTTTAAGTCCGTCCTTCCTTTTTTGGTTTTGTTTCTTTTTTTTTTAATTTTATTTTATGCTCTCCGGGATATATTTTAATAACAAACCGAGTAATAATTTTAATCTTGTAATGTGTATCTTTAAGTTTGCCCTTATTGTTATTATTAACAGTAGGTACCTATGCTAATTATTTGATATGGTAATCTGTGGATAACGTCGTGAGTAGTGTATTGGCTAATTCTATTAGTTTAGTACTCCTATCATGTGTAATATTTAATATACTGCTGTTTGTTGTCCCTAATAAATAAATAAATAAATAAATAAATAAATAAAGACTCAATGGTCAGCCTTGAGATCCAACACGAGACCTTAGACTTCACACAACAAGGCTATTCATTTCAAAGCTGATATACATGAGAACTGAATCCGGAGATATAAATAATAATAATAAAATAAATATTCCTGGACCTTATGACACAGCGCCATCTAGTTCCGAGCTAAACAACGAGGCTTGTGTTACAGATACTAGTCGGTTGATATACTACATATATACTTTTTTTTGTAAATACGTACATATTATACATAGATACATCCATGACTCGGATACAAATGTTTATGCTCATCACACAAACATTTGTCCCTACCGGGATTCGAACCTGGGACCCATAGCACAGAAGGCAGTGTTAACTACTGTTGGACTAATTGGGTCATCATAAAGATATGCTCACATTCAACGGTAGTCGCGAGAATCCTGTCTCCAACTGACCAAGAAGCCTGTTGTATGTTCATTATTGTAAAGTACTTGAGCATTTTTAATGTTTCAATAAAATGACACGCATGAGATGGACACAGCGATGGACCACACACCACTTGTGTATTGTTTTATTCTACCTTTTGGTCATTATTGACCATGTAACACTGCACAATAGCGTACCCGAATCAGTTAACACACACACATGTATAACCACGTCCAATCTTATGGGAAATATTATGTACGAGTACACTTACTATGTGTAGTGGTGGATATTGCTGCATTCCTCTTTGTATATAAATGTAAGAAGGGATAAATACTGTGAACAAAATTAATCACACTTCTTAATGAAGAAGAAAATCGTCAATTTATTTATGTTTTTGACTTATATCTCCTACAAAATAAAAGAGGTTTTATTACACTTTAAATCACAGGCCCTTGAAATAATATTACTTATTTGACGAATTTTAATTTTATATATTAAAAAAAAAGATGGAATGTCGGATGGTATTCTAATAAATCTAAACCCAAGCCTAAATTTCCACGACCAAAGGATACTGTGAGATCGTTCTATGTAAATCAGATTTATAATAATTAACAAAATTGTGTGTAACTAATACAACAGTTACAACATCAACTCACCCAACACCTACATTTATATTCATGACCATTGTTAATGTGAAGGATCCAGAACTTCGCGAATACCGAAAGGCTGGCAACGCATTTGCGAGTCCTCTGGTGAGGCGAGTCTCCTGCCCATTTGTCCCCTTATATCCATAAAAAACAATATCAATATACTGCGATATAATCCCTAAAAAAGTACCTACCTACCTAGTTTTATGTCAATTTTCGCGTAACTGTATATATCACTATAACAGTCCCTTTTGTACGTATAAGCCATCTCATCGTAGACTGACTAGCTCAATACAAACAGCACGAAGTTGCTTGAACTCCACAAGTAATTACCATATAGTATCGTACTCTACGTACATACATATGTGCGGTAAATATCATACTTATTTATAGAACGACATCATGGACAAGGAAAATTCTCAGTACATGAGTTTTCGCGACCTGACGATATCCGTTTTGCCTACTTATTTAGAATATATTGAGAGGAGTGGTTATTTGTTTGCCGTTGTAATTGTCGCTGCGTGGAAAACAGTTAGTTACAGACATACTATTACGCATGTCGTCTCCGATGGGTTAGGCAGAGGTGTATTAATGTACAGCCACATTTCTGTATGTATATTTTAGGTCTTATGTAATACTGGGCGAGACTATTGCCTTCGACCGGGCACGAATCCAAACTCCGAGTTGCTACTGAGAATTACAAAGACAAACCCAATAAGAATGAGCTCTACTTTGAAATCGAACAAAAGGACCTCTTGCTCGGCTGTCGTTCTTACAACCACTAAGCCAAGAAAGCAATTAGTTCTAGTAAATTATTATGGCTATATTAAGTATATGTGGAGATGTCCCGGGATCAAATCCCGATACGATACCATGCTTGATAATATACCTGAGTCATGGATGTACCCATACATTTATCTATAGAAAAATATGTATGTAGTTTTTCAATCGTTTTGTATTCGTAAAACAAGCCTGCTTAGGTCAGAACTGTGGCGAACTATTTATTCTTCTTTGTTGTGAATTAGTTTCTTAAAAATGTTGTAAACAATAAACAAAGTATTTTCCGGTTTCTAACTTAAACATAGTCATGCCTTTCTGTTCATTACATAAGTCTGTCGTCATATATATCGATATCTTGTACCGAAACTATGACTAGGAAATACCCATACATTTAATACTTCAACTGTTATTTAATAAATATTTTATCATCATCATTTTAAAAAATACAGTCGTCTACTGCTTGTCTCCTCTCATTTTAAAGGGGTTAGGGAATAGCCTAAGCGAAGACATGTTAGATTATAGTCTACTACGAAGCGAGTTGGCAAACTTCAAACACCATCGAGAAAAAATCTCAGGCGTATAGTTTCACGCACGATATTTTTCCTCAATACGCTCATAACTTCGTAAAATTAGTTGTAGGTACACCTTAAGGATCGAATTTTGGGCCTTTTAGTTAAGAACTATCTAGGTGATGCCATCAAAAATCAAAATCGGTCCAGTCATTTAAGAGGAGAAAAATTACGAACATATGTATCAGATAGTATTATTTACGCGCAGTTTATTGAATCATTATGGAAAATTATTATAATCAGATAACACAGTTAACTTAGTACCACTCTATCAACATATAAGTAGATACATAATTTAGCACCGTATAAAGCCTTTATAGGCTATGAGTTCTTGGTACAGAGAAAAAGGGATCCGTAGCGATATAAAATGGTAGGTTTGGAGGGATTTACTTCAGTACAGAAACAGCTTCAAAAATTTTGACATTAATAAACAATTTTGAGTCTAGTATACAATTTGTCAGTTAAAATGACGTACACCACTTTGCCTTTGTGTTTCGTTACATCCCATGCAATAATCATAGCGGGCAAGACTATTGCGTCAACTCATCATCATCATCAAACCACTTTACTGCCCCTTTACTGACACATTTCCTATTATTTGAGAAGGTTTAGGCTATAGTCCACCCCACTAGCCTAGTGCGGGTTGCCATCGAGAAAATCTTTCAGGCATGCAAGGCTCCTTACGATATTTTCCTTCGCCGTTTGAGCAAGTGATAACATACATGTGCTATTAGAGGTAATAGCACAAATTACAGTATCAAATCAAAAGTTCGTTCTACTAAGGCACCAGTTTTTTTGTCGGCGGCATCAATCCATCATGGTACAAACACACTTGACAGGCTAGAGGCCGACCACCGATTGATTTACAAGACTACACTCTAATAAACAGGTTTATATTCTAAAAATCTATTTGAGGTCGTTGAACCGCAGCCCGCAACACATTATAGCTCTTTAGGGTGTCGGTTAAGTAGTTGGACCGTCGGTTTTTATATTAGAGTATTAATGTACGGTTTAAATGGCCATTACAGTTTAGTAATCGAGGGATCGGCCGGCAGCTGCGCTATTGGTCCCGGTTTCGATGACCGTATGGAATTAATAATGTGTTCAAAATCAAAATCAAAATTTAAAGGCTTTTATTTCAAATAAACTTTTTCAAGCAATTTTAAAACGTTATGATTCTAGTTGCATATTAGTATAGTCAACCTCATTAATCTGCCCTAGAGACTACCTGGACAATATCATCACGCCTCCATCCCTGAACAGTACAACAGAGGAATATGTATTGGCAAAAAAAATACATAGTATGTACGTATTAGTAGTATGTAGTTCACCGATTGGTTTAAATCCCATATTTTTGGGGTCAACCCTATTGAAATTAAGCGAGCATTTCGAACTGCTATTGAGAATTCCATTAAAAACCGATAACATGAAACTCGACCTGGCAATCGCATCTAAGACCAATAGACAAATGCAATCAATCTTAGGCATAAATACCATGTATCTGAAATGAAATAAGAACCATTTTTGTTTATCGGCATCATATCCAAAGGACACCCACTATTAAGGAAAGTCTCACCCCTCCCAGTTAAATCCTACGAGTCTTTGTCTTCCAGATGTGTTTACTTGAGTTCTAAGAGTTTAAGTAGCCTAGTGGTGTCACCAGGGGACTGAGATGTCAAAGGTCTCGAGTTCAAACCCAAGACCACTGACTTTACTCAAACGGTGAGAGAGTCTCTCAAGCATGCAGGTGATCTTACAGACATTGTAAGATCACCTGCATTCTTGAGAGGTTATTTGATGGTATGTAGAGCTGTGGTAGCCTAGCGGTGTGACCAGTGGACTGAGATGTCAGAGGTCTCGAGTTCGAACCCAAGGCACGCACCACTGACTTTTCGGAAGTTATGTGCGTATTTATCACATGCTCAAACGGTGAAGGAAAATATCGTGAGGAAACCTGCGTGCTTGAGAGAATTTCTCGATGGCATGTGAAGTCTGCCAACCCGCAGTAGGCTAGCGTGGTGGACTATATCCTAATCCCTCTCAATTGAGAGGAGACCCGTGCCCAGCAGTGGGACATTAATGGGTTGATGATGATGATGTAAAGTCTGCGTACCAGCAGATGGCTAGCTTGGACTATAGCCTCATCCCTCTCAATTTAGAGGTGACCCGTGCCCAGCAGTGGGACAATAATGGCTCATTGCGACTTCACCAATCATTCCTCGGCCACTTTAGCTCTACCTTCACGGACCACCTGATGTCTGATTTAATCTCCTGGAGAGCATAACTAGGACCGCCTATAGACGCATACAAACGAACAAAGAACCTTTTATGTCTCAAACAAAGAATGGAAAAACCCGTAAAACGTTGACTGTGAAGTAAGCATAATAGTAAAAATACTTACGATTTTTATTATTAAAAAACTTTAACCGGTTTTATGCGTTCCAAGTTACAGCGTTTAGGAGTACCTAGCAACTGATGGTGGGCGCTATCTCAGGGTTGGTATACAACCAGTTTTAATAATTTATGGATCTATGCATCTATGAGATGTCGACGATATAATCTTGGGATCGAGTTGCGAGATGTAAAATGTAGTGTGAAATGTATTAAGAAGAGAAATAGAATAATAATATGGTAAATACTATTTTTATTTTTTTACAGATTCCCGCAGTTAAACCATTTGATTTCAATACCTGCATATCTTTATCAAATATTTCATAAACGATACAAAATTAACTTTCTAGAAAGGTTATTACTTCTATCTAAATACTTACGATATTATGATATTAAATGATCCTAAGGTAACGTTATATTTTTATAACAAAAACGAAAAACGTTCTTCAGAAAAAGATCACGTCAAGATACGACAACTAATTTTCCCCCAACGTTGTGGGAATTTCCGTCTTCCATTTTTCTTATTAACGTACGCAACAAGGATATAAAATGAAAAAGAAATAGAAATTTAGAAAGAAAGAAAAAGAAGAGTAAGCTTAAAAAATCGAAATCTAATTCTCAAACGCTTTTTTCAACTTCAAACATTTAAAACTGAATGCCTCGTTGGTCTAGTGGTCCGACCGCTAGACCAGTGCGACTGCCGAGCAAGAGGTCTTAGGTTCGATTCCCAGGTCGAGTAAGGTGTTATTAGGTTTTGCTATGAAATTCTCAGTGGCAGCTCGGAGTTTAGATTCGTGGCCGGTTAATGGCAATGCACTCACCCCCTATTACATGGGACTTAAAACATACCGGCGAAACGTGGGTGCACATTAGTACACCTCTGCCTAATCTTTCGGGGACGACAGGCGTGATGGTAGGTATGTTATGTTATGTTAAACAATTAAAAATGACATCTGATGTATATTCTTTCCACTGCAACATGTAATTCAAGGCAATTAAAATCAAATCATTCGTTAACATACCTGTAATAACACAAATGTACGAACAAATAGAGCCCTCACGATAATTACTTGATCTTTTTGTCCGATAGCGTATTGTATTGACACATTTATTTATTGGTTATAATTACACAGAAGGGCTGAAAGGTCCAGGGCCGGCAGAATAAAAATAATCTTGTTGCTTATCCTACTAAAACTTGTATTCCGACATGTTTTTAAACATTTGTCATTACTTACTTTTAATTTTTCAAATATCAACGGTATGACTTGATTAGTGCTATGAAGTTGACTATAATATTGAATCAACAGATAGTTAATCTATTAATGCAATATATTTTTTGTATTTTGATTATGAAATATACTAATATTTTACAACGATATGTAGTGATCAACATTTTAGTTTTTAGTTTACTTAGGAATTGAAACAAAAGTCGTGTCTTAGGATCTTCTTACATATATCCACACTCCTCGTTATACATAAACTGTTTTATATATATTAACTGTTTTTATATACAGAACAGAAATCGACGTCATCGGCATCGAATCGGACGACGCGACGCGACGTGGACGTGACGGACGGTAAAAGATTTCTTCTAGTTTCCACTTCACCCAGTAAGTAGAATCTTACTTTATTAGCCCCTTAAAATGGTTTCTACGGTCCAGACGATGAAAGAAATCTGGGATATTAGAACATATACCTAATAATAGGCGAAAGGAATACCGTAACACGTAATAATAATTTGTTTTATACTCATTTTCATATTTATCGCAACACGATCCCTTCAAATTTATCTTATCCTTAATATTATTAGATATATTGAAATAGAATTACTTTTCAACGGATTTTATCCCAGTATGATGATATCGACGACCCAATTAGTCCAGTGGTGGTTGACGCTGCCTTCTGTTCTATGGGTCCTGGGTTCGAATCCCGGTAGGGACAAATGTTTGTGTGATGAGCATAAACATTTGTATCCGAGTCATGGCTGCTTAGCTCGGAACTAGATGGCGCTGTGTCATAATGTCCAGGAATATTTATTTTATTTATATTTATTTACAACATTGATGGATGTAGTCAAGGATTCGAAATGTCGGCATTAAAAGAAAATATAACACTATCAAATACGTTAATAGCAGTTTTCAATGTCTATATAATATAATTTCGTATATTCGCGTAAGTATACGAAATCTGTATATTACTGGAGATAATCTAGAAATGTGTGGTTAGTTTAAGATAGAGAGAAAACTAATATCGTAGGTCCGTTCAACGATTACGATACAGTATCTTAATGTGATAATCTTATTGCTATTCGTGAAATACAATCACTATAGCGGATTTTACTATGGAAATGCTTGTTTAGACCAAGAGTACACGGGTGTAGTGACTAGAATATATAGCGTACAGCTTATAACAATAGGCTGTAATACAATATAATTGCCTAGACTATATAGAGACGCAAATGTTCTAATTAGAAATGTGCATAGAATAAAGTTGTTCGGTAATATGTTATTTTCGATATTTAAGGTCGAATATTATGTTTTATGTCGATGGGTGACTTTTTTCAACATATATTGAGACTATTACATGCTTCGAAAAGCATATTTAAGCTGTCATACAAATTAATATATCGATTGTAAGCGGTAATCAGAATCTCGAAAATCTTGCGATAACTATCGCTAAGATAGGCTACGCCTAACGCCATTGTAGTGGCTTCTTATTACTGGAACATTGTTTAGCCATTGACACGATAAGAAGAAGAAGCTAAGATATCTCAGGTCTGAAAACAGATGAGTTCCTCTAAAATACTGCTATTTTATCACATCTTACTGCCTGGAGAGCTGACACCACTTTCTTGGCAAAAGATGAAATTAAATTTACGCCGCAGAATTACGAAAAATTAAAAGTATTCATGCCAAAGAAAACTTACTCAAATTGTATTCAAGCAAGTAGAAAACAAAATAACTCATCATTTTCGTAAAAAGTTCCATATTTCCTCCGTACAACTATCAATATAGAAATAAACAAAGCGATCACAATAACCAATGACATTTGCCCGGGCAGAGGTAACCAGTGATACATTTTGTTTACGTGTTTTCTTCACAAACATATTTTTCATATTTGATGTTTGTTGCTCAAAATGTTGCCAGCGCATATTTCAGCGACATGACGTTATGTATTGCTAGATTCGTGCGTCCATTTTGTATAAAATTTAGAGTGAAGGAGAATTTGTGCAATATACATGCGTTTGTCATTGTGATTTAAATAGAATTCTATTAAAATCACCATGACGAACTGGTCAAAGTCAAAGTCAAATGTCTACTGGACTTTAAAGGCTGGCAACGCATTTGCACGTCCTCTGGTGTTGCAGATGTCCATGGGCGGTGGTGATCATTTACCATCAGATGAGCATCCCCGTTTGCCCCCTTATTCCTTAAAAAAAACTTTTGCTAGCAGTCACTTCGTGCAAAATAGACAATATCATCGAACCATTTGCTATCCCCCCTGCTGTGCACGAGTCTCCGAGTGGGATTGGGCTATATGCCACCATACTAGCCTAAAATGGGTTGGCGTACTTTAGACGCCATCGTAAAGTCTGTTAGGCGTGCAGGTTTCCTCACGATGTTTTCCTTCACAGTTTCAACATGTGATAAAGATATTCAACCGTATTTAGCCACACTGGAGTAGCTTGATGAACCGGTTAGCGCAACGTCTGTCTTAAGTCCCAGATTAGAATTCCGGTAGGGTCAAATATTTGTGTGATGAGCATGGATATTTATACCTGAGTCATGGATGTTTATATGCCTCGTATCTCGATGTGTGAAGAAAATCTAGATAATTATTAGGATAGTGTTGCTTAAAAATCATATTTTTGGAGGTATGTTGGTTAGTAAATTATATATTTTTTTATCCCTTCCCCTTGACCTTTAAACAAACTCACCCTGTTATGGCGTAGGCTTGGGGTACACAGGGGTAAATTGAACATGTTATTGTTGGACCGCGCTTCGAGCGGTTCAAATGGATGATTCAGTGCGGTGTTTGTATTTTCGCTGACGCCTAGAGCGATATATGGACGTATTTTTTTATATTTCGGCCATTCTTTGAAGGCAAAGAGATTCTATCGCGCGTAAACTGGGATAGAATCCTAAATTGGGAAGGTCTAAACTCTCTAGTAGTAATTTGTCACTGATGAAAGTAGGAAAATAAGAAATGTATTCTTACAATAACGACAGCAAAAATATTATATGTATAAGCGAGACAGCTATTTGTTAAAAGTGTGAAAACGTAACATAAGCTTGATTGAAAGAAAGAGAAAGAAAGAAAGAATTTTTTTTATTTAGTCGCGTCCAAACATGTGAATACAAACTTATATATAAAAATCTCGTGTCACGGTGTTTATCGCTGAACTCCTCCGAAACGACTTGGATTATTATGAAATGTATATTTGGTAGGTATGTGAATCGGTCGTAGGCTATTTTTTACACCCCTAGATAATAAGGATGTCCCTCACCAGAGCTTTGTTTTCTTTTTTTTTTGTATTTTTTTTATGGTTTGTTATCAATAAATACTTATAAACCTAAATGTTCGCCCCCCTACCACCAACCCCTATAATATGGCAAAACAACGTTTGCTGGGTCAGCTAGTTATATAAATAATAATTCACCTTCGTTGAACCTTGATTGAGTGACAACAAACGGTACTACAAAGTTCAGGACGCTGTAAAGGTGATTGATATTCTCTACGTATTACTATTATTATATTACTATTATTTATGACTGAGAATTCTTCAGTGAGCATCCATCATCCATCTTTGTTTCCTCAATTTCTTCACAATAAATATAATAATAAACATAAAATTCTACCATCTGCAGAGCATTAAAACTTGAAACATTCAAGTGTAAAATTTATACGTGCAATATTAACCTCGATTCTGAAACAAAGCTCAGTTTTAGAAGCGAACCTAACAATGGTACATCAGAAACACTGTTATACCACGCTTTTCGTCTGATTCCGACTTTCTATGCAGACAATAGGGGGCGGGGGAGTCGGGTCGCGTTCGTGACGACTCGGCTGACTCCGTGACTGCCGTGACACATGGCTCATCTATCCGATCCTATTGGCACGACTGGCCTATGTATTTGTTTTGAACTTTCTCGTGATTGTGTTGGTAGATCGAATGATTTTGTGCCGTTTGAATTTGCAAATATCGAAGCCCAGATTCTGTGTTTAAAAATTTAAGTGTCAAATATTTTATGGTTCCAAAAACAGATAAAATAATCGTGGATCTGTATATTCTATTTAACTATTCTGGTAGAAGAAACAACAAATGGACTTGATGGAATTCGTAGATAACATTAGGTACTGAAATCCTGTATAATATAAATGAATAAAAAAACTCCAAAATATTTCCGTGTGACGCTATTCCCTGCGGCACAATCCACAATGGATTTTGGAAAGGAATACTGATATACACTTACATATAGTCAATCATATCAATATGGTTTTTAGGTCCCAATGGGGTCTAGTAACTGGGCATAAAACCAAACTCAGAGCTGCTTCTGCAAACATCATAGACAAACCCAATATCAAAAATACATAATACCAATACACCGCGATAATAAACATAAAAAAACTTTTATTTCAAATGTTTTTATTACTGTGCTCAACCTGAGTATTGAACCCAAGACCTCACACGTTCAGCAACCGCACTAGCGCAGTCAACAACGTGTATATTTTAGTACTGTCTTCATCATGACTATAATATATAATACATTATATTAGTGTTTAACAACGTTAAGTCGGCCATATAAGAGTTACTCCGTGACCTTTGCCTAGAGAAACAATAAGTGACTGTGTCAACACGGCTGTATGCACATACTGCGTCGCGCGGCGTCGCTCGTTCTATTGTACGGGAAACTCCCCTTTGTTACACTTATGTAAGACGTCGCAGTGTTTTAGAGCGGAAAAAAACTCTAATATAACCTCTTTCTTTCTCTCTCTTATTGTTACATTGAGGTCTTAAGCATGTCGTACTCTCCCACGCCGTATAAAATAAAAATGAAAATTGCAGGAAAGTGCTTGCAAGAGGAAGTCTTAACCATTTTCTAAGGATATTTTTTATTTGATTTTAATTAATGTAGATAATATCTATATGTTTTTATAACATTTCTTTATATGTATTTGATAGGTTACCAGGCTATGTCATATATCAAGGTTTATGTGTTACTGGGAGAATAAGGAAACTGACGAAGGAAATAAACTGTTATAGCTCTGTATACGATGTTTGTAGTGTCGCCAGCGCCGTCACATATGCAATGTTTCTTCCATAAATTCTTCCTCAAGCGTATCATTCTAAACCCAATAGTGTTTTGATAAAATTTTATCTGATGCTGAAAGAAATACTTCGAGGTACAATAACATATTACCTCAATGGTATTGCAGTAATTTCTCTTCGTTCCAGTTTAAGGTTGTGTCCCATTTTGTATAAGGAAATGTCAGCAGTTTTCACAAATAGTCCGTCCATCACAATTTCGTGTGACTGACACCGCCTGACCTCGTCTTAAGTACTTATGTCTAGTATAAATGTCAGGGTACCATAACTCAGAAGATAGTCTCTTACAAGCTAATATTTGTAATAGTTTATTGAGATCGCCTCTTTGGTTTAGGTAGTGGATGCAAATGCAATTGAAAATTTTGTACCTCAACAACATCTGTTGAGATACAAAGTTGGATTTTCAGTGTGTTTATGTTTGTTTGCGCTATGTTAAATGTTTTATGTGCCACTTATAGGCACGAGTCACCTCTCATTTTTGAGGAGATTAGGCTATAATCTACCTGACTAATTTAGACCGGGTGAGAAAATTTCTCAGGCATGCGTCATTACTTCACTGTTTGAACTGACTTTTCTAAGTCACATACTTATAAAAGTCAGTTAATTTCTTGGAACCCAACTCGAAACCTTCAACTTACCAGTCCGCAAGTTACACCACAAGACTATCACAGCAATACTTATTGTGTTATATTATGGTAATTTTATTATCAAAGTACACCGACCTTTTCTCAAAATGGCCAAAAATACTTTGATTATCTATCACAACTACTTTCCAAAAGCAATATTTGAATAATTTCAAATATATTTGAAATTTCAGAGTACTAAAATATTTCAATAGTAAGAGATATTTATCTACGCTACCGAGAATAGATACATTTCAATTTATCGAAATACAAAATCAACATATCTCTGTACAAGGATCGCAGGAAAATTCAAAAATACTTTAAAAGCAACTACGAGAAATGCGCTGAAATTGAATTTATTAAAATGTGTACACAGAAATATTTCATATATTTTATGGAAAACAACGTTAGATATTTGCATTTGCGTTTTATCTATAGATGTATGTAAATTAAGAAGCTGACTGACTGACAGATATATCAACGCAGGGCCTAAACTATAAGGGTTACAAACTTGATATTTTTCACAGGGGTTCTTTTCATAACGTGGGGGAGCACTAAGAAAGGTTTTTTTTAACTTCACTCCCTAAAGGGGGTAAAACGAGGGGGGGGGGGGTATTTTTTTCGTTAAATAGCACGCGGACGAAGTCACAGGAATCAGCTAGTAAATATTTTACTAGCTGAACTCTGCCACGCTTCACGTGGCACATTGTGGTCGCATTGGCGCGAAAAATAGATAAACACATTCTTTAAAGCAGGTTGTATATCGCGTCAACATTTTAGCTCAACTAGTGCATAACTTAAATAAATAAAAAAATAAAAAAACTTTTAGAGTTTTTGAAGCTTACACAAATCTTCTACTATCGTTATGGAGATGGTTCGAGTCTTGGAAATTATCCCTTTAAGGTGGAAGCTTCACGGTAGCCCGCGAAATTCAAATTTTCGTACGTTTTTTGCAATTTGCCGGTCATTGTCAGACTGAACATTAAACAAAGATTTGCGCCTGTAATAGGTATTTAGTTACAGAATTATAATCATTTAAATCAATAAAACAGCCCTCAAAGTGCATATAACTGCATTAACATTAACAATGAGAATCAGACGAATCGATAATTTCTTAAAATAGGAGGGTAATAAATGAAAAATCTGATTGGATAAAATTACTAATACCTCGCAGATTAAGTCACAGCTAAAGCTAGTTGATTTATAAATTTGTTCAAATGCATGACGTCAGCACAAACTTGATTTTATAATCGGCCAGACAACAAGAATTTTTGTGCCTATAAAACAATATAAAGTTATTTAAAAAAAAAAGCAGTTGATAAAATCTCCTTGAAAAAAACAGACTCAAAAGTTAAAAAAAATAGTTTTAATTATCTTTACACGTGTGATCTTTGAAATCGTATATAATATTCAAGATATTTTTCTAACAACTGAAAACATTATTTTTTTTGACAACTAAGACATTTTTTTTCTATAATGTTTGGTTGCAATACTACCAAAATATAATTAACGTTATTTAATTACTTCATACACGCTATGAACATTTTAACATAAAACATATTATGCAAAGATGAGACATGTTTAGCATAATATATATATATAAACATAATATGTATATGCAATGACCAGAATACATACTAGACATTGTACGAGACAGGCGTCTCCTTTGCCGAAGAATATACACAAAGTTTTTGCTCAAAGCCTATGTAAGTTCCTATCTAGCAATTAGTCTTCTTTAGCACTACTTCTCTTCTTTATTGGACCCAGGAAAAATTCCATATAAACTTTAGTGGTCAAACTTAAAAATAAACTCATAGTCATAATGCAATGGTTCTCGTATATAACAGAATTATTGTAGTAGCGTTCTATAGTTTCAGCTTATCCCCTCATAAAAAAGTTTGTAGCCATGTAAATATGTTCGATAAAAATTCCTTTTGCGAAGTCTTCAACATCGAGATTATATCAATATGAGCGCTCTACAGCATAGGAAACAAAAAGAACCGTTGTCCGTAATGTTGGCTCGATCTGAATCCAATCTCAGCTTGTATTCCCACAGGCCGCTTTGTGTTCCTACCAACTATGTTTGAGGCCAGTTTTATTACTTACAGTCTGAATGATATGTAACTCTTTTTTGGTGCATAAAAAGCTATGTTTTCAAATACAGGATCGAATTTCGCAACTAAGAGTTTTTTTTCTTTTCTTTTATTGTAAGTTTGTTTAGATGTCAGATAGTAAATGCTTAAATTATATGAAAACGGATTGCCAGTAAACTGGCCTCGAGGATGGCATGAATCTCTAACTTTTTTTAAATTATGTACGTATTAATTATCAGTTTTGTTACAGTGAGGAAAATAACAGTGTCAGCTTAGCAAAGTCATCTAAGCGGTGGATTGTGAAGTGAAATGTTTCGATTTCGATACCAAATTATCCATAACGTTTCTGGACTGCAGTCGTTTCATGCAAGGTATTCAGCCACATCTAGGTATCCTGGTAGGTGTCCAAATTCAAATGTCGGTGTATTACTGGAATTCATTTCCGAGTAGGTATATTTTTTTTGTAAGCAAGTCAGAGTTTAGGTGTGTTTGTAAATTGCAATCTGCTCATTTGCTATTAATTGGAACTTCAAACATACCGCTAAACTGTGGATTTACATCCACCACACAAGTAAGGTAGGTAATACAGCTTCCCTCTACGAACTAATACATGAAGATTTAGCTGTTACGAAAACCTCCGCCTTAATAGCACAAAAACATTAACAAATACGTCGGCACAAAAGGAAGCCATCACTGATAAACAGCTTACCTCCCGTGTATTGGCGAGCGCGCACATAACGCCGCACCCAATTTAAATACAACAAAAAGTTCTCAAATCACCTCGGATTTAGTTCGAGAGCCACTCGTGTAGGCGGATTTCTTATGGACGTGTGGTACAAGTGACAAGATATAGCTATTTTAGAAAATATTTCAAATTTTAACGGATTTACAAGCAAAAAGTGATAAAACACGAGAGCAAATAAACATATTGATTTAAAATATAATATATTAATTTAAAATTACATTTCGACAACTACGCCAATCATTCTTTCATGATATATGTTTTATTTTTGTATTAGATAAGTAAGCATTTGATCACATTTTCACAAGATGTAGCAGGCTTTCCTAGAAAATACCTTTTTACTCGTGACTAGTAAAGAAATACAAACTCAGGCAGTTGATTCGATGTCGTTGAAAGTTAGCCTGGTACCTATGATACTTTATTTAGCAAAGTCACTGAAATTCTCCTTGGCGAGTGCAAAACAGCATTACTTATAAATATTTGTAATTTAATTATATATGTATACTAACATCAGCTTTTAAGTACCTAATGGGTTCTTATTTAATTTAATTTTCTTTCTGTGGCTTTACCTAGTCGCTTCAGCTTATGCCACCCGCTGTCGCTGCCGCTTGTGGCGTAAGCCCTCTCACGTGGGAGGTTGTAACGCTACATGTGAACGGCAACGCATCTGCATCAGCCGAGTTCATCAACCTCGTCCATATCACAACGTTTGTGAGAAGGTCATGCGTTTCGGCAAGTGCGAATAACGTTCAATTCAAATTTGAATTTCGTTGCAGCTAACGTTCTTTTCAAACTGGTTTTAAAGATGGCCGGCTTGTGAAGATGTCGCTTTAAATATGCGCAAGAGCATGTTACGCTAGTATTTGTCTTTGAATTAAGATATAGTGTAAGCCGTTCATAAATATTGTTGTAGGTATTATATACTTCATTATGTTGGATCGAGTCTAGCATTCGATAAATGCTTGCAATATTAAAAGAGATAAATAGAATGATACGACATACGCAGAATCTTGAATTCTTGACATACGTGCAGGTTGTTCATACTAGCTACTAAACATGAGTCTCATACATCCAGCAAAAATTCTAAAAGAGGTTGTGAACACATTCATACCTCTGATATTGCTCTTATAAAGTCAAGTTTAACAGAAAATGCTCAATCATGTGATCCAAGTATTTAAAAACCGAAGGCACACAAAAACATAAAAAACCAAACCGAAGACATTTCAATTTGAAACCGTTCTAAACAAAGAAGTGGCCAGTGTTTTATGATAAATAAATAGTCCACACCAAAAAGGGTACAAGTACATGACCTCAAGTCTAACTTATAAATTTATCATCTACCCACATCACACTTAATCGGACGTGAACGCTCCATAACTTGACGTTAAACAGTAAACTAAACAGCTTGGATTTTCCTTGTAGTATGGTCATAACATTTCCTTTTTAAACTTAGAAGGAAAAACACAATGTTAGGTATGTTATTTTAAATCAGAAAATGTCAAATTGTCTATACAACATACAATTGAATTAACGAATAATATCAATTGTCTGCGGTAAAATCGTATTTTTATTGATAAATGAATATCTTGAAAAAATACAAAAGCTAACTTAAATATATAATAACTGGAGGCTTATTTGTCTAATTGGTGTTGCAAAACTACAGAGTATGAGATCCTGGATTCAATTCCCATGTCGAGTCGTGTCTTTTGGAAGTTATGTTCGAGGACATAGATGGTATTATGTTGTAACTGAAATACATCACAGTCGGTACCGACACGTCACAATCCGGTGGTAATATTCCCAGAAAACTGCTGCATTGAATGGCAGTACTAATTCTAAAGCAAACGTGCACTCAGACCCCATGTAAATAAATACATACATTGTAATTGTTGTAACGTTTCTTGAGAAATAGATAAACTGAACTCAGCTTCTGCAATGTTTATTCAAACTCAAACTTAAAATTCAAAGTAAGCCAAATTTAATTGGCTCTACGATAAAGACAGCCGTCTAAAACGGCCAGACCTTTATATATTCATCATCATCAAGTCAATTATTGTCTCAATGCTGTGTACGAGTCTCTTCGTTTGAGAGGGATTAGGCTATAGTCCACCACGCTAGCCTACTGCGGGTTGGCAGACATCATATGCCACCCAGAAAATCTCTCACGCTTGTTGGTTTCCTCACGATGTTTCCTTCAAATATAGACGTAACTTCGAAAAATTTGTGGTCTTGAGATGGAACTGAGGATCTTTGCTTCACAGTTCACTGGTCACACCACTAAGCTATCACAGCCTACATATATTGCCAAGTATTTGTAGAAAGACTAAAACAAAAAAAAAACAGAATATACGCGAAAATATTTTATTAGCATACTGATATAATGACTCATAAACAACGACGAAATGAGATGACATTTCACATCAGTTCATTTTATTTTAATGCTATCGCATATATCGATATATTTTACTGGTTTGTAGGATGGCAGGTAATCGATATAATTTCCATATTAAATAATTGTCAAATGACAGGAAATCATTTTGATCAAATGTATGTTAGAATATCGGCTGAGATACAGTAAAAATAGTCATAATTGACATCTATCTAGTATAGATTCTTTTCAATTGTTTCTCAGCCCTACAAACTAGTTAAAAAATGTTAATCTTATCTGATTCCAGCTGCTGGAAAATAGATCAACAATTATAGAATCATATCGACTACAAAATTAAATTGAGCCCCCTAAATGATGTCTAAAATCTACTGATTATTTAACACTTCCGCGAATCCTAGGCATTAAAATAATGATACTAAGTACTAAATTCGCGTAAATGTAAGAAATATGCACCTACTGATTTACTATTAAAGTTTATATGGAGAAGGAATGCAGACAACTAAAAGAAAATAATTCAATGAACATTTTAAAACTCGTTTATTTAAATCAGCCGCATTATTTGAGTCGAAATTTTATTCTTTATTTCTTCCGCACTTTCTCATAGTGGTAATAGCGGATGTCCACAATGTTGTTTTTTAATTTCCTTTGTGTACTTTATATCTGAAGATCAGATAATCAAATCCATATTTAACTTGTGCTTATTCGGTACAAAAGTATGGACACACCTTCTGAAATTATTTATTTAAGGAGAAATGACGATATGAAACATAAGGTCATGCAAGCTTTCAAGAAGCATTAATATTAGGTTAAGCAAGATCCTTGGGGGAGGCTTATGTGCAGTGGACGTCATTTAGCTGAAATGATGATGATGATGATGATGCAAGCTTTCTGAGGGATCTTTTAAGAGGAGTCAGGTCCTTTCTATATGTGCTGAAGGGGAACACTGGCATGGTTTAATATATAAAAGGTAAAAAAATAATCCCATACTTTCCCTTAAAGGTTGGTTACTGTTTGAAGGTTTCCGGTCCCCTGACTAACAAATAATTATATGCATGCTATCGTCTCCCTATAGTTGCAATATTAATGCTACTCAACTTTAACTTACACTCAAAAAAAGTTCATATATGATAGTTACTTCAAATCGAGTAGCGTTTGAATAAAAGAACATTTTTTTTTTTTACAAAAGCTCATTAGATTACTCAACCCTTGAACTTTAAGCTATCTGATCATTAAGAATCTACTATCGATATTAAACAAAACATATCTACGACACTACCACACAGTACATAACTAAACACATAAAGTGTGTAACACATTAGCTATCACAGAACTAGTAGACAAGCCGAGATATGCTCTAGACATAAAGATTGCGACATGTCTACGTACTTCTGCGTACCTACAGCTGTCGGCTTGTTATGTCATTGCCTAACGTTAATGACTCATGTTTTCTACTTTGTAACCTGTTCAATTGCAATCTGTAACCTATGTACACAACGCCTTACTTTAGGAAGATAGAAAATATAACAAAATGCTTTATTGTAAACTACACACATACATACACTCACGCCTTTTTCCCATGGGGGTGGGCAGAAACTACAGAATGCCATGCGCTACGGTCCCTGCATACCACTTTTGCCTCGTCCACATTCATACATCTCGTCATGCACGCGCATTGTAAACTATAAGATTAAATTAAGTGGAAGATGTCCAGCAGTGGACGGTTGATGTGATGATGATGGTGATGATGATAAGATTAAATTAATATCATCATCAACAACATGCTATATAACGATCCCATTGATGTACAACTAACTCCTCTCATTTTAAGAAGGATTATACTTTAATCCACGATGGTATATTACAGTGTCCCTATGGCTGTTATTTAAAGAATCCAAAACGCGTAACCTATCTTAAGATAAAACTATATACTGCAAAACAATCTCAAAAAGTAGTTTTATTTCTACGGCTAAAAACGACTTCTTAAAAAAATATACTACAGTTTACCTATCGCTTTTATTATTATAAGTTAAAGGTCTAAAATTGTTTTACCGATAGGTTTGTTGATAATACCCAAGAGACCGCTATTTGTGTTTACAATTGTCACAGCACTACAATTCAAGTAAAACAGCGTAGGCAGAAAACATATTGAAATGGACTCCGAAATCAGTTTACTTCCTTAACAGCCTGTAGTAGAAGAATTAATGTGCCTCGAGCTTGCCTTGTTAGGACATTTAACCCGGCCGTACATATAATATACATACACAGAAAACTTCTGACGCGCGACTGAATTTATTTATATTTATTTACTAGCCGGCAACTTTGTTCGTAGGCAAAAGATCCCATAATAAAACCTATCTCCTTACCTAATTTCATGAAAATTGACTGCTTTCTTACGGGTGACCGTAGACGTTGTAACAGATCTCAAATGTTGGGATTAATCCATGGAATATAATAAACCGCGCATCAAACATACTGATTGAGCGACAAAATTACTGATTGAGCAGCAAAATACAGATATCGGTTAGGTTAGGTTAGAACTGTGACCACACAACGCACGAGTCGAGCGAGCGAAGCGAGCGGTGCCGCGGGAGCGGCCGGCGAGTGCCAGAACCTAATCTGAATACCAAGAAAGTGTATATAAGTAATAACAATACTTTTAATGAACATATTTTGGTGCACATTCAGTATATTTGGTGGAACACAGGCAAAATTAGGTAAATGAAATGGGAATAAATTGAAGTACTTTTAAATACCATCCTTAATCAATTAAAGTACCCTCAAAGAGAGGTTGTTTCAATTCATCAACATTTATTAGTTTAGGCGTGAAAAAGGCATAAGACAGAGCGTGGATGTTAAATCAATTACAACTCATTACATTTACAATAATACACAAAAATTACACATACTATTAACCTATACACGCAGATTTTCTATACATCATAAATAGGAGGAGGTAGGGATAGGGATAGCGAGATTTCTCGCTCAAATTGAGCTGCCCGACTGGGGAAGTACTTCCGCCTTACAGAAGACCGCAGTGAATCAACTATGGTTGTCTTTCTGCGAGTGAGTAAGATCACCAGAGCTCGTTGGGGGAGTAACTAATCTGACAGCATGGGAAATCCGTTTGCTGTCAGTTCAGTAACTCCCTATTTTAAGAAACCTGAACGGCTTCTAAGTTTGGCAACGCATTTGCAAGCCTCTGGTGTTGCAAATGTCCATGGGAGGCGGTCATCACTTACCATCAGGTGAGCCGCCTGCTCGTTTGCCCCCTTATAACCATAAAAAAAAACATATAAAAAAATTCAGGGTTTTCTCCTATTATCCGATTTATTGTCTATTTGATCGTCCACGAATTACGTCAAAAGCACACAACTAATATCTAACTAATACTAAAATCTTATTTATTACACCTGAGTTTTTAAATATCTCCATAAACAGTATATTTATTGCTTCCCATTTTCTCTTTTATATCCACATTCTGATTCTGATGTTCCGTTATCATCCGGTAACAATATTATAAGTCATTGTTTTCAATCAAGTGCTGACAAGAAAAGTATGTTTTGTTTAATTACGTTTATTTATTGACTATTGTTTAACTATATTCAGACAACCACGGATAAGGTCGAAAACGTTTAAAAAATAAGGAACGTTATTTCTAATTATAACTTTGGAATGCTTAAATACTCAGTTCTATCTATTATCGAGCTAAGCAACGAGGCTTGTGGTTGACATCAATTGTAAATATATACATTTTAAACATATATATGAGTCCAAATCCAAATCCGAACCCTTACCACAGTTACCACATAAGGCAGTTTAAGTACCGCTGCGCTACGTCGGTATTAAAAAAAATTGTGTAAATAACTTAGTCCACTACTACCTCTACACCCAAAATAAACATAAATTTCCACCAAAGCCATGTTTCACACTCATAGAGCAGAGCCATCAATAGCAGTTATCGAAATAATCGAAATACCAAGAAATTCTCTTTACATTTCCAAATCGAGAAAGTCTCGATATTAAAACAAAATGGTCACTTACAATATGTGTTGTATAATGGCCAAAGCTTGTCTGGCGTCGCCTTTAATGGCGGGGCACGTGATTCGCGGGACCGATGCAACTCATTATGCAGCTCTGAGGAACGTGATGCCACAGACTTATGTGTTCTGTAGATGAGACGGGTCTTTTATATTTTGAAATGCGGACAGAAATTTATGAAATGAAGTCGTCTAGTGATCGCACAGATGGCTTCTATATGATCAAAGATTCAATTTCCAGGAGTCTAGCTCCGTAGCACAGTAGACCTAAATAAATGTATTGATTTAGGTCTACCGTGGAAGTGGAAATTGAATCTTTGATCATATGTATGTAGGATAGGTCTTTTTTTAGAAAAGTTTAGTTGATTTTGTTTACATTTTTTTCCTCTGATTCATAATTGTTTTATATGAATGGAAGGCAAGCTTCATTTGCTTCGCTAGTCTTGTAGGATACTAAATCACAGATTGAGACAATTAAGTTTTTCTTAATGATTTTATTAAGAATTACATACCGATACGATTCAAGTTCGTCTTAATCCAAGAATACAACAATGATTGTAAAGTGTTTTCCAATATGGCTTCTTTAAGAAGAAACCCGTACCTTTACATTAGCCCATCGTCTAGGTATAAACGTAACACTATATCCATTTTTATTCTTTTTGGGTGCGTTTACAAACACAATTTTTCACATACCTACACAAACACCAAGACCTGGCACAACTACCCGTATATCGTATAGATATTTGCATTGTCCAGTCTCCGTCATAATCTTTGGCCTGCATGCAAATTCAACGTCGCAACGAAAGGCTTATCTGCAAGGCGCGGCTCCGATTTCTCCGCGACATTTCCCGAGGTGCGTGCACACTGTTCAAGAAACAACATCGTTATTGAAATGCGATACTGATACGTATACCTAATTACATGTCGGTTTAGGCAAATTGCTTGCTCTGTGGTACCTTGCTAAGTGCTTGAGGATATTTGCGCTAATTTGGTTGAAGAAATATGAGTTTGTTGGTTTGTTAACTCCGTATAGGATTATGTTAAAGGTTTTCCTATTACATTGAATACTTGGTTATTATTTACATGATAATATGAAGGGATTTTGTGTGGATCCTTAGTATGTAAGTAAAATGATATTGTTTTTCCTCAATTTTCGTAAATAAGCAATGTAAATGGAGAAGTGCCAAATTTTCAAAAAATTGTCAAAGTTTATTTCCTAATTTGATTGAAAGTTTTATTGAAGGTTTATATGTAGCAGCTTGGAGCGTGAAAGTGATATCTTCGGTGAAAATAGATCAAGTTTAAAAAAAATATATCATTAAAAATGAACACCTCAAATAGACATTTATTTTGACCCCTATTATCTTTAAATATAATGACTATTCAAAATGATAACAGTAACAAAATATTTTATTATTCTAATATAATTATTTTGGCAAAGGTAATACCAACAGCCCATCACGCCTTAATCGTACCCACACACACTATCCGACACAATTACAACCAAGCCCTAGTGTAAGGAAAACTACGAGTACTTTCCCCCAGATCATGTTCATACCTTGACAAATGTAAGTTACTAATTAAATAAAATGCAACCAAGCAAATTAATCGAGAGTACTCGGACGCCTTCACGATGTAGGAATCGATTTTAATTAACTTTAATGATACCAATCGCTTGTTAATCGAATGTGAGTTTTAGTTGCTGACTTGCTGAGTAACAAGCTACTACCAGGTTTTATCGATATCGGTAGACGTCGAGTGAGCTATCGAATTGAAGCTAGACTTCATGACGTCACGACGTTATCAACGGGTCTATATATCAATGTGTTTATTTCGCCACACTTTACCTTATTTATTTGCTTAATTTCAGATCTAGTTTCACAACTATATCCGAAATTGAGCAAATAAATTGTCTCAATTGTCTAGTGGTTGCAAGCACGACCGGTTGTTGTTATTGGTTCTATTTCTTGAGTCCTAAATCGAGCAGAGTTAATGGATTGTTCTATAAAATTCTCAGTAGTAGTACAGTGTTTGTATATGTGCCCGGATAATGGCAATAAACTTGCCCCCTATAGTATGAGGTATAAAAAGATACTGGCAACATATGAGAGTAGATCAGTACATCTCTACTCAGCCCCTCGATACAGCGTGATAGTATATTTAAATAATGCATGTACACGCCATCCAGAGAATCTCTCAGACATTCAGACTTCCCTAAAATTCCTTCACCGCTTGAGCGTATGATAAATAGGCACATAATTTCGTTGAGTCAGTGGTACGTGCCTTACGATCGGGCTCGGCACCTTTGACTTCATAGTCCACCGGGGTATTACAACTTAATATACGTACATTACTTAAAAAAATCTTCCTCATTTCAGTACTAATTCGAACAACTTACACCTATAAACGCCGCACTAAACTGCCTGTTTAAAATCTGCCACTCCTTAAGCCACGTTCTAATGAATGCCCCTTAAACTGGCTCGCCATAGTTCATAGCAGCTTAGCACGCGAGGCGGGCTGAACATAAATAATTTATTGGTTGTAGGTTAATAGTCTATAACGAACACCTTGTTCGATTTATCTTCATAGGAAACTAGAAAGGTGCTGTTCCGTTTCTGCCTACCCCCATTTGGTGAGAGGCGTGACTATTTTATATTTACTGAAGGTACCAGTCCAAAATTGGATAAAGATAATTGATACATCTCTTTATGCTCGTCATTAGCTACTAGATAAATCGGTCGTAAAATTTTTTTTACGTTTTCCTATTTAAATCTAATTAGTGTTTTTTTTTTATGTTGAATGTATTAGCAGTTGGCACCGGGCAATATCTTTACCATATTTGTATGAATGTAATCATACAAAATTTATATTATTATTTAATTAGTTTCTTTGGATTGAAGGAAGTTTTTTTTAAATAATACTCAATTATTACCTACACACACGACTTACGAAAACAGGTGCCAAAATATGACCTAACTAATCATATCATAAGTACCAAACATTCAATTCTTTATTACAGTAGCACATGACTAAATATTAACTCTCCATTGTTCCTATACCCACCAAAGTACTGACGGAGTAAGGAATAGTGGGCCAACAATCACTGGACGTAAGAACGACGCGTATATTTTGACTGCGGTCTCAAATTTCGGTCTTTAGAGCGACGCAAATCGCATTTCGTGCTGAATTCTACAACAAAAGAGGTCAAATGCCGATAAGTAGAAGAATTGTCGCACGTACTGATTTGAAACAGTCGCCTTTTAGAGCTCCCTGTGGAGAAAGATATTGGTTGAACTGTACGTTGTGGAACTCCGTGCAATTCATGTCTTCCTGGTACTTTCAAATGCAAACAATGACTTTGCTAAATACAAATTTCTAGACAAGTGTAGTGTAAATAAATCAATAAGGGTATTTATTATTCATTAAGTCCCAGTCCTATTAATTTTCTGTTGATAACGTATCTAGACCTTATATATAAAAATTTCGTGTTTGTCGCTGAACTCCTCCAAAACGGCTAGACAGATTATTATGACATTTTGTATGTTGGTAGGTCTGAGAATCGGTTGAAGGCTATTTTTACACTCCTAGTTGATAATGATGTCCCTTACCAGACTTTTTATAGACAAAACATTTTTTTTGTATTTTTACTACATTTACTACATTATGATTTCGCATTAAAAAATACTTATAATCCTAAATTTTCAGTCTTCTACCACCAACTCCATACAATATGGCAAAACAACGTTTACTGGGTCAGCTAGTAATAAAATAAAAACAGGCTGACGTCTATACATTATAGATATTGAAGAATAACTTATTTATAAAAAGATTTTTTTTAAAACATTTTTTTTTGTCAATTCTCTGTATTCTTGCAGAATGCAGTTTTCAACAATGTATTGGTATAATATGCTTGTAAGTAATAAAGATATAACTTAAATTATAGGCTCTATTTTACCGTAGTAAACTATCTTATTTCCACTGTCAAAATGAATATACTAAATTAATATACTAAATACATTCGAATGTGGTATGTGGATGAATAGTAGGCAATGTGTAACATAGTCAATTATTTATCCACATACCACGCGGGCAAAACCGCGGATGGAAGCTGGTAAATACATCAATAAAGTCAGTTTGATATTTGAAAGCCAAAATAGATGATGTATGTTTGAAAGGCATTTCAAACAATGTAGTAGACTAGCCATTGAAGATTTGCTATGATAAATCAAGCCTACTTATTAAGCTAATAAAGAACCTTAATAGTTCACCGTATTCTTCCCATTTATATATTATCTTTGGCATATATAGGTATAGCCAAATCGTTAATCATCTGTATAGACATGCATATATATATATATGTATTTATATAGAAGGCATGAAAGCCTCATGATATGACTGATGGACTTTGAAGAACTTGACTGGCTTTACGAAGTTATATACGTATACGAACAGCGAAGGGAAACGTCCTGAGGAAACCAGTGTGCCTGAGAGGCTTTCTTGATGCCAACTCGTACTAAGCTAACTAGACTATTGTCTTATCCCTCATAGATAAGAAGATACGTATGCTCAGTAGGACGTTATATGAAGTAGACAATTCCAATTGTTGCCATATTATCAAATATCGCGGAAAAACACAACAATAATAAATATTTAGATTTCATATACTTATGTACTAATGTATACGTCGGCATTGTACGCTAATTTAAGAATACTATGTAGTATTTTACACAAAAACAGAACTCTGGCAACATCGATCATGTCACGTCGACTATCTTCGAGCACCGTGATTAGTGCAGCATATCGATCCATCAGTAGCAGCTATCTTTTAGCCCTCAACCCCACCATTCAACATTCAAAGCGTACAATTATTAATCAAAATTTCCCACCGAACTTCCTCAAAACAAATGCCAGCCGAGTGACGTCATCCGTCTCTCAGTCTATGCCGTAGTATCGTTGACCCGATGCAGTTCTAGAGAACAGTCACGGACGCCGAAGGCCACTCCAGCCGTTACACAAAGCCGCTGATTTCGAACAAAACATAGGTATAGGTACTCGTGTTAGCAGCAAAAACTTATGAAACTATTCGGTGTATGAAACAAAAAAGAGCATAAAAACTGTTTGAAAAAGTCGTAAAGTTCAGTGGAGTCGGGTTGTCTACTGAGGGAGGTGAACCTTCAACCTAGACTGTCAACTTGGATTCCGGTAGACTTTGAGATGTACCTTTTTGAACATAATATGTTGACAAAACCATACCATCTAGAAGTACAATAAATTAGACAGGTATAGAGCGGGTTGAATGAATTAGCTGTAACTTAATCGTAATAAAGAACCCCTCAATTTGTAACCGCCAGATATTTGAGCTTTATATTTGTAGCAACAACAAAACAATTGAACAAAATTTGAGCACATTTTCAGCGCTTTAATTACATAATTCACCCAATTAGGAGCCCATTACGCGATATAAGGGGATAATATCAAACTGGAAACGCTAAAAGCCTTCAGAGACATACAGTTATTGACTATCAGAATGGAAAATCCTAATAATGTCGAGAATAATTAAGAAAATGTTTTTAATTGGATACTTTGAGTTAGGTTATTAATAATGCCAGCTTGAAGGCACGAACCTAGGCCTATAGATTGCCAGAACACGGCACTTTGGCCTATCGCCATAATCACGTTTGGCGCGCATGTTGCTAATCGACTTCGCTTGGAACACATGATCTACGTAATCGGAATACTAAAGAAACAACTACAGAAGTTCCACTGCTACAAATACACAAATAGCAAGGAGATGTGATATTAAAAGGTCTAAGTACAAAGAAGTGTAATAATCTAATCAAAATTAGAGCGAGATTCTCGCTCAAATTAAGCTGTCCGACTGGAGTACCTACCTCCGCCTTACGGAAGACTTCAGAGAAACAACAATAGTTGTGTTTCTGCAAGTGGGTAAAAGGTGAGCATTCTGATAGCGTGAGAATTCCGTTTCCTGACAGGGTATAAACATTATTTTTTTTAAATCTACATCGTTCTTTACAGGGTCTGCAACGATAGCTCTGGTGATCATCATCATCAAGGGTCTCGTCTCATTTGAGAGGGATTAGGCTATAGTCCACCACGCTAGCCTACTGCGGGTTGGCAGACTTCACATGCCATCAAGACAAATCTCTCAAGCGTGCAGGTTTCCTCACGATGTTTTCCTTCACGTCTATTGGATACGGTAATCACTTACCACCAAGCGGGCCGTAAGTTTGAAGTTATAATTATCAACCCATTATTGTCGCTCTGCTAGTCACGGGCCTCCTTACATTTGAGAGGGATTAGGCCTTGTAGTATTAAAAAAGTCACAACTCTCGTCTCAGGCCGATTACGGGACAAGCTTGGCCGACCAGCTTGAGAGACCAGCTCGTATAGATATCTCTGCGTTCGTGTTTTAAACAACTGTGGTTATTTTATGAAGTTGACCTTCTCAACGTGTTACGGGCAGTGTATAGGTAGGTATCCACGTCATGTCTCGAGTAACAGCGCTATGAACATTTTCGTCTAAGCTCGAAGGCCACACGACCAACAAACTGGTTCGCCATAAGTCATAAAATCGTGGGCTTCTATAAATACCTATAACAGACATTTGAGACGTGACAACAGGAGTTTTTAGCTGCTCTCTGAGAACAATCATTTTATTTATTTACTATGAATGTATTGTATACTATAATATACTGTGTAATGGATACAAGCTTGATGATGGATGTTGTGAATCTTTACAAATTTTAATATTACCTATCATGTCATGAGAATGATGAGAGATTTTCTCGGCATGCAGGTAGACTTTTAGTCATTCCTCATGCTATGGGATTTATAAATTTCCTAAGTATTAAATCCCGACTTATCGGATTACAGCATCCATAGTCACGGCTAAACTGATGTTATGTTAGTCTTGATGACCTAATTACTTCCAGCTACCCCACATTTTTGTTCTACTTCTTCTTCTGTAGCCTTAATCGACCAAATACTTGGTGTAGGCCTCCTTTAATCCTCTCCACTTTCCTCTGTCTTGGGCAATATTAGCATCCAGTTGCTGCCCGCCACTTTTTTGATGTCATCTTTCCATCTCTTTTGTGGTCGTCCTCGAGGTCTTTTCTGGTCCCATGGTCTCCATTCTAACACTCTTTTACACCAAGAGTTTTGCTTTGTGGCTAGATGACCCGCCCACTCCCACTTAATTTTTGTTAAATACTACCAATTCTATTTACACAAAACAAACTCACCGTATAGTATAATATACCTAGCGCGATAAAATCCGTATAAAGTTGTTTTATTCCCTTTTGAATTACATATACTTATAACATAGTCCATTAAAGAAAAAAGAAATAATGACATTAGATAACTTATATTACCAGAGCCGACATTGACAGCGTTTTTTATAATAAAATTTCTTTCAATCTTTGAATTAATTCCTCCGATAAAAACTATCTGACTATTGACAAATCGACTCTAATGGGTACAAAGTACATAACAGTGATTGATAATGATTGATTGATCATACTTTGCCATATCGCGCTTTTTTTAAATGAATGATAAGGCACTGATTTCAACTATACTTTCGTTAAAAAATCTTCCTCACTTCTTTTATCAACTCACTTATGGCCACAGTTCTCTTCTCATTTGAGAAGGACTATGCTGTAGTCCACCACGCTAGGCTAGTGCAGGCTTAACATGCCACTGATAAAGTCTCTCAGGCAGGTTTCCTAACGACATTTTCGTTCACCGTTTGAGCAAGTTATAAATACGCACGTAACTTCGAGTTTTCCACTTAATGATAATGTATTTTTAAAAAGCACAATTTCAGTAACTTTCTTTCTCAACATCAATGGGATATTTACTTCTCTCGTATGGGAATCGAACCAGCCGCCTGTGGCGAAGAAACAACTGCGGAAATTATACTCTTAAAAAAATAATTGAAAACCGATTTTATCTTAAATAATAGTAATTTTTTTAAACGTTTAATTGTACCTGTTATTTATATTTAACTCCCGTTTCATTAAGAAATAACTCCCACTAAAGTTGTTAGACATCTCAATAATTCCAAAATAAAACTAATTAAAAACGCTACTATGAGATTCTTCAAGGAAGGTAGTAATTACACTAGCACTACAAATTTTACCTCGGTGATATTTATTTCCCAAAAAATCAACATCACATTAAATTAATACCCTTCCGCCGAAATCTTAATTATTCTTACGCAACGACCACGCTTGAGTACAACCGCTAACACAGATCTCTGAGCTAGCGTTATCTGTTTACGGCATAATAATCTTTAAGGAGGTATTTAGAGAGGTGATTTTTTCGTATACTTTTAAGTTTGTTGCTAACTAGAGAAGGTCGTCTCGTCACGGGAGACGCGTATGGCGTAACAAACTCGACGCGGTACGCTTCCTCTGCTTTGGGTGGTGAACAGAAAGATTTGTAGAACTATTTGGGGTTCTACGCACGTGAGAAAAATATTCCAAGAGTACGGTTGCTCGGTAGAGTAAAACAAAAAGACAGAATACGAATTAAGTGCTTACCTATATAATACGTATTTGTAAACGTTAGTGTTGATGACTGTACACGTAACGCGGTATCAAAGTGAGCATACTATCAGGCCTGTCGTTGCCAGTGATAAGCAGAGGAGTACAGATGTACACCCAAAGTTTACCGATATTACATTCTATTTAAATTAAAAGGAACTTTAAAGGATCAGAATTAATTACTTGCTTCCATTATAAAACTTATATTTAGTACATAACCTAATTACTCCACTAAGCGGGCACTTGTTTCGGAAAATTGGTATGCAAGTTTAAGAAAATTAAATTATATTCATCTATAAAGGCTTTAAGGCCTACTTTAAAGTAAATACTCATGACAATATTTAAAAATGTAAAGCATTATAACCTTAATTGACTAAATATGTGTCTGAACAACTCACTGTGTATTATATTGACAAGACATTATGGATAAGAAATTTTGTTTTGCGAATTGTGTAATTGAACATGACAATATTTTGAAAACACTTATTACTAGCTTTTACCCGCGACTTCGTCTGCGTAAAATTAGTAATTTTATCCGCATGCAAACTTCTAACCCCATTTTCTCCCTGTTAATGGATGATTTCCGGGATGAAAACTATCCTATGTCATCTGAATCGGTTCAGCGGTTATTGCGTGAAGAGGTAACAGACAGACAAACACACTTTCACATTACTTTCGATATGAATCAAACAAAGGAACGATAATTACTATTATTATGACTATTACTATTAATTATTATGATATAAGCACAGGCTTGCAGGAAAAGAAATGTTTTGAAATCCCAATTAATCAAGGTAATAAATACTTCAAGATGCAATCTTTGAGAATTTTATAGAAAAACCCGAATAACACTAATTGACCGGGAAATTGAATTCAGGTCCCATTAATTTACGTCCGGGAATACGGCTAGAAGATATGAGCAAAGATTGATTTCCTGCTTGACGATAGAGCTAGTGAAAGAGTGAATGTTTACACCTTATTTTCATTCATTTAATAGTGTTTAGAAGATCCATTTGAAGAAAATTTATTCCACTTCAGCAAAATTATTTTATTTTATTATTATATCTACGTTGTGATATCCTAGGGGTGTAACTAGTGGACTGTGAAGATAAAGGTCTCAAGTTCAATCTCGACACACTAATGACTTCTCAAAGTTACGTGCGTATTTATCACTTGCTCATACGGTGAAGGAACCTGCATGTCTGCCAACCCACACTAGGGTAACGTGACTATAGCCCATTCCTTCTCAAATGAAAGGAAGCCCGTGGCCAGGAGTGGGTCAAAAAATCGGTTGATGATGACTATATCTACACGTTAGCACGAAAAACGTTTCAATAATAACATATTCCAAATGTATATAACATTAAAAAACAAAAACAGCATTACGTTAAAACAATGCGCACAGAAATTTGAGAACAAATTGCTGCTTCAACTCGTGGGATACTCCGTAATGAGCGCCTGCGCATAAGGCCGTGTACACACCGTTGAATTTCTTCGATAAAAAATCAAATGTTATTTGTCAAATTATTATTTTAACAGAGGCATGATTATTTTTTATATGAAGGGGACAAACGAACATGCTGGTCACCTGACGGTAATCGATTACTGCCGCCCATGGACATCAATATAATATAAATAACATGGGGTCCGAGTGCCTCAGCGCTTTTTAAAGAAATATTGAAACGCTTGGTCGACGTTTCACGTGACCCAAAGGCTGGCCTATATTTTGGACAAAGAATTAGCATTGCCATTTAACGTGGCAATGCCGCCGGTCTTCTGGGCACTCTACCCCCTGACAGCGACGCGGCCGAGAATTTTGACGCCCTATAACAAAAAATATATATTATATTTATTTATTTTTTAGTTTGTAAATAGTAGTTTTTAATTAATTTAATGTATAATGTGCTATTAGTTGTATTTCTTGTTTAAAACAATAATAATCCTTATAAAGGTTAAAAAAACGCTTTTATTTTCCGATAAAAACCACAAATGTATACTAGCCCTTAGCATACGATCGTGTGTGTAGACAATTATACTTGTACATGTGTGTTTATGTGTATATGTAACAATGAATTCTGAACGCAACTGTACCAGAACATAAATTGTTACATCAAATTACCCGTTCCTTACCTAATTTTAAATTTATGTCTACGCAAATATCACTTGATCAAATATCACTTGATCAAGTTAATAATGTCATTTGACAAGTTTATCGCGAAAACCTTTTGCAATAAGGAATAATATTTATTGTTTACATTACATTCGTAGTGCATTTTGAAATAGTCAATTGAACTATTGCATGTAACTCTTTCAATAGATAAACTGATTTACATTCATTACAGTATACATACATACATACACAGTAATTTGTGAATTTCTTACTTATCCTTTTGAATAAGTTTGTTGATAAGGGTCAAATTTCAACAGGACACTGGGCTATATGATCATAAGACTAATGTCTAAATAAACATCTACAAAATCTGACGAAATTACCCAAAAACAATATCACTAGGTCTTACAAAACCGTACAAACCGCACGTCAGTCATTAGGAAGCTGATGCAGCACTCTACATCATCACCTAAACGACACTCTGACTGTATGCACCTCAGTAGCTTCCTATTTAATTTCAACTGCCTTATTTATCCGGTAACACCTAGTGCTGCTAGAAAGATCCTGTAGATACATTTAAAGTAGTGTTAGGTAGTGCTATAATAATAACATTTAGCCTAATACAATATATTCAGATTAGTTAATTTAATAAATATAATTCTTTTAAAATAATTTAAATTGCATTATGATCTGATTTAATTAATTAATTCATTGGTTTTTGTTTTGTTTTGTCGTGGCTTATATACCCTCTTCGGGTAAAAGACTCCTCCAAGGACTTCCATTTTTCTTTGTGTCAAGCCAAGTGTATCCAATTCTCTCCACTTACTCTCTTCTTTACTTTTACCAGTTCATCTGTCCATCGCACATGAGCGGCCTCTAACCCTGCGACCTGTAGGGCCTTGCCAGTTCACCACTCTAATAGTCCACCTATCGTCGTTGTTCGATGGCTGATGTATGCGTGCTGTCAGTATGGACAGGTCAACTCAAAGCTGAACTGGTGCTTTCTTCAAAAGGCCATCTCAGACTGACCTACATCGTCAGGCTCACATATTGTAAACAAAGATCTTTGGACTTTAAAAGAGACCATGATTCTCTGAGTTTGTTTCGGCATTTCTTCTCAGAGGTCGTCAGTTAGGAAATGCCGACGCCAACTAGATACTAAAAAAAATAATATTTACATGACTTGTAAAAGTGTCTTTAAAAAGACCTATTTACAGAAATAAACAATCATTCAATCATTCAATCAAAACGGGCTACGTGTCCCGCCCATTTTCATTTCATTTTCAGCGAGAAAGTTAAAGCGGTTGGTTACTCTGGCTTTTTTGGTTAGGTAGTGTTAATGACCCTAAAAACATATCGACGAACTTTCTCTCCGCGTATACTCATCACTACTGCTCTACCTAATCGTTTGAGTCGTAAATTAAACACACTAAAATATGGAAACCAAAGTGATCAGTTATATTTATTATAATTGATGAAAATTACAACGTTACGTGACTTTATTATTCGTCGGAGTTATATTTATTTATGTATAATAATTATGTTATCACGACATTGGATTAATTTAATAATTTATGAGTTACATTATCATAATCGTGGACCAAGTATTAAACTAAACCTAATCTAAAGGATAGAGTAAATATTTCACTAATATTGACTAAAGTTAGACTGCGGACAAAGCAAAAGTAGCATGCAGGGATAGCGCTTGAAAGCGTTGGCTGGCGGCTGTAGTTTCTGCCTAACCCTATGGGAAAAAGGGGTGAGTGTATGCATGTATGTAAAACGACTAAAGCATTATGAAAGTTTAAAGCTAGAATATACTTAACATACCAAGTCGCTTGTATCTTCAAAAGGTGCAGCAGAGATTTTGTAATGTTCATCCATAATTAATCGCTACATTTTATTTCAAGTCCATGGACTAATATACATATTCACAGTCCATCACAGAGTTTTAGATCCCATAAATGAGACTAAAGCGGCAGTATAAAACTAGTTTTAAAACATAACGGCTAAGTTTATATTCTGCTCTCTAGATAGCTATGTTATTAGCCTAGTCGGGGCACATACAGCCCGCCTGATGGAAAACGGTTACTGTACGTAACCTGTAGACGTTTGCAACACCAAATGTGTCGCTCGCGCATTGCCTACCCTGTAGAAACCATCTAGGTTTCTTAAAATTAGGGAGTTACTGAATTGACAGCAAACGGAATTCCCATGCTGTTAACCTTACTCACTCGCAGAAATACAACTATTGTTATTTCACTGCGGTCTTCTCAGTCGGGCAGCTCAATTTGAGCGAGGATTCTCGCTATACCCTGCCAATATTGAATTTGAGTCTGACGTTCTGAGTTTGATTTGCAGTCTGAAGTTTAGTCTTGTGCTCGATTGCAGTAGAGTTTCTTTTATTATATGTATAGTCATGTGATCCACCTACCTAAAAGCTCCAATCTTGGTTGTACAATCAAGCCTATCGTTGTTCTAAAGCCAACAAAGAGTCGGACACGACATGCAAGATTACCGACAGCGCGCTCGCGTACACTCGGGCCCACTTGGCACATACAATCCCCCGCTGAGCCAAAGAACTACGGCGTCTATTTAACAACAGGTGGGCCTCCACATCTCGCCATTCTTTACAATAACCACTATGCTTTATAAAATATGGCGATTTTACGGCTTGGATAAATAACTTGGCATTCAACGCGCTTTCACAAAATAGCAACAATTCAGATTCTGCATACAATAGCGCCACATCCTAGAGTGTGGGCGGCGTGTGACTCACTAGGATACCTAAGTCCTGTTACACACAATGCAGCCATAGAGTGGCCGGATATTGGTTTTGGGACATTCCAAACAGCTCATAAGTCCGGCCAGTTGCAATAAGTTTGTATTATTCACAAAATTATGAGAAAATCGAGCATGAAGTGCATTTAAATTAACAGTTTTATATAAATGTGAATCATTACAATTTAGACTTTATGGTATAGAAGTTCCAAGTTGCATGACGAGATTTCATAAAAATATATTCATAATGTGACAGACTACAAGGTCCCATTACGTATACAGTTATTTTATTCTAAAGGATCCCATAGATTAAACGTCATATATACTCAATTACATTCAGATTCACAATAAATTATTGCTCTTAAAGCAGTTCCTATTTATTCTTGGCCCAGCTTAAGTCCAGTTCGTGTACTACTGCCCTAAAGGCATTAAGCTGGGAACCTAAACACTACAGCGTGGAGTAACTGTAGTGTACTCCAATCTTTATGTAGGTGTACCTTTCTAATTGACGTAAATCTAGAAAGCTGACTACATTAATATTTCTAGTCTAGTGGCCCGACTGTATTTTCTATTTTATCATTGTAATGAACATAAATTAAATTACACACTTGAATTAATTTAATAACTCGATGGATAATTTTGTTTTAAACACAGAGCTCTACTACTGGTTGTCGAGAAATTAGTCAAAATGTTCTCCAAATGTTTGACGGAAAGTGTAACTTAATCTTAATGGACTTAAGGTATTTTTATGTGAAAAAATACCTTAAGTTCATTAAGAATAAGTTACACATTTCAGACAAAGTCAAAATATCGTTTATTCAAAGTAGGTCAAATTTAATTGGCACTTTTGAACGTCGAAAATAAAAACATATACTAACACGCCTTTTTTTTTTAGTGCGGAAAAATCCTTTACGGACCTTCTGGTCGCCTGGGGAGGCGACAGGGTATGTCGGACTCCGCATGAGCGTTTACCGACTAAAAAACCGCACCCGTCAACGCCACCAACCCTATTGCCGGGGCCATGGGTTTATTCGGATATACTAATACGCTTGTCGTCCCAGAAGGGTAACGCAGAGATGTACAAATGTAAACCCACATTTGTACACCTCTCATTTGTTTTAACTCCGAGCTACTACTGAGAATTTCGTAGAATAGAAAAACCCAATAACACATTGCTTGACATGGGAATGGGACCCAAGACCTTTTGCTCAACAGTCGCCCTAACAATCACTAGACCAACGAGGCAGTGTATAGACTACATCGCACATCCAATTACTAGTCTACGAATAACAATGGTATACCTCACGTCACTTCTAAAATGTTGTAAGAAGCAAATTTGCCTAAGTAAACATAACATTTTGCACTGCTTTAGCTACAGCTAAACATATTTTAGCTCTTAATTATCGCTATTAAAGTCTAAAATACATTAATAACGGAATGAGTATATATAGAAACAAAGATTAACAAGAACTACATGTACCTAACGTACTTTTACAAGCTACATATTTTATGTGGCTTGTATAAAAACTATAAATTTTAATTAGGTTGTCGTTATGCTTATTGTCTGTTTACATTATAATTAACTTAAAAAATATAAAATTCTGATGACGACATGCTAGTTAGCAATATAAATCATAAGTTTTTGAACTAATTATTACGGTACTTAAACGTTCTATCATTGCGATCATTTATCAAACGTATGAATAAAACGAGAGCATTTTTTGCTCACATTTTAACATTATCCATTTGAGAAAGAGGAGGAACTAAACGAAACTATATTTATTAGGGAGGCCTATTATAGCATTTAAGCCTTTAACATTTATTATTGTCTGAAACGTATACTGGACCTCGATATGTTGAATGACATAACGTTTCCAAAAAAATATTATTTTTTTATTTTTTATTTATTATACATCATCAACCCATTAATGTCCCACTGCTGGGCTCAGGTCTCCTCTCAATTGAGAGGGATTAAGCTATAGTCCACCACGCTAGCCTACTGTGGGTTGGCAGACTTCACATGCCATCGATGTATTCCTTCACCGTTTGAGCATATGATAAATACGCACATAACTTCCGAAAAGTCAGTGGTGCGTGCCTTGGGTTCGAATTCGAGACCTCTGACATCTCAGTCCACTGGTCACACCGCTAGGCTACCACAGCTCATATTTATTAATGAGTAATGTATTTATCCACCTTTTTTTATACAACATGGGTGGCAAACATGCTTACTGCCTCGTCTGATGGTAAACGGTTACCGTAGCCTATAGACATTTACAACAACAGGTGTCGCTCGCGCGTTGCCGACCGTTTAGTTTACTAAACTGACAGCAAACCGAATTCCCATGCTGTCTGAATAGTCACTTAATGAGCTCTGGTAACCTTACTCACTCGCAGAAACACAACTATTGTTGATTCACTGCGGTCTTCTTTAAGACAGAGGTTTCCCCAGTCGGCAGCTCAATTTGAGCGAGAAATCTCGCTATGCCCTACCTCTCGATAAACTGTTGACGCGCTGCCTATATATAATTGACTATTTTATCAAGTCTATAGATATTCTTTCTATTCTATACTTGAGATTGAAACTGATGGTAGGATCGAATGGTCCGCTGGATTAGTCCTCATGTGTTCAGGGAATTTTTTTAGAAAGAGAGAAAAGGTTTTTTTGTAGGTACACATACATTATGCATTTTGTGGATTCAAATCTCGTCCTTATCGACTTTAGCCTAATCCTTGTTCCTAGAAGAGAATACGTGCCCAGCAATGGGACGATAAAATATGTTCTTAGGGTCTTTTTCTTTTTATTGTCTTCGGTGGGAAACCTTCCAAAGGCACCCGACTTCTTCTGAGGAAGAAACCGGAGAGTGTGGGATTTCTACCTCATTAAAACCTCCCCTGTGCTCACCATCAGCACATAATTGGAGTTCCCGGGTCTATCCTCTTAAAAGATCAACTCATTAAATTTGTTCTTGGGATCTAGAATACTTTTTACTTATTAAAAGTCAAATCAAATAAATGTTAACTTTGTAAATAAATAACTTATCCATATAAAGTCTCAGACGCATTTTCCATAATCTACTAGACTGCGCATACGATCGACTTAAGTTGGTTACAGTTATGGTGTTGTCTAGAAAAGACAGTCGCTTGATTGTCAGTTAGACCCATAAGGAAATATAGCTAATCATGAAATTGACATGTGACCTGTTTTACCGACGTCACGTATACCTATGTCGGTAAAACAGGACGTTGTCCTATCATAGACTATCTATATATATCGGGCTGGCTTTTAAGATGTTTTTAATTTATGAATTGCTTCAATTTCTTCACAAAAAATCCATAAAAGAAAATGAATTATAGGAGTTGCCTTTTTTTTTTTGATTAATCAGTTTTACGAAATTAACGCGTGATCTGTGAACCTATTCGTTCATCTTGATTCTGTGGATGACGATGATTTCGAGCACATCTATTGAAGTGCATAACGGTAAATTGGCCGCATATATGTATATTATATTGAAAATACCGTACGCTTAAAATCTTACGGATAAATGCATATACCTAATTTATGCTTATGAGACAAGATTATTTGATGTTCGACTTTTTTCCGTTAAAATACTTTTGAACGTCGCGCGTCGTCCATATTTCGTTCTGAGTAAAGGAGGGTTAGGTCGATAATATCGCGATTACTTGGAGAGTAACTGTGCCTATATCCGCTAGCTTCTAGCCTAGTGGTAATCAGGCTTACCGTCTTAAGATCTTATCCTACCTGTCAAATAAATATACAAATCGTGTAAGGTAAGGATTTCCAACGGTTTCTATCGCGTGGGCCGCACACAACGCGGCGGTACAGTAGCCTACTAGCTGGGGTCAAAGGCCATACAACTAAGCCTATTTATTTAATATAAATAACGGCTTCCGAGTATATAATATGAAGATATTAATTTTTGATTAAGTCCTCAAACTGTACGAACAGAACTAATCTTTTAACACGTGTTGGGTTTTTAAACTCTGATTCATTAAAATGTAATTTGTATAACGGAAAAACGGTCACGATTTTCTCAACGGTATGCGGATTCTGCCAACTGTTATTAGGCCAGCGTGGATGACTATAGCCTTAGCTTTTCTTAGAAGAAATCCTTGTCCAACAGTGGAAAAGATAATGCATCTTTCTAGGAATATAAAGCCTCGACTTTTCAACTAATATTTGCTTCATATACATGTTTTTTTGAGATTGACTTTCATTCATACTCTCAACACAGCCAAAGAATTTTCAAATATTCTTTTAACTAATTGATTATCTTTCAAGCCGCAACTACAAAATTCTACAGCTTTTCCAAGCATCATTTGCAGTTATGTAGTAGGCAATTGACTCCAGTAGTCAGTAGTAACATTTGAAGTAATGTCATGCCATTCTAACGAATATATTCAAATCTGTTGAACCAAGCCGGCGCGGCGTCTTCGTTAGGTAAATATGTATCGACGCCAAACCGGCTCGGATCCGGTTCGTCACAATTGTCTATCTATTACCAGCCGATGGCGACGGCGACGCAGGCGGCGGAGCTCGGCTGACGTACGGTGACCCGTTTACATACGACGATTATTTTATACCCGTATTTTATGTGACGCATTATTTTGGATAGATCTATTAATAAAAGGGAGCGCACTATATAATTTGATACAGAACCTATAATGGTAGATTGAAAGAATATTAATAAGTATCCTTGGATCAGAATTGCTTCCCAAATATCAACTCAGTTTTTTTTTTTCTAAGACCAGCAATGCAAGTCTTCCAGTTCACATCATAATTTAATACGCAAGCAAGCAAATGTAAATACAAATATGATATTGAGTTTGTTTTAATATTTCAATATTTATTAAAAACCGTTTTCTACGTAACTTTTTTTATCTGTGTTGTAGTAACATAATGCAAACTTACATAAAATTTATAAAACGCATGTGTACACAGGTTCATAGCAGGTGAGCTCCAAAATATAAAAAAACACAATTACAACTATGTAGATTTTATGCAAGCAGATGAACTCCAAAATATAAAAAAAAACACAAACACAAAAGAAAAAAATATGCATAAAACCTGCATAGCTGTACTATGCAGGTTTTATGCATATTTTTTTTAAGCGTGAAATTGTTTGTCAAAGTGAAGTCGATGGGTGTAAACGGGCTATAACGGTCAATCAAAAACGCTGTGTGGGTCACCCGTTCACAAAAAATCGGTGATTTTGTATCAAATATCGCTTATAGCTAGTTATGCTTTTGTGAAACTATGTATCATTGATGTACCAGCCCACGTTTTTATAAAACAGCAACCATATTTGAAATTACTGCTATAACGAGATTTATGAGTAAAGAGTCTTTCTCGTCCAATCATAGCTCAAAGAATTAGCAAGCTGAAGAGAGTAGCAACGGACAAGTCTCGAAGTACGGACAGGCATTGAAGGTATAAAGTTCTCGTGTGGATTGGTCTCAGCAAACTTCCACGAAGTTAGCTAGGACCGACCAGTAATTCTGTTTGATTTATCTACCTTGATGTCTACTGGGACAAAGTTACGTCCAGCTGTGGGCCATCATGGTGATAGTTTTTTAAACATTTACCCATGTCATGTAGCATGAGATATGAAACTCTATAGACTTCAATCTTATACAGTCATCGATTACTAAGAAATTTAAACCACAATAGGTACTGAAATACTCGGAAATACTCATATTTATTTATTGTAATGACTAATTAAATATTTAAGTTTATCTGGAGCGGATAAAACCTATCTTTTAATCATATTGAATATTGAACCCATACAATAAAATAGCTGTTCATTAGAGGAACTAGTTGGAGTCATCGACCTCATTAGAATCAGATTAGTTAGTGGTATTATTAAACACGTGCTGGCTACAAATGTTGGATCCAACAGTCCAACGCCAACATTGGACATTGCACAATATTTATTGATGGTTTAGTTAATAAGTTTGATACTGCATGCAGATATACGGAGCGATGGACGTATCTATATGCCAATGTATTCACGTTGAGGAGTTCAGAGAATTTCAATACACTACTGATTGCTCATTAAGAGTGCTATTAATAAATAAATAAACGTCTTTATTGAATGCAATACAATTGCGGTTAGTTAAACTTCCCTAAAGCGATATTGTTAACTGTCATGACTACTAAATCCGCAAGACAACGTCGTTAGTAGGATCCGGGTATTTCACTTAGTATAATATTTTGAAGTATAACAGTGTAAAATTTACAAAGAGAGATAGTTTGTCGTGGTATATGTTTGCGCTGTAGACCATTTTTGGTTTCAGTGAATGAGACCTAGCTCAAAATATTTCGCGTAAATCTTTCGGCAAGCATCAGGAGTTTTCTGACAAAATTATAGTATATAAGTAGTCAGGCAGGACTCAAAAATATCAATTTGACTATGGGTAGACGGTAGACCGCGCTAACACTAGATTTTATAAGGAATTCCTCTTGCATTTTGACTAGGTCTCTTAGGGCATTCGTAGCTGTTGTTACTTTGTTTTTAAGTTAAGACCTGGCTGGAGGAACTCTTGGATCTTCGCCAGTTTGGTCGATTCAGTTGTATAAGTTCGATACCTACTTCGAACTATTGACTACAACTATGTGAAACATAACTTTAACGTTAGCTTGTATACTAACAGTTCATGCTGAGATAAAATATGAGCCAATTACCAAGACTCCTAGACAGTTCCAGCTCTCAGTCTCAGGCTTCACTGCTCTCAGTCAGGCCCTGACTGTCCAACATGCGTCAAACCTTCAATTATAATATATACCTACTTACCTTGCCTTCATACAGGCTACCCCGTTTACCAAGCATTTAGTTAAGTACATAAAACCGTGATCCACACATACATACGTGGCTGTTTGATATGACTCACAGTTCATGCCATACAAAGGTCGTTCAACTTACGAATTCGCGGTAACCTTATCATATCGCTGGGAATAACAATGACAATAAAATAAATTGGAATCTTAACTTCTTTCGAGTGCTCTTCTGTCGTATGCGCTCCTAATACAATTTTCTTCTTTTATTTATTTTTAAGATTAAGACTGCTATATTATATATACCTCCTAGTCAGCTACAGTTTAGGACGTAACACAGTCTCAGAACTTTGGCCGTGTTTTATATTTCATGTGACTGGTTTACAACCGAATTCTTCGGTATATTTTAAAATATCTGTTCGTTATGGAATCAGTCGCGTTGGTCTGTTATATTCTGAGAGCCAAACGAATATCCTACTGATCTGGAATTATAGTGCAATACCTTACGATAAGTAAGTAATACAAGGGGCTAAATCGTTTTCCGTCCAAAGTCTTCAACCAATGGTGTTACCAGTATTGGTTAAAGCTTTAACAGTTAATTTCTAAATAGTCTTCTGGAGAAAAATGTACCAGGGTAACATAGAATATGAGGAACGAAAACACAAAAGCACATTCACACATTTCATCTACACATTACTCGACTAATGAGGGCGGAACCTATGTGGTTACATAAATATGCCTATAATGCACAGAAATTAACACATATGTGTGACCGTGTGACTTACTGTGAATCCATCCACGTGTTTTCGCCAATTTTGTGGGTTATTGTACCATTAGAAGACGTCAAACAACATATATGACGTTAGTGTTTTGTGTACCAACTTGTTATTAAAACGTTGTTATTTTATTTGCACATACAATTATTGCTATGTGTTTTTGTCTTTTTACGGAAACGCGTGGGAATATCAATGAAACGCTTGGATCGTATATGTATATTATATTTTTATTTGAAGTAGAAGATTCTGAAGAAAGAGCTCAAAGAAGAAATATACCCAGTGATTTAACATCTGACTAGAGATTTTTTGCGTGTCGAGTTATGCCGTAAAATATTTAAATAAATAGTTTATTAGAGGATAGTAATTAGCTGCCTATAATATCGTGATAGGTTACTAGGTATTTTGTCAAAAAACTAAAAGCCAGTCGGTAGAATACGCAATGTCGACAAAAGTTAACACTGAACACAGAGTAAGATAATGTTTGCTTTTTGCCAACAAAGGAGACATTACAATGTCTCGTGAAAACCAAAGATCAATGAATGCAGGTATGCAGGCATACTTCAGTGATTGAAAAAAATATCGATAGTGAATTCGTATTTGTTTCGACCCTTTTAGAAAATTAAAGTTAACGTCAAGACGAAGAGGTACTACCCTACTTATGACTAGACCTACATCATCAGACTCCGCCTGTAAATAGTGAGGATGACTTCGAAAAACCATAAATATAATCATCATCATCAACCCATAAGTGTCCCACTGCTGGGCACGGGTCATTTGAGAGGCTATACCACGACGCTAACCTGCTGCGAGTGGGCAGACTTCACATGCCATTGAGAAAATCTCTTACGCATGCATGTTGTTTCATTTGTATTTGTCTTCACGATGTTTTCCTTCACGCATGATAAATACACACATAGCAATAATAAGAACCTATAACACCTAGTAGCTAGCAGTACCCAGTAGTATTTATCTTAGTGGGTAGTTTAATAGTACTACTTAAATAAGACTATCTGTACTCAAATTAAATGTAGCGGCTATAATTTAAAGTAGGTACTTGTAATGTAACATAAAAATTCATACGGCATAGATTGAGTAGGTGGGTGCGCGGATACTGGTTCACTTGACTTGCGCGTGCGCCGGAGTAACTCACCCACGCGCCGCGCCGTGCCGAGCCGGGTCACAGCGAGGGTTGTCAACGTATTTAATTATTATATATTTAGGAAAATATTCCTGGCTATATATTGTAAATATATACATATTGTACATCCATGACTCGGAAACAAATGTTGATGCTCATCACACAAACATTTGTCCTTACCGGGATTCGAACCCGGGACCCATAGCACAGAAGGCAGCCTTAACTACCCATGAACTACTCAGGTCGTCTATTGATTCACTGCGGTATTCTGTAAGGCGGAGGTCCTTCCCCAGTCGGGCAGCTCAATTTGAGCGAGAAATATCGCTATGGGCTACCTACCTACCGTAATTTTGATAGGGCCATTGATTCCAATTTTATAATCAGTTGTTTTAGGAAAGTAAAATATGTATAATAACGAGTAAAAACCTCTTTGCTTTGCAGTTGACTGGTAATGTCAAAAAACCGTAATACGTTACTTATATCATATTATCTTGTCCTGTCAAACTCAATGGTGACCTCAGGTATCTTCTCATTCGACAGGGTTCAGGCTATAGTCCACCACGCTAGCCTATCGTGGACTGGCTTACTTCACATGCCATCGAGAACGTCTCTCAGAGATACAGGTGTCCTCACGATATTTTCCTGCACCGTTTAAGCATGTGATAAATACGCACGTAACTTCAAAAAGTCCGTGCGTGCCTTGGGATTGAACTCGAGACTTCGCAGTCTACTGGCACACCACTAACTTAACCCAACTCGTAATACGATACTTATACAACTAATAGAAAGAAGGAAGAAAGAAAAAAAAATTGTGACTCGCACAGGTATACACACATAGGTACATAAAATAAACGTTATTAACACAAGAATGAGGTTATAAAAACACTAGTACTGAAACCAATATTTCACTAACAATGTCTTTTTCGGAAGTCTATCTCAGTCTCACCAATACAGCAAGTTTTCAAATAGCCCTGTCAGCGTTCTCTAAGTTTCCTTGACGAATTTAAAATTATGACACTTTAGTTTTCTGAAACTCGACAACCCTAGGTACACGTCATAACAAATTTATCTAGCCTAGTTATATGGCTACGGTCGCATCCGGGATAAATCCCTATATTCCGCGAATTCAAGACGTTAATCTAGCTTTGTGGTTGCTTAATACTGAGAATATTGTCACCGGCCATATTAATTTCTATTCAATTACATTAAACTCGAAGATATAATGTGTGTGTAAACGTATTTATGTTTAGGGCCTCCACAAACAGCAGACTTTATGTCATGCGATTTTTTTATCAATATGAAGTACAGTAACAGTTTGATATCGGCCGTTTTAAAAGTTTAAAGAGCACACAATTTCATTAAAATTTGTTTGTCTGCCTACTACTTAATCAATGTCGGGATCATTTTCATTAACGCACCCTTGACCGATTTTTAATCGGCCGACTCGGTGTATATTTTTCCTGATTACCGCTTTTCAATTGCTATCCATTTTTACTTGTTGAAACTTTTATTGCTTAAATAGGAACAGTATTTTTGTAAATACATAGAAATATCCATGATCCAGGTAATCACATCATTACCCCTACCGGGCAGCCTTTAATATCGCTCAATCGCAGCTTGCCAATCGGGTCGTCGATAATAAAACGTCTGTGGTCTGCGAAGGCTCTTAAATATTGAATATATATGTACGTTAATGGCTTAACACTTAAATGGTATTTATTACTGACACCCGATATTTTATATCTCTAAGAAGAACCATTGAAACAATCTTTAAAAGTTTAAGATCATGTCTCTTAAAGTCTAGGCGTTCTTATTTTTAAATATATTTTAAATCAAAATATTTATATTTCTAACACAAGGCACGCACTACTGACTTTTCAGGAGCTATGTACGTATTTATCACATGCTCAAACGGTGTAGGACAACATCGTGAGGAAACCAGCGTGCTTGAGAGACTTTCTTAATAGTATGTGAAGTCTGCCAAACCCCCTGTAGGTCGGCGTGGTGGACTATGGACCTAATCCCTCTCAAATGAGAGGACACCCGTGCCCAGCAGTTGGACAATAATGGGTCAATGATGATGATGATGATTATTTCCCTAAACATAAGTTTTATTTCAATTAAAATATTTCGTACCACGCCGAGACCAGTATACATGACAGCGAGCAAATTTTGTTATGGTCCTGCTTTCGTGCATATCTCTAAACTAAACCTTAAAGTAATAGGTACCTGTTGATATTAAATATTATGTTTATTGCTAAAGCTATGAGGCCACATAAAGTTAACTTTATTTATGTTCGCGTTGGAGAACGTATCGAATGACATCGCCGCGTAGTAAAATTGTTATTGTTACTATGAGGTTTCGGTATCACATCGATTACTGACAATATTTTATCACTGTCTTTAAGTAAATCTTAAGGTTTTCTCTCACGCACATATGCTGTATACACACGTGTGATAATGTGCATCGGCAAGCTTACCTATTGCTATTTTTTTTGGGATATGCCCGCCACAATATACCTACTGCAGTTTATGACTCCAGTAAACCGAAATCAACAATAGTAAATAATAATAATAAATAATAATAGTAATCCAGAAAATCATCAAGACAATGAAACCCGACGTGTCCCAGAGGAATAATTATGAAGCTTATTAAAACTAATTTTTAACGTTTCAATCCCGACGCGACGTTTAAAATCATCACTAGTTATTCTGCGCGTAAAGCGTTCAAGCTTGAACTGCTGAACCGATTTCGATGAAGTTTTATATGGAGATAGTTTGAGACCCGGGGAAGGTTAATTTTTGTCCTGGAAATCATTCCTTAACTCTGTAATAAGTTTTCTACAAAAGATCTTTTCAAACATGGACCTCACATATTATAAACAAAAACATACTTAGCAACATAATTATAGCGGTGGATTACAACTCTCCCAGAGAATGCAAATACAATTTGCCTCTACGTTAACGCTACCATTATTGTCGGCATTTAATTAATTCAAATCGAGCGATCCCACAATACTCCCGGTACTTATAATACTTATAATCTGAATCTTACAGTCTTATCTCCGGGACAGTTGCTCGCCTCCATAACGGCTTATCTGCTTAACAATGGCAATTCGTTCTTGTTGCTTTTAAATCTTACTTTATAAACATTCGAGGCATACAAAAGTTATATTAAGAGCAGGGCTATGAGACAAGCGAGATGCGAATGAAAATAATCGAAAATAAAATAAATAATGTGACTATAATTCTCTGATACCAACGTTTTTTTTCTGTGGAGTCAAAACGCCACCTAAAACATAAATATAAAATAAAATATGCTAAATGACTTCAAAATACTGTTAACAGAAATAGTGGGTTATATTTATTTTGCTTTTAGAATTTAGATTTAATTTCTAAAATGACGATAGACATTTAAATAAAACAATTATTTATTCGAATTTCATTGCGCCATGGGAGGCTCTAGGAAGAAATATGTACGAGTTTTTTATTTCATTCAATAAAAAAGCAAAACTGACTTCAAAAAAACGTTAAACAAAAACTCCCTACATAAACAGCGAAAAATAATGCCGGAGCCAAATCATAGTTTAGTGGGTGTGAATGTTATCTGGTGGGGGCAAACGTAATACAACCTATTGGCTACTACCATGGTGACTACCATATGGTAAACCGACTTCAAACTGACAGTATTTTTTGTTTCTCAGTGATTCTAGATGTGCGGCTTATACCACAAATGTGGCAAAAAAGATTACGGCCCTCCTACCTGGTTACCGTACCCTATACGGACGTTTGCAACACTAGAGGTGTCAATAGCTAGTTGCTGACCCACCCTCTTTTTTGAAGTCGGATGAAAGGCTTTCAGCTCTTCATTACAAATCTGATCTATCTTCGAGATGCGGATTTCGTTGCCCCAACATAAGTACCAAAGACTAACCGCCATTCCCTATTAGAAGTTTCAATAAAATTGGTTGCCAGTATAAATAAAATGTTATTTGTAACGGAGTACATTCTCGCCATTCGGTACCGATCACTTTTATAGTTTGTAACGTCTAGACGCACTAAGATTTATTTTTTATTACCTACAATAAAAACTTAAGACTAGTTAATCAATCACGTTGTGTTTAAATTTCTTGAAGTGATTGTATTACACATCAAATAAATACATTGACATCAACCTGTTTAAAAATATAAAAGTAATTACTGTCCCACTGCGGCACGGGTTTTCACTCATTAGCCGACTTCAAAAAAGGAGGTGGTTATCAATCCCACTGTATTTTTTTTTTATGTGTGACACTCAGTCGAAAGTTTTAAGTATCACCTCATAACTTTCGACTGGGTGAACCGATTTTGAAGATTCTTTTTTTATTTGAAAGCTGGTGCCTTCCATGTGGTCTCATTTCATTTGGTGTCCAGTTCTGACATTTGAAATCGTTCTCTCACTAAGCTGTTGTTCTGGTGGGCCTAATCACTCTCTGTCTGTCTTTATCAAGAATTCATAAACTCACTATTTATTTAGTTTTGCACCAGCAAATATTTCCAAAACACTGACCAAAAAGTAAGGCAAAATATCTCTTAAAACTGACAGCACGGTTGGTATAGTGGTTGAGCGATTGGCTTCTGCGGATCGTGGGTTCGATCCCCATACGAAACAAATATATGCAAGATCTACAGGTACTAGCTACATTACCTACGTCTTGGTGTTTGTGCATAGTGAATATTTGTATTTGTAGACGCACGCCCAGGAGAAATTCCTAGTGTGGGGCAATGTTTTTTTATAAACAGAAAGAAAAGAAAGATAAATAAACTTGCTAACCTTTTATCCACAGAAAAAGCACAGTCCCGCCACTAAGCAGACGTTTGTTAAATAAGATGTGCAATAACTCTCATCATCAACCCATTATTGTCCCACTGCTGGGCACGGGTCTCCTCTCATTTGAGAGGGATTAGGCTATAGTCCACCACGCTAGCCTGCGGGTTGGTAGACTTCACATGCCATCGAGAAATCTCTCAAGCATGCAGTTTTCCTCACGATGTATTCCTTCACCGTTTGAGCATGTGATAAATACGCACATAGCTTCCAAAAAGTCAGTGGTGCGTGACCGGCTTTAAACTCGAGACCATTGACATTGTCAGTCCACTGGTCACACCAGTAAGCTACCACAGCTCAAGTACCAATAACTCTACTCAGATTCAAATATGCGCCTATCTAACTATATTTTAGACCTACGAAGTAAGTTACTGTGCACATTCGTTTAACTTAACGTGTCTTCTAACAGTTATTTATGAATACATTAAAATAATGTATGTTTATTGCTCTAGTAGCTGCGGGCCACAAAGCTGAATGCAATTATTGTAAATTCGATTCTGTGCTCTGGCATTGTTTTTTGCATTTATTTATTGGCGATACTAATTGCACATCCCCATTTAGATATTGAATATTTTTTTATAGCTTTGGCGCAACTTTGTCCACGTATAGGTAGTAGTGAGCACAGATTTTAGTAGTAAAAGTCATTTTACGCATGTACGTTTTCGGCCAAATTTGTTCAGTATCGGTTTACTGGTCAGAAACTATCGTGTGCAGCCTCGGCGCCCCTCGCCATCGTCATTCCGCCAAAAAAACCGAAAATTTATGGAATGCGCAAGTGAAGTTTGTGCTTACGACTCGTGCCGACAACTATACCATCGACATGATTCCAAACTCCGAGCTATAACCGAGAATGTCATAGAAAAATCCTATAACACTGCTCGACCTGGGAATCTAACCCAAGACCTCTTGCTCAACAGTCGCATTTTGCGACTACTCGACTAACGAAGCAGCTGATTCGTCTAAGTAGAATTGGTAATATGTGTAGCTTAATTTTTATTCAAACTTCTGACTAATCAAATAAGCACAAATGTATATAAAAACATATCATACGTACATACATACGATAAACTTATCGACATCCACACTTCACCGGTATGAGATTGGTCTCATTTAATTTTATAAGCTTATTGCAATTTACAACTCGTAAATCTTACCTCTAATTACGACTGATAATTATGAATCGTGATTAGATTTTGTAAATTGTGATTGAGCTTATTTTTTATTTTTATTTATTTATTTATAATTTTATTATTCCAAAAAGGTAGGTAACTTATAAGCTAAGCCCCACAAAACCGTTGCAATGGTTTGACTGTGGGGTCGATGAGTCTCTAGACATACTTAATGTATACTTAATAACTAAGTATTATTGGAAATTTGTAATATCAACGTTCGCAAGTCTCATGCGGGTTGGTAGATTTCCGACGCCATCAAGAAAATCTCTCAGGCTTCCTCACGATGTTTTTTCCTTCACCATTTGAACATGCTACATACCCTTAACAACTTACGACACAATTTAAACATATTTAAACTCACAGAACAAATTAAACTCTAGCGCAGCAATGCCGTTTAAAAGATGTTATCATTATTTAACCACACTTCGACATACAAACATACTTCGTAGACGCCACAATCTACATTTAAATATCATCAACTTGTCAAAAATATGGCGGGTACTTTGACATTTATTAGCTGTCAAATAACCGTTAACGTCTAAGTCGGAGTTACTTTATATTATTGACGTTGTTTGTTTGTGTCAGTACTGTGTATAATATTATCGTGTGATCTAGAATATTTCCATATTGACCTGGGAACTAGGTAAGTCTATTTCTATCAAGTTGTGTCCTGTTCGATTTTACACTGTTTAATCTGCGCAATAGTCTTAGATACTATAAAACGCCTGTAACTTACAAGGGCTAAGTTAAATGCCCTGAAGAACATTGGATGTTCTTCAGGGCATTTAACTTAACCCTTGTCTTTAGGTCCCATCTAAAAGAGGGAGAATATATCACCATTGACCGGGCACAAATCCAAAACCACCTTTCGGAACCCGAAAATATAACTGGGCCCTAATTATCATTTGCGCGTGATCGCAGTAAACAAACCTGAATAGAAATTTCGTATATGCATTTGTAACAAATACTGCTAGATTCGGTCTCTGTATTACAAAATATACTCCCAAACTCTTAAACGCACTAGTTGAAAATATATCAGTAGCGTCGCTGGTCAAGTGGTTGTAAGTTTGTGCGACTATTAAACAAAGGCTTTGGGTTCGATTCATAGACCCAGCAACGTGTTATTGGGGTTTTCTATGAAATTCTCATTAGCAGCTCGGAGTTTGAATGCATGCCTGGTTGATGACAATTACGGACATTTTACTTTAGGTTCTTTTTTTTTATTATGGTGATAAGGGGACAAACGAGCAGTCGGCTCATCTGATGGTGGATCACAGCCGCCCATGGACATCTGCAACACCAAAAGGCTTGCATGTGCGTTGCCAGCCCCTGCATAAACCGTTTAGTTTTCCTAAAATGGGGAATTACAAACAAACAAAATGCCCATGCTCTCAGAATAGTCACTCTCCCAATGAGCTCTGGTAACCTTACTCACTCGCAGAAAAACAACTATTGATTCACTGTGGTCTTCTGTAAGGCGGAGGTACTTCCCCAGTCGGGCAGCTCAATTTGAGCGAGGAATCTCGCTATGCCCTACCTCTCAAAGAACTCCAAGATAAAAAGACTCCATTTTTTGGACGTAAATCTCATGATTTCTATCCATTACTGCTACTAACCTTGAACTTCTATATTTAAACCACAAATATATTCCCAAAACATAGCCACATCATAATTACAGACACAACGAAACACTTTCAAGTTTAAAACGTCAATCTGTCAAAAGTTCTGTCAAACTAAGTTGCTGCTACTGACGGTTTAAACTCCAGAGCTGTCAAAGTCAGTATTTAACGTAACTTCCTATCATGTATGTGTGTATGTATATAACATCACAGAAATACGCTTTGTAGGTATACTAGAAGGTAGTTTCAACATATTTTTTTTAATGCCTCATTGGCTTGCAAGAATTGAAAGCAAGTCAAATAGACTTGGTTTCGATTCCCAGGTCGACCACAGTATTATGGGTTTTTTAAATAAAATTTCTAGTATCAGCTCGGTGTTCTGACAAAAACCCGATCAACGGTAATGAACTCACCCACTATTACAACCGGATTTTTAATACCTATACACATATTATGTGGTGTGAGTGTACAATAGTGTGATGATGATATGTTATTTCTAATAATACTGTTCTATAACATTAACACCACAGTTATTGGGTTTTTCTGAAAATTTCATACAAAAACTCAACAATACTGCTCGGCCTTGGATTCGAACCCAAGACCTCTTGCCCAGACGACGCACTTTCGACTACTACGACCACTTCGACCAAAACGGAGTTTTATATATATTTTTCTCGTACAAAATATTTGTTTCATAAAACTTCGGCTATATTTGACGGGGGAAAGTGTCTAAAGCTCAAAAAGATTGTTCGTACGTTTTGCTAACGTATTATTACTAAACTTATTACAGATTGGAGACGCTCCGGAGCTCACGACCCTCGTCTATGACCCCCGGCGCTTGATGCGTACACGCCCTTTTGTACGAGGCGAACTGAGTAAGTATGATAGATCTTTTATAAGCATTATTTTTGTAACAGTATCAGTAACTTTATATAAAAACATATCACTAAATCTGATGTTATTGTGTGAATTTATGTAATACTAGCTTCCGCCTGCGGCTCCGCCCACGTGGAAAGTAGCCTATATCCATCTCCAAAATTGATGAAAATCAGTTCGATCGTTCACGCGTGATGCCGTGACCAAAGAAAATAGGAATTAATTTTTATATATATAGATATTTTTATCTTAGTAACAAATTATAATGAACCATGGTACCCCTGTATCACTTGGTTTATTTTGAGCATAATATTGTGATACAATTTTTTTACGCATAAAGGATCACTTGAATACCTATAGAGGTTATATTTAATCGATTCTTTTTCTAACTTCACTCATGAAGAACCTTCATGAAGGAAATGTCTTTATTCCATAACTATATTTATAGTTTTACACGGTCAGTCGTCTAAATAACCAGTACAGATCCCCTGTGTCAAAGACGCGGCGTTTGTCCGACAGCCCACTTCGTGAAAACCTACACATTAAAGTAATAATACAAATATATATAATACCAATAACCAAGCTATATGTATATCTATAGAAGAGTACGTAATACAATCGTGATCAATTGTAAGTGTATAAGCATCCATCTCCACTTAACCGTTCGAGCAACAAAGACGGGATGGCTCGTGCACAGATGTATATCTTATTGAAACCTTAACCATTTTGCCTTAATTGAATCTTAAAGTTTGCACACAATGAAGCCAGTAGCAATGTACATACCAACTAAACAGCCCGCGGGCAAAACAGGTACCAATTTGAAAAAGCCGTTAATAAAATTACCTCTAAATTGAAATCAATTGAATTCCAATACAGGTTCTATTTAAATTTCCAACTAAATTCAATAGCGCTTGAGAGAATGTTAGTGAAATAGTTTTGATTGAATCAAAAAGTTTTGGTAACATAACAGAAAACGTTATATTTTATTGGAATATTCAGACATCAAATATTTTAATTAAGTTGACCGTTCCATGTAACCTTTTGCGCTTCGGGTCGTAGTTTCAGTTATCGGTACGAATTTATTTATACAGATAGTGACCTGCTTCTATATTCATGAGTTATATTCGTAAACTTAGATTGTTGGATACCTCAACTAGTTATTGATGTTCTTTCTGTTATTTACAAACTGTTTTACCTTTTTTAATTCACCTCCATTAGACCTTTTAGGAGGAGGTAGGGCATAGAGAGATTTCTCGCTTAAATTGAGCTGCGCGACTGGGGAAGTTCCTTACAGAAGTCCGCAGTGAATCAACAATAGTTGTCTTTCTGCGAGTGAGTAAGGTTACCAGAACTCATTGGGGGAGTGACTATTCTGACAGCATGGGAACTCCGTTTGCTGTCAGTTCAGTAACTCCCTATTTTAAGAAACCTGAACGGTTTCTAAGGGGTTTGGCAACGCATTTGCAAGCCTCTGGTGTTGCAAATGTCTATGGGCGGCGGTCATCACTTACCATCAGGTGAGCCGCCTGCTCGCTTGCCCCCTTATCACCATAAAAAAAGACCTCTTCGTAAAGTAAACTTTTCTGAGAAATAAGTTCCATTTCTTGAATTTAACATTCTCTTAATGGTGATCTCTTACTCGAATAAGCTTAGTATCACTCATGGGGATATTTGAATGGGCAATATTTGATATGTCTCTGTGTGATAAAATCTAGAATAAGGAAATCGGCAGAAGGAACAGAGTCACCGTCGTATTCCTTGTGATAAGCAAGTCAGAGTGACCACATTGCTCACCGAACTGAGAACCGTTGGGGAAAAAAGATTTTCAAGTGGCTACCACGAATAGGAAGACGTAGTGCTGGCCAGCCACCTGCGATATGGACAGATGACTTGGGGAAGCTGCCGGGAATCAGTGAATACAGGTGGCTTAAGACAGACAAGGTGGAAGAACTATCTATTCTAGTCTATTTTCAGCAGTGGACATCCGCCTGAGGAGGAACGCTTTTAGAATTTATCACACCTATTTTCTACTAAAGGATATATAGGCCTGCACCAAAAGCCTTACATAAATTCATCTATTTTATAACATAATTGAAACAAAAAAAAATAAGTTTGCATATCGAAATATAATCATGTATAGGAAGTATCTAAAATATCTGGAAGTCGACAGATCCTTCAACTGTGTAATGTTTAATAATTTATAACAAACTTTTCTTAATCCCTCATCACTTAGACGGAATGTATTACCGTTCGATAACGGCACTATATTCGATATATCCGCCGCGGATTCGCGGTTAATCGCACCACCAAAGGTCAATTATACGATGTGCGGTTACTGTGCGTCATCTTCACTGAATTCCTGATCTGGTTCCTCCTTGGTCCTTTGATATGTAACAGTTTTTTCTAGCCCTTACTGTTGCGATGAATTTTCATGACGCACTCTTGTTTGTCTCATAAGTCAAGAAGAAGTCTCTGCCCTATTTGTCATGAGAGCGTAGCTGAGTTGGAGCATTAACCAAAAATTCAATGGGTTTTCATGTTATAGAGTTCTGTGACTCGCACAGTTTATAATCACCCAAATTACGTGATAGTCTAAGGTCTGGTGTAATAATATTTCATACTGTCAATATAATCATAAATATATTTAAGTAGATATTCTAATACAAAATATAAAAGTATAAAACCTATAGTAACAGTCTTAATACATCTAGATGTGAATTAAAATAACTGGAATAGTCGTAGTCTAGACATGTTCTCCTATAGCTGTTAACATTCTCGTTCACAGGTTATTAAAGACAACACACTCTGCGGTTATGGAACTTATGAATCACTTTTCGCAAAACCACTTCGTGGACCTTCGATCTTTTAATGGTCCTTTAATACCTTACCTTTCACCATTTCGTAATGCTTTTTTTATAGCGAGCCGTATAAATCATTCTACACTAACTAGTATCTCTTCCAAGAGCTTACTTTTATTTATTATTATAGGTATAGGAGGAAAACGAATATCAATGATGAATATTTTCTACACCTGAGTTACTGATAAAAGTAGGCTTATATTTTTGGTTCGTCCACTTGGTTTGGGATTATAATAACTCATAGTGATTCCGACAATTCACTAAAACGTTTCGATACTAGACTACAAATCATCTAGTTAATGAACGAACAAACACTTTCTGATTTAAAATTCCTTATGTTTTCTACAGGGAATTTTAAACAATAAAAAATATCGAGAAACTATCAACTATCTACTAATCTTTGCTGGAGGCGACTTTTGTTAAGATGTTCTAGTATAAAAGTACGTAATAGCATACATATATGTGTACTAACAAGCTGTTGCCCGCGGCTTAAGAGAATCTCCTCATTGCTGGTGCAATGATAAATAAATTTTTAAAAAGAGACGATGTTAGTCATTTTAAGTATAATATAATTTGATTTAATCAGCGTCTTAGTATGCGAGAAATACTTGTTATTTCAATTCGTCCTTATCTTTCTTGTCATCGAAATCGAACAAAAATGTGTTCCCAACTGTTATTATTAGTTACAAAAAGACTTCACAGTTTTGGGATGATAACCAATAACATCACAAAAAAACATGTTAGTTTGAGCAATCTCACGTTCCACCAAAATGATTGGAACACGTTCTCACGCAGACTCATTAATCTTTATAGCATTAGTGTTGTAGGGGTCTAAAAACCTGTCAGTTACTAGCGCCATTACTCGTCTCGTTCAACAACGAGGCACAAACACTGATGCAGCAAATACGTTGCACTTACGTCATCTTGATACAAAACAAATGACACCTAAAAAAAATTATAGGGAATTTTGGAAATAGGACTGCAGAAGTGTATTCAAATAGTTTTACATTACGCTGGCGTTATTTGAAGGTGGCAGTATGGAAAAAGATACCATTTGTGTTTGAAAATTAAACAAAAATAAACTGCATTATTCCGTATCCAGCTCCTATTTCGAAGATCGAACAAATAACACACACAGGCACGATTGATGACGTCATAGGAAAGGTTACGAGTTTTAACCCCTTCCCCCTCCGATATACGTAGGTACCGCTGACATTTCCTCTAACTAATTAGCAAATTACACAACGCTATAAAACGTTAAAGCTAAATACTCAGGCGGCAAAGGATATATCTATCAGCAACAGCATCAGCGCAAACGGCCGACGAGAAAAAATTACGCAAAAAAATTGTAAGCAATTATGTCAAGATAGAATGATTGTTGGTTCTGTATAAATGTATTATATTCAGTATCATTGTTGTCAATCGCAGTCACTTAATAGTAGTTATATTCAACGGTTTTTATCAAAAATCGTTTATCGGATCGACAACATTCGAAAGATATAGAGGATATAGTATGTAAGGAGAATACAGTAGTTATGAAGGTAATCTGATATACTGAAATCGATTATGTTATGTCTAACTTAAATTCATTTGAACTGCTGCTGTGGACACAAGTGTGGTGAAATGGTTTCAAGTTATATGTACACCACTGTTATTTCGAAATGATGTGCGTGTTTATTACATGACTAAACTTCGAAAGAAAATTCATGAGGAAGACTGCACGCCTCATATTTGTTTTTTGGATGGCGTACTGCACTAGACTTGTGTGGAGGCCTATAGCCTATTTCCTCATAAATGAAAATATACCTGTACTAAGGAGTGACTTGAGCAGAAAACCTGGTCTTTTGAAAAGAACACAATATATTTTTGGTCAAACATGGACCAACCTATTCAAGTAAGTATTCAACTAAAATGTTTGACATCGGTCTTGTACTTTGCAGCACGATTGTAGCAAGACAGATCCTTACATCCTGGTAGGCATGCTGAGATGCATTGTCTTGTTGCCTTTTCATCATCATCATCATCAACCCATTATTGTCCCACTGCTGGGCACGGGTTGTGGCCTTTTACTAAACGCGTATTTGTCGGAAAGTGGAAGCATATCAACCTAGTTGTACTTTCAACACTACTTTGGTTCTCAACTTCTTATGTAGTCGCGATATAATATATCTCCAATATCTTCTGCCCTAAACTAAAATTCACAAACATACAATGGTCTTCAACAATCAACCCACGGAACCCTACGAGTAGCCCCGCCCGCGGCGGCGACGTACACATATTTTTGTACCAAGGTTACCTTTTCGCGAGCCGACGTCTACGCACACACATACACAGACTATATCGTACTATCCAACAGTTCCACAGTGTATGTCTGTCTTTTTGTTCGAAGAGAATTTTAATCGGGCTTAGGCAAGGGATAGTGTTTATAGCAATTTTTGGTAGGATACAGATACAGCTGTGGATTATATTGGTGTGACCAGACTATTGAGACAAAGGTTTCGACTTCAAAGTGTGAAGGAAAACATAGTGAGGAAACCTGGCATGGCTGAAAAAATCTTCTCGAACGCCAGCATAGTGTACTATAGCCTAATCCTTCTCAAATGGCAGAAAACCTGTGATAGCTAGAAATAGCTAGAAATGATGATAGCTGAGCATAAACTATCACAACTTTTAACCGCAACTATCCCCTACAGGAGACTGAGAGTGTATCTATACACTTAACTTCCCAAACATCCTTAACGGCACACAATGCCTTCCAACCTACACTAGGACACCCACTCCTCACTGCCATTTATAATTATCGTTAAACTTGCTTTCCAGCTATATAGTAATTTCAAAACATTCTCTTCACCTTACACCTTTAGAAGTCCATCCATGAGTCAATACACGACACGGCACGGTATTCCTTCGAGTCTAAAGCCGGGTGTACATGTAAGAGAACGCATTGTCCAGCCGGTTGTCGGTGCAAGTAATCATTTCTGCTCAATAGATACTTTACGACTGGCAATCATATTTCACGGATGTATGTTTAGTATCTGGGCTTTATAAACTTCTGGGAATTGATATGACTCTAAGGAGTTATTATTTTATTTTACGCCTCATTGCTCCAAATGCTAGTGCTAGGAGCCAGATACTGGGTACGGTTCCCAAGTCCATCAAAGTGCTTTTCTATGAAATACTCAGTAGCAGCTCTGAGAAATTCGAACGAGTAAGAATTTTGAGTTTCCTTTAATAGAAAAAAGCATACGCCTATTTATAGGACTTAAATCAGACAGCAATTAAACGGAGTATATTGGTACTCCTCTGCCTAGCCCGAGGAGATGATAGTAGGTACGTTCAGGATGATTTATTATAAAAAGGCATACCATGTTTTTGAATTGGCCGGTTCATTTTCTTTTCTAGAATATAACTGATTGATTAATTGATCTTTCAAGTGTCTATTCCGGTAGCCAATAACGTGAATACTATTAATAATTTATTATCTTTTTATTTCAGTAGAAAGAAAGCAACTAACAACTATGAGTTCCAATAAAGATTTCGTTATCTATCAGGATGGAATTTATCAATAGCGGAATCAATCGGTAGTAGAATAGTGAAATCCGTTGCGATTTCATACTTTCTTACACGATTACGACTGAAACTTTCTTACGATAATTACATTGAGTGTAAATGAAAATAAATTGTATTAACGATAAAAAAAGTTTTAATCGCAGTTTAATACGTAATTCCTATTCACGTTTCGCCGCTATTTTTTTATTGGCACAATAAATGAAGCCTGCGACATCGGGGGCATGAGAGAACCGTGACCTTTAAAGCCTTATTTGTGCATCAGTATCTCCCTGATCTGAATGCTGGGTCACTATTTGCCACTTTCTTCCATTTATTGAATTTTAATACCGTTATTCATACCTGTGATTTGATGATTTTCCGATTTAGTTTCTGAATTATTTGAGATTGACACAAGTTTGACAGACAAGTTTTATTTAAATACGTTGACCCACTAATAAATATAAATGTCATAAATACTAATACCCAAACTATGTAAGAATCGAAGTCGCAATCCCCAGCACTGTAGATGATCGTTCGACCAAAGCACCTCTCGTGTTAATGTGTAAACCTCTAACACATTCCTTAATTAACCTTACATTTATCACGACTGCGGCTTACAATTATGGTAATCAAGCACTTATATATTTGAATTTCCATGTTTTATTTCAATAGACCATAATTACAGGTGCTAAAACTAGTAGAAATCAGGAAAAAGTCGACAAGAAACTCTTTTCAAGTAAACATAACAAAACTTATAGCTTAATTTACCGTTAATGATATATATACTTATATCACTATGACTTTTTCATCATTTGCTGCACTGCTTGATGAAAAACTCATCAATAGAGTCCATTAGATCCAAGTGTGTTCTGTACGATAAAAAAAATGTGGTCATTGATGATAAAATTTATTTAAAAGTAACGTATTTAGCGTGAGTTTGTTACTAACTGGAACCATAGCATTGAGCAAGCAATTCCCTACCTTTTATAGCGCGTATATGGAAGGGAAAGAAATCAAAGTAAAATAATATTTATTACTACTAAGACCTTACATTAAGTTTCTTATACGTATGCCCTCTAATAATTAATAATGAAAGTACTATGTACTTCACCATACAATATAATTGTTTTACAATCATAATTCAATGTGGTTACGCGTTGATGTCTTTTGTATGTAATGACACACATATTAATGATGACTAAACGGAACATAACAATATTCCGTTTCGTAACGAAAGTTTTAAACGTATTATTAAGTTATTAACGTTTCGTGTTTTCGTTGAAATATTATAGTTGTTACTATAAATAGCCGTAATTAGTTTATAGAAAGCTGTGGTAGCGCTAATTATATTGCATGTTCGTTAGTTGTTATCCAATTACTTCAACTACGTATGCTCTTAATTTTAAACAAACATAAGGGCGTTTAATTAATGAAGGCATTTATTATTATGAGATCTAAAATTTTAATCTTAATTTTAAATATAGTATTAAAAATATAATTTAATATTATACAGTTGTGTTTTTATTTTAGTGCCTTAGTAGTGTTGCAGAAGAGGAGACATGTAGCATTTTTTATTTTCACATCACTTTCACAGAAAAATGTTCGCGCATATTCGGTGTAAGAATATTTTGTATAGGTACTGCATCAAAATTATGTTATGTCTTATCAACAAATTTATTTTCCCACTGTGGGAAGATATGTGCCCAGACATATCTTCCCACATATTGAAACTCTTTCAACGTTTAAGTAAGTGACAATTGACAATTAATAGAAATTACCAGAAGTGCGTGACTTAAATTGGAACTCAAAACTATAAATTTATTAATGGATTTCCATTTAGTAACCAGTAAATTAACATCACGTAACAAATATGTGTAAAGTAAGTGAAAAAGTTGAAAATGTAATCGCCATTTTTAATAGAAAGGTGTAATTACTTGTCTCTGGCAATTAGTGATAAATTGTATTAACTTCAGAATTATCGCGAGAGTAGCACTAGTTTATTTCGTAATAAAAACAATAAATAAAGTTCAGGTTAGCTGTAAATTGTTTTAATTGTAAATTTTGTGTTCAACATAAATTCCACGAGGAAAAACAAAATACATTGAAAGGAACGATAAAGTAGTAATTTGTAATGGATTTATAATCATTTGTTTTTGATTTGTACTATAATAGAAAGCGGTATAAGTTTGCTTTAGGGGAGAGAAGAAGTTTTCTAATTGAGAATTAACAGAAAAACCCTTTAGAGCTGATAATCTACAAATGTCTGAAGATTTTTGGCAATTTGTCTGAAAAACTTACTTGAAATAAAGAAAAAGCAATAAGGTTGCCACCTACCAAGACAGTTTATAACAGTTACCACACGCCATTTGTCTTACCACGTGCGTGTCACGAGCGTGACCCCTCAATGGTAACACACGACTAGGTTCGCACGATTTATGTTATAACTCACACTTTCACACAGCCATGTTGGGTTGTGTCGCCAAAATAGCTAACTATTGTTTCACGATATTATCGTTAGGCTTGACTTTATGCCATATTTGTATTGTAAAAGTTGGATAGGACTGTATGGATTGTTAGACTTATATTTTGACTAGCTTCTGCCCGCAACTTCATCTGCGTAGAATTGGTAATTGTATGCAATCTGCTTATTTATTTCTACCCTTTTTAAGATATTATCGTTTTCGGATACGCACTTTTTCGCTCTTTTGAGTGAGTTTCGGGACAAAGCTAAAACTATCTATATCTATTTCTTCTCCGGGACTCAAACTATCTCCATACAAAATTATATCTAAATCGGTTCTGAGATTTAAGCGTAAAGAGGTGACAGACGGACAGATAAAATAAAAAAAGACAGACTTTGGCATTTCTATTATTAAATATAAAATATAATATTAAAGTATATTTAAGTATAGATACGTTAAATATTTAAACATTATTCCCCACTGTCGCTTGCTGGAGCAGTAAACGAGGTATCTGTAAGCCATTTATGCTATTTAAAACCGCCTCTTCTCATTATCTTATTTTGCCTATTGTTAAAAACAATGGGTATCGTTAACATACTTTACAACTCATACACATAGTGGAGTTAGCAGCATGAACTGAGAACAAGAAGTAAGAAGTAAGAAGTCAGCTAGAATGCAATGCAGTTATCTGGAGCCCACATGAAATTAAATATAATCTTATGTTGGAGCGAGTGCAAAATAAGTTTGTTAGATATCTATATATGAGGTATTATGGCGTGTATCCCTTTTACCCTTTAATGTATCCAACTAAATTCATTTTGGGTATGGTTGGGTATAATGAGTTAAGAGTAAGAAGGGAACTGGCAGTTGCCTCATATATATTTAAAGTTTTAAGGGGCAAGATAATTAATCCTAAGATGCTAGAGATATTAAATTTCAACGTTCCGGATAAGTATGTGTATCGGCGAAGAATGCCGCAGTTGTTGCGCGTGCCGCGCGCGCGCACCAACTTATTGCAACAGGCGCCTCTGACGCGCGCACACAAAACTCTAAACCTCGTCGCGGATAAATTAGACCTGTTCTGTTGCTCAATGAGTGAATTCACGAGAATGACGTTGTTTATAATTTGTTATGTAGATATATAGATTTATTATAGTATGTATTAGAGATAAATAATTAGATATATAGTGAACCACACTATCGCATTAAGATTGTGTTCTTGTAATGATAGTGTTTAGTATGGGTGATAAATAAATAAATATTGAATATAAATAAATATTGAATATTGAACATTTATAACCTCCTCTGGTACAAACTGCTGCAATTTTTTAGAAGTAATTTAGGACGAGAATTTTACATAATTATCATAACAGTTTGGAGGGTTATTTAATTCAATGATCTGTTATTATAGAAAAGTGCAATTTCATCACCTCTTTAGTACTAATCGGTACTAATAAATACTAGGAATAATACACATGAATGAACACTAATACTTAGTACACATTCATTTACCACAAAATTATGTCCTAGCGTGTTCCATCTATTTATTTATTTTAGTATCTTACTTTATCTGTGCCTATTCAAGTTTACATATACCAGTTGTTAAATAAATATTTCTTAAATAAATACCAGTTTTTAAATAAATATTACCAGAAATACACAAAATAATCAAATATAAATCCTGTATACAGTCTCGAAACTGTATAACTTTCCACCCCAAAACTTGGTCCGCAGTGTAATCCCACTTCAAACACTCGCATCTGGCTCCATCTAATCTTATTACCAATACATAAAGTTGAAAACAAGAAAGGGACCCAAGGAATCAATTCAAAGGAAAAATAAACAAGACCACAGAACGAAGCACTTGATACACGAATAAAGACCCTTCAATTAATCCATTTTATTTAAAAAGCCGCCTCGAAGGACCAGAGAGTGGGATTACAGGACCAATTTTAATTTCAAATGTGTAGATCTACTTTAACGATGCTCTTTCTTACCGACGCAGTAGATATTTACATCTAACCATGAAAAAAAGAATTTAACTACCCGCAACGTTAGCTTGAAATTATTCACATAGATTGTTTAAATGTTAATAGGAGTTGGATAGGTTAGTTTGTTAGTAAAATTTAAGTAGTGTCCTTTTTCTTCGCTTTGACTTACAATCGGACCATTGTGCATAGTGAGTCCTGGTTATCTTAGCCGGTCAAGCTTCACCAAGAAGCAATTACTGGGCATAAATTCAAAGCCTTACACATCTACTTATTTATATCTATTTTAAAATGGTTTCTGTCTGATACACAGAATGTATCTTAAACATTAAACTTTGCTTCATTAATACACTTTTGCAAATTAAAACGTTTTCAATACTATAAACATATAATATTATTCACCAACGGTCCAAAACAGGTTACGGAAACATAATAGCTTCCAAATACAAGTTATTTAAATACAAATGCTCATAATCCTTTACAAACATACCAACATATTATGATACTTATTATACAGTGGTATACGCCAGGTTAAGTCAAAGTTTTTTTAACAACCTGTAATCCGATTTCACTCATTCATTCGGCCCAGTTGTTATAAAAAAAACCACTGGTATTGTGGACTTGGTTGAATTTATTATCACAGATCAAAATCGTCTTGACCACAAAATAATCTGTTGCGGTCAATATAGAATAGCAAAATCGGAATTCTAGAAACTGTTTAGCTATGTATATCGAAGTGTGTAACTATGTATAACTATAGTAATTGCGCGAATTATCAAAAATATTTAAGAACATATGTCAAACACAAATATTTTGTAAGCAAGTATTTAAGTAAAAGGGAGTTACAACAGCGGCCTAGATGTCAACCACACATTATCATTATCTTAACGCCTATCGACCACAAAAAACATCAAGTTTACCACAAATTAATATAATCTAAGGTACAAGACAGGAGATTCAAAACAATGAGCCATATTGATTGTGGCGAAAGTCTAGACCACAAACGAACCGCAAGCCTTTTGTAGTCGTGACCACACACTTTACCTTCATAGATAACGTAATTTAGATAAATATTAGAACGCTGTTACACTGTTTTAATGATTGGATATTTTTTGTTGGTTTTGTTTTTTAGTATGACATTAATGATTGTTTTAACGTGAAAAAGGCTGCATAATATACGTTGTGTGTAATAATATTGTCGTGTTGCATAAATTAACAACTCCTGATTAAAATGTTGTTTTAAGGATAATGATGCATGAACCGTGTTATATAGGTATAAACTTCCAATTTAAAATATATATATTTGTTTTAGAAACAAAAACAAATATTCATATATACTATATAAACTTTTTGACATATCTTTGTTTTAGGTTAAATATCGAATTTGAACATATAAAATAGCTAACTCATGATTCTACTGAAAATTTTATAGGATTTAAAAAATTTCAAACACACATGTCCAGAAAACGCACTTACGGCTACTAGAACATGTAGATAGTTTCTTTTAAAAACATACATTAATTAGTCCACGTGAAGTTTTCGTGGGCACACCATTTATGACCTGGATTCTGCTCCCATGAGCGGTCGGAGCGGTTTTATTTTGCCTCAATACTTTTACTACTCGAATGACCTCCGGACGAGTAAATGAGTAAAAAATATAGAAGGGCTCCGCCGCCCGGCGTATGCCCGACTTGCGACCGACGAACATTTACGTGGGAGACGCAGGTATTATTACTACAAGTTCGAATCGTTTCAAAAAATATATTTATTTCTTTGCAAGTTACTACTCGAAATTTAATATTAAAAGAGACCATTTATTGAGTGTTAATGATTGATTTATATGTTATTTCAATAGGTAACTTGGGGTACGAACTTTGGTCCTTATATATTTGGCCTTTTATATCACATCACCACTTCTTGATTAAAGCTAACGGTAAGGTAACGGGTTGTGTATAATTGGTATTTGATAATAAGGACTAATTTATTATTTATAAAATAATTTAATAATATCTATGCTAACACATTTATTTCTGACCTCGTCAGGTAACAAATTAAATTAAAATAAAATAAAAAAAAACAAGACATTATAAAATATAGCAAAAATGGCTAACCCGAACGAGGCCAAAAAACGGACCCTATCTCAGCGTATTACTCTAGCACTAATGAATCAATGCTGCAGCGCTGGTTTTCTGATAGGACCAGGCAGTGTAACGTCACGGGCAAATGCGAAGAAATGTAAAAATATAACTATAGTAAATAAATAATAGAAGAGTACCGGTATGGTATCTAATGTAAGAATGTATAATGTTCCAATTAAATCCCGACAACACTTAGATTGACCTGAATACTTCAAACCAACGACCAACGAGCCATTTTTTTATAAATACTCAACATAAAATTCAAAAGTACTTGTTAATATTGGTTCAATTAAATGTAACTATTTGACTTCGACTTGTTACTTAGAATTATTTATAAAAAATCAATTGTAACCCTTTCCAACGTGTTCTGGAAGGTTTGTCAGTCGGGTATGCACATAGCAACGGGGGCTGCGCGGCGCGAGGGGGGCCGCGCGCCTACCTGCGCAGACGCTCCCCAAAACGAACAAGAGCGCGCATTCCTGCCGCGCCGCCCGCGCACCCAGCACCCCCCACCCGAGTCACAGGGGTGGCAAGCCTGAAAAACAAACCTCTTGTTACTTTATCAAAGAAAAATACACATCAAAATATTAACTAGTGTTCGTTATATACAAACAAGTAGGTACATTTAAAAAAAACAGTTATTTAAGTATATTAAATTCATCAGATTGCATCAGTCTGCCCGTGACCATGAATGCTGTAAAGGATCCGAAACGTCAGATTAAAACAATATCAATATACCGCGATAAAATCCGTAAAAAGTTATTTTATCTACACTAATATTATAAAGCTAAAGAGTTTGTTTGTTTGAACGTGCTAATCTCAGGAACTACCGGTGGAAATTGAACAAGTCTTTTAATGTTGGATAGTCCAATTATCGAGGAAGGTTTTAAACTATAGAACATCACGCTATAACCAATAGTAGCGGAGCATGAATGAAGTTTAAATGTCCACCCGTGCGAAGCCGGGACGAGCCGCTAGTTTCAAATAAAGTATTTATATTATCACAGTTTTAAAGACAGATTCTGTGTTCGTTAACAAAATTCTGGTTATGAAACGATTTGCAGCACTAAAGAGGTTTAGTAAGTAATATTTAAGTAATATTAATACATATAGAATAATTATCATTACTATTCATGCTTATTATTTTCAGCAATGTGCACAATCATATATACGTTAGTTTTTCCTGTAACAGGTAAGACTGAATTAAATATTTTAAATAAAAATCGATACTGAAAAATAACTTAAATGATACCAACAAATTAACAGTTTTTCTCGTCCACAATAACTTTAAATAAATATCCCAAACATAAAATAACTCTTTCGCGGCAGCCCTAGAGCGGTCCTCATCCCCTGCATCCCGACACAATGCGGACCTGTTGCCGGGGCCCCCGCCCGCGCCCCCCGGCGCCCCCGCCGGCCACTCGCGCAATGCATCCTATAAATAATTCAAAACGAAGCCCCGATTAATTCGAGGTCCATACCGATTCAGCTGTCAATTAATGTGGTCGGAACATAGCGTTCCCGTCCACTACAACGTACGGGCGGACGGCGGATGCGGGACGTGATAACGAATCAATCTGGACCCTGTTACTGAAGTATGCGGCCTGTTTGTTCGCGTATGGGCTGTGTGCAGGGAAAATACTATCATGATTGGCTGAATGATCCTTTCTATCCAATCACTTGCATTAATGCTAAATCCTCTGACTGTCTTGAAATTTCTCGTCTTAATAAGATTTAAAGGAAGAAGAAAAACATCAGACCAAAAAAATTTCGCCTGCATATGAAGTCTGCCATCCAATAGGACAACGTATTGGAAAGCCGTGTGACAGTAATGGGTTGTTTCTCAGTTTATTATTGTCATAATAATAAGCTACGTCAAGATAAAAATATTTGCTATTAATCGTCCCACAAGGAGGTCCAACTTTGACGCATAATTATATATACATAATAATATGATTATTTCTAAAGATATACAAATCGATAAGTCCAAAGGGTGTTGCAGTATCCATCATAATAAAGAACCTTTGTTCTCTGTCAGACTGCTTTTTTTTGTGTTCCCAACGAACTCGATAAGTTAATCATTTTTTTGTTTTGGAAAGTGAAGCTGTAAAACAACAGTCGTTTATTATTATTTAAAAAATCTTCGTTTCGCATTCATATATATTAAGAAGGTATATTATATCGAATCGTCTAGTTTACATAGATACTATAAGCTGTGGTACATGCAGGTCTGTTCAGATCCAGTTTGTTCTGGGTTCAATTCTCAATTCAAGCAAAGTGAATAATCAAATCAAATCATTTATTTCAATTAAACCAATATAGGTGCTTTTGAATTGTCGAATTTAATTGAATTTAGTTGCACGGTTCCAAAAGGTAGGTCTTATGGAGAAGAACCGGCAAGAGACTGGTGCAATTCGATGTGAAATGTATGATTTATGAAGAAAGGAAATAACTAAAACCAATTTAGGTTGCCATAACTTGTATGAGCCGACCAGTCCCAACTGATAGCACCCGATCACGAGCTTGACGTGTGTATCTGTCTACTCAACCATATTGTAGGGAATAAAAAATAGCAGAGCCATAGAAAAATCCAATAAGATTTTTCTATGAAGTTCTCAGTAGCAGCTTGGAGTTTGATTTAGTACCCGGTTAACGTTAATAAGCTCCCTTCATGACACATATGACGTAGATAAAAGTTATATACAAAATAATTATACATTAGTATGTACTCGTCTGAGCATTTAGATGTTTCTAGAAGAAAAAGGAATGAGCATAGAATTTATACATATAAAGTTCACTACTTTATATGTATAAAAGTATAACAAAAATCAGCAATGGATGAAGTCTCAAGTCAGCGATGATGCACCCATCCAGCCATCCAATTAAATAATAATATGATTAAATATCACATTACTTTACGAATTATATTCCTTCAATATAATAAGATATATACGGTTAGATTATACGAATTATATTCCTTCAATATAATAAGATATATACAGTAAGATCTTCAGATAGGCTATTAAATATTGAACTATGTGCTCAGAACTTAGCAATAAATCTCGCCATTTGGCACAGTGGGCGTTTCGCATGATTCAGCTGAGGTTTAGTAATATAACTATATTGACGCTAATTAACAGAAACATTGACAGGTTAATCTTCAATTATACAGCTTCAGTTTGTAATGAAAACGTTTCTGCCCTCATTAACCCTTTACTGTCCCACTAATAGGTATGGAAGACGTAGCGTGGGTAGGCCTTCGACAACCTGGCAAAGGTCGCTGGAATCCACTGGATGCGGGTGGCGCAGGACCGGCCGTTGTGGAAATCCTTGGCGTATATCCAGCAGTGGACGTGATCTAGCTGGTATAATGATGATGATGAATGGGCATGGATCTCTTGTCTTATTTGAAAGAAATTATGCTATAGTCCACCTGACTAGAAACATTGAAACATTGTCCCCGCCCGGGGTCCAAACCCCTACCCACGAAAGGCACTCTCAATACAGCAGCGCTAATCGTCGTAAAAACTAGAATCGTTAACATTAAACCAGTACAAGTTTTGAGACCAATTAGAAATCCTAATTCAGTAATAAATCTAGCCTACCATTAACATCACATGCTTTTAGTGAAAATACTTAATAATACTTGGTATTTGCGATTCATAAAAGATAAATTGTATTAGCAAATTAACCAGACTCGTATTTTCTTATTAGTTTTAATTGATACTTTGTATAAATCTACACATATAAAGAGACATTAAAGTAGTTATTTTAATGTCTGTGTTGCAGACACACAGCACGGGTGAACATATTTTAGGTATCGGCAGAACATGAAATTGTTATTCTCCTTCTTGTACATTAATTTGAGCTCTCTTGTATTATTATTATTAGTACGATTGAAAACAACTATGAAGTTAGCATTCTTTCAAGGGCCAATCTACATCGTTACTATTGCTCATTTGACAGCATTCACTTGTCATTATTTACAAACTACGATTGCCATCATCATCATCACTTCGACCGTTAGACGTCCACATCTGGACATAGTAGTATGTAGGTCTCCCCCAAGGATCGCCAAGACGACCGATCCATACGATTGTCATAACACGAATCAGAAGTCGTGTACTAAGAACTTTTTGCGCCAACCTCCACAGTTCCTTTTCGAAATCCAAGCAATTAACAACTTCTCACAAAAATGTAAATACAAGTGATACTCAATAAATTAACTTCATTCTATTCAAGCCTGCACCTAATATTAATTAGATACCGCGAAACGAGCCGGTCAATTCTGAGAATAGATTCCTGCGGCCGTGCAGATAGCTAGGATGAATGATTCATTTGAAAATCATTAAACGGTTAATCTAAATTGTGCAGATAAGTTATAAACGTTGGTTGTTTGGCATCTGTTAAGGTGGGTACTTCAGCGGCTAAGCTTTGTGACTAGACTTTTATTTTATATATGTAATTTTGGGTCGTGGCTAAGAAAATTTATGTAGACACCGACATTTCTATCATAATAATAGCTGTTCGTATTATTATATTCATATTTATTGGTTAATTAATAAATAAATAGTATTAATAAATTATATTAGAATTAATAGTATTTAGAGCTTTTGCAATAAGCTCTAAATACTAATATAACCTTAGATAAATAACTTAGTTTGTTTTCGTAATATTAGAAGATTAATTTTATAGTTCAAGTATAAAGACCTTTATTTTTATCTATGCTACAACATTTTGTAACGTTCGTTTCACTTATTTTACTAGAATCGGATACTTTAAACTAGTTTATTATCTTTGAATTTACGAAGTGTTTACATACACAAAATGGCGGCTTCTTTTTTTGCACAAGAATTCAAAATAGTAGTTTCTGTTGGTCACTTTATGATCAATTTAGGCTACTTTTAATATTACATCTTAATTTAGCTATAAGTTCTTGATGTACATTCAACCAGCTCAGCAGTAAATCACTATCATTCCAAGTTTCGGCGCTGATGATTTTCTTCAAAACCACATCCAAATCAGTACCGCGGTTTAGTAGCTACAACACCACAGAATCACAGATACACGTAAAAAATATAATACACAATTCAAAATGATTTACAGAAATTTACTGATGTATACACCTTAAAGAACACGTTTTAACTAATTAGATACCATTTGTTAAGGTGAACTGAACTTTGCGTGACTTGTTTACAAGTTGACCACATTTAACTTTAGTTTAGAATTTGTATATTGTATAATAAGTAGAAGTACGGCTGTATTTATTGCCGGCGAGGTACAGAGGTATATCATATTGAGGAGAAATAAAAGATAAGTGTTCAGAAGTAGGACTTGGATGGATTAGAACGTACTTGTTTGCTAGGCTTGCCACTCAAACTACAGACTGCTGCTGAGAATTTGCTAAAGGGAAAACTGCCTCATGATGGCTAAGTTGCAAGTGAGACTGTGGAACATGATTTTATTGATCTGATTTCCATATCGAGTTTATTGGTTGTAGATTTTTTTCTATGAATTTTTTAGTGGCGTCCTGGAGTCTGGATTTGTCTCCGGTTGATACACGGAGAAACAAAACTAAAACAAAAATATATTATCGAATCATAAGTGTCATCAATGCACTGCCTAACTCTTCAGGATACTGGCGTGATGACATATTCTGTAAAAATTTAATAATATTTTTTTTACATTTGCTTAACATCAGAATCAAAGTACAGTAGACACATGACAAATATCATTGTGATTGAGAATTTTTATATTTTGAACTGCATGCTAACGTGAGACAACGTTAAAAAAATTTAGTCTTAATATTAATTCTTGACTACCTAATCTATTTCAATTATTGATGTGTAACTTATGCGAACACGGTAAAAGAATCTTTATTGCAAAGAACATGAGGTGGAAGAGTGATCAACTGCCACATTATTAGTCTGCACACGTATTAAATACAGGTTCTCCAACGCTGGCCTAATGCCCTGTTAAACGAGATCATATTGTACTTTAATTACTCTATAATTATCCATGGTTGGAGAAAAACTCGGTAATGTATCAGCTGCCTAACTTCCAGCGCCATTTACGGGGAGCGATAGGAACTGGTCAGGTTATTTTTAGGTCATAGGTTTAGCACACTCATAGTCCTCAATGGACTTTCATTTCTGTTTATTTTATATATTAAATTGTTCTGGATTTTCAAGACTGGATGGCGCTTGCGATTGTATGATGATTTCCTATCTAACAACTTCTGAAAACAAACACTGAAACAAACTTAAAATAATCATTGAAATAAAACTACTTTTTACGGATTTTATCGTGGTATATTGATTTTCTTTACAGCATCCATGGTCACGGGCCGACTGAGGTGTTGGTCGTCTTGAAGTTATAATTACTAACAGCTACCTTACATTTTTAATTATTATTGACAATCCGATTTACACAGAAAGAGCTCACTGTGTCCTTCGGTCGTGCAGTTTGGTTCTTGAAATTAGATTTAATAGAATCTATGATGGGGTTCCAAGCAGGTCGTAATACCCAGCCATCTTCTCTATTGAAATTTGGTGTGTTTTTTAATTTCAATGGCCTCACGAATCATCCTGGGTAGGAATCGGTTTTCTTTTGCAAGGACTTGGGGTTTATCAAATCTGATTGAAAAAAAATATTTAAAAAATCATGGTCTCTTTTACAGTCCAGAAGTAATAATATAAAATTGTGCGGGTGTCACAATAGTAAAAACCAACTATTTCAGTTTGCTCTTCTAAAGAAAGCACTGTAGGCTTCTCTACGGTATGGAGATCTGATAAATACGTATATAACTGGTGCGTGCCATAGTATTGAAATGGGGAGCTATGACGTCACAGTCCACTTTCAGCACAAAAAAAAGTATGCGATACTTAATTTCCCCGCTGACATTCGTGAATGGAGTATCGCGGAGTGGATTCGCATGTAAAGTCACAAAAAAACCGCGAATGCTAGTACATTTAGCACAATTAATTTCAATTACACGGTGGAGTGAGTTAAATGACGTGTCACATGCACGCCACTCCATCCCGACCAGGCGAGTACTAACATACGCTACGCCATAGTATTTTTATGTTCGTTTTACCTTATTAAGCACGTTATACACTGTGGTAGTACACCACTCCAATAAGTCGTTCAGATAATTGTAGCCTAGCAGCTATTCTCTGTTGGTTTTGAATTTAGCTACAAAAAGATTACACTTGTACAACGAAGAGTAAAAGTATGTGTGTCTAAGTCTAAGTCTAAAATGCCTTAAACCAATCAAACTAAGCACTTAAAATTTTATGATAATTTAATTGCATTTTGAAAAGGTACTAAACTGCCTATCGCTACAAAAGCAGTCATAAATAAAATTGCGCTATATCATAGGTTTATCACATGCTCAAACGGGAAAACATCTAGAGGAAACCTGCATGCCTGAGAGACTTTCTCGATGGCGTGCGAAGTCTGTTAATGTGGTGGACAATCATCATCATCATCTTCATCAACCCATCATTGTCCCACTGCTGGGCAGGGGTCTCCTCTCATTTTGAAAGGGATTAGGCTATAGTCCACCACGCTAGCCTACTGCGGGTTGGCAGACTTCATATGCCATGAATCTCTCAAGCATGCAGGTTTCCTCACGATGTTTTCCTTCACCGTTTGAGCATGTGATAAATACGCACATAACTTTCGTCAACCACTAGGCTACCACAGCACTATCATAATCTTTTTCAAATGGGACTGCTGGGGCCTGACCAGCACTGGAACAGTAAATAGATGGACGATATACAACTGTTACCAGGCTTTAGCAAACCAATTTCTAAGCAACAGATAACCTAAAAAATGTATACATATATTTTGACAGCATTTCTATCGTGTGCGGCAAGCTTAACAAACCGTCTTGGACTAAATTATTCCCTCGCATTCGGTCGGTGCACCGGAAATAAGGACAGGTTTTTACATCCAATCGTATTTTGTTACTGATGCTGAGAATTTAATAGGTGATCTGGATAATTGACAATTCGTATGTATTTCTATGTAAAATATTCTTGACATTGAGGATGTTGACGAAAGCCGTTGACGACCACAAAAACGAGGCAAACAGATCTGTGTGTGCTAATTTTCCTGCTCCGCTTGAAGTGTCTGTTTTCTGTGATACCTATATATTTTTTATGCTGTTCTGTCTCACAATATAACGACATAATTGAATGTTTGACTATTTTGTTCAAACACAAATTTTGAATACCATTATAGCGAAGCAATACATTCAAGATCACACTAATATTACAAACGCGAAAGTTTGTATGTGTGGATGTTTTTTGACGACCCAGTTAGTCCAGCGGTAGTTAACACTGCCTTCTGTGCTATGGGTCCCGGGTTCGAATCCCGGTAGGTACAAATGTTTGTGTGATGAGCATGAACATTTGTATCTGAGTCATGGATATATCTATCTATAATATGTATGTATTTACAAAAAAAAAAGTATATATGTAGTATATCAACCAGCTAGTATCCGTAACACAAGCCTCGTTGCTTAGCACGGAACTGGATGGCGCTGTGTGTCATAATGTCCAGGAATATTTAATATTTATGTTTGGTAGTCTTTCACGCAACAACTATGAATGGATTCTAAAGGTAAAGACTCTTTTCAATAATGCTATATATACATTATTGAAAAGTGTATCAGATCGGTACATCAGAACAACACAGGCCATAATTTATAAAAATATTGTGTAAATTGGTTAAAATATAATACTAAGTGCCCTAGTAGAAGCTAGTTCAATAATAAGTGGGTATACTTAATTCATAAATATTGATCTCTGAAAAATATCCCATTAAATTTATTTATGGTAAAAGGTGAAAAAGGGTAAAAGATCAAGCTCTCACTCATTAGTCATTGAGTTTGTGCAAAGGTTAATAAGAAGATTTCTTGCCAACCCCTATCCTGATCTAATATCATTACCAATAGGTAATGATATTTATAGGTAATGATATTAGATCAGGTCACAAATTATAGCATAGCAATTTTTTATACAATATTCCATTACCAATATGGAACAAGTAAATGGCTCCGGTAATGAGCTTATTAATTTTACAAAAAACAAACTTTACGAACTAATTTTACAATGTATAACGTAAAATAAACGTGCCCATAAAAGGCTTGAGTGAGGCTCGTCAGTTTCAATTTACTCCCATATTGACTCATAAAACAGTGTAACTATATTAAATGTATATACTTTATAATGTATATATTGTTCTCGGAACCATTATACCTACAAACGCCTTCCAATACTTTTTTTATTTTTTAAATCATAATATATTTACTATCTGCGAGTCATCGCCACAGACAATAGGTACTTTATGTTATGTATCTGAGTATATAGTATGTACATAGTGTAGCCAGACTAGACGAGAAGACAATCTTCGTATAATCTCGGGCTTGTTCGTGACCAAGCGGCTGCGTGTGTGGGGCGTGGCTATAGGCGGTGCGTATGTGTGGGTGTGCGCCCGCGCAGTGTCCGTTGGCTCATTTATTGGACGTCTTTTTCTTTATTTTTGTTGCAATTTTTATAGCGAACGCGAGTCACTGTGTCAGAATGGGATTCTGAATAAAGTGACATGGATATGAAATGTAATAATAATGATGCAAATTCAAACGATTGAATTTATGCAGGTGTCTGCACAATTGTACATACTGATGTTAAGTTAATATCAAAATTCTGTATGTACTCGTATGAACTTTTATTATACGTAAAAAAAATTGTATATTTTTTTTTATTATAGTATTAAGTGTAATAATGAAGAAAGAAAAACTTTTTTTTATCTCGTCGGCTTTACAGCACATAGGAACACAACTTATCAGTGGTACATTACCTACTAAACAAAAACAATTCTATAACAATTCGCGCGTAATTTGCGCTTAGGTATAGGAATATAATAATATTAATGTAAGATTATTTTTAAATATTGCTCAGTCGTTTATATTATTTTGGCTACTTAACACTCAGAGACTCTTTCCACTGAGAAAATTTCACACATGGGAAATTTTCCTCTCAGTGTTTTCCATCACTGGTAAACAAATGATAATTAATAAGTACGCTTATTTTTTATTTAAAACGTCAGAGCATACTTTAGTTGGTTTACTTAAAGGTCGGATATCTATGGTTTTATGACTAGGCTATCACTACCTTCCTAACTCAGTAAATAAAAATAATAATTTTATTTAAAATAGTGGCGTTGTACAATGGACACGCGCATGGAACTCGTTCGTACGTAGCCACGTCTAAATGGTTCATCTGCGGAGTCAACGCTCTGCGCAAGATTCGGAGCCGCGTATGTTGGCCATTTTTTACTCTACATAAGAGTAAGGTATAATTTATATATAATGTACCATCACGCCTGTTTTCCCTGAAGGGACATTGCGCACGGTATGTTTTCGGTCTCATTATTACATATATTTATAATAGAGGGCAAGGCTATTATCATCAACCAAGCACGAATTTAAACTCCGAGCTGCTACTGAGACTTTCATAGGAAAACCCAATAACACTTTGCTTTGCTTTGCTTCACCTGCTTCAAGTCGAATCCAAGACCTCTTGCTCAGCAGTTACACTTACGATCACTAGAACAACGAGGCAAATAACTGCCTCGTTGTTCTAGTGATCGTAAGTGTAATACTCATTATAGTTTTTGATAGTACATTTATGTAGCTAAAGGTGCGTACAAACTTGTATGTTATATAACATGTTTCAGTAATGTGGACACTAAATTTTATCAAAGAATGTGTTATAATAACAAGTTATATAACATGTTATATTGTGTATATATTTTATACCGCGGTATATTCATACTATTTCCCGACGTTATCTATTTATCCCGACGTTTCAGACCCTTTACAGCATCCAGCAAAATTATATCAATATACCACGTCAGAATCCGTAAAAAGAGGTTTTATTACAATGCCTAATATTCGCGTAAGTGTAGAAAAACCCAATTACACCTCGTAATCGAACCGAATCCTACAGGGTACAACTAAACCGAATGAGGCAACAAATATTGCCTAAATGTTAAAGCAAATTGGTAATAGCTTTATCGTCAATTATTACTTTATAAATAAACTCATGAAATGTAGTAAGTAATTTTACTACAGTACGGCTTGGCTCATTTACATTTTTTTTATTTTCTCTCTGTTCATTTACACGGCAACACCGAATAAAAAGACGATGGTATCTTATAGTCTAACAGTAACTCTGGTCTATGGAAAAAATCAAATATGTAACTGAATTTGTTTTCAACCTACATGGATATATGTACGACATTTTGACAATTAGCAGATATTTATGTCCGTCTAACAATGCAGTGTAAGCAATGACATAGTTTTTATATCATTGAGTGTAAGACTGTCCTTATGAACAAAATCTGGCCGTCAATTTATGTAACTGAATTTGTTTTCAACCTACATATACGATTAAATGTTATGCACATTTTGAAAATTCGGATATTTTTATGTGATTATTACAGTAAAATGTAAGATAGTTCTTATGAACAATCTTATCTGGTCTTTAATTTATGTAACCGTATTTATGTACAACCTACAATATAACCGAATTTGTTATCAACCTTCATTTAATACCTACGATTAAATACGTACAACATTTTCAAAATTGGGATATTTTTATGTGAGTCTAACAGCCAGTGTAAGACGGTCCTTATTAACAAAATCTGGCCTTCAATTTATGTAACCGAATTTGTGTCCAACCTACATATATGCACAGGTATATCGAAAACGTGAGAGAACAGGGTTGGGAGCCAGGAAGAATTGTGTTGCGAAAAAACTGGCTCCGGTCGGAACCCGACCAACCGGTCTGATCGAACCAAGCACCCGCGCAGCCGCCGCCGGCTATACCTACACGAGTGCGTACGCGCCGCGCCGCCCGGCCCAGCCCGAACAACTCTTATTATTCCGATACTTTTTGTTCCAAGATATTTATCGGATGACTTGAGATTTTGATATTATCAGTCAAGATAGATATTATTAAGTAGGTTGGCTGGTTGGTTTCAATAGTAACAAAAATAATTTTGTTTAAAGGTTTTTCACTGCTAACATTATGGTAGTGGTAAAAACGATTACTTTTGTTACTATTATTTTAAAATCTTACATGTTATAAATATGTGCTTTATTACAAGAACTTAGGCTTTGTGAAGATTTAAAAATGAGTTGGGATTCTAAATCTACGATTCAAAGAATTTGATATTTTTGTGTCCATCTGGTTAAACATGTATTTGATGAATTAGATGGATGTTGATAGAATCATTTCATAAACATAAACTAATCTTTGCAAAATACTTTATCACAATAAATCCATAACGACATAATCACCTATTTACATATTCATAACGCTATTATAAAGCTATAATAACAAATTATAATATTTTTATGAATAAAAAAACTACCAAAAAACTTTTGAGCGTCGTAAATAAAGTGGTGCAATTACTTATTTTCAAAAGCAAACTTAACCGGGAACGGAAAAATTGAGTTCAATTTTGATTTCGACGAAAAAGCCGTTAAAGGTTTAATGCGGGCAGTTAAAGTCAACTTCGGTTAGTAACAAAGATTAATTAGCAAGTATCCCACGATGTGTGGAGACTTTGGAGTCATTGATTTATTAAAATATTTCCGACCGGTAAGGTTGTTGGGGTCAGAAATTCTAGTGCCTACAAATATTTCTCACGTCGAGTATAGTATAGTATTATAACTTTAGCCTTTTGAATAATCATGGCCGTATTAACAAAAGGGGTTATTCAATTTGCCGTTTTTTTTAGTTTGAATATACAGGTTTGGTATGTTTTGTTCATACAAAATGTCTACTCTATAACTATAAGAAGAGAGGAATTTTCTAACTTGTAGTAACATACCATAACGCCTGATGTTTTTGAAGATTAGTCAGTCAAAGTCAAAATATCATTTATTCAAAGTAGGCCAAATTTAAATGGCTCTTTTTGAACGTCGACAATAAAGACAGCCCCCAAAAACGCCCGCCCTTTAGTCAGAGATTAACATCCACATAGAGATGTATATCCACAGTTTACAAGTCTTTTTTTAGGTTTCATGTAACAGACGAACCGCTGCTTTTTTTAAACAAGCCTTTATTTTAGAAGAGAGTCTATGAAGTCTCTTCCCAGATTCTTCTCCATAAGACCTACTACTCTGAACCGTGCAACTAGAATCTTAACGTTATATAAATGCTTAAAAATAACAAATAACCGGTTGATTTGATTAAAACTTTTATAACAAACCTTTGGACAATGGTCTAACAGAAGAATCCCAATAACACTTTTCCCAAACTGTAATTTGAACTCACATTAAGTACTCACTATTAAGACAGCTGATAATAGGGTAAACGTATATTGAACTCAATAGAAATAAATATTATAGATAGTATTTACTCAGCAGCTCTAAATCCAAGTCATTCGCCAAGTAATGCACGATGATTTGAATAATTGTAAGATTCCACATTGAGATTGAACATCAAAATGGCGATTCAATCATCATTTTCATTTCCCAACGGGAATTATCCGTGTAATAGGAGTCTCGCAATGAAATCGCAAATCAATCCACTTACTACGCAATGTTAATGCTTGCCCCATTATTACCTATGTCAAGAATACAAGATCCTCAATCCGACATTTTAATGAGCCATTTGAGAATCTTGCATATTCTGTAAGTGTACTGGTTTTATTCGCATCAGGGATACGAGATAATCTGTCTACGTACTAAGTGACCTTTAAGAAGAAGAAGTAGCATAGTTGTCTTGTGCACAGCAATTTGGGGGAGACCCCTTTATAGTCTCCCCAGGGATGTGCCTTTGAAGGGTTGCACGGGGTGTTCCAGGTTCCAATGAGGTCAAAATCCCACATTTCCACAAAGACCAGGTGCCTTTTGAGGATGTCACAACAAAAAAAAAGTCTACGTTCAATTCGCGTTGGTCCTGTTATGGTTTTGGCTTGAGCCTTTAAACAGGCTCTTCTAGTAGACAACTAGACGATACACAAAGGTGAAGTCAGCCTCGGTCGTCAGACAAAATGGGTCCTAGATTGCTTAGTTATCGACCTATAAGTTTAATGCATTAGTGTTATCATTATTAAAAGCTTGTAGTGTCCCAGATAACGGCCTCCCCAACCTTCTTCCATGTGTACGGCGGCTAATCAGATTTCAGGTCATCCTGCCATCTCTATCTGGACCGTGTTGCAGTTTATTCACGTAATATGTTTATAATTCCATTAACAAGCTCTAGGAGTCTCATTACTCAACTCTCTTTATTAACGCTTAAAATATTTAAGCGTTAATAAAGAGAGTTGAGTTTGACGACAAATACATATTATAAATCAAATTTATTTCATGAAGATATTCTCTTTGTTTAAAGCAAATACTAGTCTCTATTTCACGTGCCACAAAGGGGTGTGGATGGCTGCAGACAAATTGAAACTGTAATATTTAGTTCGTAAAGTTTGCAATGTACTTACCTACCTACGTAATTATTACATGCCTTTTCAAATTCCAAGAATAGTTGGATAGATCCGTCCAATATTTGTACAATAGCTCCTCTTTAATTATGTACTAAGATTTTATATTAATAATGTGTTTTTCTGAACTTTTAACTATTATTTAGTTACAAGTTTTATCAGATTCTAATATCTAAAGCAACGCGGTGATGTCTATGGCTTAAAAGTCCATCCATCTTACTATCTATTAATCCATCCATTTATCTATGGATTCGGCATTGGAGCAGTCCGGGCTACATTGGTTTTTGCTTCATTCTGAGGTCACTACTATAAATACTATATTATAACCATAATTAACATGATGTATAATATATACATAATCACAAATTGAAGAACGGAATTTTCGTAACTGGTCCAAATAATGTAGAGTAGGTATTAATAAGATATATAGTGACATTTTGAAGCCTGGCTTTTCAACTTCTTAAATAATTCTTATAACGCTAAGATAATAAAATATCACAATGATATTTCTTCTTTCCAACGTAGCAATATATGTAGTAACATTTTACGTAGCATCACATATTTATATAATAATATAATTGAAAGTAAATAAATAAATAATTCCGGACATTAAATAATAGATAATTGAATTTGTACTTACATAAAGTTATATCAAATATTCTTATTAGAATAAGTTAATACCTGTTCAAAGCCTACTTTTTCATTATGTTAGTACCCAAAATATATATTTTTAAATAACTAAGTAATAGTTAAAATAAAACTACTTTTTACGATTTTTTTCTTTTTCACTTTCGCGGTAAATTCATATTATTTTATTTTAATCCAACATTACTGAGCATTAGTTAATCGTGAAGACGATTTGTGTACAAAAATTAAGCTCAGCATTATATTGTCGGTAAGACGGCGGGCGGTGAACAAACGAGGGTGCCCACATCAAAGAGTAATCTGGGACACGCCACCACATTCCCTTACAGATTTAATGAGTTGCTCAGCCGTATTATATTTTACTTAATATTAGTACATTGTACTTATATATCGTCACGCTTGTAGTTATAGGTGTATGCTGTTGTGATAGCCTAAAGCAAAACCAAAATATTATTTATTCAAAGTAGGTCACATTTCATTAATTTTTTTTGAACGTTGGTCGATGTCGGTTTCGGATTCGGCCGATAATATAATAAACTACAACTGTTATTTTCCTACATGAATATAATAGTAGTAGTACTCGCCTTAGGTACTCGTAAAAGTAAAGTCAATAAATACAATGTAAGTAAATCTCAAAGACTAATTTGAAAACCAACTCTTTAAATATTACACAATAACCAACACAACACTTACTAAGACATGTAAAATTGATTAGAAACTATTATGGTTATTTAGTAGTAGATTAAATGTCTGTACATTTGTGTGAGGCTGACTGTACTTCACCTAACTATTTCCTAAACTGTATGCGTGCAATATTATAAGTCTTCTAAACAATGACGCCTACGTACATCTAGAGACATGAGTCTATACTTACGATTTAGCGTCTCAGCTCTGCCAATAAATTAATGATTCAGTATGAAAGTTAGCAATGTTGCTTGGAATTGATCAAATATTTACCTAATATAACAAATATTTGTATAGGTAATCTTCATATTCGTAGTTTTATTTACTCTGTGTGATGTGTGTACGAAAAATCGCTGGAGTTTTTTTTATAGTCTATGGCAGACTGAGGTCTTACGTGTCTTGATGTTATAATTACTTACAGCTACCCTACATTTTGTTCATTATTGAAAATCCGATGTATACCGAAACAGCTCACGCTATTCTTTAGTCGCGCAGCATTTAAATTTAATAGAAGCAGGCAGTAGGACCCAGCTATCTTCTCTATTGGAATTTGGGTATTTCTTAATCTTAATAGCCTCAAGAATAAGTAAGAATCAGTTTTCTTTTGCAAGGATTGGTGGTTTATCAAAACTGATGAAGTGCTGGGTTTTTCTATGGTATGTTCGCAAACTGCTGAATTCTTGGAACGGCAGCCTTTAACATCAGCGAATTTGTAAAAAAAGAGAATTATTTCAAAAAACTGAATTCGCGTAAGTGCATTTTTTTTAACAAATCTTCCACTTCACATCAAACATTATGTATTTAAAAGAGTATACGACTCATATTATATTTATGTACATATCTGTCTTTTGTTTCCACCTCGCGTAAAAAGTACTAAGCGGGTTGAAGGTTTTCACTCTTTGAAAGTATAAGCCGGGCTTATGAAGTGTGGTATGGAGTTAGGTACTTACACACATCCATAAATGTACTACGTATGTTTGTGTCACTGGAAAACATAAATCGCACATAATTTAATGTCATTTTTGTTGATATAATTAAATTTTATAATGTATAAAGAGGGTATGAATCTTTCGGTTCAGTCAATGTATTATAATCAAAGAACGATTTATTTTTTCTCAAATAAGCATGCACACGTCAATGTCAAAAATATTTGCTGGAAAATGTAGGATGACAAAGTAACATCCTAAATCGCAAGGTCTAGTCTAGTTTGACGTAGAGTAATTTCCGGCTGACATAATCATCATCAACCCATTAATGTCCCACTGCTAGGCACGGGTCTCCTCTCCATTTGAGAGGGATTAGGCTACAGTCCACCACGCTAGCCTACTGCGCGATATATTGTCTAATATATTTTTTTAGATAGGATACTGCCAGTTTATAACAACGTCATATAACCAATTATAACGCGTAATCCTACTTGTCCTCCGGCTACCCTTTAGAGGATTAAATTGTTTACCTGTTTACCCGACTACTGTGGTTAATTGTGGAGTAAGTACTGCATACATTATTGGACTAAGCCCCGTACGTGATGTTGGTGCACATTTGGTGATTAAAAGCATAATAACGTCCAGTTAGCAGCATCTATATTGTTGACTGAAACAGCTTCATATAAGCTGTCAAAGCTGGCGATCGAAATTACACGTGGTGTATAAAATTGCCTACGCTAGTAGCCGTTGAGGAGTTGAAGCCAATCTTGGATGTATATCAGGCTATGCCTACTATAAAGAGCTTTGTCATCGGACACGTGATCGATGTTTAATCGGGATTAAAATAACTTAAAAAAATCAAACGTAAATATTCGTTTTATTTCCATGTTTAACATTCAAGTAAGTATAGGAAAACAGTAGAATGAAAGCTTTTTATTGTCAAGTTGAAGTTAATGTAGTCTTGGAAGGGAAGTTTTCACTACAATCCATATTTTGTTTTTGATTTACCTTTATGATGCCAGTGGAAACTTTATCTCATACAAACATTACAATGGAGAAATTTAAAACAATTCAAATAATATCTAGACGCCAACGCCCTATTTCTCCACAGCACAGTTTACATCTGTAGTCAATTAAATGTATTATTAGATAAATGCTAACAGAATCCGATAATATCAGAAGGATTAACCATTTATAAGACAAAAGCTGTAGCCTAGCCTAATAGTGTGACGTAGCCTAATCTCTGTTAGATCTAGCGTTGTGGACTAATCTCTCTCAAATCAGGAGAAACTCGTGGATCAGTAAATAAGTTGATAAGAGAACCTATTATGTCATTATTACGTTCGTATGGGACTCAATTACTACAGGCACCGACGTAGCTACCAGGAAAGAGCCCTGGGGCCCCCCAAGTTCGGGGGGGCCAAAACCTAAATAGCAAACTTCCTATTGAACCAACAAAAAAATTTCCCACCTTCGAATCTAAATAAAATAGGTTGCAACACGACTTTAATAATGGCAACTCATTTAAAAAATACATATAAATTCCCGACAAGTTTCAACTTTATGTGGATTAGTTGGGCCCTGCAGTGTACGATGTTAAACGTAAAAAGTATAGAAACCCCCAGTTATTTTCCCGAGTGGATCTTGGTTACGGCACTGACTAAAAGCTTCTCAATTTCGCACAATCACACAGTATTACCGGGAAAGGGTCTCCGTACATTCAAACACTGTATGACCTGACTACACTTAACATTCTAAGCTACAAATAAGGGGCCTTACAACTAATCTAATCAACAATCTAAATTGATACAAGACATCTAATTGAAACAAAGTCACAATGGTCGGCGAGTGTGGTCGCCGCACTCGATACAACGTCGAGCCTATTCACCGCTCAATACTGCCCCGTTGAGTCCGGACTGCCATTGTCTGATAGGGTTGGTAGATAGCATTTTATAGACATCCAGGTGTATAATACTACCATTTTCCCGCGATTTCGTCTGCGTAGAAGTTGTAATTTTAACCAATCTGCTGTTTTCATCAATTGCTTATTTATTTCTACCCTTTTCTTCTCCCTTCTTTTAAGAAATCATCGGTTTCTCATACATACTTCCAACCCCTTATTAGGAAATATTTGTGCATCAACGCCGAACGCCTCGGATCATATTTAAAAAAATATTGAGGTAAAGGTGGCGAACAGACATACAACTCCTCAAACAAACACATTACTACTTAGAGCTCAAATGTTACAGACCTGCGCCTCAGTAGAGTACTACCCTTAAAATCTTTCCTTTGTCTTATATGTAATTCCATAGTGTGTAAGTGCAATAAGATGACACTGCATTATAGCCAAAAATACAACTGACGTCTTATCGTAGAAGTTCACTTTTATGATTCATAAGGCGATGTAGTAAGTGACCAAACTACTGTTATCATTATCACGTTATCAGACGAATCGCAATATTTTATTACTACATTATATATATTTATGCAATAAGTGAGCCATTAGCTAGTCTGCCACAGGTCATACGACCCCCACGCGGCTCAAATATCATTAAGGCTTAAAGGTTCTTCCCTGCCATGCACCTATTAACACAAACAGAACGAAAAGAGACAAAAATGACATCGTGCACGCGTGAAAAGGCCAGTAAAGCTCGTGGCATTAATAAGTTGTTTAATATTTAATGATCACGTGTCAACCCTGCTTGCCCCATTACAGCTGACATCGTTAAGTTTCTATTCTGTTGGAAGTAGACCTAGATTGCAGCGTACCGTCGACGACGCTGCCAAACGCCATGTATTGTTGTACGAATCTCATTGAAAATCATACGATTTATATTTATACCAACCATTGAGTCATACTTATAATACATGAGTATTTACTTGGGACGTAGTCCGCAATTCATAATCGTATTGTATATTAAGCTACCCTTTAGGTAAAATTCTTCAATTTATCCAGGATATAAACTAAACCTTGTGTGATTAAATATAAAATACTAATTACATTAAAATAATAAAAGATCTCAAATTCGATCACGAGGCAAGCGCCTCCATTTTTTTATGTTATGTACATATTTAACCACAGTGTCAAACGGTGAAGAAAACGTCGTCGAGAAACCGAGATTTTCTCGAAGATGGTCTTCAGCCTTATCCCTCTCAGTTGAGAGGATCATAAGCAATATAACGTTTCTAGAAACGCAAATATGGATTAAGCAAGCTTGTATAATAGGCGAAAGACCACACAACTAAGACATGCATGGGTAGGTAAAGGTTCCTTCGGATGGTAGGGATGAAGCAGCGTTTCTTCTGGGCCCAGATTCTTCTTTTTTTAACTTATTTTTTTTGTACGAGAAGTCAGACATGCCCAACTGAATGAAGGATGTGTAATTTAAAGCATGAAAATCAACATACACAACGTCGCCAGAATATTTTTAGGGCCTATGCAATAGAGGGGCGAGCCTAATACCATTGCATCAAAATATCATCAATGTAATGATACAAAATAACTTAAACAATAATAATACAATTCCATACAATTATATCGACCTGGTTTCCAGACATAATAAATTGTCCATTCTTTGTCTGGTGGAGCTATAAATTCATTTATCATACATTAATTTATCATCGCTCGTGTCAGCGAGAAATCCGTCTGCTTCATTATACATAATGCGCTTATTATGGGTTTTATTGCTTTATACTAAAGGCTAATTTACTTCGTATTGTGGATTGTTTATATTTGTGTTGGTTGGCACCATATGCGAATAAGTTACAGAGAAGTAGGTCTGAGTCTATGTGCCAAGAATCTATGTTTAGTCTGAGATGTGATTTTGCACCGCAGAAGTCATGATACTATGTAGTTAAGAAGACTACTAATAGCCTCTTTCTCTGTATTCCTTCCCTCTTTTTCAACTCTGGTACTGCTCCCCACGCTTCAGGGTATATTCCTCGAAGCGCATCCATTTTAAAGTGCACCGACGTTTGCTGCGTTGCGCTTGATTTGGTGCGTTACAAAATGGGTGCCCTTCAAGGAATACCCTCACAGTTCGTCATGGTGTTCGTTTTCCCAAGATTTTACAAAGGTCTGCGAGGAGTTTTTTTTTTAATATATGTAAACATGATTTGCGTGTAAGTTACAATTTCGTTATCTCATTGCTGGAAACGAGTATCTTTCCAAGATGAGAAGGCTAAATTATACTCCGACATGATATGTTCCAAAAATACGCACGTAATTTTGAAAAGACAGGTGTACTTTGGATTTGAACACAAGACTTATCTATTCTTAGGTAATCGACTATTATGACTTGCTAGTTCTTAAGCATATTACTTGGCAGTAAACGGAGTAACAGGCCTGCTGGAAGAGATTAAATTAGAAGTCAAGAAATCAATATTATTACATTAGAAATATTATTACATAAGCAATGTCTTTATATTATAAATATTTTCTATTATTACTGTCTCTTATTTTATTTTATTAATTTCAATTAATAAGTAAACTTTTCTTGTGTAAGTTGAATATTCTTCACTAGTTCCATTAACTTTAATAAATAAGATAAATACAATTCAGAATTCTAAAATTAGTATAATGGTTAGAAAATTACGCACAATGAGAAATGGAATGCGCGATTAACTGCTCAAGTTCTGGAGATTTTAATTCACAGCAAGAACCGCATTTAAGTTCTTGCGCTAAAGTTTTTAAATTACATCGTCTTTGTATTAAAAGCCAGCAGATTTCGAGTAATACAGATAGGAAGGAGGATCTGAATAATGAGTCATATAGTTGTCGTAACTGACATGTTCAAATATTTTTGATATCCGAGAGTTGCAATTTTTTCGAACATATATATATTTTTACTAAGCTGCCTGCATTCCATTTTGCATGATCATAAATCCAAAATATCGGGATTAATATTAAGTCAATATTCTACTACTCATATTATTATATTTAAATCTATTATACTGCGACCGACAAACTCTTTGATTTATTTTCATTTTTCTTAGGTACGATGTTTTTCCGCTGATAATACGTTTCTATTTAATTTAACGGTATTTAACTAATTAATTCACGATGCAGCACAGTGCAATACACACAAGGCATTAACCATAGAGGGCTATTTAAGGGTCAGCGCTAATTGAACCGAAGCAGCTTACAGCATAAGTGGTTGCTCGTTTGTCTGTACACCGCTTAATGACGTAATAGCGTGCTCAATCCGTATTAAGCCTTGTACACTTGCGTTTTAAACATTTTCTACGAGCTCGAAACATTGCAAGAGGTATAAAAAATAATATATTTAAATAACTAACTGCATCACCACTTCATTAGTCTAGTGGTTCCAAGCGCGACTGCTGAAGATGAGCTTTGAGTTCCATTCTCAGGGCGGGTAAAATACTTTTCTGTAATTTCAACTTCGAATTTGCGCCCAGTTAATATTAATGTGTTATCCAATATTTACATAAGACCTAACCTCTGTTAAACCCTTCGAGTTTACAAGCGTAATCATACACAATTATATAATGACTGATGATTTAAAAAAATCCTCCGTTTTACACAGACAAAACTCAGCAGCCAATCAACTAAATAACAAAATGACAATCAAAGTCGTTTAAACAAATTTCTAAACTTTTAATTGGTTGTTTTGACTTTAAAAAAATCCCTGTTTTTATGAGTCTAGTAGAAAAGTTATAGCTTCAATCCATCAACTTTCTCTTGGTTTAACATGAAATCGTCCACTTAGGAAAATTGAAGTACTTAAATATGGAACTGATAAGATAAAGAAGATATAGTAACAAGGATTGAGAGAGTTACATACGTTAAGATTGTTTTTTATAAATATAGAGGAGGGATGGATGGATGGATGTAAGGAGATTGACAAAACAAGTATACAGAGAGTGAATGAAAAAAGAGTTAGAAAGGGCCAAACTCAGCGACCGTCGTCATCATCGTCAACCCATTTGATATGCTGTGGGACAATATATAATACATATTGTCCCAGCGCTGGGCACGGGTGTCCTCATATTTGAGAGAAAATTAGGCTATTGTCCACGATGCTAGATTAGTGCGTGCTGGCACATGCAATCAAGAGGATTTCTCAAGTATGCAGGTTTCCTCGCTATTTTTTCTTTCACCGTTTAAGCATGTGATACATACACAAAAAAGCCTTGGGGTCTAACTCAAGACCTTTGATTTCATAAATCGTAGACACCATCATGCTATCAGATTTTTTACGAACGGTGAACGTATGTAGCGCAACTCAGATGATGGAATTTACCAGGTCAAGAGATCTCTTAACAGACGAGAATCTATGAGGTCAATGAACGTATATGAAGCTACAAGAGTTTTGCTAAGATCATTAGGATTGAAACCAACACTACCTGCAAAAAATATCATGATAAATAATACATAAGTAACAAATTATTAAAAAACTTAATTAAGTTGTTATGCCAAGACCATATAATTCAACTTGGTGTCTTTACTTGGTGTCAATCGTATTACAATTGGAAATATATTTTTTCGGCGTATTTATTTAAAATAGACCCGGAGAGGCTTATTTAAAAATATAGATATATGACGAATAAAATGTGATACCTAATACAGGTATATTCATAGATATATTGGACTCGGGGCTTATACCCTAGCCCTTATATTTCATATGCCCTCTTAGCCCCAAGGTATTGCTCAAACAAATTGACATTATAACACAGCACTCCACGATAGAGAAATCCAATTAAAATCCTTAAAATAACTCATTCCAACGAGAATTATGGAAAGTGGTTCCATTTGCAAACGGGCCATTTGTTTAATTAAACCGTTCCAGTCGATACTGTAATAACTATTCTTATTTACTCCATTTATTACCTACTCATGGACAGAATTTTATGCGATACTGAATTATGCCTCCGAGCCCCTGACAATATTAAACATAATTTTTATTTCGCATAAAACTTGACAGAATTAATAAAATATAATTAGCATCGTCTGTCTGTTTGTAATTCGATCATTATTTATATCATATAATACAATCTGGAGCATCGAGATTGTTGAATGTATGTTAGAGTAATAAAAATGCTTTCATTTCATTAATAAAACGGTTTATGTAGAAATATCATGTGTCACTTTGTCTAATAGGTATCTTGAAATTTGTTTACATTTCAATAATATAAATCATCAATATTAGGCTTTATAAATAATGAACTCTGCATGCTCTTGAAAAAAGTAGCCATATTTTCATCTACTTACGCGAAATGAACGATTAACTGTTTTTCTATTGGCTTTGCATTTTTTCTAATGTTTTTTTGGGATTTCCAAAAGCCATCCCATATAAGCGTACATAGATAGATACTACGAAGTCATATAGACACATCGTCAGAAAATTTATAGCATTTTGTACTGAATAAGATCTCTGGAATGCAGCATATGAATAGGTACATGAGACCTAACATCGAATATGTATATTATCAGTCAATATGTACCATATATACTCTGTCACGTCCCACATATTAAACTTATGAACTTTTGCATATTTCATACATATAGATTTATCTAAAGTGTAGTTTAGATAATCACCCTTAGCGTGCGTATGTGCAACCTGTGTGACTTCTGACAGATGGCCAATGTGATCTTCTGTTTTCCTCGATTTATTGAGGAAATCAGACATACGCAGCCTTAGAATTATATGCATTAATAATTTGACCTTAGGATCAATCGATATCATCATTAGATTGAGCTATATAACCGCTCCAAAATTACATGTGTGTACGGTATTTTAAAAGAATAAAGCATATTTTGATATAACAAATTTACAGAAGTAATCGTATGAGAGCAAGTAAAATAATTGACGTCCACTCGTTTCTAAATCTCACCGTACACTACATCATTTAATAAGTTAAAATAAATAATTTCGACAACGTTTATCGTAAAAAGCTTCTACTAACGTACCTCGAATGCCGATAATACTCGAACAATTCCCGAAAGTCCCCGATCTCTCGAGTCATCAATTAGGCGGCATGACGCGGGCCGGTTTGGCCGCGATCCCACCTAAAGTGTTATTAAGTGAAGAAAGGATGAGAAACCTTAGTCAGTAAAGGGTCGAATACCTTAGTAATACCGGGTGATATGCAAGTTTAGTCGAACAACTATTAAGAGCAGAAAAAATACACTATTCTTGTAGAAGTTACCATATACTTAGTTAATGTTGTTAAAATTAGCATGAATATAGTAAGAAACGATTAAAACCCTCTACCCATATTAAAGTCGAGTTAAAAGCTACAAAGTATCATTATGAAGAGAAACTTAAATGATGAATAATTCACATTGAAATCCAGCGGACCTTTTACACAGCTTATCTGTGCCCGCATTTGAAACCCTACGTAATCTAAGGCACTCGACACTCGACAGAACCCAATTTGCACCGAGAAGAAACACCATATAAGCCTTCCAACGGGCAGATTTACAGTAACGATTTAAGGTCTATCTACATTTACACGAAGTAATTTATAGTAGTTTGTACGAGTACCGCGGTATCTTGGTGAGACGCGAACATTTATACCGTGAGTGTGCCCGCGATAACGCGTCACAGACTCACAGATAGGGCTGATAGATTGCCAATTAAAAAACTGAGATAAAACCGTTGGGACCCAAGGCAGCCGCATTGGTTCTGTCAGACCGTACACACGTTTCAGATTAACAGCTTACGCATAGACACTATATAAGTATATACGATCTGCGTTATTTACCGTATACTAATGTACACTGAAATTATGATGCAGAGTAGACAAAATCGAATATAAACCCGATTTTAAATTCGACTTTGTCCATCGTACCATAATATTTTAAAATGTATCCAGGCAAATCGAGTGTTTACCAACCCTAGTCAAAATAATTCGTATAATTTGAGCACGAATAACGAGAGTAGGGGCAATAGTGTTCGCACTTGGATGCTATTTAATGTAGGGCTTGAACACACATGCTGTTTTTGGCCCCGAGTGGCGTTCACGTTTCTGTTGAGCAAAGTCGAGTTACATTTGTCTTGCGGCCACAGTCTGACTAGAAATATATTATGTGTTTGCCGCGCATCCATTGTCGCGGACTTTACACCTTAAATGGAGACTCAAAGTTGAAGGTTTGCTGTGTGGTCCCTGCTTTGGAGCTGTGCGGTTAGAATGGATATAAGCTCCGCAAATTCTGCTGATAAGGACATATAGCGCTGATTTTCAGCTGCAGCATTGAATTTCAGTTTATCACTAAGCTTAGATTCATAGCAGATGGAACTGTTTGTACTAAATAGCCGAATACAGACTTTGAGCTTGCAATCTGTGTTTTTTATTGCCCGTTTCATCCGCACTGATCTTTAATTCATACGATAAAAGTGAAATGTGTTTCTATTTTTAAGCATATTGTATGCACGAAGGAGTGTGAGATTTGACGTAGTCACAGATTATATTGAAGAGAGCGAAGAGCACCAATAGACAAAATGAATATGTTCCTACATAAAATATTTGTTAAAAATCCATTCCCAATACCATTGCTAACATTCCACGGGTCGCCATTCGTTTGAGACGGACTATGCAGAATCTCAATGCACTAGTCTTGTTGGGATGACATACACTATCGAGAAAATGTCCGAGGCAAGCAGTTTTCCTCGCGTTTTAATAATAATAATACTTTTACTGGACATTATTACACAGCGCCATCTAGTTCCGTGGTAAGCAACGAGGCTTGTGTAACGGATACTAGTTTTTAAAAAAAATACCGATATACATATTATACATAGATACATCCTCGACCCGGAATCAAATGTAGATGTTCGTCACAGCACAGCAGGTAACATTAACTACCGCTGAGCTAAACGGGTCGTGAATATAATGTTTAATATTTCACAAATATGAAAATTACTTGGAAAACGCTGTGCTGCCGAAACTGTGCTAGCCTAGTGGTGTGACTGTGCAGTTATGTTCGGTCTTAAAGAAGACATCACTGATTATTATATATTAAATTGACAAAATTTTAACATTTTAAGCAAATAATCACACGGCTCTGTCAGTTGTATTTAAATTGAAATCTCAAACTGAAGTAGAGTATTATAACACAATCTAATACAACTTCTTTATTCCAGAAAACAATATGGTTCTACCTACAGTCTAATAACATCGACAATAAAGCTTACTAAGTGTTCACACCACATCCATCAACATTTTGAGCCTTAAATATTAGAAACAAAGTCGAGATTTGAATGAAAATGAGAGTAGAAGACACAGGATAGAAATATCGTGTATGTTGACGTGAGTAAACAAGCAGTGTGAACACGTTGGACAAACTAAGTAATGTATGCAATAGGTAAGTATGATGTTAGATGATGTCTTCTTGGGAGATATTATTGGGAAAGAGGTGCTGTTATTTATGCTTTGGTTTGATGATGTGCAATAAGGTAGAATAATACACAAGATGTTAAAAATATTATATGAGTGATAGAGGGGACAGTATCAAACAATATTATTATATTATTAGTGGCATAGTAAATTTATGATGATAAAATTAACTTTTTAAAAAAAAGAAAAACCAACTTCAAAAACTAAAAAGCAAAAAATAACTTCATACAGTTTTACCTTTTTTTTAGTTTAGTTTTAATGGTATGAAGTCGGTGCCAAGCCAAACGTAATAGTAAGTACACTCTCCGCGAGTGACCTTGAGCGGGGTGGTTACAACCACCACATCATCGGCACCGACTTCATACCTTTAAAACTAAACTAAAAAAAAGGTATAACTGAAAGAATTTTCTTTTAACTCTTAACTGTTGAGGAGTTCTACCTTCCATCATCAAATGATAATTATCAGATGCAAATACTGGAACAATCATAGTAAATATATTGAAAATGTGATAATTGCCTATAAAATTTGAGGGTTGCCCTCGATTTCCCTGGGATCCCATCATCAGATCCTGATGTGGTTACAATGGGACCAACTGTGAAGTCTACCCTTTTAAACAAAAAAAGAATTTTGGAAATCGGTCCAGGCGCTTTTAAGTAATTCGTGAACATACATAAAAAAAAGATTCTGACGAATTGAGAACCTCCTCCTTTTTGAAGTCGGTTAAAAATATCGATAGTTCAACCATCTAGTTCTGAGCGAGTTCAAATTCAAATTCAAATTCTTTATTGCACTCCATAAACATGTTAGATATTGTTTGTCACATATAGTACATTATGGACCCTGCAGGGCACGGCAATTTACAAGAGTTATAGGTAGTACACATAGAAACATTTCAGACTTTAGATTCAGGTACAAAAGTTCACAACACAAACATTTGCATCTACCGAAACATGAAGTTTACTATGGAACGCAGACTTCAATTCCATTATTACGCTGGCGACCTGCCATAATAATCAGTGTACAAAATAAAATTGTCGCAAAATGACCATTAATGACTGAGTTATAAAGTTATTCCGCTTTCCTGCTCGCTGGGCATTATTCTAAGGTGTTATTTTAAGATATGCAAACTTATATGTTATCACATGTTCAAACGGTGAAGGAAAACATCGTGAGGAAACCTGCATGCTTGAGAGATTTCTCAATGGCATGTGAAGTCTACCAACCTGCAGTAGGCTAGCGTGGTGGACTATTTGGCCTAATCTCTCTCAAATGAGAGGAGACCCGTGCCCAACAGTCGGATAGTAATGGGTTGATGATGATGAAACTTATATGCTTTTTTAAATTTTTTTAAAGGAATTAAAATCTTAACTAAATAATAATACCTATTTTAATAATTTTGCATTAAATATAAAACTATTCTATTGATTCGATATTTTTTTGTATTTTTTTTTATATCTATGGATTATCTCATCGCCATGACATCATATCTCAATGGTCGTTTGAATCAAACAGCAATCACAGATTGAATAAGAGAATTTTCTCGCTGAGTCACCTTAGAAGTTGTCATTCAATCGGTTTTGCAACAACTGCAATACCTACCGCTGGCCCCGAAGTGTTGCTAATTTAAGTCTCTTTTTCCTTGATATTGTGGGAATTTTGCAAAATATTTTCTTAATGAAAGTTGATACCTACCTTTATAGTTTCTGAGATTTTTTGATTAGTCAGTGAGTGTGAGAGAGGACGCTTTAAATAATCCTCAGAAAATAAATACATGCAGTCTTTACCTCCTTATTAGGTATATCAAATCAATCTTTTTAAGCACTTAAGTTTAACTTCGTGGCTAGTTAAGCGAATGCTAGATATTTCGTGAATGCGATGCGCGATCGCTGCGCGTGCGCCTCCCCGTCGTTCAGTCACGACGCAGATTCGGCCTGTGACGTCACGCACAAGTTAGCCGGAGATTTTTTTTATACAAGAAGTATATTTTCCCTTGCTATCTGCACTCAGTCTTGTAATAAATCGGGAGTGTATTCTCGAAGTCTGTATAGTTAGTTAGGAAGATAGGACGTTAAATATAATCAGATCGTTATTTACTAGTCCAGTATAGTCCAGAATCCTGGTCTCTGGGGAAGATTCCTGAAAGTGTTGGATACATTGTACATCGGCAATGATCATACGCACTACAAGAACGGATTTCCTCTTAAGAAACCAAAAGTTGGACCTTCGGAAGAGTGCCTAAAAGGGCCGCTTATAAGCGTCACTGTGCAGTAGCTTAATTGTTTCCCCACTCTAACAATTATCCTCCGTATATCTTACTAAACGTTTAGTGGAACGTATTGGCTCTAGAGAGACCCAATGCGCTACGATATCGTTCGTAACTTAATTTAAAGTTAATTATGTAAAAAGGACTTGAAAGTGTTCGATTGGCAGAAATTCTTAAAATAAACTTCGAATCGATAAAGGTGAAAAAATATAAAAATATAAGCACATTCTCTGTATAAACTGTATTTTTCTTTTATCGTAAGAAGTGTAATAAAAGCATTTGTTCGACGTAACGGTAACATACATTTATAAAACGGAAAGCCATACAAAGAAATCCATCAAAAATCCGCGAGTACACACACAAGTACAAAAACATTAACGGCTCATAAAGGCGAAGGCATCATTAAAAATATTCTCAAGACATAAATTATGGTGGGCAATTGTTTCAACTGGGTCGTTGACCCCGACGAAATGGACCGACCGGCCAAAAAACCACCCAGTGGTTATGCCCCCGGCTTTCTTACACTACTCTTGTGAGGACAGTTCGCATGCGTACACTACGGACTTGAGTAAATATGGACTTTTTGTTTGCTCGTCTGTGCGTATTGGGAGGTTTACATGTGATAATATGAGTGGTAGTATGTTGGTTTATAAAGTTTATTTACTGTCACTAAGGCTAGATATTATTATTAAACATTGGGTTTGGTGGAAACCTTTGCAAATGATGTATGTATCGTGAAAAAAAACTGTTTGTTCTTGCTTTATTTGTGTAAATTTAAATAAAGATAACTACTTGTAATATTGAAATTATGACATAAGATTCACTAGTAAATAATAAAATAGAGGGACAGATCTTAGCCTTAGATCGTCTCATATAATTCTACTGAACATAAAAAATAGCGTCACTAAATCCACCAACAGAAAAATGACTACAAAAGCGTAGTATACTAAGCATGTAATCGATTTATTTTCCTGTATCTAATATCTGTACCGTATTCAAATTATGCAATCTGTTATTATAATTTAGTCCAAAGTTTTCCAAGTCCACGTATATAAAGTATACGTCTACCAATAGTGTATAGCCTATAGGGTATCTCAGAAGACCGCATTCCTGTACCCCACGTCCCCCCTCCCCGCAGCCCCTCCGCTGTTACATGTTACAATAAACAAACTTACCACCTCCACACACCAAACACAAGCCCCCACTAAATACACCTACATTTAAGGTGCAGTTTTGTGTATTTTTGAGTCACCCACTTCCGATTTCATCGTGGTACTTCTCCGCCGATCGGTGTCGTTTTTTTATCCACGGCAGCGAAACCACGGAAAGGATTAATTCGAGGCAAATAAAGTGTTACGTGAAATGTCGGCGCCGAGTGCCTTAGTTGTATTAGAAATATGATTCGGAGAACTAGTTATAAATTGATAATTTAGTCACTAAAATCCAGCTTCGTAGAGATTTTTTACGAAACTTATGTACTTAGAAAATTAATGACTTTTGAAGAACATTACAATGTAAAGCATCCAAGTCCCCACGGCTTAGACCACGGCTATCTTCTAACGATAACAAAAATCTCAGGAAACATCTATGCAGGTAATGCATATATAAATAATCCTTAAGATGGAATATCCAATATCTTTAAGATGGTTTTTTTTATGGAAATAAGGGGCAAACGGGCAGGAGGCTCACCTGATTGTAAGTGATTACTGCCGCCCATGGACATCTGCAACCAGAGGACCAGAGGACGTGCAAATGCGTTGCCGGCTTTTCAAGAAAGAATATACTCTCCTCTTGAAGGATAAGGGAGTGTTCTCAAAATGAGGAGTTACGACCAAGGGTGACTTTTTAGCGGTTAACGCGCAAACCTGTGTCTTTTTGGGGTTGAATTGGACTAAGTTAAGTCTACCCCAGTCTGACACTTTGGTAAGCAAAGACTCGACTTCATACACAAATTTGTTCCGACACTCAACGACGCATTCCCGAGAAATGTTTGCTCGGCCAGTGTACACGGCATCCACAGTACTGTCGTCTGCATAGCAATGAATGTTGCTGATATGCAACATGTCATTGATATGCAGAAGAAACAGGGTAGGAGACAGGCCACAGCCTTGTGGAACACCAGCATTGACAAATTTACGACCGTCAACGACGACCAGCCAAAACTCCCAAAGAAATTCTGAAAAAGGTTTTATTATTTTATAACCCAAATGTAGGGTACAAAGGAGACAGCATTTTTGGGCCCACTAGGAACAGTTTTTCAAGACGGTTATACGATATACGAAGTAAAAATGAAAAGGTAATCATTAAATCTAAAAAACCAGCCAAGTGCGAATCGGACTCGCGCGAAGGGTTTATTGTAACATCGTGGGGTTCAACATTGTGGGTTTATTGGAAAATCACTTGTGTTGTATGAGAGCCCCCCCTAAATATTAATTTTATTTTTATTTTATTATTTATTGATGTGAAACATCTATAGCCGCACGTAAAACCGATTTCTGGCGTGGCGACGCGTCGCCACGAAATTTAAATTTGCTTTTAGTTCTATTTTCAAGTTTACCTTTTTTTTTAGTAATGTAAATATATAATTAAGTATTTTGTGAATATTTAAAGTGCCTACCTGTTCCTATTTATTGATATCGAGCAATAATAGGCGAAAATATGCGTTTTTTGTATGGGGGACAATGGGGGTCCTCCACATATGTTTTATTTTGTTTTTAGTATTTGTTGTTATAGCGGCAATAGAAACGATGAATGATTCTCTTGATTGCTATGGTTGTTTTGCAACCAACAACCATAGCAATCAAGAGAATCATTCATCGTTACTAAGTAATATTGTTTATAATTATAACACTAGGTCGATAACCTCGGGTAAATTTGTTGTTCCTAGAGTTACAAATATGTATGGAGATAGGACTCTAAAAAAAAGTATTCCTTATTTGCTCAACAGTTTACCCGCGGACATCAGAGCTGAATCCAATAAAAATAAATACAAATCTATGTTAAAATCATATTTACTAAATACCTTGCCATAATAATAATAAGACACTCCATAGTTCTGCTTTAACTTTATATTAATTTGGTTTGATTCCACAGTCAAACTGTTTGTACAGTTTTGTGGAACATTATGTTACATTATAAGAATACCATGTATCTTTATAAACTTATTAAATAAAAAAAAATACATAATTTGTAAAAAAAAACAACAGTCTAACTTTCGCGGTTTTTGAGAGACAGACGGATGGACAGACGGGCGGACAAATAGCGAAGTCTTAATAATAGGGTCATAGGGTCCCGTTTTTACCCTTTGGGTAAACCCTAAAAACAGTATTTTATTGACTTTCAATAAATCGTTGTTCCCTTGATAAGGATAAGTAGAACAATACGTGTAAAGGAGTAAATCTATCATATTCAAATACAAATACGGTAAATAAATAAAGTGAGATAAAATATTCTTTAGTCTTATATATAACAATCTCGTGTCACGGTGTTTGTCGCTGAACTCCTCTGAAACGGCTTGATGGATTATTATGAAATTCTGTATATAGGTATATTTGATAGGTATGAGAATGAGTTGTAAGCTATTTTTTACAAATGTTAAGGATATCCCTCACCAGAATACCTTTTTTTTGACAATTTTTTTTTTATAATTTGGCATCAAAAAATTATTATAATTCTGAATTTTCACTCTTCTAACACCAACCCCTATAATGTGGCAAAACAACGTTTGCTAGAGCATCTAGTATTATTATAAAATTTTTAACGGGATAGTGAAGCATCATGTTTAGCATTTTGTTTTATTTTCTAAAATTAGTTTTTTGATTAAATTTAATGTATAATAATTGTGGATTATTAGTCGTTAAGTGTTCGTAAACTACTAAACGTGCATGAGTATTGGCAAATGAAACAAAACAGTGTAACGTGACTTTCAAATTATCCCAAGAAGTCCGCGTTAGGTTTCACTATAGAACCACAACTGTACTGAAATTAGAAAAAAAATATCATCCTTCATAAACCATTAATTCACCAAATGTTCAACCATTATCATATATCATCCTGTCATCCGTCCTAAATAAAATGAAAAAATACTGAAGACTTAGGCTGTATGGATTAGATTCCTTTGCCTTATCCCGAAAAGAAAAATAATTATTCGAACTGTCAGTCAGAATCCTTTTAATTTTAACCAATATTATTACCTTTAGTTTTAACTGTACAAAGAATGGCATCAAGTACTTAAAGCTTCTTGTCCATTGAACCGTTGTGTCAACTGTTTAGGAACCTGTCAATGCAATGTATTAAAACAGTTGTTTGCCGTAACAACTGAAACTGTACGCCAACTTGTTTGTGAGTAGATTTTACGCTAGGTAAGTTTAAAGCAAATCAAATCAACATTAAAACCCTAATTCTGGTACGCTAAAAACTAGCTGGGTATTTTTAATTAAAATCTCCCTTCCTTTACAGTTAAACTCACTTGATGTTTGCAAAAACTGTTTAGTGTACTCAAACTTCGGTCAGGGAGTCTATATAGGGGCGGAAGAAGATTCGGTTACCTATCAGAGTATCTGTCTACATTCCATGCAAATGCATTAAATAAGAACACACCAAGCACATAGTGTTTCTGATAGCTCTGCAGAAAAATACATTTTATTTGCAGTGGATACCTACACACAAGGTAAAAAGAAATGCTTGATTATGTACATACAGCTCAAAGGGGTTATTAATATGTAATTACAAACTGTATGATAATAAATAAGTATATTTCATGTTAATAACTTATATAGGATTAATTAGTCGGCTATTTCTTTTTCAGATGATTCATTTGACTTTTTATGGCAGACAGCAAAGAGAAAAGCAGACATAAATTTTGTATGATAATAGTACAGAACTACCAGTTGCGCCACTGGAGGATAGCAAACAGCAGTAACATCCCACAACTACCGCCTGTGCCTGTGATTGCACCCGCTGAGCCCACTATCTCCAGATCGGCAGTTATAATAGGAGATTCTGGCCATCAGTGAAAGAGTTAAATCTAATAAAAGAAGTCTTGCCTTGTTTTTATTTCTTGTTTCATTATTTCAATAATTAATCATTAGATCATATATATTTTGTATACTTAAAAATTATTATTAACCTGAAATTGAAACCGGTCGAGCACAGTACATTTTGTATAAGAGAGGAATAAGGTTAACAGAAAATAGTATATTATTCCATTTCTTTTTAATGAGACATTATAAGGTAAACATTTTGTTTCATAAAATCGTTTATTATTTATCTAAAATATTATAAATTGTATGTGGATCCACATTCAATGAAACAATGAGTTTAAAGGTAACTTTTTCTTTTAGATTTGGTTAGGTTTTTGTAGGTTATAATTTTTCAATTATTTATATTAAACAAATACGTATTACCACCGTTATCTACGAAAAATAAGGAAACCAATTATATAAATTTAATTAGTACTAGTACCTGACATATTTGTCATGTATTACTTCCTATACATGACTCATGACAAATAGTGGTGGGCACATTTCCCAATTCCCATACTAAAATAAATGGCTCCTTTCATTTAAATTTGAAGAATTAAATGAAATAGTATCTATCTCAAAATAATAATATTATCATTTAACACGTTGGCTACGGCCTAACATAGCGCGCGCTAACCTACCGGTGCGGCTGTTTACGCGCCTGGCGTGAGCGCTCGCACGGCCGTAACACATTTTGTAATCCGACCAACAATGCGGCCAAAACACACCTGGTGTGGGAGCGCATATAGTAATAGTAATAATAATAATAGTAGTAATAGTAACCATTCATTGTCTCTTATTTTTGAGTGCATAAAACCATTGGGTACTTAGAATTATTTTACGATATATTTTGTGCAAAACAATCACCTACTAAGTTATTTATTCAAAATTAAAACGCAGATGTGTATTTTTTAATACCGCAGAATCCTGAGTAGAATATTTTACTTTGTATTCTTCGAATTTTATGAAGGCGTTTGTTATTAAATTTTTTAACACTACGACATTATATCGATTTATTTTTCGTAAAAGCTTAAATACCTACGAAAGGAAGATAAAAAAATATAGAACAATATATTATATTGTAATAAAGATAAAAAAATACGGTCGAATTGATAACTTCCTTCTTTTTTGAAGTCGGTTTAAAACACGCCTCGCGCGTAATCCGTACTGGCGTAGCGATGTTAGAAACACGCAGGGCGTGTTTTGCCGCCCAGTCGTAGCACAAAATATGAAAACACGCCAGGCGCGTTTGTGCCGCACTCGCGTTACGTGAGTCAAAACACAGCATGTGTGTTTTTCAGCAGCCAACGTGCACATTCATGTACATAATTACATATATATTTAATCTTATAATGTGATTTTACCTCTTGTTGTAATAAATAACATATAGGAATATCTAATCTCAAAGACAGTAGAAAAGAAAGAAAAGTTGACCTACTCGCTTTTGACCGGAACAAACCAATTAGTTTATTGTATTTATTTATACAAATAAACTAAGCTTAAACTCAAATATAACCAAACTGACTAAGCTCAGTATTCGGATAAGTCTGTATGGAAATAGCATTCCAGTGTGAGCTCAATAAAAATCTAGACGTTAGACAAAGCCAATTAAGTAGTGGAACTAAAGCGATTTAGTTCAAACACCACGTTACCGAGATTAGGAGAAATTCGTTTTATTACGAGGTTTCGATGTTTTTTATAGGATTCTGTAGGATATTTAGTTAAGTAAATAGATTTTTATATACATTTTAGGGCTTGAAGGTTCTCGAGTGGCGACCGAGAACTGGCAGACTCAGCGTAGGTAGGCCTCCGGCAAGGTGGAACGACGACCAGAAGCGTTGGAATCCGCTAGATTCTAACGGATTCCAACGCTTTCTAGATGCAGGTGGCCCAGGACCGGTCGTTGTGAAATCCTTGACTTACAATCCGTGGCTTAAGTCCAGCTGTGGACGTCATCTGTACGTAACGTTATTAGACTATCCTAACAGCTTCTTTTATTTTAACCATCGAAACGTTAAATCATACCTTATATGTTCAGTGCTCCGATTGGCCAGAAAGCTTGCAGCGGACCAATCACGAAATGTAACGTAGAGAGGTAGATATTCGACCATTTAATTAGACCCTTCTGAAGTTATTCGCAATGCAATTGCTATCTCACTAATTCTCGTGCGTTCCGTTTTTTTTTATCTGCACCATCGTTTGGAAAAACAACTGCTACCTACTTAAATAGTCGAACGAAACACTTTAAGACATGAATAACCGAGGTTAGCGTTGGGAAATCGGGATTATCAACTGGTCCATACATTAATTTCTACCTGGATTTTCTATATATTCTCAGCAACTCAATAACGATATTGTTGGCTACAATTGCGTCCATTCATCTTACACCTTTGTAACAAGAGAACATTCCCGGCTGATCGCAATAGGATCGTTAGCTCCGACTGAGCCTCATACTGTGAGACAGATAGCTCGCTTATAAATCTACGAACACTTGGACGACCTGTTATCTGTAGATACTATCTTAGGGCTAGTTCTCATTTAATATTCCACACGGTTCCTTTACTATGCGAGTATAATACTAGTGACCTATAGAACCGTTATTAATGTAGATATGAGTATAGTTCAGAGGTGTTTTTAATGGTGATCTTGTAAATTATAGGGTTCCGTATCCAAAGGGTAAAAACGGAATCCTATTACTAAGACTTCGCTGTCTGTCCGTCTGTCAGTCCGTCCGACTGTCTGTCACCAGGCCTGGGCCTAGGTTTTAACACAATACAAATCAAGTTTATGTATTTCCAATAGGTACGTTACTTCAAAAAGGTAACATTTATTCTGACATCCGTACAATTAATTGATATTGACTCAACGTTTTTATAGTAACAAAAACTCAAGGCTAAATACATAGTTTAGTGCTTGAATGTAGAAAGGAAAATAGTTAAAATTATTATTGTTAGGTTGGTAGACGTCTAGATTATCTGGCCGATGACCCGCGGACCGGCCGGCGCGCCGATTTGATACACATGCTCTCTCTCTGCCTTGTACAAACTTTGTTCTCTAATTGAAAATACGTTGAACTCATATTTTGACACTTGTAACTTCTGCTAGCCTGGTACCTAAAGAGAAGCTGTATGAGTGTATCATATTATTAGATTCTGTATACTGTACCATATTTCTATTTTTTTATCATTTACGACGTACATGTGGTCGTATTTTTCTTCTCCTATACGGCTTGTTTGATTTTGATAAAGTTTTGTTTCGTTCTTATTCACCGAAATTGTTGGATCTACCCATGATTACCAACAGTAAAATATTTTAAAGAAACTAACAACCTGCCAACCATTACACAACTTTACTTAATGCATCACTGGAGTTGGTCACAGATTGGATTTATGCCTAGTTATACAATAAGAAGACCTATGGTTTTACATTTAGGCAATATAGACTAAATAACTAATAACTACTACTTAAAACTTAGACAAAACATACTAATGAACATGGTTCAGAGGTGTACTACACTACTGTACAGTATGTGTAACAGGGATTATAGGACCAAAATAAAATAGACTCGGAGCGGGCAGACTCAGCCACAGAGCAACGAGACACCGGTTTTAGATCCTACCAATGTATTGCATACCTCTACTGCAAGCGCTTTCCATTAGCATTAGTCTTCCCTATTCAAAACATTAAAACAATCTAATCACCTGCTTTATCCCTCCTTATATTTAAAATTGACAAAAAAACGAAGACATGCTAACAATTAAATTAATATGGGTCTGTAAATACGACCTTCGACTTTTTGGCGGGAAAGTAAAGCATCATGTTTAGCAGTTTTGTTTTTTTTTTCTAAAATTTGTTTTTCGGTTATTGTGTGTGGTGGATTATTAACCGGTAAGTGTTTATAAACATGCATTAGTGTTGGCAAATAAAATAAAACAGTGTAACGTGACTTTCAAATTCTCCCAAGAGATCCGCGTTAGGTTTCAGTAAAGAACCACATCTTTACTGAAGCTAAAAAAAAACATTTATCATCTTAAACCATTAATTCACCAAATCATCAACCATTATCATGTATCAGCCATTATATATAAAATATAAAAATACTGAAGACTGTATGAATTAGATTCCTTTGCCTTCCTGAACTGAAAGATAAGAAAAAAAAAATTAACAAAAACTGATCTATTTTTAATAGGCAATCTTCACAGTGATTATCATATATTATCAATAACTCTTATCAAAGTATAAGTCTTTGTTTTGAGCAAATAATTAATTTTAAATTAATTAAGCAGATCAAAAGGCTAATTACCAGGTAAGTGTTTAAACAATCTACTATTGTTAACTTTAACTATCGTTACTATTGTTAAACAATTATCTATTTGACAGGGGAAAACTGACAAACATCAATATCAATATGGCAATAATCTAGTCATCTCCAAAGTATAAATATAAAGCGTGATGTTTTAGCTTAGTAAGGGCCGATTACACCGAAGTCAGATTGAAGTAAAAGTCAAAGTTTTATTCCAAGAATAATGATGTGAGTCACTCTGGAATAGCAAATTTTACATTACACTAACTAGGTACTTACCCTAAACTTATCCTAAAAATAAAAAGATAAACGAGAGATAAGATTTATTACCCCGATTTGATACGGATTATTTGTTCAAAATGGCCGCCAGTCTGTCAGCTATATTTGTATTGAAATGTACAGATTGAAACGTTTTTAGACGAATTATTTACGACAGTAACGAGTGACAGTGATGATAGTGAAATCTAAAACTATAATAAAAAAACGTCCAAAGTGGATAAAAGAAAGAAATGATAATTTTCATAATTATGACGACGAGGATTTTAGGTTAAGATTTCGGTTATCAAAAGCAACAGCCTATAATCTATTGATTAAAACTGAAGATCGTTTGGGATTAATATCCGAGAGGTGAGTTTTTATACAAAAAAACAACAATAGTAAGGGTAATTCAAATAAACCGTCTTGTTGTTATTTGCTAGGGGTTAGACAAAGTTTAAGGTTGACAATCTTAGTACAAGCGACCGAGCAATCGTGGTATTTATTTTAAGTATGCAAAATTTGTTATGACAACAAATGTATTGTTGGCCAGTACATTTAAGTGACATTCTAATTTGTTGTAATTATATTGTATATTTGTTGTAAAACCTGCATAGAGATGGCGCTGTTTATGATTTATTGACAACGTTAAACTTATTCGTAATAAAATACGTAAGATGGCGCGACTACTGATATTTCATTCTAGCTGAAAGTAGGATTAATGATTTAATTTGTATAACAAATGGCGTATTAACTATTTTATAAGTAAGTAATATTTCTTCTGGAACAAATGACAAGTAAAAATGAATAAAATTAAATAATATGGAATAAAATTATTATGAACAACCATGTTGGCTCAAAGGTAGCAGTGTAGTAACCAAGCCATATTGCAATCCACATACTACGCTGCGGGATGCGTGGCGACGGAGCCACGCATGCGGGTGCGGGAGTGCAGATCTGATCCGCATCATCGTGCAGATCTCTCCGCACAAACCCCAAAGCCCTAGCAGGGATTCAACATAGCCCATAAAAAAAACATCGATATTATAACATCGATATTTTCAAAAGTGATACATCGATTTTTCAAATATCGATGTTTATGAACGATATATAGATGTTTTATCACTACTTTTATATCTAACTAGCTGCCCCGGCGAACTTCGTACCGCCTAACACTCTAAACCTAACAAACTTTTACTTAAACTTAAATTAATATATTGGCTGCTTACACTTACGCGAATATTAGACATTGAAATGAAACACAAAAAAATCATCAATAGTTTATTAAGATAAAAAAAAACAATAAAGTTACAAACATTATATTGTACCTATTACATGTATTTCAATGATATAGTCGTATCAACACTATACATATGTATATTTTTCTGCATGGGTTGCTCTCGGGTCGATTCTCATCGTTAAAGCACCAAATGCGTGCCGTTGCAACTATTTGTTTGGTTTAGATTTCGAAGTATGATGACTTAAATTGTGCGAAAGTAAGTACTTAAAAACTCAATGTGGTAGTTTGTGGGTTCATCTTCGTTTGTTACACAACCAATAGATTTACACGAATGAGACAGAGTACCACAACGATTCGATTCGAATTACGAAGTTTAAGTTCATCCACAGCTTTGTTCTTAGCTACTGAAGTTGCTTGCTCAGTTAACTATTTGTTATTTTTGTGGTTAACAATGATGTTCGGGAATATTTTGTTGATCAGTTCATCTTTCTATAAGCAACGGCATGCGTTTATTTCATCAACAGCAGTCGATCTTGGATTGACTGGTATGTTTAGTGGAAATTGCGGACAGTAAAATCATTGCGCCTTAAAATCATCTTGAGTTTTCAATGTTCAGTCACAGTCAGTTATAGTAGTTCACTGTAACTTGATAGCGCGTAATTTCATCGTTGGTATTGGAGATTTGGCTGCCGCAAACCGCCCATGTGGCTGCCTTTCGTGACATATTTGCAGATGTGTTTAATAGATTTTACCACCGAACTGAAGGAACTACTCAACGGTACAATGTGTTGGAAAGTTTTGGAAAATAATAGCAATGGAAAAATATGGAAGAATCTACGTGTTTTTGACCACGACATTGTTGTGATAGTTCGACCGTTATCATTGAGTAATCAACGCTGATGTGAAGACAGTTGATAACCACCGTTTCCAGTGATGGTCTTCAGCATCAATGTTCGGGGATAACGTTTGCATGTGTTGCTGCCGACCATGCACAGTATGTGTATTCGTAATAACAACATCAAGTCGGTCGGTACTGATCTGGAATATCGGTACATATTATATCACCTTTTTGGTCTAGTTCACTTACTTCGACTTACCAAATAAAAATGTGTGCATGCAGCAAGCCTCGTTTTTGGCATTTGATTGTATATATCTTCATCGATCCCCAAAGATGCGTAGCTTAACAATGTTGTTCGTCAGTGACTGGGTTTTTTGCATGAAGACACGTGTGGTAATTTCGTGCCAATCACTTGATGTTTGTTTAAACAATTTCCATCCATTTCGGATTTTACGTGCCTAAAGGTGTAGAATCAATCTGGCCAACCGTAGCGATGAACGTAGGTACGTCATAGCATCTTACGCATATGAATATCAATCGACCAACATAAGCTGCATCTCTCTTTCTCTCTAAAGGTACTTATTGCAATGCGTAAATGGAGATATTTCATGTGAACGCAGTTTAACTTGTTTCAACCGAATTCAAGTTAAGCGATCCTTTTCGATTTTAACATACATGTCGATCGACGCAATAAAGCTAAATTCCATAAAATAATTGTCAGCATTTCATAATATGATATGCGTATAATATTCATCGAGTTAACTTCTTTTGTACTTCCCTCACCTGAAATAATAACAAAGACATAAATAACTTAGTAGTAAGACTCACATCAATTCCCTGAATGACAGAACCGTCTAATCACTAACTCCCCGAAGGTTACTTGTATTTTATTCAAAACAGGTTAAGATAGATTATTTAAGATAGTTTGCCCGTTGCCTTTTGGCAGTATTCTCTAAACAAACAGGTCCTTATTGCTTCCTACGAATACCCGGGAAATAAGAAAACCCGTAAGAAATCCACTGCTGGACATAGGTCTCTCCCAAAGATCGATACGACGGACGCAACAACCGGTGCAGCGACACCCACATCTAGCGAATTCCAGCAACCTTTACCAGGTCGTCGGTCCACCTTGTCCAACTTCCAATTCCAATACGTGGTCACCACTTGACAACATTCGACCAACGGCCGGCTGAGTGGCAAATCTATGTATGATCAAAATAAAAACTATGATATTGATACTCACTATTCAATGGATTTTTCATGTTGATGTTAAAGTGATAACCATGGTCTCCTTGCTAGAACATTATGGGGTTGGGTATTGCAACGGTTCATAATATAAATGGTGTATTTCATTTATTTATCCAGTATCGCGTCGTGTAAGTACAATATCTTGTGTTTCGAATAATACAATCAGGATTGCAGGTATTCCAGCCGGTAGTGTATCCGCCCTGATCGATCATCACTTTGATATGCGTTCACACGTAGTTTTGTACATTAGTGTATTATTTACTGCAGATCTTAAGATGAGATCATTTTTCGTTACCAACCAAGCCGCTTCACGGTTTTTGCTATTGGAGCACGATATTTCTTTCTTCTTCATTGGATAGATTCGCAATGTTCCGAAGCCTAATTGCATTATTTTAATTTGTTGGGAAATATTAGATCATCTAGGTCGCGGGAAGTCAAATGTAATTATTTGCATATTCCAAAATATGGAACTATTAAACGATATTTACAGCAGACAATCTGTCAATCGCACGAACTGTCGTAATATGACAGGTATGTCAGTTTTCTTCTTTTTCTTTTCTAATGTAAACTGATAAGGTTAGATTAAAAGCGTTAATATAGTTAGTCGTTAAGTTTTTTATTTTTTTTTAATGTTCTGCGTAACTTTTTAATTTTTTTCCCCTGTAAAAACCTACTACAAAGTATTTGGAAACATATAAAAAAAGATGAACGAATTCTGTGAAGCCGTTTTCAAGTTAAGTCATGACAAAGAGAAATAGGGGCTCATTTTTATATATATAGATAGAAAAATGTACACTCACAATACTGCAGATCTCGGTAACGGCGTGCAATACCTTGCGTGTTGTGTTACCCACGCGCGGATGTGCGTGTTTCTCTGCATGTAGACGCATGTTCTGCAAAACCGCGCGTGAATGCGTTTTCAGTGTGTTGCACTATGCATGTTTTCTAGACACACGTGTCTGACGTGTGAACAATGTAAGATCACGTACTCTCGTGCTACGCTGTGTGATGCGGTGCAATGTGTGGATCGCCTAAAACACACAAAAACATGCACCTCACATTGACAGTAAATCTTGATGTTTAGCTCGAGACTGAATTTTTTATTTCGATGTAGGTAGCTTAGTATTATTATATAGTATTTTTATCGCCACGGTCGGAAAAAAGTGAATTTTGAATACAATATAATACAATACTTAGAATGTGAAATTCACAAGGAAAGTTTAATCGATTTCTTAATTAAAATATCGTGCAGATTTAATTTGTAATTATTGCAAAGATTATATAATATTATAATAATTAGGAGAGAATGCGTTAAAAATAATAAAATAGTAGGCATAGCTATTTGTATACCTAGCTGGATCGTAACTACTAGATGTTAGGATTATTTCCAAAATCCGCGTCCAGAGGGTGACACTTTCCATTACCCAATTTTGTCGCTGAAATAGACCTCTATTTCATAATAATATAAAAAAGTGCTCTGTGAGAAAGTTTATGTTTTGGTTTGGTGACAATGCTGCCATTAACATGAGCTTCTCACAGCCTGACGTATAAACCCACTACCGTAAAAAGTCCGTGTACGTATCTTTAATGTTGCCTAGAAATGCCTAGAATAGATCTGACGTGTGAATCCAAAACACTGTATCTCAGAAATACCTATTTTGAGAAAATGGCTATTAAATCTTTTTTTGGTTTTTGCTATGCCGTAACAAACCTTTAATATTTATAATTAAATACAGTGTGTAGTAATAGTATCTCCTTCTACATGCTATAAAATAAAGTAAAAATTAATATAGGCATATGTAACTGCTTCGAAATAATAAAATAAGCGCTATTAAGGCTATACACTGTAACTCGAGTTACAGTGTATCAGATTTACTCGTCAGAGATGTTGTATGCAATTTGGAAGTATTTATCGTACACAGATAAAGTAAAACGTTATTCGAAAGAATAGTTACTATAAGATTATTTTGTTCATATGTGAAATGCAATTTGAATTATCTGAGAGTAAATGTAGCGTTTAGTACTAGTATAGTCATTCTCAGATAATATTGCCATTGGTGAAATCGGCCCTAAGTGTTTCTATGAAGCTCTCAGTAGGAGTTGAAAGTTTTGATTTGTGTTATTTCCTCTGCCTACCCTGCCAAATATTTATGTATGCGTGACAGTATGTTTCATTGTTTCTGCAATTCTACATGTGTTTAATTATCCTTGTTGATGTAGTTCCTCAAAAGGGTCAGATCATCATCAACCCATTAACGTCCCACGGCTGGGCACGGGTCTCCTCTCATTTTTGGGAGGGATTATGCTATAGTCCACCACGTTAGCCTACTGTGAGTTGGCAGACTTCACATACCATCGAGACAAATCTCTCAAGCATGCAGGTTTCCTCACGATGTTTTCCTTTACCGTTTGAGCTTGTGATAAATACGCACATAATTTCCGAAAAGTCAGTGGTGCGTGCCTTGGGTTCGAACACGAGACCTTTCACATCTCAGTCCACTGGTCAAACCACTAGGCCACCACAGCACTATTGAGATGCATCGGTAATAATAAAGAAATATAATCATTTCAGCCATGGGAGATAAAATTCAGATAAAAGTGTATACATTTTGGAAAGAGAATGAGAAACCAGAAATCAGAAGAACAGTTTTGGAAAAGATATTTTTTACCAGATTTTGCCATTTAAATGTTTTGATTCAGGATGTGTTTCCTGACCTCAAGACGAAGACTTACACCGTGGCATGGCAAGGTGATTTTTTCTTACTATTAAACTTCGGCGGTCGCCGGGCGGTCATAATTAGTAACGTAACTGGTTTAAGTGACCATTTTTAGGTTGTTATAAAGGGATGGCGTTATTTAACTTGTATAGCGTTATTTCTTTCTGTCTCTAATTTACATACGTTGTAGTATACTTATCAAAAACTTTTTTTTTGGAGGTACCACAAAGGTTTGGTTGAAACGTGCCTTTAGATTTCTCATCAAAACCTCAGAGATCTTTCAGTTCAGTCAATATGATATTATAGTTATTTTTTCTGTATATGACTACTATTAAAATCTTCGCTACGTAAAAGTATTATTACAAATATTATTGTATTTATTTTAATTTACCTCCTAGTGCGTCATTAAAAGCGATTATGGTAAACTATGACGTCATGATTTTCTGGCGCTTTTCCTGTTTTGCAAAAGATTTTAAAACATTTAACTCAGCCATAGATCTTTTCTTTTTCATCCAATCAAATCAAATGGTTTTTTATTTCATATAAACTTGTTCAAGCATTTATACACGTAAATATTTTAGTTGCACGGTACCAAGAAGTTGATCTTATGGAGAATAATCCGGCAAGTAACTCCATAGAATTAAATATTAAGTTAACTTTATAGATGAAGATGGAGAAGCTATTGCTGTATCCTCCGACGCGGAGATGACGACGGCACTGCACGCCTTGAAGGGTGGCGTCGCCAAGTTCTTTGTTTACTGCAAATCAGAGAAAGATAAAGATAGTCACGTCAATAGTGCTGGAAATGCTATCAGTAAGTTTATGTTACTTAATTTCGTACCTAGTATATGTATAGAAAAGTTTTTTCTTTATTATATTTATGCAAATATTGGTGTCCCCTTGATGTTAGTAGAGGTGCTAACTAATAAAACTAATACTTAGTTTGTCTATGTATATATGTAATAATAAGCTATCCCCTAGTAATCAACCCCTCAAAACCACTGACACATTCAATTTGTGCTCATTAAATAGTATATTAATCAGAACCTAAAACATAACCTAACTGCCTCCTTGGTCTAGTAGTCTTAAGTGCGATTGCTGAGAGGAAGAGCGCTTAGGTTGAATTCCAGGTCGAGCATATATGGTTATTGTGGATTTCCTATGAAATTCTGCCTAATCCTTCGGGCATTCAAACGTAGTTTTGATCCAGTATTAATTTTTAGGACCCGTAGCTCCTTCAGCGATCCACAACGGCGTAATTTGCGACGTGTGCAACAGTTTTGTGGTGGGGTTTCGATACAAGTGTATATACTGTGCTGACTACGACTTGTGCTCAGCGTGCGAGGCCGCGGGCAACCACCAGCAACACATAACCGTGCGTTTCCCCACGCCCGAAGCTACGAAGACCTTTCGTGCAGATCTGGCAACCGCACGGGGGGGTTCGGCCAACCCTAAGAGCGTATCTTCTAGCTCGACGTCATTAGCTGTCGGTCTGGCCATGCCAGCCTTCAATATGCAGGTGGCTTATAAAGAGGAGAAAAAAAATATGAATTTCTAGTTTGTAATATTAAATGTGATGAATGGTGCTAAGACTAATGGTTTCTTTTTTTGCTAACTTAATCCTCCAATACATTACATAACATCAGGCCTATGTTGCTAGAGGGTTCAAGCAGAATTTTAATACTGGCCACCAAGAGTTTGCCAGATTGAATACAGCTTCGAAAGACTGCCGAGAATTTCATAATAAAAATATTTACAGTATTATTTTGCTCAATCTAAGTATCACGTTCAGCAGTGGTGCTGCTGACCAATCAACCAACGAGGTAGTCTTTCAATGAAGTTTAGCAGAGAATCCATCTATATCATTAGAGCAAATAATTTACTTCGCGATTTCAATGCAAATAATTTACTTTTAAATGAAAATAAAACTAAATGTGTAAAGTTCACAACGCCTAACGTTAGGCAGGTAAAAACCAGTGTACTTATTAACGGTGGAGAGTTGGATCTTGTGGATACCACAGTTTTTCTAGGCATTACCTTGGATGCTAAGCTTCAGTGGGGCCCACATATAGAGAAATTATAGAAGAGGCTTAGTTCTGCAGCTTATTCCGTTAAAAAGATACGTCTTTTAACAGATATAGAAACAGCTCGTTTAGTGTACTTTAGCTATTTTCATAGCGTGATGTCATACGGCATTCTGTTGTGGGGGAATGCTGCTGACATCCAAACTATGTTTGTGTTGCAGAAAAGGGCTATTCGATCAATTTACAGCTTAAGTCCCAGATATTCACTGAGGGAGAAATTTAAAGAGATTGATATCTTGACTGTGCCATCGCAGTATATTTACGAAAATCTATTATATGCTCACAAGAACATCAATCTTTTTGAAAAGCGATGTGATATCCATAGTATTAATACCAGGAATAAGAATAAATTTATTGTTCCTGCAACTAGGCTCCAGAAGATAAGTAAATCGTTTAAATGTCAATGCATACGATTGTATAATAAAATCCCAACCCATATACAAACATATAGTCTCAGCAGATTTAAATCCTTTATTAAACAGAAACTTTGTGCTAAAGGCTACTATACATTAAAAGATTACATAGATGATAAAACTGCTTGGGATTGAATAGTTCTAATGAACCGGGCTATCAAACGATTTATTATGTTATTTATTATAATCTGGACATATTTTTTATATATCAATCTCATACATTGAGGTTAACTTTTATATATTTTTTTTCTTTTGACATAATTTTATATTTTACATTTTTGACATGATTTTTATGCATAGATCTCAATTTTTTTTTGACATTATTCATTTTATCTTTGACATGAATTCTATATATCGATTATAAATATTATTTTTTTACAGTAATTTTATATAATGACATTATTTTGATTGTTATGTTCAATATACATTATTGTAATTTTATACATAATTATGTGAATGTGAGCACTTTGTAGGTACCTAGATAAACACACTTATAAACTTTTAATGTCTGGCGGCTTTGGGATTTTAAATTGACCTACACAAATGTCCTACTGATCTTGCATTGACGTGCGTCGCGTCGTTGAGCTCCGATGGCTGACGTATGCGTGCTGTCAGTATGGACAGGTCAACTCAAAACTGCACTGGTGCTTTCTTCAAAAGGCCATCTCAGACTTTACCCTACATAGTCAGGCTCACATACTATAGACACAAATGTTTGGACTTTAAAAGAGACCATGATTCTCTGAGTTTGTTTCGGCATTTCTTCTCAGAGGTCGTCAGTTAGGAAATGCCGATGCCAACTAGATATTAAAAAAAAAAATTACATGACTTGTAAAAGTGTCTTTAAAAAGATCTATTTGCAGAAATAAACAATCATTTCATTTCATTTCAGAACATAATATCAGCCTAGATACTGAAAGGCAAGTTTGATGTTTTATACTTCGATTTCTGCAAAGCTTTTGATAGGGTCGACAATATAGGCACAATAGGGACAACGATGTATTTTGACTAAGTTGGGAGCCATCGGTTTTTCCCCAGTATTTCTGAACTTCTTTGCAGAATATCTGCGCGATCGCAAGTAGTGTTTGCAGGGTTGTTTAGAATCGATGCTCTATAATACACGCTCAGGCGTGAGTCAGGGATCTGTATTGGGTCCACTTCTGTTCCTGATCATGATAAATGATCTGGAAAACCAGGTCAGATTTGCAAATTACCTTCTCTATGCCGATGACTTGAAGCTAATTATGGAAATAAAGGCTGATGAGGATTGTAGACGCCTACAAAAAGATATAGGTAGACGCCGTCCATCAATGGAGCACTGCCAAGAAGCTGTTCTTTACCACTAGCAAGTGCTACGTTATGAATAGAGATGGGCAATGTGTTTATTCATTCTGGCGGGCAAATAAGGAAAAAACCTTTTGGGCATAAATATTTTTATTCCCGAATAAATTTCCAATCACAAGGTATAAATAAAATTGTGACTGTTAATCGACATTTAACGTATTTTCTGGTAATTTCTTTAAAGTTAAAGTAGATAAACATAAAAAATTGATCTCAAAAGAGGTAAGTCTTTAATAGCAATCATTGCATTACTTAAAAACAAAACAATAAACATTTTTGTGTCACCAATTCAAGATAAAATCTCTGATGTAATTAATGATAACAGCTATAACTGCCTCGTTGGTCTAGTTATTGTAAAGTTCGACTGCTGAGCAAGAGTTCTAGGGTTCGATTCCCAGGGCGACCTTGGTGTCATTAGGTTTTTTATGAAATTCTCAATGGTAGCTCGGAGTTTGGATTTGTGTTCGGTTGATGGCAACTGGTTCGTCCCCTATTAACCCGGAAATGTGGGTGTACATAAGTCCACAGCAGTCTAACGCTTCGGGGACGACAGGCGTGATTGTATGTATGTTTGTTAATTATAATCACAGTGGTAATTTCTATCAGAGTATTAATTTTAATAACAGGAGTAACATAGTAGAAATTTGACTACTCGCTGGCGCAGTAGCTGAGCGATCGGTTTGTGCGTCACGGGTTGCGGGTTCGATCCCCGCACGGAGCAAATATTTGTACGTTCTACAGGTAGTTGTTTCGGGTCTGGGCGTTTGTGTATGTGAAGATTTGTGTTCGTAAACGCACCCACGATATAGGAGAAAATACTAGAGTGGGGCAAAGTTTTTTTTTTTTAAATAAGATTTTTTTTTCTACATAACACCATATTGTTACATTGTTATTGTGAGATCCAGGATACAAAAAAACATATTTTAAAACTAAAATAGGTAAAAAATTAACTAAATTTTTTAACAATAACTAAATAATAAAACAAAAATACGGGCGTTTGCCCATCTCTAGTTATGACTTACTCTTGGAAGTTACGATCTAGAAAGTGGCAACACTGAAACTAATTGAGAGCATGCCACCCTGTCTTCTAGCCCTTACTGTCCTTCCCCTAACTGCCCCAGTAGCCATCATTCCAACGAACTACATCCCTCATCTCTCACCCACTGCCACTTCAGCTTATTAATCCTTTTTAACCGACTTCAAAAAGGAGGAGGTTCTTAACTACATATATCAGCAATGTTCGTTTTTCTGCCGAAGATGAGATGAGATTCTACTACTAAAATCTGTAGAAAGACTGGTGAAATAGATATTTTTGTCGATTGGATACAAAGAAATAGAATTATGGTGATGGTGTTAAGATGACTATTGTTATTTTTTAAGAGTTAATGTTAGTTAATGGAAAAAGTTAATGCTATAAAAATTTAAACACAAATTATACTTACTTACTGAAGACGCAAAATTGATACTTTTCTACTGACAATTTTTTAGTAGCAGCTGAAATCAAACTCATTATTTATTGTACTGTATACCAAGGTAAAAAATAAGCTTTAAAAACATTTTAAAACACGTAATTCCATACAAAAGACATCAACAACCTCGATGCGCACGCGCAAGGTGACTTGCGATTTAAAGGTATCCAGAAATCAAAATCTTTTAGCTCTTTACCAATAGATATTGGATAAGTATAACTAGTTTAATACCTACAATAACAACCTGCATCAGTAAAAACTACATTTATTTAATTCAATAAATTCAGTGTTATTTTATGGGACGCGTGACTGCATACAAAAGACATCAACGAGTTGAATGCGCACGCGCAGTGGGTTTTCAAGTTGTTATCAAACACTTCATAGGTCATTTTTTTCTGAACGCCTTGGACAGTCAACGTACAGACAAGTATGGTATAAATAATATAACTTTGTAATGTTTATTTTTCCATTTTCTACCTACTGAGGTATTATTTTACTAGATGACCCAATTAGTCCAGCGGTAGTTAATACTGCCTTCTGTGCTATGGTATGGGTCCCGGGTCCGAATCCCGGTAGGGACAAATGTTTGTGTGATAAGCATAAACATTTGTATCCGAGTCATGGAAGTATCTATGTTTAGTGTGTATGTATTTACAAAAGTATATATGTAGTATATCAACCATCTAGTATCCGTAACACAAACCTCGTTGCTTACCACGGAACTAGATGGCGCTGTGTCATAATATCCAGGAACATTATATTATTATTTTAATTACATTAATATTGTTTACTGGTGTTTCTTGAATATGTTCAATGTTCATTTATATAGCATATATGTATATACATACATATATATAAATATTTAGTTTGCCTTTAGCCCGTATATCTTGAAATAAAAGACACCGGATTTTTGCGAAATTACATTTATCATTGAATATTATTATCACACACCCTTCCTTCATAACCACTTCCACTAGACAAAAGGAGTCCCATAGAGCAAAAAGGTTTTATTGAGCGTTATTTTAAAAGTTCTCACCGCTGTAACGTACAAATGCTATAATAACTTTTCTTTCCTCAAAAATGAATATAAAGTATGCACAAATAGACAAACAGTGTCCACAGGAAGGGACCTCCCTCCCTGCCGTCCCCCAGCCGCTGTAAACTCAGCACTTAGCGTCTGTTTGTCTGTCGTATTGTTGAGAACGCTCTAACAGACCAAATTGTACGCATCATCGGTCTGACGGGTTTCGATGACCAATAACCTGCTCCTGCGCATACGTCAACCACGCACACACGTAATACACCCTCACGCTGGTTATATCAAGAGTTTCGGCAGAGATGTACAGCCAAAGATCACAAGTATTTTTAGGTCCCATATAGGAGACCACCATTAAGTTATTTGCTTGAAATAGGAATTGAAGCCAAAACCTCTAATTCTGAAGTCGCTCTTGACGACTAGATTTATCAAACAGCACTACCATAGCAAAATCTCTATAGGTTCCTCTTTCTCTTTGATTCCTACCTATCTTAATAAATAATGCTAAAAATTTATCCAAATTCCCTCTACAAAAACAGATTTACACAAGACAATATATCCATACATATCACATGTTATAAACGATTCTACAAACAACCGCAATAGCAGTTTACAAAGCAAACATAATGTTATATCTAATTACGGAGAAAATTAATTAGTAACTTGATTAAGCTACAGGTCTTTCGATGTCACACACATACCTCTAGCTGTAGGCGACAAACAAACGACACGACTGTTTGTCGGCTATTCGATCGGAGATAAATAAGAAGTCTTGGTTTCGATTCCCAGCTCTAGCAGAGTTATTTGTTTTTTCTATGAAAATCTCAGTAGCAACTCGCGAGTTCGGATTTGTGTCCCGCTGATGGCAATGGGCTCGCCCCCTATTACAGGGGCATTAAAACCTGCCGTGTATTGTGGGTATATATTAGAACATCTCTGCATAACCCTTCGGCGATGACAGGCGTGATGGTGTGTATGCATTCAATGAATAAATAAATATTTCCGGACATTATTACACAGCGCCATCTAGTTCCGTGGTAAGCAACGAGGCTTGTGTTACGGATACCTGTTGGTTGATCATATGTACTTTTTTTTTTGTAAATACATACATATTATACATAGATACATCCATGACTCGGATACAAATGTTGATGCTCATCACACAAACATTTGTCCTTACCGGGATTCGAACCCAGGGCCCATAATACGGCAGGCAGCGTTAACTACCGCTGACCTAAACGGGTCGTTGTTGTAGAACTTATACAATAATTACAGTATATTTTTGTATTATAATGATATTTACTCTTGTAAATAGATAATTTCTTGACTTTATGAAGTCATATTTTTGGATGTATTTTCAGTACTAGATGTGTCGGCATTACTTAACTGATGAACTCTGAGAAAAAATGCTGAAACAGACTCAGAGAGTTTTAGACTTTTTTTAACAGTCAGACGTTTAGGTTTACAATGTCAGTCTTACAAAGTAGATCAACATCTTAAATGCGCTTTTGAACAAAGAACTATAGCAGCTCTGAGTTAACCTCTCCCTGCTAACAGGACGCATGCATTATTCATTAATTATTTTCCGAAGTGTCGTATCCATGGTTAGTATCTATGGTTACCGGCAGACTATTTCATAAAATGAAATAATATTTTTGACTAAGTACTTATCTAATTACTGTTTGTGACTGTATTCAGAAAAAAACATTAACTAAAAGAAACAATAAATTATGATATCACGATTTTTAGTTCTAATAACTAAAAATCGTTCTGATAATGTTAAAGTAAAGTATAATTTTTTGTTTAAAAGTCAAAAACAAAAAGTCCAGACCTTCTTTAATGGATAGTGAATGAATAAAACATAATTGCACTCAAAAGAACTTTGAAAGTAGAAAGCTCGTGTGCGCGAGTAGTAATGTTTCCACCCCACAATGCGTTAGGCCTTAAAACATACGCGGCCGGCGAAGATAAAGCTCAAAGGAATTCCGCGAAAGTTAAACACATTAGAATTCTCCAAGAACAAAGAAGAGTTACTGTGTTGCCCATAAAACTCTCTGACATATATTTCTCATACATATTATTCATGCGATTTCTTGTAAGGACGTATAATCGCCGTATCTGCTTAAAGCCTAACAACATACGCCTAGTTAAGTGTGTAATTACACACAGAGATGTTTCTCAAGATAATTATCTAGAAACACCTTTTTTATGTCTGTTTATATTTGCACATTTGACGGGACGAGGATGCTTAGGCTGTGAGGCGGCGGGTCAGAGATCACCACTTTGCATAACCTTTGGAGCACCTCCACCGACCTATTATTAAGCATCTACAAAGGTGGGATCTCAGCCAGTCCGATAACGAGGAATAAAAACAATTTATAATTAAATCAAATCCAGTCAAAGATTAATACGTCATGGTTTTTATATCTTATACAGCACAGCACAATCGAAATCTGATTTCGTTAGAGTTTCTTATTTAAACTTACTACTTATTGTGCTTTTCGAGGTAATAAGGAATCTATGTTTAGAATGATTACCCGCCTATAGACTGGAGGCAGACAGATCGATCATTATAATATATGTACTTCATTCTAAGGTACTTTAGTTATAAGTATATAGGTTATGCAATAAATCTTTTCAAGACCGGGTCTGCCATGCACACCTATTCTTTATACCCATTCCTTGCCCTTATACTTGGCTCACCAAATTACATATTCACAAGCGAATATTAGACATTGGAATAAATCTACATCACTAAATTTATGATCCAGTTCGCCTATGAACATGTACGTACATATGCTGTATAGGATTTCAAATGTCGTGATGAAATAACATAAATATACTGCGATAAAATCCGTCAAAAGTGGTTTTACTCGCTTACAACATAATATATCACCTAATTCCCACCCCGATTTCGCGTAAATCATTAAAACGTCCAAAACAGTTGTTTTAATAATAAAATGGTGGCATTTGAGCGTTTTCCGAGTAAGGCGACCGCAGCTAATCGCGATCTAACCGCACATTAGCCGCACATAATTAAGATGGGGAGGACTCCGCTGCATCTAATTATGTGACGCTCCGACTCGCCAAGTTCTGTTCTATTTGCATAGATAAGGTTCACTTTTTCATTTAAATTCCCACAGAATATCACTTTAATAATATAATTATTATTTATTCGTCATAACAGCATTTAGTACCGGGTTGACAAATTAAGTGTACTAAAACTAAAACTGAAAATGGTGGAGAGGTATATTCCCAAATAGATTTTTAGAATAAAGGGATGACAATGCCAGTCCCTATTAGGTATTATAATTAAATACTTTTAATCTTAGTAGACAGGAAAATCACATAAACGAGACGAATTATTATTTTTCTCTAAACATTGGCACTTAAAAACACATTTCTACTTTCTTTGGTGTTTATTTACACTAAGAAATCATCTTATTGGTGATAACTGCGGATCAATTAGTTAACAAATTAAAGCGATGCGCGCGAGCAGATGATAAGCGACATAAATCCTAGCTCTGTACCGAGATACACAACTATCGGCCGCATTTAATGTATGTATAACTTACTGGAAGGTATACTCTGAAGTATCTTCCACATAATATGTATGTTCTTATAGCCTCACTAGCTTTCTCCCGCGACTTTGTCCGTGTACAATATTAGTAATTTTATCTAATTTGCTTATTTATTTCTACCTTTTTTTAAGAAATTATCAGTTGAGCGGTTTAACCGTTAGGTAACAAACAGACAGACAAACACACTTTTGCATTTATAATATTAAGTATGTATAGGTATATCTGTCATGTAATCAAACCTGTAAGGGACTAAACCACTACTTATATGAAAAAATATTAATATAAATTATTAATATATAATCATGCTAATTCTGTATCATAGTGGTGTGATTGAAGATTGTGACAAGTGACTGCCGTAAGAAAATATAATCTTTGTGTAGATGGAGATGAAGTAATGAAAAACTAATAAAATCCCCCGTTTAATACTTTCATAATAACATCATAAACATGATCTTTTTTGTAGGTTATCACAGGTTTATTCCATTGAGTTCTCTTTTATTGATATTCCTATTATTAAAATACATAACATTTTAGTCATTAAAATATTCACGTACATCGGTACATATACTGACTAAACTAGGAATAACTGTACAAATAGCAGTGACACATAGAAAATGTGAATTCTGGCATATAATATAATATATGGCTGAACAGTATCTCCTAAGATACAGGTTTTCACCTAGTTCAGGGGGTAGGGTCAAACATTATTTTATCTTCACTAGCCGCCACTTAATAATTATAATGTAATGTTATGTGTCTATGTATTTTGGTGGTGAGAAATAAAAATTTTTAATTTTAATTTAATTTTAACTGGTATATGTAAATATACTGAGATAAAATAGCGTCTGTGTGTGTGTCGGTAAAATTCAAACGGGGCGCGTAACAAACTAAAAGTGTTTTTAAACTATATGGCCGCCCCCTACTCGCACAGAAGCGCGGCCGTTGATAAATGAATGCAGATGGACAAACCACTCGTCGGCCATAAATCTGGAATCTACCCACGGGAACGACGTGTCCCGGACTTATCGTGGATAATAACTTAGTCCCCATCCAAACATGACCCTGTTAATAATAAAAGCTCCTCGGGAAAGTCATATTATGTGCCTATAACACGTCGCAATACCTGTAATGTATGTACCTGCACATATTTAGTGTCAAAACTGTATATTCTTGAGACTTAAAGTCTCAAAACTCTCAGCATTGTTCATCTTCACTACATTTGCTGTTCCACGTTATTAATCTATTATACATTAATCTCAGACATACAATAGATTCGTATAGATTCGAGTCATGGCGTCAATAAACATCCAATATAAGGTATTCACATTTAAATACATATACATGATCTCCTGGTCACTGCGTCCGTTCATTAGTTCCCAGCCAAGGCTTTACGCGTGTAAAAGTCAGGGATAACCAATAAATGACATGATTTAAAACCAACTTACCCACGTTCACAGTACATTCCATAATTACGTTGATATTTACCTGATCCTGCAGTAAATATAGCGCATGTATCTGGTCTATTGCAATTTTACGATAACACGCATCGGTTTCGTTCCTATTGAAAGTGTCTCAGGTATAAGTTATGCGCTTCTGATTGTTGTCCGACGAATAAATACGTAGGTACTAAATTATTTTTATATTTAAACTCAATACCTGTAGGTGAATATAATTGATTTGAAGATGGCATAGATAAAACCCGTATAAGTCTGAAGATAGTGTAGAATTGAATGGACCAATTAGGTATTATATAAATACGTCTATAGCATATAGTCCGATAGAATACAAATACGATACTGAAGCAGTTCTTCAGTATTTAAAAACAATAAAAATAAATTTTACTCCTATAAAAAATCTCTGGGATAATATCAATTGTCTTTGTATCGTTAAACACTCTTTTCTTTTTAATTATAAATCTCGGTATTTCTAAAACACTCCCAAGTTGTTCGTCTCTGGTGCGAAAGACGTTACTATCTTTATGGTCCCATTTACGCGTCTCATTTTATACGTAATCCATTAATTGCCCGGATTGGGACTTCTTTTTCAACGGGTCTTTTTTTATTCATTTTTTTGTGTCCGACAAGCACCTGTGTCTAAAAGCGGACCCTTCGATGATTTCAATGACTGGTTATTTTTAAACAAATTGTGTTATATGAAAACCAAAAATGGACTTTATAACGGTGAGTATTAGATTTTAATATTGGTTGGAAGGGGCCGTGTTTTTAGTTAAATCCTCTTTGAAGCCGGGTGAGAAGATGCGACCACTGACAGGGCAAAGTCGTGCAGGTAGAAAATCGATTGTTATTAGACGTCAGGGGTCCTCATAATAACATAAATATATTGTTAAGAATCGATTCTGAATAGAATGGGGTGATCAAACGGCCACAAAGAATTCCATGTCAAATTAGCTTTATCATTTAACTTTTTGATATATTGTGCAGATGCTTAAAGTATCTATATGATTTTTTTGTCCTAAATTTGTGTCGAAATCAATATTATTACCAATCTGAATGACTTAAACTTAATTATCAGTAGGTATTTTGCGAGTTCGTTGCACCTCATCTCTGGGAACTCTGACATTATCCAGTCATGCAACAAACTATGCTGTTTGCTTCTTATCCGTTTATTTTATCACATTTATGACATAAGTCATGACCATTAAAGATGCTGTTATGTATCACCATCATCAAACCATTAACTGTCGCACTGCTGGGTACCTACAGGTCGCCTCTCATTTAAGAAAGATTAGGCTGTATTCCAACATGGTAGATTATTGCGGTTTAGCAGACTTTTGAATTTTGTGTGTCAGTGGTGCCTAGGGATTGAATCCAGATCTTTGAGTTTACAATCCACTGGTTACACCTCTAGGCTGCGCTAGCTTTTATTTCTTCCTTTTTATGTCTGCACTAGAAGACCTGGACACCCAAACACAATTCTTAGAGATTGAAAAACGAGCAACTCCACAGCTCACGATTGAATTCCTTATTTTGTATCCCGATGTCTTCAAATCGTCATGTTATGAATGGCCCGGCCAATATCTCCATCAAACTACTTACAAAACCTTAATTTAACTTTATAAATTTAATATCTGTACGTATAGATTATATTCGCGATTACACTAAATCTCTTTAACGTTTCTTCAGAGATTTAATATTGATAAATGCGACTCAATTCCAAAGCTTGTAAATTCTTACTTATTCAATTCATGGATTGAAGGTTGGTGTGTAATGAAAATATTTTTTAATCATAACGATTTCTTACACTGACGCGAATTTTATCGCAGGTTTTTAATCAATTCACTTTTTATTCAATATGTCATCTAAATACAATCTATTATGTAAAAATAGACCGTATGTGGCCGCTTACAATGGGCCTTATAAGGAAGCTCACTGTCACTCGGAGAGCGATGGAGAGGGTTATGTTAGGAGTTTCACTACTTGATCGAATCAGAAATGAGGAGATCCGTAGAAGAACCCGGGTCGCTGACATAGCCCGAAGAATCGCCAAACTCAAGTGGCAGTGGGCAGGGCACATCGCTCGAAGAACGGACGGCCAATGGGGTCTGAAGGTTCTAGAGTGGCGACCACGTACTGGAAGACGCAGTGTGGGCAGGCCCCCGGCAAGGTGGACTGACGACTTGGTAAAGGTCGCTGGAATCCACTGGATGCGGGCGGCATATAACCGGTCCTATGTCCAGCAGTGGACGTCAAACGGTTGAAATGATGATGATGATGATGATGATGTAAAAATAGGCACGTAAATATTTCAAGGGTGACAATATAAATTAATGTTTTAATATGTTCTTACCTTAGCCTTAATTGATACATATACTTATGCAGACGTTTTAATAAGTTTGTTTAATGTTCATTAATGTTACATACTAACTCCTAGGTATTCTAGTGACGTTTAGCAACTCTTAAACATTTGATCATGACTTATTTAAGTCCTACAAAACTTATCTTACGTATCTGCCCCTCAAAGATTGAAAATGTATTGATGTTTAAATTTTTATTAAGAAAGAAAAATTCAACCTCAGGCGGGACTCGAACCCGCGTCTTCTGGATTGGTACTCCAGACGCTCTGCCAACTGAGTAGATGTATTGATGTTTGAGATGTTGATAAGTTTTAGTTAGATTAGTCCATCTTCAGTGTAACAAATCGTGATATAACACATAGCATAAACTGTCAGTATGATGTATGTATATGTTCTAGTAATCGTTAACTCGCTTACGGCCTTTTAGCGATGTATTAACATAAAAGCTAATCTCCTTTTGCACGTGTACATTACCGGTATGCTGGAGGTGTACGGCTCCATAAATTGCAATTAAGCTGTATGTCAGCTTGTCGCCCCGGCCGACGGCTCACCTGCCCTGTAAACCTGGCTTTATTATAAACGCAATTATGAATTAAGGACTGGGAGGCAAATGAGATAAGATACGCCAACTTGAAATGTAGCGGGACCTGATATGATACCTGATGAACAAGTATCCTATCGTCTATAGTAATAAGGTCTAAAATAGCAAGCCTTAGGAGATCAATCCCTGACTAATACGCGACGTGAATTCGAACAAAGCAATTGTGACATCGTTGTCATGGGAAATTGGGGCGCTGGGGAATGCTGCAATTCTATCATCCTAATCCTTTTCCTATCTGTAGGCATCCAGTTTTACTAGAAGCAGTTATATTCCAGTATAACGTAAAATATATAAAGTTAAATATTTTCCGGGCGGCGCATGACCGGGAATCGTGGCGATCCTTGGGGGAGAACTATGTCCAGCAGTGGACGTCTGGCGGTTGATGTGAGAAACATTGTCATAAACGAATGACCACCAAATATAGCAGTTTTAACTCGAGGTTTGATGTAGGTTCAAAAAATTGACCGTGGCAGGTCTATATTGAACTGGAAAGTCAATTAAAGCCCGTTAAAAGTCAATAAAAGCCCCATTAGGGCTGGACCAAATCACTTGGTAAAAATTTTATAAATGGTGTCAAGAAGTTTAGAGCTTATACGAAGGATGATAAGGATTTTAATCTTTGTTTTTGCTGTTTTGGCCGCTCTAACTTATACATAGTTACAGCGGCTAAGTTATAACGTGAAGATTGTTATAAATAGTGTCTTTTTAATTATAAAATATTTTAACAATCTGTACCTATAGTTTTAAACACGATGCAATCATGTTAGTGGTTTATAAGTAAGTAGACTAGGTACGCTTAGCAGAATAGTAGCAGACTTTTTCCACGTAATTTAAGCACATAGTAACATACACGGTCGGCCCTTCACAAACAAGTAGTCGTCAATCTAAGAGCATCATAAAGTTATAATTTCTCCGAGAGCTTATTCTGAGACTCTGATTTGTGTCCAAACGTGAGGTATGTGACAGAACGTGGGCTATTCCATAGACAATGTGCGGTAATTAATCGTTCATGTATGACAGTTGTGTACGTTGTACTGATTTATAGAACGTGGTATTTGTGGTACGGACAAAATGCGCGGGCGGTAGTGTAGTCAGGACTGAACGGCGCGTGAGACACTCGCCAAACGCGATCAGGCTAGACGCTGCAAATGTTTTCTTTCAAATAAATTTAAGCCGCTCCGAAAGATTTGTCCCTTTGATTTTCTCAGTTACTAAACTATGGTTAACCTACTCGGTGCCAGTCGTATGCTTGGCGTGAGAGGAGACACACCTTATTAAAACTGCACAGGTGCTTCCGACAATGGGCCAATTGAGCATCAGACGTTGGTCTATATTGTTAGACGCATAAAGCATAATAATGTATACGAATATCTAGACTTTAAAACAGTGTTTGTTTTGGCATTTCTTCTGAGATATTAAAAATTACAGAAAATATGACTGGTAAAAGTATCTTATATTTTATTAAGCACTAAGAAATAAGTGTATATTGTACTTCAACATTACATTTCAGCAAAACTTAAAAGTATTCATGTCTGTATTCAATGAATTGCTGTATAATTTTAATTTCTATTGTCTGTATGTCTTTGTAACTGGGAGTGTTATATCTTGTACTTGTACTCGAATATTATGCTAATGTTATGTATGTCTGTAATTGACGTAGGTATCCTTCTCATAAAATCTATTAATGTTTGTGCTTATTTTTTTATATAGAAACGTGACTCTCAGCATTGTCTCCTTTATCGGGGTTGCATTTATGAACACGTACTTACTCTCACTTAATGAAAAAGCCAGGATTCGATATATCTATCTGTACCTATATGCCATACAAATGCTGGTTCTGTACCCGAAACACCCGTAACTTGAGACAGAAGAAGACAGAAGCCTACCACTCAACCACTACGTCGTCAATTATATATTTAATGATATAGTATATAAGTAAGGATGAAAAATGGTAAGTGTTATTTGCTATCATATAAACTATTATGAAAATTGTACTCAGTGTTCTAAGTACCATTTTCATAACAGTTTATACGCACACGTCACACGTCTTTTTGGTGTATGGGAGTCCAACAGCACCCTCATATACCAAAAAGACAGTAACTTAAATAATATAAAACCTATAAAATAAAAAAAGAGCTAGGTAGGTGATTAAAAAAGAATAAGAACGCGGCGAGCCACATCGCGTTCCGATCAGCCAGAAGAAAGTACGTCGGGGGCGGGATGATAGCGGCGGAGGCTGCAACCGGCCCGACCGGTACGTCGCGCCATTGTGGTCAGTTTTTGTAGCGCACCCCACCCCGCGCCGGCCCTCGCCAAAATGTTCTCGATACTTTTGTGGTCAATTATTTAATTGCTTTATTACTATTTCAAAGTAGGTACCTAACTCATTGGCACCGGATCTCTCGTATAAAAGGTTTAAAAGGCGTTGCTGCTAGATTTATGAGTACATAGTAAAATATATAGCACAGATTGCATCTGTCATAAATAATTGTATCGCATCCGGGACCCAGCGATGTTCTCTCCGAGGCATGACGGAGTTTTATGTGTTAATAATCATCACCTTTCCGAAAGACTGGCCTCGGCAGGCGCTGCTCAAGATCCAAGTTGCTAATTTATGCAAGTCGTTAAACGATTTAGGGGGGAGGGGGGTCTACTATGTCTATTTTTTTCTTACAAACGGGTGGGAAGGAGTCTTTGTAGTTCTAACGTCAGCTCACAAAAATGCGCAAAGTTAAACTTTAAGAAGTCCGTTAAAAAGTGCGGGCAGCCGCCCAAGTGCGGTCCCAGGCGCGGTCGGATGCATATAGATTAACGAATTCAATTCATTTTTATACTTTGCGTCTTGAAATAAATATTCAATAAGGGAGGGGGGGACCTATTCTTATTTTTTCTTTCTTAGACCTAGACCTGTAGAACAAGTGAAGGAAAGAGTGGGGATCAAGGCGTATCCAGAGGTAAAACGGAAAGCAGAAGATAAAGAACAGTGGCGAATGCTCCACCAACAAGAACTGAGCTCTTAAATTAATGATGGTGAATGAGGAGGTCAAAAATCTAGCAAAAATAGTCTTACGTAGTTAACTAATGGCGCCTTCGTAAACTTCATTGGTCTTTAGATTTGTCGTTCATTAAACCTATCTCTTAACATCTTTACAAGACATGGTTTACTACTACATAAGTACTAGGATATGTCAATCAAACATGTTGCGGTTTGTACGATATGTTCTACAATGCGCTGTTCGGATACATGACAGAAAACAGACGTAGCATGTTTTAATGTATATGTGAATTGTGACGTCAATGTAAACCCACGGTAACATAAAAACTTTCTAACCAATAATGGCCAGTCTCCCGGTCAGCGTAGCTACTGTGGAGAGATTATTTCATGTTCTAGATGAAGTAAAATTTTAGTTGCGTGCGTACCTCGTGGTACATACAGGCAAGATTACCCTAGCTGTCGTACTAGACAAAGATATCAATTTCGATATACAATTAAATTTATTTATATCCTAAATTAAGTTATTTAAACTGTGTGTACCTACCTAATTTTATCTAAATCTAATGTAATTATTACTAATCATGCTTTCAAGCTGTAAATGTATCATCAAATTCAGTTAAGTATATAATTTTATATACCTATCTAGTCAGAGTAATTACCATCATCTTCCCATCCTTATCCCAAGGTACTTGGAATCAATAGGTATATTGTGTGCAACTAGAATCATAACGTTTTAAAAGTGCTTGAAAAAGTTTATTTTAAATAAAAACCTTTTGATTTGATATGGTTTGCTTTTTATTCCATACATCTCTATGGATGCGGGTGGCCCAAGACCGGTCGTTGTGGAAATCTTTGGGGGAAGCTTATGTCCAGCAGTGGACGTCCTCCAGCTGATATGATGATGACATCTCTATGAGCATTTATCTCAACCATTACCCTCTTTCTAGTGGGACACGTGAGTGGTACACCACTTTTCACCCCTGTTTTTACAAGCATAACTCCAATGCTCCAAAACTTAGCAGCAGATCTCTCAAATCTCTGCTTTCAGCCTTTTAATTAATTTTAAGCACGTAAATAAGTTGTGAAATTATAATACAAGTATTGCCATCTATTGTCGCGTGATAAAACTAATCTCACGCACAAAATTATAATTTACCTACTTTGTATTTTTTTATTTGATCTGATCGATATTATTTTTGATAAATACAATAATAACAATATGACATGTACGATAATATAATGAATAATCTGAAGGGAAAGATTAAGTGATGTTTCTAGACTTAAACCATAAACAAACGAACAATGAGTGAATGGTGTGAGAAGTATTTCCAAAAAATCTATAGGTGTTTGTGGTTGGATGTATGTTTGATCCGACCCGTCAAAAAATGTCTTTTTGACGTGATTTGCCGATAAAAATTATTTGGATAGTACATTTTTATAAATATGGGAGGGTCTCAAAGCACTCGAAAAGTATCTGTTGATAATGAAAATGCTATCCAAGTGTCGCAAGAGGCTTTAGACCGGATACAAGCTCAACTTACGGCAAAAGTAAATATGATGTTTCATTACATAATTTAGATCAATGTCATATCTTGATACAAGATTATTAGAAGGGTGTTGTTGTTTTAAAAACTTTGTTTACTTTATGTACATTTCCCACCTCAATGGAGATATTTGTAGGCTTAGTAAATCCATTGCCAACACATCATTGTAGGTTAGCTCAGTATCTTCTGGAAAGGGGTTGGTTGATATAGTTATTATCGATCATAGATTAAACAATAAATATAGTGAAATTATATGTCGAAAGCAATAATATTCTTCTCCCCTTTAGACAATACTGCCAAATACAACTGTTTTTAGCCATGCTCCTCTGAAACTCACAGTGCAACTTGCTTAAGCTAGACATACCTAGTTTGTGAATGTCAAGGCATATAACCAGACATTGTGCCAATCTATGTGGGAAACATTTACTGTGTTGGATGTCTCATAATGTACAGCAAGTTTCATAGCTAAATAGGTGTTTAAAAATGTATAAAATATTTTAACTCCTTCAAATATTTTATAGCAAGCTGAACAACCTAGCCCTCCCCAACCTGTACCACAATACATACAACCCCAAGTGTATGAGCACAAGCAGCGCCAGCACGAGTACGCTGCCGAGGAGGCCTACTGGACACACCGCATTGATAACCTAAAGAGGGCACACGAGAAAATAAACAGCAGTATGCAAGTAGAATATCAGAGAACATTGAAAGAAGCTAATGATTTATTTAATTCAGTTCATGAAGATAAAGTTACATCAAAGCTGCCGCCATGCCAAGAGGAAAAGGCAAAGGTATTTATTCCTTTAATTCTCAGTACTCTTATTATACTTTTAATATTCGCCATAGCTCTATCACACGTAAGTGATTTTATTGCAAGAGGGATAATATTTCTTCTTGTGTGTTTCCAATTTTTAATAGTACATTTAATCAATCTATATTATTTCTTCTGTCAAGGCTAGCGTTTTTGATTTTTAGATCAAAAAAATCTAATCTACATGAATCTAGTTATTAAATAGTAACACTTAGAGGATTAAGCCAATTTCATTCTATTAAAAATGGGTATGAAATTGACCACTCACATGTCAAATCATACCCACACACTGACACAAATACTGAACTATTTTTTCTCTGAATATAAATGCTGGATTGTTAAATTATAAGGCCATTAACAAGGAGTTATCTAGTCCAGGATTCTGAGGTGGGCATAGTCCATTTTTAATATAAGGGTTGGACAATGGACATTCTGGGGTAATATGCCCGTAGCCATTAATGATAACAATAGTTAATACAAGGAAACCTTTATTTGCCTGTGTTAATAATTATATATAAAATGTTAAACCATGTACAGTATTTTTAATGTATAGCAACACTAGAAGCTAGAAGAATAACACTTTCTCAAAAAATAAATTATTTAGTGTGCACAAATATCATATTGTTAAATTCTATATACTGCAAATAACCGGACATATGTATATGAAATATTATCTTATATATAAAAATCTTGTGTTACGGTGTTTGTTGCTAAACTCATCCTGAATGGATTATTATGGAATTTTGTATGTATATTCGGTAGGTCTCAGAAACAGTTGTAGGCTATTTTTTACCCCTGGGTGATAAGGATATGCCTCACAAGACTTTTGTTTTCTTCTCTTTTTTTTGACAAAATATTTTTTGTATTTTTTTATTATTTGGCATCAAAAAATACTTATAACCCTAAATTTTCACTCTTCACCACCAACCCCTATAGCAAACCCTGGTATATATTATAATATAAATAAATAACTTTTATATGCTTTTTCAGGTTCTTCAATGCTACAGTACAAATCCGCAGAAATCACTACTATGTTCAATTTTAGTGAATGAATTCAATGACTGTGTGTGCAAGAGCAGAGTAGCAGCTGTAAGCGCATCATCTTAACAACTGGAATTGTGTAAATAATAACGTCGTTATAGTAAATGCTAACGTCGATATCCAAGCAATACTGGCCTCAGGGGGTTGCATTCGGGTCGCGGAGTAGATTTAATAATAATGCTGTATCAATAAAACTGTTATTAATTTATATTTGATTTATTATTTGGCGTTTTGACGCTATTCTTCATAAATATGAATTTACAATATAAAAGTTACTAATTTATGAGATTCTGCAGACAGATTTCAGTTCGGGTCGACTTTGTCTGCGTGCCAGCTAGGTTTACGTGACAGCTATAGAAAATAACAATTAATGCTACTTATATATATGCGCTCTATTATACCTATAAAAATAACAATTTATGGATGTATGTACTTTATAGTATTATGCTCAGTACAAATTCCAGCCTGGACAAAGACTGCATATTTTAATAAGTAAAGAATATTTGTCATCATAATCAGTAGGCTCGCTCGTATTACAATGGTACCTAAAACATACAGGAGAAATGAGGGTGACCGGGGACGACAGGCGTGATGGTGTTATAATCAATTTATTCTTAGTAATTTATAGTTCAGCTATACCTGAACAAACAAACAAAAATGTACCTACGACATGAGTACAAATAACTCATGTGGTACCTAGGTACATAATATCTAATACTAGGGCCGCCATCCGTCCGGGATTCCCCTGATTTGTCCTATTTTGAAGGGCGTCCGGGAGCCGCCCGGCAGGGCTTTTAAAAAGGGACACTTGACAGTGAAAATTATTATTATACAATATGACGTTCATTTTTTAGTTACAAATTTTTTTTTTCAGGGTAGGCCGCCGGGAAAATTCTCAAATGTCCGAGATTTTTGCCTTGTTTATTTTTATATATTATATTTATTTTTGCCCTCTGCCATCAGCTAAACCATTTAAGTACACAGAAATAAAACACATCTCTTGAGTATAAATTACTTAATAACTGTTGTAGGTGTAGAATACTAAATCACTATTTATGTGAAATCCCGTGTGTATTTGAATGAGTATAAATACAATTGAAACCTTTTTTCACACAATTATTTTGACAATAATATTTAACTTTCAACATCATATTATAATCCTTACGCCTATCGTGTGGGTATTAAATTAAGTCAATCGTATTGATTAAATAACTCGGCAGTCTATGGATTAAACACTCGTTACCGAAGCAACGATGCGTTAACGATTCAAAATAATAAATTACTGTGTACTCACCTTATTCACATTTACATATAAATCCTAAAAAAAAATGCCTACACAATCCACCAACCAGCTTCAAGACAAAGATAAGATCCTCGAGAAAAAGAGACGTGTTCCTCTGTACCCTGGATTCCCAGAATTAGCTCGATCTGATGTCAGCATTTACCCTGCCTACTCCAAATTAGCTTTGGCCTAGTAAGTATTTGAAATGTTTATTATTTTTATCTTTGAATTATTTGTTGAGATAGAGTAGATTGGTAATATAATTGATTTTATTGACTGTTCAGAAAGGCACATCAAAAAGGAAAGGCCTTTGCTTTTCACTGTGAACATACGTACCATAAGAACCACCACCTAAATGCCCTAAAAGCTTGGACTTGTCCGTGACACTAGGTTTCAATATTATCATGTCTTATTATTATGAAGTATAATCTAATTTCAGCAGAGTTGTTTGCCGCCATCGCTATCACTATGCTAATCTAGCACAACGCAAGCAATTCATGAAGGAACTACACAGTTTTGAGAAATTACAGTCAAATGCCCTAGATGGTGTGAGGGTTCACAGAGAGTTCTCTCAAGGAATCTTGTCCCACGTTATCCCAACAAGACGGTACATTCAAAAGCTGACGCCCGATCCACTTAAATCGAAGCAAAGAATGAGGGTAGAAGAAATCATTAGTGGAAAAGTGAATTTTAGTCAGAAATGATATTTTATCAGCCAATTTCCCATGAAATAGCCAGGAAATTGCCAGGAAATTTATGAAAAATTAAAAAAATTAGTATTGCTTTGCTTGGCCTAGTTTTCGTTTTAGAAGATGTAATTTTTGTGGAAATAAAAATTCAAACAGTTTTACATTTATCTTTATTCAATAGATTCATCAACAGGTTTCTTCTTTTTCAATCTCTTGCTTTTCTCAACATTTGTCTGTAGATAGTGGGCTTCCTTCTTAGCCTGTGATATCTCTGCTCTTAATCTCTGTTTGAGTGCAGCCCTTTCATATGCCAGTCTTTCACTCAAATGAATCCATTTGAATCTCGGTATGTATTTGATATTCCATATCATATCATAATAACGTGATTTTTTCCTAGTCCCTATCTTTGTATTGTTTAATTTTACTGCTACCATTTTTGCTACTTTCTTCTTCTGGAATTCCACCCACCCTTCAGTAAACTGATTTGGCACCCGCTTCCGTTTTTCACCTGGCTCTGTAAAAATATGTTGGGATCAATATTGTTCTGCATTCCAAGCAGAAACTGAGTGTTAACGACTGACAATGTCAAAATTAACCTTTTAATTTTGTTATTATTACTATGAAATCAATTTTACAGATACACTACAAATAATTACAGTGTAGCTAGCTGTAGTCCCATGACAACACTTAAGTTTTTTTTTTAAGTCTAATGGTTAACAACATGTATTATAACTATTATAAGTTAATAAAACAATGGACTGTATCTTAATAAACCACAAGATGCTTTTTTTTTTTTTTTTATTTATTTATTTGGAACAACAAACACATACAAATATTAACTAGTTGAAACGATGATAACCGCAGTAGTATAAAACTGTGTCGCGGTTATCAGCGCCCTTCTCCAGGTAGGAAAGTAATTATTAGTTCCAGTTACATTATAACAAAAGATGCGAAGTTGAGAAATAATTAATTAACAAAGTAAGTACGGCATACATGTATATTGGGAGTAAAAGAGTGGTTGTGAGTGTGTATGTGTGTATGTAGTGTGTATGTGTGTATGTAGTGTGTATGTGTGTGTGAATCTGCGTGAGGTATTGAGTGAGTTACACTTCCACTAGTTCCTCTGTCTCGTCATAATTTAATTGTTTCAGCCATATATTTAACTTAATTTTAAGTTTTTTTCTAGTTAATGGATAGATATTAATTTTTTTATTTATTTTATTATACATTTTCGAACTAATGTGTTTAAAGTGACGACTTGCTGCGTTGGTTCTGCAGGCTTGTGTGTTACATACCCTATCAAACCGGCGTTTTGTTCTGTAAATACTCAGATCATAGGCAAGGTGTCTGATTTAATTTACGGTTATCCAATAACGAAACAACAACATAACCTCTAACAACTTACTGGCACTTGGCTGCAAATATATCCGACCAATTTCGCCGAATTCACTGAATATTTCACGAATTTTGGCCACATTCATGTAAGGAGGAATAGTAGATAAATATATGATGCCACGCTTTTTAGTCTTTTTCTTTAGCCCTTCATTGCTACAGTTTGAACTATTATCTGCATCTAAGGTATTCTGCGTGTTATCTTTGCAATTTGAACCATTTTCAGGCACTCTATCCATTTTTGTATCGAACATAATAATACTGAATAATAATTAATTCAGTTCATTACAGTAAATTTCACTCTGAATGAATAATTAGATACTTTGAAAAGAAAATCTGTGCTATTTCAAACATTCCATGAATATACCACCACACCAACCCAACCATGCGACTTTGACGTTTTCATGACAGATAGAGGTTTGCACCGGAGCAGTGAGTACCGGAGAATAACCGGTGATTTACAGGTAAAAGTACTCGATTGAAATAATCCGTATTTAACCGATTGATCTCCGGTGATCGTCGCGGTTTGTGATCAAGAATCTGCGTCTCCGTAAGCACGCCTCAAATGTTTGCGAGATGCACCTTAAACGAGAGGGAGGGCTGACGCTGTGCAACGCTTCTGTTGTTTTTTGCTCTCATTTATTAGGTCCCGAGTGAAGGTAGGAAGACGTCAGTGAAATTAGAATTATTGACTGTTAACATACAGACGCACACGAGGATTCTACACTCATGGGTCTAGTCTGGAGACTGCGCGGACGCCCGAGCCCCCCGTGGATGTGAAAGACTGCCATCATGGCGCAAATCGGGAGTTTTCTTATCTTTGCCAGTCCGCGGGACAGCCTTTCGCGAGTGGCTAGTTCGCTACTAGGGCTCCCCAATAAATGCGTTTGGCACGCGGTGCACCATGCCTAGGATTCCATACGCGGTTTCCCGATGCGGTGTGTTCAGTGCGCGTCAGACTTGTCAGCATTTAACGATACAACTGTTCCGACCCGTCTTCCTTCAATACGTGACGAAACTTGCACGGATCCGCTTGGCGGCTGAAGCCTTCCACCGTGTGATTACTCCTTCCTCCAGCATCACCCAGGAGTCATGTTTGGGACATCTTAGGTTAAATCCCACGGACGCGTACAATATAAGCCCCGTAATACATATTATAAAAGTTAACTTGTCAACCGCTTTGGAGGAAGAGCATAGTTAGATTTCTCGCTCAAATTGAGCTGCCCGACTGGGGAAGTACCTCCGCCTTGCAGAAGGCCGCAGTGAATCAACAATAGTTGTCTTTCTGCGAGTGAGTAAGGTTACCAGAGGTCATTGGGCGAGTGACTATTCTGACAGCATGGGAATTCCGTTTGCTGTCAATTCAGTAACTCCCTATTTTAAGAAAACTGAACGGTTTCTATGGGTTTAGCAACGTATTTGCAAGCCTCTGGTGTTGCAAATGTCCTTGGGCGACGGTCATCACTTGCCATCAGGCGAGCCGCCTGCTGGTTTGCCCCCTCATCGCCATATATTGTGATAGCGTCATTGACGATTTTGTCAACCAATTTGTATACAGAAACAAAAAAAACGACCTAGACGTGACTATTTATTTGTTTTTTTTTTCATTGAATATTTCATACCAACTAGGTCTGCCTCCCTATAGAAGGTATTTTTTCTTAAATAAAATACTATATCGTTACGTAATGGGGCGCCAAGTCTGATTGACCCGGAGCGCCAAATCTGTAAATACGCCTCTACAAATACTAAATGATAGAAGAAACATGTTACGCTATGATGCTGTTGACATGTTGTGTTTCTTAAATCAAAATCAGCATTTGCTTACTTTATAAAACTTTTTTTTAATAAATGATTAATATTATAAAGTATATCTATTAATTATTCTTATTTATTCATTATGAGTGTATAAATTATTATTAATTTAAGAGCTCAGCTCTTGTCGGTGGAGCACATTTATAAAAAAGAAACAAAATTTCTTTATTCTCCGGTGACCTCCGGTTTTTCACCGGAGATTGCCCGATCACCGGTGAATTCAATCGGTTGTTAAAATCTCGCTCCGGTGCAAACCTCTAATGTAGAGGTGGGCAAAGTGTATCATTTTTGGGATTGGATCATTTGCATCTCGCTCACTGAAATGATCTGAATCACTGATATGTTTCATTTGGCTCATTTGGATCATCGGCTCTAAGTATATAAAATACAGAACGTTACGTATCATTACGTTGGGCGTTGGTCGCGTGCGTTTAAAGAATAAGAAAATAAATGTCTTAGTTAAGGTATGTAGGTACCTATACCTTAGAAAGTCAGTCACTGAGAAGTACGAACACGTAGAGTTTTTATTTACACATTTTATTCACTGAGAGTCTGAGACAACAGTCACTAAACTTGTAAAGTAAACCTACGTATTTACGTAATTCAATGTCTATTTACACAAAATTCTCACGTAAAGTCTCTTAGCTCTAACTTTATGAATAAAAGGAAGAAAGTAAGTCAAAACACTAATCACTATCGCAATCAAATCATAAAAACAGAACTCTGAACTACAATGTTTTCGTAAATCGGCGCGAACGAACCTAAACAATCTTTCGCGTGCCGCATCAACTTAAAACGATAAATGTTAGAGAAAACATTATATGCAAAAAACGACCGTATAGTATTTGATACGAAAGCGCCTTAGTGGTCATTTTTACGTGCATGGATAACGACAACGAAAATTTCTGAATGTGTGAGTGATACACATCTCATTTGGTATCTCTTTCTGACTTGTATAGATTGTAACTATGTCGCCCGCTCACTCGCGAGTGCTTCAGCGAAGTGACTCAGTGACTCAGTGTATCTCAGGCCTCAGTCTCTCTCGATCGCTCACTGCTCGGTGGCTCAATCGCATCGCGACGACGCGTCGCGCGGAATGAGCAGAGAGCGAAGTAATGATTCAGATCCAAATGATGCGTTTGAAACATTGTTACTGATCCAATCTTTTGTATCACTTCAATGATTCGAATCAGTGAGTCGGTTCCGAAAAGAGTTACACACGCCTACTCTAATGACAGATATGAGCTAGCCACTAGCCACCATAAACTTTTTTTTATTTCTTCCATTTCGGGAATCTAGTCCATATAGTATTTTTTTCATTTTATTTATGATGGATATCAGGATGATATAAATCATAATAGTTGATGATTTGCTGAATTTGATGGTTGTAAAGGATAATAGATGGATTTTTTTCTAGTGTCAGTAAAGATGTGATTATTTACTGAAACTTATGTCGAACTTCTTGGAAGAATCTGAAAGTCATGTTACACTGTTTTGTTTCATTGGCGGTAATAAACTTTTTATACGTTAAAATTCAACACAACACAAATTTTAGAAAATAAAACAAATCTGCTAAACCTGACGCTTCACTTTCGTGCCAAAAAGCTCACACCATAAACCCCTTATAGGAAGAGGCGCATGCTATGGTAACTTAGAACAAATTCGTTGGTTCGTTAACAACCGCGCCATCTAGTATCGCTTTCAAGTAAAACTCGTATGAATGTGTGTTTGGAAACAGAAATATATAGATGTCACTGTATTAGAATTTATATCATAGTTGACATTTTCATTTCAAAGTTACAAGAATAAAAAATGATATTCATTACAGTTGCATAAATTTATATAATTAATTATTATTAAAATAAGCATTTATAAACATCCTTTTTTTATTGAAGTTAATGTATAACTAGAAAGCAGCATAAAGAATAAAATTATAAAATGGTCATATTTTATTTTTTTATGAAAATTGCAACATTGCGATAAAATGTCGTTAAAATAAATTTCTGTTGATGCCTTTGCGCAAATTCTGTTATTTTCTTGTTTTCCGTGTTTTTGTGGTCGTATCTCCGTTCGGTTCTTTGAGTTGAACTTGCTTTTTCCGATCTTACGTCGAGTCTTCTTAAAAACGCGTTTTCTTAAACTTTTTCCGTTGTTGAAATTTCTTTACAAGAAATTACAATGGCTCAACGATCTTGTTGTGTACCCGGCTGTTTGGTGAAGCTTGGAGACGGTAAATATGAGTTATTACTTACTTAGTTTAGCGAGTTTCTAATTATGTACCAGTTATTGTGTAATCTCTTTAAAATCCAGTTGCAATATCATGAGTAATCATTGTTCTGAAATACATTTCAGGTGTACTTCTGCACCGGTTTCCGAATCCCAGCAATTCGGCTCAAATAGAACGTTTCCGCACATGGGTTATGAAAATTGGTGGTGATATTATTGGAGAAGATAATACTTTCGTTTATAGAAATAGAAAAGTATGTCATAGACATTTTGAAGAAATTTTCATATTCCCAAATAAGAAACTGACTTCACTGGCAATTCCATCACTGCATATTCCTGGTAAGTACACTAATTACATATTCCTCATATTTTTTTTACTATCATGGATAAAAAAATATTTGGAAATAACTGTTTAGCAGATATAATTTTTGTTGCTTTAAATGTTGGTGTGCCAAATGTTATCTAAGTTTATTAATAACATCAGTTTATTTAAAGATAAATGATATGTGAAACTATTTCGCTATTAATCATGTGTTATTTTTGCATTCCAGGTGTATATGTGTCTCAACGCAAAATGTGTGTGTCACAACCTCCAGCACCTGCTGTAGAATGTGGTACAAATACAAATACAGATCTTGGGCTACCTTCAACATCAGCACAGATGGATACATGCACTCCTTCAGAGACAGGTATGTTGTTGATTATAAAAACAGTGGTCTTTGTAGGTCCTTTTTAGGTTTGTGTATCTTACCAAGTTTATTTAATTATTGTAGTTTCTTGAATTTATTGTTAAATAGACAGGAATTAATTTAAAAGTTGTTATTTGTTGATTCCAGATGTATGCAAGCTTAGCTTACAGAATTCACATACAAGTGACCTGCCAAACATGGTCACCGATGGGAATATTGAGCTACCATCTACATCAGCTCAAGATAATAGCAGTATACTTGCCTTATCTTCTACATCAGCTCAAGCAATTCCCTTAAGAACAGGTATGATTAATAACTTTTATGTTTATTACGACTTTATCTATATTTACTAAAAATAATGTTGTTGATTTCACCTTCGAAGTCTTCAAGAGAAATTGATGTAATGCATCTTGACAACCATATGTACACTTTGATAATTCCACACATATATATTATTATTTTCAGGTCGTAAGAGGATTTTAAACCCCTTGACTGCTACGGAAAAGTATCTTGCAACTATAATTTCTGAGACAAAATTGAAATTACGCAAATCCCAGAACACGAGACACAAACTAAAGATACAAATGCAGACAGCAGATAAAATCATGAAATACTCTGCCTATAATTCAATAAAAGAAAAAATGACACCAGCAGCTCAGACATTTTTCAATATGCAAATCAGCCAATTTTTGAAGAAACCCACAGGAAGACGGTTCTCTTTAGATGAGAAGATTTTATGTCTATCTTTATATAAACCGTGTCCCAAAGCATACCGTTTATTAGGTAAAATTTGTGTTTTACCTAAGAGAAAAACTCTAGATACACTGCTCAACCAAATAAATCTGCAACCTGGGATTAATAACCTACTGTTTTACCATTTAAAAAAGAGAGTGGATAAATTAAATGACCGTCAAAAATACTGCTGTGTCATATTTGATGAAATGGCAATTTCACCAGGCTTATCATATGATAAAAAAAATGACATCATTCATGGTTTCACAGATAATGGTGAAGAAAGATCAAAAAACTTCAGTGATCATGTTTGTGTTTTTATGGTAAGAGGGATATTTAAGAAGTACAAGCAGCCAGTAGCATTTTATTTTTGCAAAGGAAGTACTAAATCGGTGGATTTGAGCAAGCTTTTAAATAACATCATTAAGAAATTAACTGACTGTAAATTAAAAGTAGTTGCAACAGTCTCAGATCAGGGTGCATCTAATATGGCAGCATTAAACATTTTAATGAATGCAACCAAAGCTGAATATTTAAGATGTGGCAAGAATTATACTGGTGGTTTCTTTGAACTAGATTCCACAAAAATATACGCCATATATGATCCACCTCACCTGATGAAAGGGATCCGTAATAATTTATTAACAAAGGATTTGGAATTCAAAGAAAATGGAAAAATAAAAATAGCTTCCTGGTCTCATATAGAAGCCTTATACAAACGTGGACCGGGATACAAAGGAGTTAAGCTAGTCAGTAAATTAACAGCTCAACATGTTATTCCAACTCTAATACCAAAAATGAGAGTTAAACACTGCACTCAAGTGTTCAGTGAAACTGTTGGACGGACAATGGGATACATGGCAGGTTTGTATTTTTATTTTTTATACATAAAATCGAATGACTATTACCATATTGAAAAAATATTATTGTGTATTTGAATTCTTTAATAAACTACATGTACAACTCTCCAAATTGATTATAATGAATCATATATACCCAATGAAAATGATAAAGTATATTTAATGAAAAACATTTTCCCTTAGCTTATTATATTTTATAGCTTAAAATGCTAACTTTTTAAATAAAATTGAAAATGCCATGAAAATATAATATTGGATATATTTTCTCACATTTTTATAATATCCTGGTATGGGATTTGTTGGATGTTATTAAATATTGTGATTGTTTTTTTTTTTCAGAAATAGGAAGACTCCCAAAAGCCAGCACTGACACAGCAGATCTATTAATTTTCTTCGATCGGTTATTTGACTCCATTAATGGAAATTATCACAAGCCTCAAACTGGAAAAGTTTATAGAAGTGCAGTAACTCCCCGATCGCCACATTTTAAGTTATGGTACAATAGCTTACCCATTTTAAAGTCTATGAAATTCGTAACAAGAAGTGGTACCAGAGCAACTGTCCCGTCTCTAACGAGTTGGATAAAAAGCATTGAAGCTTTTATTTCTCTGACAAAATTTTTGCATTCTGTAGGTTTGAAGTCGCTTCTGTTGCGCAATATCAATCAAGATCCCTTAGAAAATTTCTTTGGAGCCATCAGAGCTCATGGTATTCGCAATATTATGCCAAGTGCAACTGCATTTATTAATGCATATAAATCTTTATTGATATGTAATATTACATCATATGATTCGGTTGGGGCTAATTGTGAAGTTGATAATTTAGATTATTTGCAATCTTTAAGAACTATGTTAACTGAGAGTGTACCCCAACCAGAACCTATGAATATTACTATTGATGAGGAGCACTTAGGTATAAGTGAAGTTCATATGGATGTTGTATTGGAAAACCCGGGAAAAAAAGAAAAATGCGCAGCAGTAGCTTATTGTAGTGGCTGGTTAATACATGTTATAAAAAAAAAAACTTATAATGACTGCCAAACCTGCAAATTCAATTTAGAATGTGATCAGATGCAAGATTTTCATGAATATATAAAAATAAAAGAATACGATCCAACAAAAACATGGCTTATTTATCCAACTCGTAATGTGTTCTCTTATTTTTTAAATGTTGAAAATATTGTAACTATTATTTTAGAGTCTAGGTGTAATTTTAAAAATATTTACGAATATGTTGAAGTGATTGTATTGATGCACATTAATTTTAATTTTTTAACATGTGCTTATCACAAAGACGCCATTATTAAGAACAAGCTTAAAAAATCAATTTTGTTTTTTATACATAATTGGTGTAAGGACATCAATCAGTTGCTTTCGGGAAAAATCACTTTTTGGGATGAAAATGATGAGATGAAAGTGGCAGCACGCAATTATTATACAAAACATTGTAAAAAACGCAAAGATTAATAAAAATATTCTTATTCAAATTGTTTTGTTTTAATTTACAGTTAAAAACAGATCAAGTACTTTATATTATGCATAAAAACCTACTACGTAGTAGTACGGTATAGCTATGGATAGTATGTATAGCCATAGCATATTATAGTATCTATACTTATATCGTGTAGTAGCTTTAGTTCATGATACGCCTACTACGTGGCAGCACTATTAGCGACCTCGAGCCAGGCCAGAGTTACCCATCTATAAAGGTATTCTAATCTATGAAGAGGCGTAATAGAAAAGAGGGCAGAAGAGGGCTTTACTCAGCAGTGGGTATCAACGGCTGGATAGCCACAGATAAGCCTAAATAGATAGGAATAAGGCAAAGGAATTCCACGCGATAGATATTGTTGTGTGATGATTTGGTAAAATGATAAATTAATAGTATATGAAGAGTGATAAATGATTTTTCCAATAGAAAAAGATAAAATTAACAAATAATTATCTTCATCTTCCTTATTTTCAGTAAAGATGTGGTTCTTTCCTGAACCTCATGTGGAATATTGGGAGAATTCACAAAAAAATACCATCATTTTACAAAATTCATCATTATCACAAATTTTAGAAAAAAAAAGTTGCTGAACACGCTTCACTTTCCTGCCAAAAACTCCCTACCATAAATATGAGAATTTGAATTAAGTGACCACTTAATTGGTATAAGTGGCCAGTTATTGCAAATCCCATATTCCGTCCAATTTGTATATAATGATCCGCGATAATATGCAATTCTCTTCACGAAAGAAATCATCTTAATCGAAATGTAACGAGCATTTTCTAAAACATAGAACACAAATCCAGGTTTATATTATTCATTTGATTAGTTTGTGTGTTTAAAATTTCATCAGCTTTTGTTCCACATTTCAGCGGAACACATGATAAAAGTGGACATAAAGCGTTAAGCTTTTTCATGAGTTGGATTTTGTTAATTATTTATTAGTTACTCAAAGGAGTTAAATACACGTTTTGGTATATTGCACACAGTGCTACAACAACCGTAACTATTTTAGCTCTGTAAGAATGTGTGCTGTTTTGTCCACTTCATTAAATGTCATTGTTATTACTGCTGACACTTGACATTCAATCCATCGTGTATTACGTCAGTCAGGAGTCAAGTCAACTCAAGTCAGCCATTAGAAAACAAAATATAAAGAAAACAAAAGGATATATTTTACTCGTCATAAAAGTTAAATCGTTATAGCCATCATATTCATATTGTTGTGATATTACTGACGAGTGACTATACAATGGGTTGCGATGGAGGTACTATTCCACGTCGAGATGAACTTGTACGAATGAAGAAAAAACCTGAACAGGTAAGAAAAATCTAAGAATATTCAACAAACATTCACTATACTAAAACTACACAATGAACGCACTAAATACAATGCAGGCCTTAATAATAAATATTATGATAAGATATATATCCCTATCATGTATTTTACATACCATAATTATTGGGGCACTGACTCACTGAATTCTTCGTTGTGAATCAAAACAAGAATGTGCGTTTGCATAGCCGTTTCATGGATATTATAATATACCTACTCAATAAATACAAATATAGGAAACTTTTTTGAATGTATTACAGTTATCTTGAACTTTGACTACTTATACTTTGGCATATTGTTCATACCTACTGTAACCGAAACAATGGACTAAATTATTGAAACTTATATTTACTACTACTTTACACCATTTTACAGTAACCCTCATTTGCTTTTTTACAGAAAGACAAGGATGCAGAGAGATCATTCAAGTGGCGCAATTGTGCGCTGTCACAGCAACCTCTACAAACACCTGTAGTTGCCTGTGGCCTCGGCAGGTTATACAGTAAGAGCTCTGTTCTGGAGTCTTTACTTGACAAAGAAACTAAGCCGGAGTCAATAAACCACATTAAAAATCTCAAGGTAAATAATGGCTCAAGTATCATGGATTAGTAGTTTGGTTAACTTAGGAGGAAGGATTGATTTATTCACAGAAAAACTACTGAACATATTTTGAAGTAACTTTATAGTAATTTCAAATTCAATAGAATAACACTATGGTCTCTTTTAATTATAAATATGCAAGTAACTTTTGTTTGGCCAGTTAGCTTTTTACAACTAAACCACTGGAAATAGAATATGAAAGAAAATTATTAATTATTATAAATATCTTTTACAGGACATCAAAGACTTGAAGCTGGTAAAGAACCCAGCTTACACTGCTGCTGATCACACTGAGGGTACAGTGGGAGAAGGCAATGCTCCCTACATCTGCCCCATTAGTGGACTTGAGATGTCTGGCAAATTCCGTTTTGTGTTCCTGTGGAGCTGTGGCTGTGTGCTTGCTGAGCGGGCACTCAAAGAGGTTAAACAGAACCTGTGTCATATGGTAAACTTTGCTTTTAGTTTTTAATATAAATGCACTTATTCTGTCCTTTGTTTATGTATATTATTGGGTCCTATATATAATGGCTAAAGTGCTAAACCATAACTTATAATAATGCAAATTTTGATAGCCTGTATTGAAAAGTTATGATGTTGCACCTTTTTCTTCCAAATAAATAGGACCAATCAATATTATAATGCTTTTGACATTTATGCCAATGCTCATTGATTTAGGTGTCTGAGGTCATGTGGGTTGTCAATCTACTGAGAAGTAGGTGACAATGACACCAATGATAAACTTATTCCCATTAACTATCTTATTATCGTTTGTTTACATGATGAAATTGAATGAAAATCAGGTCACACATTTTATTTATTCCTATTTCTTTTGCCCTCAGTGCCAGCAGCCATTCACTGATAACGACATTGTTACACTCAATGGAACTGATGAGGACATTGAAAAATTAAAAGAGAAAATGACTGCCCGTGTAGCTAACAGAAAGAGCAGCAAAAAATCCAAGGCAGAAAAAACAGAGAAAGTTGAAGTCAAGATAGAGCCATCCACTCCAGTACAATCCACGTCAGCAGAAACTGTCACAGAAATTGTTCAAGTTAAGCAAGATGATGAGGTAAAAGAGGAACCAGAAGCAGGACCAAGTTCAAGTAATGCAGTGAAAAAAGAAATTGAGACAATACCTCTGTCATTACCCAAATACAATCCAAACAAACAACCGAGGGGTCACTTTGGGTCGTCGAAGCGCGTGCACCCCACAGAACTAGCTCAGGACCCATCTTATAAGAAGACTAAGAAAGATTACAGTGTCGCCAAGGACCCACAGACAAGTGAAGTGTACAAATCTCTATTCACATCACATAAAACTGATAAAGATCAGAAGCGAGCACACTGGGTTACATACAATCCATTCTACAATTAGTCTAATTTATTTATAGGATCATTTAATTAAAATACGAGAGTATGTTTACGAGTTGGTTTTATTTCAATGTAAATTGTTTATAAATATTGCACTAGAGAATTGCACTTAAACGAAGTTCAATGGTAGATCTGCAAATGATGATTATCTATCACAAATTAAATCTTTGTGCTTTTAAATATTATAAAACTCGATTATATAATCTTACAGCTATATATTATAAATTGTCTAACATAGTCTTAATAGTGGAATGTCAGAGATCACTACAAAATATTAAAAAATACTTATGAATTATTTTTGAACACCCCATTAGGATTTCTTGTAGATCATGGGTATCAAAACTGTGACTTGAAAGTGTAGAAGTTGACTCCATTAGTCAACTTCTGTGTACATAAAATGTCTTCATTGTCCAATGAGATATTGAATTACAAGAAATGAGGAACAGGTGAGCCTTATCGCTCCTAGCATTAATTGTAATCAAAGCCAATAAAATATAAATCAAATATTTAAGAAAGCATATTTTAACGGATTTGATTTTAGGAAACAATATGCGATTGAATCGTTCCAAATAATATACAACAATGATTAATAAAGGAACAATTCTTCCAGCATAAAAAATATGCTGACTAGGCAAACTTTAATGAAGCCCTTATAGTCAGGCAGGCAGTGAAGGGATTTTGGCAAGAATGCAGTAGGGAGCAGTTGGTAGACTAACCTATATTATGAAGTACTTAACTTTTTGGCTAATACCCTATTCTTTGGTATTTAATCAGAATATTAATCTAAACGTAAAGTTAAACAGCACTGTCTTGCTGTACCGAGGCGAGTGTGGCCTCAATGATAAGGTTGAAGTCCAATTCGTTGAGGCTGGCCTTCGCTGTCAACAGGTCCAGGAATGTGTCCAGTGGAGAGAGACGTTCTCCTGACGGCAGGGCTGCGATGCCTGGAAACAACGAACTTAGGTTAGGTATGCACAAGACTGGCAGGGTCCAGGTTTCATAAGTAAGAGCATAAGGGAGTTGTTTATTGATTTAGATTATTATAGCTACAGATAATGACTGGAAAATCAGATTTCGACCTTCTAATTTCGTTCTCATACCTTGGAACCAATATAATCGTGTACTATACGATTCCAAAGGAACTAGACTACATTCTAGAATGATACAGGGGCCTAAGAAAAATGTTCTTTTTTTTAATTTATTTTTTTACAAATTTCTAATTTAAAGGGGTGTAGTTTTTATGAAATGAATGCCCTGTTTTAAGATCAGTAGTGACATCAACACATGATGAATGTATTGTTGTGTGTGTCCCAGGAGGGCACGGTGCCGCGCATGTCGGTGCGTTAAGCTTTATTTTTTCTAGCCCCAAGAGGCCCTGTTTCAGCGCCCTAGTAAGTAGTGCGTACAGACCGGTGTCCTTGACGGGTCGGTGGCGGCTGGGGTCGGCGCGCGCGGCCCCGGCGGCGCCGCTGAGCAGCGCGTGCGCGTGGTCGCGCGCCCGCAGCAGCAGCGCGGCGCGGTGCGGCCAGCCCGCCAGCGCGCGCCGAGCCCGCCCCGACCCCACCAGCTGGATCAGGCGCAGCTTGTTGTCCACTGTCTTCTTGTTGTCGTCGTCTTTGGCTGAAAGCGTTATACATACATATAATCACGCCTTTATCCCACTACGATCATTGCATCCCACTTTTGCGTAATATTGCTAGTTTATTATAAAAAAAATATGTTCTTTTTTATTCAAATAAGGGGCAAACGGGCAGGAGACTTTGTTGTAAGAGAGTTTGTTCCGACACTCATCAACGCATTCCTGAGGAATATTTGAATTGAATGAATGTTGCTGATATGCAACATGTCATTGATATGCTGAAGAAACAGGGTAGGTGACAGGATACAGCCTTGTGGAACACCAGCATTGACAAATTTAGGATCAGAGCATGCACTATCGACTACGATCTTGATACTCCGATCTGCCAAAAAGCTGGTGACCCAGTCAGCACAATTTCCCGGGAAGCCTAAGGAAAGCAACTTCGACACAAGCGCTGTGTGCCATACCCGATCAAAGGCCTCCGCCATGTCCAGACTATCCGTAAACGCCTCTCCCTTACTCTCAACTGCCTCCGCCCATCTATGCGTCAAGTAGACTAGAAGATCACCAGTTTAGCGACCCCGACGAAAGCCGTACTGGCGTCACTAATCAGCCGGTGCTCCTCCAGGCATCGCAGGAGCTGGCAGTTAATAATGGACTCCATTATCTGGGAGAACAAGGAAGTGATTGCTATAGGCCTGTAATTGGACGGATCCGAGCGATTGCCCTTCTTAGGGATCGGGTGCACTAAAGCGACCTTCACCCTTAAGGATTTCGGGACTACGCCTAATTCGTAGGAGCCAAACGGTGCCAACTCCGGAGCACATGTCCGCAACACGATCAAAAGGATGCAATCGATGATGATGTTTTTCAACATTCAATAAATATTTGTACTTGTTTTACATTACTAAATATTGCCAAAAATGTTATGGCTTATATGTTTAGTTAAGTGTAAATATAAGTTGGTTAGTGAATAAATAAATAAATTTGATTACTAATTGAAATAAAAAATCTTTTAACGGATTTTATCACGGTATATTTTTATTAGTTTAATTCCGACGTTATGCATCCACGGGCACATAATGTATGGTATCAGAATTCCGTATTATGATGCAGCGTTTAAGCACTGCCTAATCACCGGAACAAATTAGTGAAGTGAACAATAAATCTAAAGTTTAATAAGTCCATCAAACCCATCCGTTTGCTGTCCCACTGCTACTGATTTAGAAGGATTAAGTGTATATCCATGAATGATAAGTGAAAAAATCTCTCTTTTCTTATAATATAGTTATAATTTAATGGATCTGAATGAGATATATTTTCTACATAAACTTGCCGGAAGTATTTCTAATATAATTGTGAAAACTGTATCACAATCCGTTACGTACTTTAGAAGAAGTAGAATACTTATGTAAACAGATACAATGCCTTCTACCTAATATACCTAATTACATATTATTTGTTTTTTAGGAATACTTACACGCAATAATAGCCTTCATGACGTCAATCTGCAACTCGAAGACGTTCCGGTGAACATATTGAACGAATGAATGGAACGGAAGCGTCCGATACCCGAGGTAAGTGAAGAATGAACTGAATCCTTGCGGCAAGGGGAAGGCGATCGAGTCTGTCGCCAAGTAGTATTGCTCCAGGACTTTAAACAGTATGAAAGCGTGCGCAGGGTCCATTTCATCGCTGAAATTAAACAGAATATCGTCAAATTATTGCTGAAGTTATAGATTAGTTTCCCCCAAGAGTTTAAAGTACACTAGGACTGATCTGTTTCCATCCACACAGACAACCATAGTTAGGTATGTGGTTATAATTTTAAGGCCCCAGTAAATACGTACTTTATAGAGGGCGATAATAATAATAGACCAGTGCAAAAGCATTTGAAAATGGTAATAAGTGAAAAGAAATGTAATTTTTGTTATATTTTCTTCCTTTTCCAATTTTGGGTTTCAACCTTCTAATTATTTTTTTTATTTTCTTATATAATTATCGACACTGGTCTATAAGAGCAAGGACTTTATTCAAATTAAATCTTAGGGTAATAATAATAATCTAATAAAACAGTTAATTCTTCAGTTAGTAAATAAAAAATGAAAATTAATTACTTATGATGATTGTGTTAACTTTCTTGTGACGATTTTAAACAATCAAACATCAAATTAATTGATTTCATGTAATGTATGATTAAACACATCATCATGATATGAGTAATTAAAACAACGAAGTTATCTGAATAGGTGTGGAGACCACTTTGCTTATGTTTTATTATTGGATGTATATGGACACCTGTTTCAAAGGTATTTTACTGATATTTAATTAAGAAAACAATTTAGCCAATACCATTCCAAACTGCAAAAAAAACGAACAACAGACGAAACCAAAAACACGTAATACACAAACACTACGATTTTCCCAAACTTATCGGATTAGGACAAATGAGAGGATTTTTTGTCAGTACATATTATAGAGATGTAAACACGGTCATTCATATGAAATGTGTTGACGATATTAATGTAGTAGATGAGCAATTGGCTTCCGTGGTATGACCCAAATTCTCGAACAAATATATGATGATCTATAGGTAGGTTTAGGTTAGGTACCTAGTTGTTTTGGATCTAGGTAATTATGTATGAGGGAATTAGTATATAAATGCACCCTGGCGAAAATCTACATATGAGAACTGGATAGGTTTATTTATTTATTGCAGCAAACTATTAAACTTTATATTTTTGAATACAAATCTGACAGCCAATAAAAAGTCTTCTTTTTAAAATAAATCGATAAGTCAGGGTACAATCAAAAGCAACAACAAAAACAGACACACTAAAAACCAAAAGTAGAACTACCAAACACAGTTAGAGAGCAACAAAACCCGAAATGAAGTGGGTGTGGATCGTCGTACATAAAGGTGAAGCCCCTGTGCTGGTTGTGGTGCGGCGCGGCGGCGAGCGCGCGCGCCAGGGCGCGGCACAGCGCGCGCGCCGCGTCCTGCTGCGCCGCGGCCCAGCGCGTGGCGGCCGCGTGCACGCCGCTCTCCGCGCCGCGCCCCGCCGACCAGCGCATCAGGTGCACGCTCACCGAGCGCAGGTTCTATCCACCGGACACTGTTACTTTTTTGGATACGTCCAACGTACTTATGTCGGTGTTACCACCAATTTGGAGGCAAAGTCAAATGATTAGTGTGTACTGTAGCGTGGTACTGTCGAAGCTCAAATAGGTACCAATGTCTTCGTCATCGTTATTCTGACCAGCTCCCAATTATCAGCAATCTTTTTTGAATTGCGCAAAATCCCTCATGGAGTGTATCTAGATGGATACACTCCATGAGGGACCTATCGTTGGGGCCATATGATTTACCATTGTCATTAATTCATTATACAAATAGATACATATATACAAAACTGTCATAATATTTGTTCGGATGTAGACTTAATACACGATTAATCACCTTCAATCGATGTAAATGTGTCCTACATAATATTTACACTGTTATACAATCAAATAAAACATTGAAAAACATTAGTAGGTTAGATTATATAGTTTAAATATTAGATACGTTACCGCAGCGATGATGTGCTCCTGCTTGCTGGCGGTGCAGACGTCGAGCTCGAAGAAGGGTAGCAAGTCCTGCCCGCTGCCGATGGACGAGCGGCGCTGCGGCGCGCTCAGCGGGGGCGGCGCCGCGCCCGGCGACAGCGGCGTGCTGCAGCGGGACAGCGCCTCCGGCTGCGGACCAGCATTGTCTTGAACTTTTCTGATAACTATACAGTGTTAACTGATTCTAACAACATTCCATAGATGCCCTAAGTTATGTCGCGTATTTGACTTATTATTTAAAAATTATTTGTCTATTCACACAATAACAACAACAATATCAAGATAACTGCAGTTGTCCCCAAATTACGCCGTTCGCCGCAATATCCCTATCAAATGAGAGCAGAGAGACAGTAAATACCCGACGAGTTTTTGAGTCCTTACCTCTATGTAAGAAAAAATAAGAATCGTCCAACTCCCGAATAAATGGTACCACTTACCTGATAACAATGCAAGCTGACGCGGAGCTTGTCGATGACGTCTTGCGGCTGCAGCCTCTTCTGCGGCTGGTCGTTGAGCGCCGCCCACAGCCGCGTCCACACGTCCTCCGCGAACTGGCACACGCGCTGCCGCGGGGCCAGCACTACCACCGAACTGTTCCACAGCTTCTCTTGGCTCACCGACACACACATATCGCGAACCTGAACGATAGAGTGGATAATACTATTTTTTGTGGTCTTCTATTCTCTTAGGCCCGGTTTCCACGTGAGACATGCGGTGATGTGTGTTGAATATCCAATCAGATTTCGTTATTTCCACGTTTCCTCTCCACAACAATATCTCCTCTCCGCTTCAGTGGAAACCAGGCCTTATACGGTATATATGGTCAAGCACGCACGACATTCAGTGTCTAATGTCGCAGATACCAGAATAGACAATACTGAAAACGCTGATTTAGAATAAAGAATTCAAGACCCTGAAGAAGCAATTATGCCTCATTATTTTTTTCATTTCTTACAGATCTTTTCTGATTAATCATAATTTCACCGTTTTGAATTGGTTTTGTACTAATAAATATACTAAATAATCTAAATATTTTAGATGTTAAATGGTGCTTCATAAATACTCAATCTTGAGTAACGTTTAGTTCAAGCTATTGTAAGATATACCTATGTGTTAGGAGGTGTTGTGTTGTGTCAGGTGTAAGACCTATGTGTAAGATAGGCAAAATAATTTATATTAAAAAAACTCTTCTATTTTGATTATGTATGACCCATTATTATAAAATGCCACTTTTCCAAATAAAAAGCAATCTGACCTTAACATCGGCAAATTTGAGATGTTGTGTGAACGGCAGCATCTTCATAAGATTGAGCGCGGACGCGGGGAGCGAGCGGCGCGTCACGGCGTATGTGGTGGCGATGAGGTACTCCTGCATCACGCGTTGGAACGCACCGAACCCGTCGCGTTGGTTCAAACACATCCACGATATCAGCTACAATATTCGCTTCAATAAAATTTTACATCCAGAAAAGAGGTGAAAGTAGTAGGAATAAATACTTCTTTTTACAAACTTTATCTTGGTATAGTGATATTATTTCATCGGATCCTTTTACTACAACATCAATTGAAACTACTTTTTACGAATTTGATCGCGGTACATATATTGATATTATGTTTTCTGCCCATGACCGTGGTTGCTGAAAAGCATCCCTGATAACGGGATTTAATAATGTCAATATACCGCGATAGAATCGTAAAAAGTATTTGTCTAGTAGTCACATAATCTTGTAGGTGTGTATCACATAATCTGTGATAGAATAAAATACAGAACACAGTTTTTATATGCAAAATGTTATTTCTGACTAAATATTAAAAAAAAACACATATAACGAACGGAAGAAGGAAATCAAGTTTACAATGAAGCCCAAAAAAAAAAACGTAAGCTACATTGCCATATTTCATCACTGCAACCACGAAAAAAAGAACAAAGGAAAACTTAGTATATAAAGAACACATTTTTCAACAGTACATAGAGTTCCGTATAAAATATACATTGTTAGTGAGAAAGGATTTTTGAACATACATCAGCTAATGGGTGATTAATATTCTGAAATGTACCTACCTATTTATTAGGAAACTTACGCATTACCAATGTGAAATTCTATTCAGAAAAAGGCAAAAATATTGATAAACAGACCATTAAAACTATAAATCTGAACTCGACTCACCTCTTCAGCTAAATCCATATTGCCATCATGTTGAATCAAATAATGTAGTATAGCCAACTTATTCTCAATAACAGTGTTGCTCTTGAATGTCACCGTTAGATCTTTATCTGGTACCGTCATGGTCACCACATCCAAGGTGTTGAGGTCGACCATGGCGTGGGCCCCCCAGCCCAGCACGGGGGCCAGACTGGGGCCGCTGTCGCACTCGTCCATTGGTAACACGATGTGGCAGCAAGGCTCATGGTACAAACTTATGTCGATGAGTTGGGTGTACAGCATTGGAATGTTTACCAAAAGGTGGTGGTCTGCAACAATAACATCTTTGATATACCAAACAAGCTTCAATCTGATGGTAAGCGGTTACTGCAGCATATGGATGTGACAACACGATTGCGCGTTGCAGATCCTGTAAAAAAAACATTTTAAATCCATGGAGCGCTTTCACTTTTTTTTTAATAAGGGAGTTTTTGTCTCGGCACAATTTACGGTGCAAGCCTGCTATATATCGGTATAAGTTATGCGGCCTAGTGGCACGGCGGGTCGTCATCAGCTGGTCCCATGCTGTCAGAATAGTCACTCCCCGAACGAGCTCTGGCAAACTTACCCACTCGCAGAAATACGAATATTATTGTTTTTCTGCGGTCTTCTGTAAGGAGGAGGTACTTCCCCAATCGGGCTGCTACATTTGAGCGAGAAATCTACCTTTGTAAAACCTACCTCCTAAACGGCTTGGCCCATTTTTATCTTTTTTTTTTGGTATTTATGGGGTCACCTGGTTCTACTGTAAAAGTGTGCGCAATTTTATAGTTTGGCTCGTTTATTCATGCAATTATTACTCGTAGCGGACTTAAATAAGTGTTTGTTTAATTTAAATGTTAATCATACAAAAAAATATTGCAGCTAAGAGATATAAATATTCAAAACGTTATTTTTTATGGTAAGAAATATTTTGCTGTACATATTTATGCAAATATTTAAAATAAATACTATATTATACTTTACAACTAGAAAAAAGTAGGTAACTAAATAAAAAAAAAATTTAGTCGTTTTGTAATATATGATATTTATTTCTGTAAATAGATCCTTTGAATCACTTTACAAATCATGTATAGGATTGTTTTTGGATCTAGATGGCATAAATAAAGGTTGACGAAATTCTAATTGGTTTTTGCACAAATTGTTGTAATAAGGTAATATCAATAATTACTTAGTACCGTATTATGATAATGATAAAGCGAAATGATTACCAGCATAAAGAGTATACGACGGGCGCAAAGACTTCGCCAGCGACCACGGCAGGTCGGGCACCACGCTGTGCACCACACAGCCGTGCTGCAGCAGGGTTATGGAGTACGCGAAGTTCACGCCAGAGTCCTTCAGGTCAGCGCTGTCTTCTAATATAAGGGACGTTGTAGAGTCATCTAGGGGCTGAGAAATGGGAGCTAGTAAACCAAGTTTATAGCAAGATAATGAAGAAACACATAAAACACCGGCAAAATGGGTGAACAACGCATCACTGACTTTTCGTAAGTTATATATCACATGCTCAAACGGTGAAGAAAAAATACATCGTGATCAAACCTGCATGCTTGAGAGATTTTCTCGATGGCGTGTGAAGTTTGCCAATCTGCAATGGGCTAGCGTGTTGGACTATAACCTAATCCCTCTCAAAATGAGAAGAGACCCGTGCTCGGCAATGGGACAATATGTGATGATGACCATTCTGAAACTACTTACTTTGTAAAGATAGTGATGGCATATACACAGCACTCCTTTCTGGTCGCAGACGATTTGCAGGTCGAGGCTACAGTCGTGCACTCGCAAGGGTATGGGGTCATCCTCGTAGGCTCCACAAGCGGCGCCTTCACCGGAACTCGACACGTGAGGCAGGCTCAACGGAATGTTTAACTGGTGAATAATTTACGTCATTATTTACGCGTTTATACATCAATCCACGGCCAATAGTAAATTAGTATCTTCGCTATGGGAAATATGTTATGTTGTAAATATCCATCCACTAAGGAAATGTTTTGCAAATTGGGGTATAATTTGCAAAACATTTCCTTAGTCACTTAAATTCGGGACGTTATTCAGTATGCAATCCCGATAGATACTTAGCAAGATCAGGCCGTTTTATAGATGTAAGTAAGAAGGAAGAATGTAATTAAACATGGAGAACACATATATTCTCTATGTAAGAGCAAGAAAGCTTCTTCATCTGATGCGATATGTGGGGGTCCCTCTAAATCTTACATCATAAAAGCTCGATTCATGGATACTTATTTGTTTACAGAGAACATGATAGCGGTTATAGAAACATATTTTAGAAAGTAAGTTTACGCTAGTTACGAAATTTAATATTGCCTAATTGTTACTATAGGTATAGGTATTGGCATGGTAACTGGACTTCATTTTCGTTGGCATTCATTCAGGTTTGTATATTGTGGGTTATTTCAAGTGTTTGACGATAGTTAGACTAAAAATAGTACTTTCTAAAAAGAGAAAATAGTCACAATTGTGTAACACTATCATGAATGCGTTGAACCAAGAATGTTTAGTAAGTAAAATGTTACACTTACTTACTTACCTAATTATAATACAAATGTGCTTGTCGTAATATTGCAAATTAATGTAGGTGATAAAGATTTCAAAATGCAGAATGTTTGCTAATTTAGGTACGAAACAGAAATTGATATGACTAGTTAGTAAAAAAAAATGTTAAGTATTTAAGTGTGTTAGGTAACGCCCGGCCGTCACTATTTTTAGGACTCAGCATTGTTTTGAAACGATCGACATGAATGAAAGAATTCTTAACATATATTCTTTTATAAGTGGGTATGTGGGTTACGTGTGGTGTCACTTCGTAACATAGACAGATTGAGGATGATGTGATGGTCTAGACATGAAGAGAACAAGGATGAAAGGCATTGGCGTATCTAGTGGTTTGGGCCGTGATGAACTTTTTTTTAGCGCCCTCGATCACTTAGCACTGGGGCCAAGTCCTCACTGAAAAATTAGTCTAGATACGCCAGTGATGAAAGGAGATCGACGAACCATGTATACGAGTCGAGTGTAAATGTAAACTGCCATAATTAAATCAGGGAAATTATTTAAGGCCGCGGCAAGAGTATGACCGCCGCCAGCCAGGTGGAGCGCCGACTTGCGGTAGACAGCTAGCAGCAACTGGATGAGGAGAGCTTCAGAGCTCAGGTCTTCTCATCCAGTTGCTGCCAACTCTGTGGCGTTTATTAGGGGAGGCCTACGTTTAGCAGAGGACGAATATATGCTGATGATAATGATGATGAAGAGTATAGCTGATAGAATTCTAAGATGTAGTGTCTTTTTCTTTCTTAGCTTTAGCCGACCTAAAGTAGAATGGAACAAGGGCGGGACGAAGGCGTATATTTCCTTTTCCAATGTTAATTATGTACATTATTTTCCATGTAGCAAGAGATAACATTTGGGTATTTCTGTTTGTCCGAATAATGACTAGATACCTAACAGTTTCAAAATGGAATAAACAGAAAGACCATTCGACGTAAGTATGAATTTATTACTAAAACATGAAAACTGGTAGCAGGTAATGATATGTACACAGACTGCTAGTTATAGGTGGAGATTCGAAGAGTAAGATACCTTCGATATCATGTCGATACTCATTTTAACTCGCTGAAACGATGCAGGAAAACATTGCGAGGAGTTTTCTTTGGCAAAAATCCTAAGTGGGAGACTATAGAGCAGTGGTTCTTCACCGGTGGTCTATAAAAGTATCCTAAGTGGCCCGCGGACCAAACAAGTTATTACATTACTGCCTTGGAATAATTTATAGATGAACTTTTTTTTTATTGCGATTAGGGGGCAAACTGGCAGGCGGCTCACCTGATGGTAAGTGATCACCACCGCCCATGGACATTTGCAACACCTGAAGGCTTGTTGCACTATTGTTGATTCACTGCGGTATTCTGTAAGGCGGAGGTACGTCCCCAGTCGGGCAGCTCAATTTCGAGCAAGGAATCTCGCTATGCCCTACCTCCTCTAAAACTCTTTATTTCCATTCAACAATATAATTATTATCTCTAAAACAATTAATCAATCACCACCTGATTGATTATGTATCCATGGCTAATCAGAAAATGTTGTCTAGCGGTCCCTGATGACAATAAGGTTAAGAAGTTAAGTACTACTGGTCTAGAGGAAGTTATATGTAACCCCTCTCAACAGAGAGCAGACTGGCGCTCACCAGTTCGGTGGAACAGTTAATAGTAACACAATAATATAAAAAAAGTAACAAAGCTAAATATGTAGGAGATTGAATACATACAACGGTCTCGTGCGGAAGGTCGGCGTGAAACTGTAGAGCGGATAACGTCGGCGTCATTTCCGAAGGCGATTTCACTTCTTCACCTTCGGCAAAACTCTGCGTCGGCTGGCGGTAGTGGATGTAGTACAGCACCTAAGGAAATAATATTATTACATTTTATACTATACAAAAAATACTGTATGAGTATTGAAATATTAACTTCCTAGCTCAATGGAATAATACTACTTTTAATGGATTTTAAGTCGATGATTAACAAAAATTCAAAGTGTTAGTAATTATAACGTCAAGACATCCAACACCCTTGCCGTCCAACACCCCGTGCCCGTGACCGTGGAGCCTGTATAGCTCATATGTGGATAAAGGGTCCAAAACGGGAATAAATAATATCGATATACCGCGACAAAATCCCAAAAAAACTCGGCCAAGTAGTCGGACTCGCGCACTAAGGGTTCCGTATGAAAATGAAAAAAAAATCGTTTCTTGTATGGGTTATAATATTTATTTTATTTTGTTTTTAGTATTTGTTTTTATAGAGGCAACAGAAATACATTATTTGTGAAAATTTCAACTGTCTAGCTATTGCGGTTCCTGCGATACAGCCTGGTGACAGGCAGACAGACGGACGGACAAATGGAGAAGTTAGTAATAGGGTACCGTTATTACCCTTTGGGTACGGAACCCTAAAAAAGGTGTTTGTTATTTCAATGTCAAGTGCACAAAGCCAGTACCTAGCTGTATACCAATTAAATTAAATTAAGAGACATGCGTCTAGCGGGTTCCCGGCTGCTGTGAGTGGAAATTGTTACTGCGGTTCTCTATTTTATTTTCAATACCGAATGGCATGCGACAATGGGTATGTCGACATCTCTATATCATGAGTTGAAACCATATTCCCAATTATGTATGACGGGACTGTTGGTACAGTGGTCGAGCTATCAGCTTATGCACCACGTGTCGCGGATTCAAGACCCGCACGCTACAAAAATGTGGGGCAACGTTTCAAAAAACAAATATCGACAATCCGTCCTCAACGAAACTCCGCCTAGCTCAAATACTTGTTAGATAGTTTGTTATGTTAAAAATAAGAAAATTCGATAAAGGTATGCAGCACTCAATAAAATGTCTAGGCTCGGATTTAATAATAGCATTATAATTTGAGCCTATCCCATTGAATGCAGTGGTTATTTTCATGTGAAATCAGGAAGTCGCGATAGCTTTGAGGTTTGCGGTATTTGATAAATGCGTGACAACGGGATGTCGCCAGTTCGAGTCTGAGAGCTTACCCATATTTTTCGATATATTATTTATCACATTTTATCGTGGTTAAAAAGTTACAATTTCCTCATTAAAAGTTTAGAAAAGAGAGTCGTAAAATAAAAAACATCATTCTCAGACAAGATAATAAAATTATACAGATACTCTTATGAAATAGAAATAAATTACGAGAATATGGTCTATTACAAGTCTGCTAATCAACTAATCTTTGGTCTCTAGCAAGAGATAAATCTGTCATTAGTAAAATAGTATGACAATATTTAGTAGCAATACTTGTTCTGCTTACCTGATTGACACAGTCCCATTGTGCCCAAGAAAACACTTTAACAATCTTCTCAGGTTCAGGATAAATGCCATCAAAACCCCACTTATCCGTGCCATCATCACATTCATTTAGAAATAATGGAGTGCGGTAGATTTTTATGCCTAAAATAGAGTCAAAAAAGTTTTTAATGTTGCACCATATTTTAAACCTCCTTCAGGTTGAAAGAGGTTGACACTCCGATATAATTTAATTGATTATGTTGAATTGAAAATAAATAGCAACAATATAAAAATATGTTTTTTAGACCTACTGACATCCTGGCCTCATGCCAAGTTTGACCTAGATTATTTTTTTAGGCAAAGCAATGATAGTTTATTGGCTGTATTATTATTTCTACTTATTACTATCCTGAATTTGATGTTGCTTGGCACATTGTATAAAGTTTAATCATACTTAATCACAATATGCTAATAGTATTTCGGTAGAGTTCAATGTTACTTACACTCCAAATGCTTAAAAAGCAAGAATCTATCATTCCTTATTCCGGGACTGTATTTGGTGCTCTTGCCATACACATATTGGACCATAATCTGTTTTGTTGAAGCCTCTTCCACCTCTGCAGGTCTTCTATCACTTTCAGGCAAAAGGCATATCAAATATGGACAATACAATGGATCCTTAATATCAGTATTTTCACTCTGAAGCTTTTTTACAATGTAAACTAATAAAGTATGTGTAGCATTAACCGAAGCTTGGATTATATTAAATTTTTCTTCGAATGTGTGAAGAGTTATCAACGTTTTATTTTTATTGGTATAAGATCCTATGTTTAGGACCTCCTTGCTGTCCTTATCTGATATCCAACTCAAGAGTTGCGACCCATCTTGTTCTTGCCCTAGAAGGCGCCATTCACGCGCTGTTACTTCTGTAAATGGAATAATAACGCAACATAAAGTTACCTGGAGACATAACAGTGCCGCGGTACCAGTAAATGGAACAGTATAAGTAGTGCGTAATACATTGCTTACCAAAGTATATATACTTACAGGGAATAGGTATCTTCGCATGGTTAATATTAATATTAGGTTTCACTTTTGTTTTGACCATAGTTTTGACCAAAGCCTTCTAATACCTATGTTTTATAATGAAAAAATACAAAAACATAATGACATTGTTACCTTCTTCGCCTTGCGCTTGTAACACTCCGCACAATTTCACAGCTATATTTTGTACAGCCATTACGTCGTTTTATCTAATTCTAACTTAAAATTCACCTGCCGTTTAAATAATATATAAATACGTCACTATATCGCCACGTTATCAATATCGAAATAGCGCACCTTTATTGACTTTTCTCGCTCATTTTTCTATCAGCTGGCGCCCAGCTGTGATACAACATGAAATTAGCAATATGCCATTTTACCAACACCAAAGACAGAATAATGATTATGATTGTGGTAGTGCTGTGGCGCTAGTTGTTTAGAACGGCCAATAGAAAAGATGCGTTGGTCTGAACATGAAATTCCGTTCTACTCAATCGGTTTTATAATAAATCATCTTCATCCTATTTATTTGATGGATTATCAATATTTCACAATAATTTTAAACAAAATAAGTAGGAAAACATGCAAGTATACAATTAAAATAATGAATTCACATTTTGTATTACATTATATTAAATATACATATTTAACCATTATTATCAAATGGTTTGTATGAAGTTTTTTGAAACCACTAAACAAAATAATCTATTGATATTCTATTTTATTCAGTAAATAATGATGTATCAGTAAGTTACCAGTGAAATATATTTTCTTCGTGTAACGAATTACGTGCAACGTCTGACGTATCGTTTTCAGAAGAAACAAACATGAAGTTGGTTAATAGTTAAGCCGCTGAGTACCGAAGTTTTACCGCGACATTTTCGCGCGGAAAGCCGGGCGTTATCGAGCCGTGAAAAGCTGAAAAGTATCATGTAAAATTAACAATTACAACAAGTGTATAGTTTTTCCATATATTCAGTGAATTTAGTGTCATAAGTGACCAAAATACAGTGGAATCCGTCATAAATGTGTTGAAAGTTGAGACGTCGTATCTAGTTCATGAGCAAAGTATAATTTGTGTTATTTGGATTATTTTTTGAATGACCAGGTATGATATGATGATATATTTCATTTCTTAATGATATGGTATATCTGCCACAGCAAAATTCTTTCAAATAATTCTTTAGCTTGTAGGCATAATTAGGTTATAAACCTTTGGTAGGCGATAAGCCAAGCCAATTATATTGTCAACGGCTATGTCGAATTAGAAGGATTAATTTCGTTTTAAATCTTTATACTTTATTTAAATATTAGTAATGTGATGATATTGTATCACACGTAAGCTATTTTTATCAATTTCCATAAGTGGATGTGTCGAGAAACCCAAGCTTGCGACGTGTCTAATGGCGCTGACGGGAGAATTTCGCGCGCGATTGTGACGGATTCGTGGCATTTTTTACCGCAGCTGATTCATGCATTTCTATATTTTTATCATCCTAAATGAAAGCTGAAGTATTGTAGTGAATGTAAAATGCCAGTATATGCATTTTTCCCATAATTTACCACCCTAAAACAGCCTCTGAAAAAAAATCTCCCGCCAATCAGCAGGGGGCACGCTGCGGGATTCTCTACCTATAGAGGGTGTTTTACGGCTTTATATGTTATAATTTTAACGTGTATGTGATTCTATAGAGCTCGTTATTAAAATAGAATGCATCCATTTTATGATAAATTTGGAATTATGCCCTCAATTACGGTTGTCAAGTGACATAACCCTATTTGCAAGTTGAACATGACATGCGGTAATTTTAGTCTAATATAACTAAACTTAGATGACCGATAGCAGTAAGACTGTCACAGACACTAATCCATAGTTCTGTTCCAGGCTGTGGAGATAGAGTGCCAGGTGATTTGCTCTGACTACAATGGCACAAACTGGGTAAGTACAATGTTGTTGCTGCTACATCCAATACTGACCTTGATGATAGGGGTTTGTTTACTTACATTGTTTACACACCTAATTGCAGTTCCTCCTGTGAAGCCAGTGAAAAGAGATTGACCTTAAAAAGAAAAAGAAATTCCACAGACGATGAGGTTTGTATCATTCTGACTTTACTTTTCATTGTTGTTGAATTTCGAAACTGCAAGCTAACTTGCTTACAATGTTGTAGCTTGAGAATATGCCCCCGGTGAAGATCTCATCGGTACTAGAAGAAGAACTGCATGACCAGCCAGCACATAATGTTGTAGTGGAGTCATCATCATGCTCCAGTGATGATGAAGGCTCCCAGTATGAGACTGTAGACCAGCCAAGAAGTGTATATACAGACATTGATTACAACCCTGATAGTTTTTTAAGCCCACCGAGTATATCTGACCTTCCTAGCTGTGTCCTGAGCCCACTGGAGAATGTGGCTAGAGGCGAGTCCACACCACACTCTAATAAGAGGCCTAGGTATGCATCTAATTAGTTATTACCATTCCTTAATGTACTTGATACATTTCAGAAACAGGTTCGAAATTTAACTTACCAATTCAAACTAAAATTATATGATCGAAACATGATACTCTTTTCCCTAGAGAGCTGACATTATGAAGTGTAATTAAGTCCAAAATTAACTTAGCTTTATCAGGTTTAGTAGATAAAACTCACTATTGACAATAATGTAACTCACTATTGACCTTCCCAAAGTGATGTGAATACACACATGCATTATAAACAAATTGTTGCAATACTGAAGTGTCTCCTAGTATAACCTTTATCACACCTGTGTAACACTCAAACATGTGCTAAGTTATGCTTTATTTCAGCACTAGTAAGATACCATGCCCAACATTACCCAAACGGAAGTGTCCACTGCCAGGCTTGTCCTGGGCAGACCCAGCAGATGTATGGAACAGCATGTGTGACTGTGATGCCAGATCTAGTAATAAGAAGAACCCTAATATGTTTGACAATCACCCTAATCTGCAGCCTAGGATGAGAGCTATTCTACTGGACTGGTTGAATGAGGTAAGACACATTTTCATTCAGATTTTCACTTATTCATGAATGACTACATGATTACAAGTAGACAGGAAAAAAGTTGCCACTTCAATAGAATGTAGTCTATAAATAGAATAGATGACTTGTAAATTTAGTGTCAAGCAATTGTGTAGTCTATTAACACAATCTTATAGGAATTGGTGGGATGCACTACTGATTCTTATAGGAATGGGTGGATGGGTGGTCCCATATAGAGTTGATTACTGAATCAAGATAAGAGTGGTTTGAGCTATTCCTAATCTGATTTCCTGATCATGTACTTACATAGAGACTGACAGCATTAACATATTATAATAAGACCTGTCTATAAAAAGTACTGTAAAAGTGTATAAATGAGTGTTCTGCTAATGGCACCCAATGTAAAAAGTTTGTATGGTTAGATTTTTTACGCCTGCTATCTTATTTCCATGCGGCATTACAGTGATTTTTGATCCAGCAAAGGTAAGAAAACTCTTTCAATTGCACATGTATAAAACTAAAGTAATATCGGGGTCATTGACCTCTTTTTTGCCGTGTTCGTTGACCTCTTAACCAACGCGTTTTCAATATACCACCTTCAGCATTTTCTAGCTTATATTTATATATTTAACGATTATAATAGGATTGTATGTATATTGGAGGATTTAATTGCTTTTTACAAGGTCGTCAACGCATCAGTAATCCAGCGGATGGGATGCCGATTAGTGGCAATGACCCCATGGTTAGAGCAGACGTTTAGTCAAATTGTTATTCCTTCTGCAGTGTTACGAATTGCAGTTATCCGTTCTGTAGATCAGTATCCGAAAGGGCCGATTATTTTCAGGCTTTGCGAGTGTGCTAATTTTATCGAATTAATAGACGTAAAGATTTGACCTTCACCGAAAATATAGCTAATAGAATGTGCTTTTTGTATGCCGAATAAGTATAGCGTAGAATATATATATAAACGGTGTTACCGGGATTTTGCATCGAATTCTTGACGCGATTTCATTTGCATATTTGCAAAAGTAACGTCAGCTTATATGAAGCATTGCACATTGTTTTCCTGCGCGTAGAACTTGAACGTAACACTTAATGCAGAGCTTTGCTTCTTTTTAGATAAGAAGCGTACTATTTATGTGCCAGTGGTGCGCAGGTAGTAATTTAATTTGTTGTGAAAGTGGGACACTGGTATTGTACGTACGTATGATAAGGCTACGGAGATTAAAAACTTTTTAGTATAGATTTCGTAACCCTTATCGACGGATGGTGGTCTACGCGATAAGGAATCTTGATCTTTTCTTAAACCAAACGATTTTCCCGCCATTTTGAAAAACCGTTGCGACCTCATTAGCTATCGCACTTTCGCACGGCCTGTTCCTATAAAACTATAGTAAATTTTAATTTCGCAATGAGTTCAGGCGTGATATAGATCGAGTGTAATACATAGTACAAACATCGTTAAAATTATTTAAGAGAGGTATTAAGATAATTAATATCCCATCTTATAGGTTTTGTATTATTCCAGCTTTAGAACAAAACGCCGCAGCCATACAATAATACATCGTCGCTACATAATTACACCCCCACGAGACGGGACCGTCTATTTTTAGACTACGAAATTTTGATGCTATTCAACAAAAATTGTGTTAATTGATAGTAGTCGTGACATAAAGAATAATACGGGATAACTTCGAAGTATTCTAATTTGCGTCAAAGCAAGTTATTGCCAAATTGGCTGGAAGTTATTTTAATCCAAATTTCAAAACCTCATCAACATTTAAACTGCAAGTTTAACAGTCTTAATTGTATCTACAAATCTTTCAAAAACTGAACTAATCAAACTGCGGTCATAGGTCAATGTAAGACTAGAAGTAACTTCTTACTGCCTTGAGTGACATCTTAATTAGTCATTTTAATTTAGGGGAAATTCTATTATGCAGTTATAAGCGCCGAAAGAACCTTCTTCTTAACCAGTTTACAAATATAAAGTTAGGCGTCTAAACTTTTGTCGTGATACAGTGAAATTTTCAAATACTGCGTGATGTAAGCACCGATCAATCCGGAACTGTAGGTATATAACTGTATTCTTAACTTTGTGTAGTAACTTTTTGCGGGCGTCTGTTTCGCGTTAGACAGGTTTTCCTCAATCCGTACGAGCCAATAACATAAGCTGTATCCTTGCATTTCCGGCGATAACTTGAGTTGATTTGTATATCACACATTACGTCATTTATATAAAATTGTTATTGTTATGTATTCGATAATTGTATGTGGGTTTAGGCCGCGGAGTATTATTTCCGCGACCTATTTATTTATACAAGTTATTTATTACTGATGTAACATTGAGTGATTGAAATAGAATTATCTCAGTGTCCTGTACCGGAACTCCAAAAAGATCAATGCTTACGCAAGTTTTCAACCTGCAACTAAGTGTTCGCAAGCGTACTTTTTAGTACCTTCTCAACACGTGCGACCTTCAGGTAACAATTTGAATATATTCAGATAACAGATTGTTATTCCGTTTTGATGTTTCTCAGAAAGGTGCAACAGGTACCATTACATCATTAGTTTAAATACCTATAACTTTACGTACAACAATCTATAAAATTATGAAAACCTTGTCATAACTTCATCTCGCGTATCTGTAATCGCACTTGTTAGTCCATCTGTATATTAAAGCTCCCGACGATTAATTCATTCATTCAAATTCACATAAAGCTTCACTAAGACGCGTTAGTTAATGATAGAAGCAGGAACGAAGTGGACAATTTACCTAATTTATGTATTAGCCGAAATTAATCTCACTATGCACCATTAAGACGTCCGGGTGAGATAACCCTAGCTCGCGACGTACAATGAAACACGACAGACAATAATAACCTTTATGATAGTTACAAACATATGTGTTATATGACATGTTACTTTACATACCTCTAGGAATTTGTAACGTTTCCTTATCTCTATTTATTCATTTCAAATTTAGAATTTGGTCAATAACAATTTCTCCTGTATGCATTAGAAAGGATTTTGGTATTAAACTTCATGTATTATCGGAATATGTTTTGGGATCTGACAATATTGTCCTAATCACAAGTCCTGGCTTTCTGACTATCAATGCTGAGCCTATCAGTAGTAGTCCATGCCGCGCTAAATTAGACGACCAGTTTTTACCTAACTGCAGAAACGGAATACAATTCTAGTTTTTTTTTCTTAATAGGTATGCGAAGTATACAAACTGCATAGAGAAACATTTCATCTAACAGTGGACTATGTGGATCGATATCTTTCCAATGAAGAAGACGTGCAGAAAGGACGGTTGCAGCTAATAGGTAAAACAAACATCAACTATAACAACTAAATTATTAAATCGGACTAAGGTACCATACGGCACTAATTAAAATGCACGCTGAAGTCACAGTACTTAGGTCGAAATTCCTTCTTCTTATTCCTAAAGTATACTTTTGTCAACAGACCCGAGCTTATAAAAACAATATATTCCAGGTATCACATGTCTATTCATAGCGGCAAAAGTGGAAGAAGTGTACCCACCTAAAATCGGTGAGTTCGCGTACGTAACAGACGGCGCGTGCACCACGGACGAAATACTGTTGGAAGAACTGTACATCCTTAAGAAATTATCATGGAGCATCACGCCCATCACCATCAACAGTTGGTTAAACGTTTACATGCAGCTCGCCAGCGAAGGCCGGAGCGCGAAACGCCGGCTTCTCGGCGAAAGTGACGTAGGCGCGAACGCGCTCAGAGGATACACGTTTGTGTTCCCACAGTATTCGTCGCTGGAATTTGTGATATGTGGACAATTGATAGACTTAGCAGTGTTACATGTGGATGTGAATCTGTTCCCGTATAGTGCCGTGGCGGCTGCGGCCATGGCGCATGCGTTCACCAAAGAACTAGCTATGAGGGTATCAGGTGAGTTTACATACATACTTATTAGTTATTATTGCAATGATGTAAGTCTTATCAAAGGTCGTAAGAACATAGGTAGTTGACTTTTTGTCTGTAGTGCGTAGGTCGCATGTGAATCAACAGTGACACTTGTATTCTAAAAATATATGCATACGACACACCTTACCACAAACTAAATCAAATCCATGCTAATATAATAATATGTGAAGGTAATTCTGTTTCTTCTTCACGTCTGAAACGCTGACCAGATTTTGACTTTTATTTACCTAAACCTTCTATCTAAACACGTAGGACTACATAGTAAATAGTTCGGCCGAGTAAAGCTAGTGATATCATAAGCTAGCTAGTGAACGCCAGCCGTATAGTAAAGTGCGTGGTGTGTCAGGCTACAGCTGGGAGTCGCTGGAGGCGTGCTGGCGCTGGCTGGCGCCGTTCGTGCGCGTGGTGCGCGCGGCGGGCGGCGTGTGCGTGGTGCGCGGCGGCGACGGCGAGTTCGTGCAGCGCGCCGCCGGCCTGGACCTCATCTGTCCCGACGTCAACCTCGACGAGAGCCACCGCATACAGTCGCACAACGTCACCCTCGACATGTTTGTGAGTGCCCCACGCTTGACCATTTATATTATATACATACATACCGTCACGCCTGTTGTCTCCTGTGTGTTTAAGGTCACATTTAATAGCCTATTGTCGTCAACCGGGCACGAATCCAAACTCCGAGCTGCTATTGAGAATTTCATTCAAAAACCCAATAACACTGCTCAACCTAAGAATCGAACCGAAAACCTCTTGCTCAACAATCGCTCTTTCGACCATTAAACAAATGATGCAGTGCGTGAATGTCTCAACAAATATCTGACTAATAAACAGGCTGGAATAATAGAAAAGCCTGTGTGCAAAGCAGAAAAAACATTATATACACTCCAGTATGTTTGCAAGATATTTGAATAATATGCTAACTTTTGCTGTTTATATACCCCCTGTGTATAACATGCCAGCTAGATTAATATTTGCCCAATCGTCTATTAGTTTTTTAATAAATAAATAAATTAGAATACTTCATTTGTTCTACAATGTACTATTCTAATTTATTACACGCGGCCGCCGATATTTAATCAAAAGGTTGATTCTTATATGATACTCTAGTCTAAGTCTGGATTCTTACATATACAAAATGTCAAAATCTTATAATCAATAGTCTCATTTATTCTCGCTATTACCTTACATCTACAAATGTATGAATTAGCAGCATAAATCATCTATACAAGAATATTTTGTCGCGTGACATGGTATTATGTGACTGTGAGGTAATCACCTGTTCGATTTATTATTATTATTAAAATAACCCCTACAATATTAAATTTTGCCCACAATAGGATAAAGTATACCAGATAATGGTAGAACAGCAGTCAACGTCGCAGCCGACTACCGATTCGGCGGCGTCCACGTCACAGGATACGGAGCACATCTACCCGCCTACCCCCCCGGCCTCTGACCACAAGAGCCCCAAGACCCCCACCACCAAGACCCCCTCCACAAGGCACCTGTCACCTGTACCTGAAGCCAGGCGGCTCTCCACAGAATGATTAGAAAAACCACTTTATATTAAGGTGTGTTTATTGTTGTTTGTTAAGGTCCAATATGGATAATGAGTTCTTAAAAGAGCAGTTGTTTTAATACTCTATTGATTTATTTGGCACAAGGAGACTTCAATGGTCAAGCAAAGGGCTAATGATTTTATTATTGAAATGTTGTTTGCTATTTAGAACAAAAAATCTTAATGACTAGGTAAATTGTTTGATTCATTATGGTAAGCTAAAATGTATTCTCACTCTAAAGATTCGGAAACTTGACTAATAGGTAAACATAAGAAGTACATATAATTTACAAAGGTATATAACGGAATTGCTACAATAAGCATTATTTTTACAAAAACACGTGAACTAAATACTATTTTGCTGTATGAAATGCTTTACTATTATTTATTTATTGGAAGATACAACTACTAAATTTGACATCAATGCGAAGCAGATAAAATAATAATAACTTTATCTAGTGCAGTTAATTGTCATCACATGGACCACCAAGAATATGGGTTACGAGGTTTATTCAACCATACAATCGGATTTATGTAGAAACTGATAGACATGTCATAAGTATTAATTAGGACGTTCAATTTAAGAAGTTGTATGATTGTTATGGTACCTCTCAAATTAACTTTGTCTTGCTTGACTAATATTCTGTGATGGATTTATTTTTGTGAGCTGCTTATTAACATCACTAGGCACTAATGAAGCGGTTGGAGTGTGCATGTCACTAACACTTCTATTTGAGAGAGACCCATGCTTCTTATTTTACCAGGAGAATTGAGACTTTCTGTCTGAAATCATTACTACGACTTGTGAATCCAAATTTTACCTCATACTGTTATTGGTCTGAATAATGTCACACATCGTAATTCAAATGTTACGCCTAGTATTTTGTAAAGAAAAATAATAAATTGATGGTCAACATCAACATTAAAATATACCATATATATGTTAGTACTGTTTGTATAAAGTGTGTTATTATTTAAGTCATCATAAAACTTAAAACAGCTACACAAAACCATACTGGCATACACAGATGCCACTTTATACATGGCTAGTTGCTATCTTTTCCGTTAAATCTTTGATCACTATGACTGCCATTACAAATTATCCCCTTTGTTTCAACTACAAATTATATCTGTGTATTCCAGTGTACTTTGAATCAGCTAGAAAAAAAATTGTACATAAAATATGTACAAGAAAAAAAGTGTAAATAATCATTTTGTTCCTACTAATTAAATTACTAGATCTGGCGGTAGGCCAGCTGGCTGCTTAAACATTCCATTCAATCGATGTTGTCACTAACGCCATGTTTAAGTAGAGATAATCCACCGTATTATTTTAAACTGTTATTATCATAGATAAAAAAGAGTGTATTTCCTCTATTCTTGTAACATCTACTTTATACATAATTTAATACAACCTTATCATTATTTATGGCTATATCCACATCAACAGAAGCTTGCAGTGCTAAGTTATAGTATATCATTATCAAATATTGCAAAGTACATCACACCAATCGAATTATTATCGATGTGGACGCATAATATAATATTTGATGTAAATAAAAATGCATTGTAATTAATCATTTTCAATCAATATTGTATTCTGTATCTTAAAATTAGTGTACCGCGCTATTACTCGTAACAATTTTAAATTTATACTTTTAAAAATTACCGTTTGATTAATTCACAAGTTACCAATCATTTTTTCTTTTTATATGCTGATTATATTCTTTAACATCCAAATCAAATGTCATTATTTTATATAATATCTACGTTTATTAAACTACTCGCACATCTTATTAGTAAATTAGTTGTATGTTAATTTCTTGATTTTCTCGACATTTGTATATAAATTTATGAATATTGTAATTTATTTCTTGATGATAAATGCGACAAAAAACGTTTACGAGACTGATAACTAGAGCTTCGAGTCATACAATTTTTTATTGATATGATTATTGTGAAAAAATCTTTCGCGGCTTATTTTAACCAAAGACTGCCACATGGTTGGGAAATTCTAACTCTATACTTTTCCTTTGGATTGTTTTATTCGGCGTACCTTGAAATGATGTAGCATTTGATCAGCAGTCTTTTGAGTGTGTAGAACATCTATGAATTGAATGCATGAACTAACGCTTGACACTGTTACGGCATATTATTAGGACTTAAGTAAACATTTTACATAATATGGTTCATCATTATGAACATCATCGAATGTCCATCATTATATTTTTGCATCATATAACATTGCCGTGATTATTTGAGACTTATTGTTAAAGATCGCTTAAATCATACTAGATTTCGCTCTTGCGTTACCGCACCATACCACTCTTCAGATTTAGGTTTTTACGTACATTATGTAAATTACGTGTTATGTTATATTTATTCGTGTATCGTGATTTATAAATTGGACGTAAGTAGAAAAGGTACTGCTTTATTAGCTTATATTTGTAAGTAGTGGTAGTACACAGAGTGCGGATGAGTGTTTTACTTTGCGGCCTTAACTAATGCTTTATTATCCTGCGATCTGTATGTAGCTTAACATGATTTCCCTTCTGTTCATTTTTCTTATTATCTTCGAGTGACGGTTAAAAATTATCGTTGTCTAATTATTTGTCGATGGTCACTCCTCAACAGAAATATTACTAAGAATAATTGTCGTGTTCTAAACAAAAGGTTAATAAAAATATATAAATTTCAAGTTAAGCATAATATTTTTTCAATTATATTTATAGAATCCTGATGTTTTCTAAAATTATTCGGGTAATGGCTGCTTGATACTGGTCATCGACAATAATTGAACATAAAAATATTCTCAAAACTAAGACTGTCCGCTGCCATCTAAGCGAATCTTTCCATTTCACTCGATTACTAGTATAATATGTATAGATATTCAATTAATCTATTGTACAAATCGTATTCACCATATTGTATGGGTTTATTGTATTTTTTAACATTGTACAGTGTACCTAACTCCAATAGAACCGGGTATTGTTCGTTTTTAGTAAAATTCAACGTAGAATTAAGTTGAACGATTACGCTTATCCACTAAGGCGGCGCTCGCCTTATAAATAAGACTTTAGATTTGTTACTTTATATTAAAAAAATAATTTAAAATTATATCCTTAGTAGAGAATGATTAGAATTTTTAGTTGTAAGCTATTTTTATATCAATTTATTGAAGTTAATATAAACACGTACCTAATTGTAAGTGGAACAACTATATTGTATCCCAGATTTCATTACATGTGATCTCATGTCATGGATAATAAAAGTAAATCGGATGTCATTTGTGCAATAACTGCATCGATCACATTTACGTATGTACAGTCAATTCACGGCGACATAGTATTAAATAAATGGTGTTGATTATTTACTTGAAAATAGTTTTATTTTCCAATCACTCTTACCAGTATTTGCTTACAAAACAAATTAACGATATAACATAGTAAATGTAACCGAAGATAATTAGTCTGGTAACAATACTTTATTATAATTATAATAACAATCACATGATAAAAATATAATCTCCATCGGATTACTTAAAAATGCTTACGTACTACGGCCGTGGGTCCGCCATTCTGCAACAAATAAGAATAATGTTAACATCAGAAATCTTAGTTAAAGGCTTCTAGTTTATCAGTTTTTAATTGTATCTCAATCGAATCTTTGGAAGCAACCTATTGTGAGTGAGATACAATGAAACAATCAAAATAACAATCAGTTTTTCAAATTTCTACTCTATCAATAAATATCGGTAATTTTCAAGTTACACAAACATAATTTTAGTTACCTTATCAGTGTCGAGTTTTTAATAATACTATTAGTTTTACGGAAAAACCACTGATGCCAACCAGGTTGTGCTAATTTTAGTTATTATCACTAACCCAATTCTGTCCCACTGCTGAGCACGGGTCTCCTCTCAGTTGAGAGGATTTAGGCTACCATCGAGAAAATCTCAAGCATGCAGGTTTCCTCACGATGTTTTCCTTCACCGTTTGAGCTTGTGATAAATACGCACATAACTTCCGAAAAGTCAGCCTGGGTTTAACCCGAAATCTTTGACATCTCAGTCCATTGATCACACCGCTAGGGTACCACAGCTCAAAATTTTAGTTAACGTAAAAGTTACCTTGTATTTGTAATAACGTAACGGGGTTCGATAAAACCGTTTTATACTATACCCACATTAGCGATAACTGCGATACTTATATCATTGAACTTAAAGAATATGACATCATACCAATGAACTGAATTGGTTTTAGTGCGATTTCAGGAGAAGCAAACAAAATTTTTATTTGAACAAGTATTACTCAGTACAATAGCTAGGTTATATAATATAAGTATGGCGAGGCAGTGTGTGAATCGCCTTAAATAAATGAGCATGTGAGACTTACTTATGTATGCTAATCTTAGGTCCAGCAGTGACGGACGAGGCGTCTTGCGGCGTGAGGAACACAAACTGTCGGCTGGTGTTCTTCTGTGCGTGGTCTATCAACAGCTCCATCACCACCTTTCTGTTCACGTTATCCTGTCACATCGGAGTTTAATGAGCTGGTTGATTACATTAATATTTTCAAGGGAATTGTGATAAAATGGCTTCCATATTATTTTATATTACTGATTTTGGAGCTAAGATTTCGCCACCACTATAAATCAATTCTGATATTATTATTTTTAGATATCCGGACATTATTACACAGCTCCATGAAGTTCTGAACTAAGCGACGCTTGTGTTACTGATACTGGATAGTTGAGATACTTTTTTTAAAAATACATTCATAATATACATAGATACAGATGCCGTCACGTCAGTTAATATATGTGAGCACGAGTGTACACATGCGCAAGTCTCCCCACTACTTTCGTCGAGCGCTCAAAACTCGTGACGGTGCCTATACTGGCATGTATATGACTCGGATACAAATGTTGTTGCTCATCACGCAAACATTTGTCGCTGCCGCAATTCGAACCATAGCTCAGAAGGCGGCGTTAACTACCCGCGGGCCAATCAGGTCGTCAATTATTATTATTATGATATTAGGGTGGATTAAAGCAAATGGACTAACCATAAAGACGTCAAACTCGTCCATAAAGCAGAAGGGCAGCTCGACGCACTCCCAGAGCGCCATGATGAAGGCGACGGTGGAGTAGGAGCGCTCGCCGCCGGACAGCGACGACGTGGTGGCGGCGTGCCGTCTGCTGCTGCTCTCGCGCCCGGTGCACAGGATCTCCAGCTCGCCGCGACCGTTGTCGATGTCCATGCTACCCTGGACATACCATAAATCCAAGTCAAAACATTATTTAAAGGAGGCCAAATTGAATTGGCTCTTTTTGAACATCGAAAAGACAGCCCCCAAAAACATTCGCCCTTCCACAGAACATACCATACACCGCCCCTGTTGATCACGTCGGTGTTTCCGATGTCGCACCACGATGCTGAGATAGGAGGCGATTTTTACTTTTAAATAAAAAGATTTTTTCCGTTCACTTAGACAGAGAAATACTATCCGTGATACATATAGTAGGTAATGTTACCCTCATATGTGAGTATTGGCGTTTTCACCTGGAAAACGCCATCGAAAATTTCATAGAAAGACTCAAAAACGTCCAACCGAAGAATCGAACTCAGGATCTAATACACTGGTCAAAGTTGAGTTTATCTTCCTATGCTTAAAACATAGAAATACAAAGGCATAGGCACACAAAGTTAGAACTTCAGAGATACGAAATCAGCTCATTAAATTTGATGTAAGCGCGTTTACCAAGCGTTGATATTTGCGATAATTTTTATTAAGAAAGAAAAATTCAACCTCAGGCGGGACTCGAACCCGCGTCTTCTGGATTGGTACTCCAGACGCTCTGCCAACTGAGCCACCGAGGTATCCGCCTGATGTGTTGAATTTTTCTTTCTTTATGTTACTTATGTCTTTACGGCGACATAGCAATATCGATTGGACAATTCTGCCCAACCAAGATGATTTGCGATAATCTCAACATAATTTACTAGCTTTAAATTTGTTTAAAATAATAGTGTAACTTTGGTAATGTATTTTTTGTATGTTACAACAACTCTCTTGGTGCACGCAGAGTTTACCTATAAGTGATTGTTACACTTTATTCTGACTTATTGTTTCTGTTTCTTTTGCTAATATCAGTGTATACAATTGTTGGTGAACAAAAATATTAAAATAAAATAAAATAATAATTATGTAGATACTATCAAGCCTGTCTCCGATGGGGTTAGCCAGAGACTTAACATTTTCACCTGCTACGATTCTGGCACAGACCATACCCTGCATCACTCAATTTACAAAAACTCCTTTATCCACTTACCGAGTAGCCTCTAACGGTGAGTATAGCTTGGAAGTTATGCTGCACTCTTCTAGCGATACCGGTCTGCACGCTGTGGCAGAACTTCAGATGTTTATCTGTTGTGATCTTCATCTGAAAATAACGCTTCATACAGAACTCACGAAGATTCCCTAGACCAATACAATAGATGCTCATAAAAAAAATTCAATCAGGCTATAATCTAAAAACGTTAGCCTAGTGCGGATGGGCACACTTCACACGGCATCGAGAAATTCTTAAGAATTATTTAAAAAAAAACGATTGCAAAAATGTCAGAACTGGACGAAATTGAAATGGGACCATGTGGGAATAAAAAAGAATCATTAAAATCGGTTAATAAATATAGTCGAATTGAGAACCTCCTTTTTTGAAGTCTGTTAAAAATATATAATAAGCAGAAATGTAGGTCGACCGGCCAGGTGGAGCGACAACTTGCGGAAGGCAGCTGGCAGCGACTGGATGAGAAGAGCCGAAGATCGAGCTCTGTGGCGTTGACTAGGGGAGGCCTACGTCCAGCAGTGGACGAGTATAGCTTGATAAGATGATGATGAAACAGTAATGTAATGTAACCTCGTGTATGAGCGCCTGCAGCCGCTCGAGCGTGATGCGCGTGCGGCGGAACTTGCGCTCCACGTCGCGCAGCCGCTCCGTCACCTCCGCCTCCGTCAGCCCGTCGCTGCGGATCGAGCTCAGCTTCAGCTGGATCTTCTTCAACTCGTTCGTCACGATTGCCTTGTCCCTGTTTAATAAAAAAATATCACCAACATTATAGATTACTATACATATAATATAATTCGATAATATAATTATTGGTCCTCTACCACAAATTACTGGTCCTCTTAGCCCAATCTAGCACGAATATTTAAACAAGTAGGAAAATTTAAACAGTTACTCATGTACTTTGAGAAGACAGAATTTTAGAATTATGTCATTTAGAATTTTTCTGTAGGTTTACGGACACAAAGATTATCATCCGCAATAACTACATGCGTCCCCACTAAAACTTAAGTTTATTTGAAATAAAAGCTTTTTAATTTGATAACTGACAATACTTCTAGATAAATAATTTCGTAAAAATGTAGTGCGTTGCGTTCAAATTAAAATTCAATTCAATATGAATTGTCATGCGTGCGTAGCCACGATGATTTATGGCAACGTGACTCACAGAGAAAACACTAAAATATTACATATAAAATATATATACTATAATAATAACGTTAACAAGGAAATAAAACGGCGGCAATTATTCCTAAAGTATGTCAGAATAGTTACGAGCACGTCACGAGCTCTAGCAACTTTTATTACTATAAAATACATCTTCTAATTTGACTAGAATAGAAGTCACACTTTATAGGCCACAATTACGTGTGATATATCAAACACTAACTAGAAGCATTTATTATATTAATATGGATTAGAGCGATGCCCTACTATACACGGAGTTATTGAAATTATGTCTCGCCAGCATCGCTTGAATTTGACTGTGTCAGCTTATGACTTGATTAACTGGCTATTAATGCACTATGCTGTCAGTCGTCATATAATCAAATTGATTGTGTGAAATTGATTGTATTCTATCTGCGATAATAAGAATGTGCATTGATAAATGAAATGACTGTATAAAGGTGCGTCTCCGATTTGTCTTCTAATACCTCAATCTTCAACTTATGGCGCCTCTCCACCGACCAAATGTTGTCAACTTTTGTCACCAGCGCGTGTTTACAACACAAAAGTTGGTAACATTTGGTCGGTGGAGACACGACTAAAGAATGCAATAGGATATCTTCGAAAAACTATGAGCTACCTGTAATTTACCTACGGTAATCCGTATCTGCTTTATTAGGCAAGTGGTCACAAGTACGTTTGCTAGCCGTGAGGTAGTGTTATTGGGATCTCACTATGATATTCTTATTAGCTGCTCTAAGTTAAATTTGAGCCCGGTTAGATTAGATTAGATGGCAACCAGTGCCGGATTTATATTTTTTATGAGTGTAGGCCACTTGATATCCGCCGCCCCATGCACTAAACACTAAAGTTAAATTCCTCTGAAATCTGCCGCCACTAGGACGCTGCCGCCCTTAGGACGCTGCCGCCCCTAGGCCACGGCCTATACAGCCTATTGACAAATCCAGGACTGATGGCAACAGGATCGCCCTCTATCGTATGGAAACTAAAATCATACCGAACTGAACGTCCATAGGCTACGGTAACCGCTACCTGAGGTATGAAAAAAAAATTGGGTGTCTGTAAAGTCGGTTTACAGACGATAATTTTACGGGCTAACAAGCCGAACGCTTAGGCCAATCATGCCTCTCTATCGCTTGGTCCGCGCTCTCACTCACACGCTCGGCTCAGGCGGAACGTGACAATGTTTCACAGCCTGAGTTCAAAAATGTATAAGTACGTTATCACGTCAAAAAAAGTAGAAAGTGCAGTATGATACCTAGGGTTCTCAACTCTTGGGCAGAGCTTTTGGGCTGCTTCTATCTTCTGTCCGATGATTGCGCGCTTGTCGTCGAGGATGGCTTCCACTTGGGTCATCTTGGCGCTGTCATCGCGAAGCCGCTGCTGGTAAGTCTGTCGCTCCGTCACGCCTTGATCCAGCTTCATTTGCTCTTGGTCTATCTCTTCCTAAACATCCAACCGAAGCATAAAATATTTAAAGATTTTTTAAAGCCTCTTCGTAGATTTTTTTATAGAGAGTCATATAATTTACAGTTAAGTGATTTAATGATTATGCAGGGCGTCGCTGACTACTACTATTAAACTATCTATCAATTCTGCAGTCTCTGAAACCGCCTCCTATTTGCCATTAGCTTCCTTATATTAAGAAGCTTAAAGAGATATAATTACTTATTGGAAAATGTTTTACAAAAAGTAATTGTATCTATTTGTGGGTAGTGGTATAACCGTCCCAAACGCGCTATTTCGCTACATACAAATGGCCGTAAGGTGAAAAATGTATTAACTGTTCATTACTCTTCTGTAATACAAATTCTGAAGTAAGGCTTTGTAGAGTTAGGGCGTGTAGAATCAGCAGCTTGGCTCTACATGAGATCTTATAACTTTTGACGAGTGCGAGTCATATGGACTCGTCTTGGCATAATTTTACATGACAATGTTTGTTGGGATCCATTCTTATATAAAAAGTCTGGATGCGGTCTCCTTGAAATAAAGACTAAATAAGCAAAATAATAAAATTCATGGGTAGAGACAAAAATACCTCATTGTTACCGTAATATACGGCTTAAACGACTCCTAGCTTCCAGCCGCGGTTTTACCCAAATGGTATGTAGATAAAAGTAGCCTATGTATTATTCCAGGTAATTAATTATTTGTATGCTAAATTTGATTCAAATCCGTTAAGCGCTTCAGTAACAAACGTCCATAAAAACGTTCGCGGTTATAATATTAGTGAGATTATGGGACTACTCACAATTATTCAGCGCTATTCAGCTTATTTCCATAGGAAACAACTATTTTGTATTCATCACATACGCATCCGTTCAGCTTTACTCTAGCGTACGCTTCTCCATGCAAAATCATTTATTTTCTATGGACATAAGATGAATAATTGTGAGTAGGGACTACTAATTGAACAAAGAACATTGTCAATACGCAAGTGCTACTCACCCTCAGACTCCTGCAGCTGGAGGTAAGATCCCCCAGCTTGGTTTTGATTTTCTTCATGCTGACGTCATACTCGTCCAGCTTCTGGCGGTACTGGGCCTCCTTGCTGGCTAACTCATCCACTTGCCGCTGCAGACTACTCATCTTCTCCTTGGATATGTTCAGTTCGTCCACCTGGTGGTACAAATTAGTTTTAAACGCTTGTTCCCTTTCATGTATTTATTTATTAAACAATCAGTATTATTATTAATTAGTAAGACTTTCTAGTTTGTTTTTTTTTTTCAAAGGGCGAAGGAAATATGTTGAATAACGGATTTCTATACCATTTTAAAATATAGACTTCTTACCAAAATAGCGTGTTGTGGTGCTTGCTGTTGATCAAGCGCTTCAGCGGCAACTCGCGCCGCTTCGTCTTTCTGGTGCCGTTCAGCCAACAACGCCTGTAGCGCTTTAGAAGCTGCACGTTCGTTATCACGTGCTCGTTTCACTTCTTGAGTCAACTCTTCAGCTTTGGCTTCTAGTACTCTGAGCTTTTCTTCTGTCTCTTTAATTTCGGCTAGCACCTGCCTGAGTAGATTTTTTATAAAGAAAATAATTGTTTTAATCAAGACCTTTTTTGGTCATATAAAAGGTAAGGAACTCATTAAAATACGAGGTTTCTTAATTTTTTTCATGTTTTAGAATCTTATCTTAATCGGCTGTTCTGTCATACTCACTTCTTCCTTTCAGCGGTGCTAAGATGCAGAAAGCGGCTGTGGCGAGCTGCTCCTCCGTAGCTGCGGTAATTTGGTGCCGGGTGATACTCCGTAGAGTCAAGAGTCACTATCTTAGCGCAGTTCTCCGGGACATTTTCTTCGTTGTCCGATAGACGGATCGCGTCCTCTGCGATACAATTCATTGGTTGAAAGGGGTTTTGAACATTTTGACTTCGTTATTTTTATTTCAAAGAGAATTTCTAAGTAGACATCGCGAGACATTACTGAAACCACCTTTGCCGAGGATTGATGTCCATCACAGGACCAAGTCTCATTTATATTTCTTTTTTGGGAGTATGATTACCTACTAAAAAGTACATGATGGCCTAAAGGATTAGTTCAGGATTCGGTTGGCAATCAACCCTTAACATGTTTTAAGTAACAAAAATACTGGCGTAATGTCCTAATGCGCTCAATCAATTTTCCACAGAACAAATATTTATATAGTTTACCGTCATTCATTATACGTGGTTCGGCAATTTATGTTCGTATTTATACTTGGGGTATAAAAAATCTTTTACGTACAAATTAGATTTTCAGTACTCACCGTGATCAGGTACAAGTAGCACAGACTCCATGCCGATGTTGTCGATGAGGAAGTTGGCCAGCACTGGGTCTGTTATGTCAAGCGAATCGAGCGCGGATATGAAGTTCCCGGCACGCACGCGCCGACGTCGCACGTCGTGCACGCGGTCCAGAAACTTGCTGCACGTAACGCCCGGCTTCGAACCTGAGCCGTATACCTATGAGACGTGCGGTATAATAACTACAGTACAGACATTTCAACTTCTTATTGTGATACTGAGACAAACGTAGACCACAAACTTAAATTTAATTATTCAAAGCATTAATTTGAAAACAACTTTAGTATTTTTTGTTCAATAAACTACTTTTGATACCTTAAATCTTGAAACACTGCTTTGAAAACCTAACCAAATCTTAATATATTATTATGTTAAATGAATACAGCAAAGATAGGTAGATGCCAAATATTAGGCAAAGATATTGATGGTAACCCAAGTAGCATAAAAAAAATTATTCACAGCATACCCCAGGGCACAGAGTTAGGTCCATTGTTAAATAGTGAACAAACAAATTTTGTATTGCTACAGTATACTTACTTGCGTCATAATTTGGAAGAGTTTTCGCGAGTCTTCAGGAGTATTCACGCAGAAGGACTGGATGTTACCGCCAATAATGTGCTCTAGCGCACCGCCCCACTTCTTCTCTTTGACTTTTAGATATGCGCCTGTATAATACAGTTTTAGAATACTTCATTGTGCGTTTCCCTATTATACATAAATAAATATGTACATATTATATGTAAATAGGAACATTTATTAATAATAATTTGTGTAATAATAATAATTGTTTGTGATCAATATTCTAGGAGAATGATCATCATCCCATTTACTGTCCCACGGAACCACCACCCAAGCCAGCACCTTGGATATTTAGATTGCGCCACTATTATAAGGAATAGTATGTATATGTATAATGAATATTGTGTATATGAGTGAATAATAAGCTCACTCCCTATTACATGGAACCTTAAACATACCAACGAAATCTGCCTAACGTTTCGAGGATGACAGTCGTGATGGTATGTGTGTATGTAATAGCAATAAGAGAGGATTATTGAAAATTAATCTCTTGAAATATTTGCGTGTTTGAATATTTTTCAGGACGGACGATTATTACACAGCGCCATCTAGCTCCGTGGTAAGCAACAAGGCTTGTGTTACGGATACTAAATGGTTGATATACTACATATACAATGTGGGGAGGACAATATGATCATAAATGAAACTTCGTATAAGTCATGATATTCCCAACCGTCACACAAAAAATCAAATGAATATATCCAGTAGTTTAGCCACAGGACATTATTTTTCATTTTAAGTATTTTCGACATGATGTTTTGTAAACAGGAGAGCACGCGACAGGTTAACGACTTACGTTGCCAGCTCGCCACTTTAAAAACCTACGCCTTTTCTATCAAATTTATTTTCTCAATGCAAATTATACTTTATGCCCGAGCCATAAGAGTCATAAAGCGTGTCATCACAGCTAGATAAGAAAATATGTATGTGCGAAAGAGATAGGTAAGTTTGCTTGTTTCCTCTTTGCTTACTTGTCGACGTGTCTAGGTTACGCGGTCAGTGTGTCACCGGACGTCCTTACTGCCTGTGACGCATTTTATTTTCTCTGGAATTTCGGATGCGCCCGCGCCCGTTTGAAGTCGCCGCGCGAGTGTTATCGTATCTTTGTTGTTGTGTTGTGTTGTGTTGTGCGAAATTTGACGCTTTGTTTTAATAGTGACAGGACACATAAACGTATTATAGGTACTTAGTTAAATAGCTAAGTGAACTTTGCGAAATTAGACGCTTAATACTTGGTGTTTCAAGGTTTTATTATTAAATAATCATGCCTCGTTACAATTATACCGCTTCGGAGTACACTGATATGATTTTAATTTATGGGGAGTGTCACGGTAATGCCGCTTTAGCTGTACGGACATACCGTGAGACCTATTATCAAGAGTGAGAAATAACATTATACGTCGGTGTAGTTTGTGTATTCAAGAACACGGCGGACATATTGAAAATAAAAAAATTTAATGACTGGCGACATAATTATGTGATCGAAAAGTGATTGTGAATAATAAATTGATCAGTGAATAACTCGCGGGTGAATGATGCCCGACTATTTGGTTAATATTCTGTGATTTGATTTGTGTAATTGAGCATTAATAACAATAAGAATAATGGCGCCAAACATTACGTCGCTGCGTCGGCCACAGCTTTAACATGAATGAAACCAAGCTGCGTTGCCATTCTTATCGCAGGTCAGTGTACCATTTTTATAAATGGTGTTTTATTTTGTTTGCAGTTTTAAGCTATTTAGTTTGTAAGAAAATTTTTTTTTTTTTAATTTCCATGTTCGGATTTATTTGATAGTTTACAAATGTTTCTATAAACCAGTATTGCCAGTGTTTTCATTTAAAGTCATATTGTCATCTCCACATTGTATACTTTTTTTTAATATAGTTTTTTTTTAGAATAGTTTAGAAATCCGTTAGGTTTTTGAATGCGTGTAGAAGATATTTTATTATGTGTGACTCACCAATAGGTCCCCTGGGTGGCTTCGAAAACTGTCCTTTGGCAACCGCGGCATTGATACGCTGACACAGCTCCACCATGTTACTGCCGTACACCGCTAAGGAGTCGTTACCACGCGACTCCAGCTCACGCAACTGTTGTTTCAATTGTCCTGCGCATAACAGCATTATGAAAATTTTCGTGGGATTTTTAACAGACAGTACAGCGACCGACGGTGTAATGAATCAAGGTGATACAGAAGAAAGTCTTGATACGGTAGTGTATTGGCCTGGTCGGCCTGCACCTGCGCGTGCGCCACGTGGTCGCGCGCCTGCGCCGCCTCGTGCTGCGCCGTGCCGTACTCAGTAGTGTGTAATGTAGGGCAGGTAGGTATACGTACTGAGCGCGTCCCGGTGTCGCTGCGCGCGCAGGTTGGCCTGGTCGGCCTGCGCCTGCGCCGCCTCGTGCTGCGCCGTGCCGTACTCAGTAGTGTGTAATGTAGGGCAGATAGGTATACGTACTGAGCGCGTCCCGGTGTCGCTGCGCGCGCAGGTTGGCCTGGTCGGCCTGCGCCTGCGCCGCCTCGTGCTGCGCCGTGCCGTACTCAGTAGTGTGTAATGTAGGGCAGATAGGTATACGTACTGAGCGCGTCCCGGTGTCGCTGCGCGCGCAGGTTGGCCTGGTCGGCCTGCGCCTGCGCCGCCTCGTGCTGCGCCGTGCCGTACTCAGTAGTGTGTAATGTAGGGCAGATAGGTATACGTACTGAGCGCGCCCCGGTGTCGCTGCGCGCGCAGGTTGGCCTGGTCGGCCTGCGCCTGCGCCGCCTCGTGCTGCGCCGTGCCGTACTCAGTAGTGTGTAATGTAGGGCAGATAGGTATACGTACTGAGCGCGTCCCGGTGTCGCTGCGCGCGCAGGTTGGCCTGGTCGGCCTGCGCCTGCGCCGCCTCGTGCTGCGCCGTGCCGTACTCAGTAGTGTGTAATGTAGGGCAGATAGGTATACGTACTGAGCGCGTCCCGGTGTCGCTGCGCGCGCAGGTTGGCCTGGTCGGCCTGCGCCTGCGCCGCCTCGTGCTGCGCCGTGCCGTACTCAGTAGTGTGTAATGTAGGGCAGATAGGTATACGTACTGAGCGCGCCCCGGTGTCGCTGCGCGCGCAGGTTGGCCTGGTCGGCCTGCGCCTGCGCCGCCTCGTGCTGCGCCGTGCCGTACTCAGTAGTGTGTAATGTAGGGCAGATAGGTATACGTACTGAGCGCGTCCCGGTGTCGCTGCGCGCGCAGGTTGGCCTGGTCGGCCTGCGCCTGCGCGTGCGCCACGTGGTCGCGCGCCTGCGCCGCCTCGTGCTGCGCCGTGTCGTACCGAGCACGCGCCTCTGCTGACGCCTGCGATGCACGATTGGAACGCGCTTCTAACTCGGCCCGACGAGATTGCGCCCCACCAGACCTTTGACATAGAAGATCTTATCGTCATCTCAGTAGTGTCACTTGGCACGAAAAGAAGCATATATATGTAGAAGATATGGCATAAAAATCCATTCCATATTCGAAGCGTTCTGTGTTCCCAACTGTTTTAAGGTCAACTCTAAATGCGGCTGTAAATAAATGTTTTACACCAAACGAATGCCATCATTGCCAAGTTGGAGCAAGGCGAACCGACGACCTGCTACTTTTACCAGGTCGTCGGTTCGGTGCTGAATAAGGGTGGCGCAGGACCGGACATCGTGGCAATTTTTGGGAGAGGCCTATGTCTAGCATTGGAAGTATTTCGGTCGACATGATGGTGATGATGAACGCTAAACTTCCGCAACCCAGAATTGGGTGAAACCGATGTCCTAAGAGGTTCTTTTGTGTTGTTTTATCGTAAACTGGTTGTCAGTTTCTCAATTTCTTACTGCGATTAAAGATTATCTTTAAAAAAGTCAATCAGTATTGTAGATGTAACTACTTATAGTTCTAAATGTAAAGTGTTGTTAAGGACTACATCAGTATTGATAAAAAATAATGTCTAGAAAGTCAGTAACAGATTAGACAACGGCTGCTGGAAGGCAAAGGTCTCAGGTTTCATCCCGAGGCACGCACCAGTAACTTCGAAGTTACATGCGTATTTATCACAATATGTTCAAACAGTGAAGGAAAACATCGTGAAGAAACCTGAGTTTTTTTTTAGATGGCATGTGATGTCTGCCCTCCCACTCGCACTAGGCTAGCGTGGTGGACTACAGCCTACTCCTTCTCAAATGAGAGGTTACCTGTGCCCAGCATTGGAACAGTAAAACGGTTGATGTTGATAGCAATTTCTAGAATACTGCGACCACCCGAAACTTAGTAGGTATAGGAAGACCAGCCAAGCCAGGTGGAGCAACGACTTGCGGAACTGGATGAGAAGAGCAGAAGATCGAGCGCTGTGACATTCACTAGGGGAGGTCTACGTCCAGCAGTGGACGAATATAGGCTGATGATGATAATGCGACGACCCTAAATAGATCGGGATGCAAACAAGAGAATGATGATGCTGTCTCACCCGATATTCTGTATCTCCCTCTCCAAATCTTCAACCTTCCTTTTCTCCCTGTTCAGTGACTCGGTGTACTTGCCGGCGTTGTGTTGTGAGCTCCGCCAGGTGACCTGCACGCTGTTCACTTCCGATTCTAACGAGCGCAGCTCTTGCTCTAATGTAGACTTCTCTCGAGATTTCTGTTCTAGGAGGCTTTTCAACTCGCTGGAAGAGTTTGAAATGTTAGTAAAACAATTATTAACTGCATTGTTGGTCTAGTGGTAAGTGCGGCTGTTGTGCAAGAGGTCTTGGGTTTGATTCCTAGGCCGAGCTAACTGTTATTTGGTTTTGGTTAGAAATTCTTAGTAGCGGCTTGGAGTTTTAGATTTGTGCCTGATTGATGGCAATAGGCTCGCCTCTATCACATAGCACCTAAAACAAACCGGCGAAGTCTAGATGTACATTTGTACACCTCTGCCTAACCTTTCGAGAGGCGTGATTGTACTGGATTAAGAATTTGATGGATGAAGTTGAGCCAAGAATATATTGAATAAATAAATATAGGGAATGAACTTACTCAATAGCATCAGTGTTACTCCCATAGTTTTGTTCCATCTTACTGAGTTTATCTCTAAGTTTATCCATTTTAGCCTTCTGTTTGTCATACTGTTCCTGTATCTTGTTTGCTTCTCGCTCTAATTCGGTTATCTCACTCCAGTAGTATTCATTTTGTAGGGACTTTTTTAAAGCTTTGATCTCGTCACACGATCGTAGCTGATCGTGACTCGTTTTCCACTTTTTGTATTCCTTTTCTAAGTCTGCAAATGCCTGAAAATACAATCTATCTATTTCTGGGTTTCTGAACTTTGATGTGCTATTACACAATATACTTTTGAATAATATATAGGTACTTACTTATATTATTATTAAGGAATTTCTTCTAATGTTACTAATTTGATCACAACACAATAAGGCCCGGTATCCAACAAAGCAGAGAAGATACGAGAGATGTGTGTAGATCCAGTCTGATTTCGTTATTTCCATGTCTCCTCTCCTCTTTGCTTCAGTGGAAACCGGGCCTAAATGATGGCAAATATATCAACAGGGCAATAAGTAATATTGCTATAGCTACAAAGAGAAAGTAAGCCTATCATTACTAAGAAAAAGGGGGGGTAAGGAGTACAGACATTACTGTTAATATTTATGAAATGTTAGACTTACTTCTTTTTTCCTATTCCAGATTGCAGTAGCTTTATTACAATTTTCAAGAGCTCTCATATAGTTGCTCTCTGTTTGATCCAAATTTGTAGCCTTACGAAATAAGGCATATTTTTTCTTTGAATCAGATGCATGAAAACTTCTTGCGTCATCCTGATTCAATACAGAAATAGGGTTGTCTACTTGTATGTCATGAGCAAGAATTATTGCATTCACTTCGTCATATTTTGTAGACACAACTTCCCCTATGAAATAAATAAATAAATGTTATTTTTCTGCAAGTTTTAGAATAAAAAACAACTTGTAAACTGTACAATAATCTCATAGACTGGGACTCATTTAGTGACACCACTGACAAAAACATTATTAAAACACTGAAAGATTTACACTGGAAATATTTCAAAAGAATGATTCTATACAAAAGAAGATAATAATAATATCAATTACCAAAACTTATTTTGTAATACTAATTAAGCTGCACTATATGCATTGGGTCCACTGTAAAGATAGATGTAAGGAGTATTTAAATAAATAAATAAGACCTTCTCCGAGAGGTACAATAATAAACAGAGCCGTCACTGGAAGGCTTTTGTGCAAGCCCTTTAATTAAATAGATAATTAAATTAAATCTTACACATATTGCTGAAGACCTTCAAGATTGATAGACTACATACATACACTCACGCCTTTTTCCCATGGGGGTAGGCAGAAACTACAGAATGCCACGCGCTACGGTCCCTGCATACCACTTTTGCCTTGTCCACATTCATACATTGATAGACTAATTATTACAAATAATTAACACATACCTGTAGCAGATTTAACTTTGTAACTGGACCCTCCTGAAGCATTAACATTCCTCACAATAGTTATATAATCACCATAAATGTTGTGTTTGAATGCTTTTGCACTACTGTTCTTAATTTTTATCTCAATTGACGCTGAATTTGCACCTTTCTTTATAAAAGCTGTAAAAAATTAAATGATAGTGCAGTGAAAAAATAACTTGTGTGTATAAAATTCTTTCAAGCATATAATGTGCATACATGAAGTTTAGTGTAATGTATTCAGTTATAGTTATTCATTTGTTGTGGTTGGTGTTCACACTGATTACTGATACTATATTAAAATAAAAGAAATTATAAAAAAAGTCCAAACTAATGGAAATCATGGAATCAAGAATCATCAGTTATTATTTAATTTAATAGGTATGTAAATATTTTACATTAAACCAGTTTGCATACAGATATTGACATACAACAGAATACTGTCGCATATACTTACAGTGTAGATTACTACCACGGTTTGTGGCAGACGCTCTGCCGCCTAACCCGACAACTAGTGCAGTTAATATTGCGCTTTTTCCACTTCCATTACGACCGACAATAAAGTTAACATTTCTGTTCAAATTCACTTCCAAGTTGTCGTGACAAAAGAAATTGCGGACATGAATGCTTACAATGGAACCATCTATATCCTCGTCAATTATATCTGATTCCATTATGAAAATATTACAAATTGCGCCAAAAGTTCTGAAACATAACAAAACTTTTATTCACAAGACGCCGATAACAAAACTGACATTAGATTAGATTTGTCAATTTGAAATGACAGTCACAGTTGGATTCATAACCGATTGAAAAATTAAATTCTTTTTAAAAATACTTCATTTGAAAAATCATGCATGTCATTTTGTATTTGTATACGAAACTTATTATTTTAAATAAGTTTCTTAATTAATTATTGTTTCGAAAATTGAATTAAATTAATACAAAATACATACTTTGTTTTTTACATAGGTAGATTTGGTTCACTTGAAATCTTAAGTGCGCAATCTTGAGTGCCTCGAGAGTAAATAAAACACTGAGTTACTGTTTATTAGGTCCGAAAGCTTTCTTCATTAGATTACACTTTTAACTTGTTCAGACTTTATACCTAGAACTTTTAAGACGGAACTTGGAAACGAGATAAATTATCTGACTTCATGGAATTAAATTTGGTGAATTAGTTCAATGTACGATAATGAATCAAATTAATGTAGAACTTGAACAAAATTTTCTAAAACGGCAGGTATTTGGTACAGATTGTACAGAACTATCATAACCGATTTCCTAACGTATTACGGATATACGGTTGGTAAGAATTTAGAATTATTATCCATAGCAACATTTTTGAAACGCCATTTTTTTACGTTACGAAAATCACGAGCAGGGAACTCGTAATTTGTTGATAATTTTGACTTTATATTTTATTGAGCGAGGAAAAAGCCGTTATTTTTGTCGAAATTGTTACCAAAACGAGTAATTTCTATATAACCGTGAGCCACGAACACAAGTATCAAGGTAAACAACTTTGCTACGTCCGAACGTTATTGAAGCAACTTGTAATTTTTTTGTTTTTGAGGTGGAGCATGTGTTTTTCTTTTTCGTTATAACGTACTAAATAAATATAAGTATTAAATGCTTATTTCTTAAAAGGTCCTATACCATTACCAATATGTTCATAACTAAACGAGCTTTATCTATTTTTGTTGTTAATTAGAGGGTAAACAAAACATTTCATTTAAACATTCAACATCTAGCCATAGAGTAGGTAATTTGTACTGATAACCCCCCAATGAACTAGCATAACTATATTATAGATGCAAGATATATTGAATTACTGTGATAAATTTCCTATTTTTCAGTAAGTCAAAATGAGTGATTCTCCTGATCAACCAGAGCCTCCAAAGGATGTAAGTATTAAGTTGTTGAATGCATAACTCATATCATTTTCATAAATCATTTTATAATATTGGATTATTCAGTCTTTGTGTGTTATAATAATTAGAGGGTATGTATTCATTTATCTTTTTGATGACAAATGATTAGATAAACATTTGACTGGTTATTGTATTTAAAACGAAATAGCATCAACTTAGTATTAACCTAAATTGATTTAGAATAATATTAAAAGCAAGCCTTTGAAAACTGTCAACTTCATCCTGATCTATATTTTTTTATAAAAATAGTATTGGTATACAGTAAAATATTTTATTAATGGAGAAATTTAATAAGGTTTCAAATAACTACCTATTCTAACTAATATGAAACTATCAGGTGTATGAGAGGAGACCCATGCCATGCAGTGGGACATTAATTGGTTGAAGATGATGATTAGATGTATTCTGTATGATTTCATAAAATCTTTAGTAAAATATTCTTTTGTAATAATTGTGAAATATTGCTATCAGTTTTCTGCCCCTAATTGCTTACCTGGTCCCAATAACATACTTGCAGGAAGATGAATTTGTAACCCCCATTACAATAAATATCATATAACTTTACTTCAAATGTATTGGTTTAATATGATATCTATAAACAAATTGATGGTACAATTTAGTTTTTAGAAGCTTATCACACAAATAAATAAAATAGAAGTGTCTATTGGTAATTTCAAACAGTTTTTTACTATATCCATATGAAAGTTTAAAAACTTATTTTTATTTAGTCTATTTGTATCTGTTGTCTGTCTGTTCTGGCAAAGCTCTGAATCGGCTGGACCAATATTAAGGGAACTTTGACTTGCGGATAGATGTTTGTTGAATTTTATGAGGAATAACTTAGGCTACTTTATTTTTTACTTTTAAAAATACGCATTATTGGTCTGCGGTACTAAAACCATATGACTTAAGTACTCCAGAGCGAATTAATAAGAATTAATTTTCTATAACTTGCGCGTGGACAAAGTCGTGGGAATCAGCTAGTTAAGAATATTTATTGGTTGAAGGATACATTCAGTTCACCTTTTTAAACCTCTGCTGCATGCATGCACCAAAGGGTTATTTCAATGTACCCTGTTGAAATACAGAAAAACTAGTCACTTCTATTTCTGAAATATCATAGTGCATATTTTTAGTATAGGTTAAAGATTAGTTTATAACATTTATTGGGATATCCTGTCAAGATAATATTGTAAGTGTTTTTAAATAAATAAATATTGTTACAGCCGAAGGAGTTAGAAAAATTGGAGGAAGCAAAATTAAAGGCGAAATTTCCTAATGCCATGCTCGGGAGGGGGCCTGGAGGACACTCAGCTTTCCTGCAGAAGAGGCTAGCAAAGGGGGTCAGTATTATTTGGAATAACTATCTATACATACAAGACATACACTCACACCTGTAGGTGTATAATTACCTATAATTATTCTATATCAAAATTATATTGTCAATGGGTATAGACTCAAATCTTACTCATTATAATAGACCAAGTTGTGTGTAGACACACACAACTTGGTCTTGTTTGAGCAGTTTGGTTTGTTTAAGAATTTTTTTCCAAACCAGACAAGTAATAATAAAATTTTATTTAATTTGGTTTTGATGATTAATTTTTTTTATACTGCTTGATGATTTTCAAATGAAATATACTAAGCCAAGATTCTTTCACAATAATTTGTTGTCACTCGCGCGTTGCAGACCCTGTAGATACTGTCAAGGTTTCTTAAAATTAGGTTTTGTTTACTAATAATATATTCACTTTTCGAGTATATTTGGGTTTTATCTGAATATTTGAGATTATACTAAAACAAACATGCTGCCAAGATTACCAAGGCTTATGTTTATAAATCACGTTTCAGCAAAAGTTCTTCGATTCTGGCGACTATCAAATGGCTAAGCAGCGGCCTGGGAATTTATCAGCACCATTCAAGGCACCGGCCGCGCCTGCAAAGTTGCCCACGGGCGATGCCATTCCCACGCCAGAGACCGTCCCGCTGCGCAAGACGTCCATCATCCAGCCCAAGTTTCAGCCACCCAGCCAGACCTCCTAGCCCACAGTGCCCATAGTCGACATCAGGCCGTGTCACTAATATTCCAAAAGGCCTTTACAACATCACATTCTACAATTCTTCCATACACCGACAAGATTAATATAAAACAACTAAATGTTTTATCCAAAATAATAATGAGTATTTAGCAATATCAATTTGCGTAGTGCAGCCATTGCCAACACGATAAAATATTGGACAATGACATTAGTCTCAGTATAATAAATTGTAGAAGTTGATGTTGTTTTTTGGGGCACACTTTTATTTTGCTAGTAACGCGTCGCACTTATAAATGCATAGCTTAATAATTTTATGAATGTTCACTAACAATATAGTTGCATTATTTTATTTCACATCACATTTTAAAAAAATCTTGGCACCTTCATGGGTTTAATATCGACATTGTGATTCGTAATTTAGTGTGTGTTGAAATTTAAACAAAACTTTTATAAGAATAGCTGTTATTATTGATGTATAATAAATTAGGTTATAGTTGTGTGAGTTGAAGATGCGCGTGTATTATGTTCTCATCATGATACTGTTGTACTTGTTTCTATGTTGCATCATTAGTCATGGACTGTTGTAGGCACCCGTCAGTTTGCTTTAGTTTATTGACCGAAATTACTTGCCAATTTAGTACAATCTCATATCGCGAGATGCGAATTCTTTGTACTGTATAGACAGACATAGAATCTATGATCAGCCGCGCTTGATTGGAGCCTGTACCGTCAGGCCCAATCTGATATATCTAATAAATTGCTACATTCCTGCTATATCTGTTTGCGGCCTAAAATCATTGATCAATTTAAATAAAATTATGTTGCATAAAGTATAATTTTGTGTAGTGATTACTCCAAATTAATCATACATCTACCAGTGTTAAATATGATAACCAACCAGAAATGATGGAACAACTTGTTTCCAAATTTAAAAAGCAAAAAATAAAGTACATTCCCATTTTAAAATTAGTCTAATCTAGCTCGTGTAGATGGATGTTGTTTATTGGATCAATTTTATTACACCGTCATCGCAACGTTGTAGCAACCAGCTAAAATTGTGTCACTTTCCATCATCATTAATGTACATAGTATGACAGATAATACAAGGAAACAAGTTTAAAATAATTCATGTGATAATTTAGAAGATCATGGTGTGACCTCTGACATTAAAATAACATTTCAATGTGATGGCAGTAGAGACCCTGTACATATGCCATAGTACTGAGTAAATAAGAGGGTATATAGTACATGGATAAGGATTTATAATAAGGCTATGGACTTAAGATCTGTTCACTAGTGCGCTAAACATTAGATATTGAGCATAGAAGCCATTTGTGCAAGGGTTTTATTTTTATAAATGTAGCTCATTTGTGCATTTTTTGTAACAATGTTTAGTACATTTTAGGAGCCTATGTAGCTGCTTCCACTGCTAAGCTCCTAGAATGCGCCTAAACTCGTAAACAACGTGATATTCTCACGGTTTCCACTTATTATACTCACGTAATATCGATGTTTGTCTATTAAATAGAATGTAAAGCAGTCTGTATTGCGTGTCAATAACCAGAACGTACAAACCACACGTATAACGTTCGCACGAGAGTGATGTTTATTGTATGGATTAAGGGAATGTTGAGAAGATAGCTACTATTAAATAAAATTAATTCTTGGTAAAAAAAGGAGTTTTATTTTATTCAGACTGTGCGTGTTTTGGGTAAAGACTACCGTCAATAACATAATCGAGTAAACAGTGTTAACAAAATGAGATTACGAATATAATAATAAATGGCACTTGTTAAAACGAAAACAACTGAGAGAGCATCATCACAACGTCGCTCGACATCTCCTTGGTATCCCTTTCAGTACGCCCGATCGAGTCCCGTTAACATATTTCCATATCTTCCTTTCCATTATTGTTATATTTGACTGCTCTCTGAAAAAAAAAAGTATTATTATTATTATTACAAAGTTATGGTCCATCACTCTTTCTAATATTATAGAGGATAATGCCCACAAGCCCAGATAGAATAGATATTTCTGAGCTGTGTGAGTCGACTTGTCGATGTCCTAGGAGTCTACTTACCATGAAACCTACTACTTAGACCCAATATGGCGTTGGTTATCTTTTTAACCGACTTCAAAAAGAAGGAGGTTCTCAATTCGTCGGAATCTTTTTGTTATATATCTGATTCCTATGACCCTGGATAAGGGGTAGCACGCGAACTAGAGTGCATGCATGCAAAAAATATTTGTTAAAGATAATAAGGTGTTGGGAGAAAATTAAGGGCCATACCGGTTTTTTAAATCATGTTTTTGTGATTAGTGAATTTTATTATTTGAATTTTAATTTTATTTATTAAATGAGGAAGAATAGTTTGTTGATTCGAAGCAAAAGCATAAGGTACATTCATTTTGGTCTTCGTTTAAAATATGTTAATAGTAACCAATGATAAACATGAATAGCATAGTTTCAGGTCCCATTAAAAAATGCGCCTCTGTAGTAAAAGCACGCAACTTTAATTTACACTAGGATTTGGTTTGGCGCCTATAACAGTCTGACTTTAGCATGAGTAACGACATTATTACCTGGATTCCAATGCACATAATCGGGAGTGGCAGCTGCCTGGTACTCCTGCACGAGGTCGTCGACCACGCCGCGAGACTCATCGAACTCCTCTAAAGATTCCTTGAACATGGGCTCCTTGCGGAACACCTCCAAGAAAGCCTCGCGCTTGCGCAGCTTGTCAAACTGCTGAAGACATCTGTCGAACAACTATATAACAAAGAATATTAATTATTGTGACGTAGCACACTTGGAGTGATTTAATAATAACTTTTTGGTTAAGAAATTAATTGTCTATTGGACCATCAGTCAACATAAAGTTAATGTACTATGTATTATACCTATAACATATAATCGAATCAAAAGGCAGTTAGCGTTCTTCTAATAATAGGAATATTAATGACCTTAGGGGCTAGAGCCCAGTCGAATAATGTAAACAGACTATTATAGATGGTAGGTACTTACCGATGATATGTTGGTGTGATTCGCAAGCAGTAGTCCCGACACTTTGTGCGAGGCGTGCACGTAGGGGGAGCGCCGCGACAGGGCCACCTGTATGGAGGCGGGGCCCCACGGGATGAACGACGCTAGTTTTCGCTCCCGGATCCGCTGCAGCGATTTGTGCACTTGTGATGGATCTACTTCACCCTGAAAAAAAAAACACTTGAAATATCGTTTTATCAACAATTGTTTTATACAGATAGCTGCGCCAATAAACCACCAATATTAACAATCAATATAATGTGGACAGTTAAAAAAAATCAAAATCAAACAGACTTTTCTGAAATTGTTTTTTCTGATGAAATAAAAAAATCCCCTACACACTTTGTGGTGACTATCTTGGACAGATTTTCATAAATCATAGGTAAGAACACTCCCGACTCACTCACCTTTCAAACAAAAAACAAACTAAATCAAAATCGGTTATTCCGTTCGGGAGCTACGACACACAGACACGTCAAAATTATATTGCAACAAACTTAACCCCGTCGTTTTTGCGTCGGGGGTTAAAAACTAAACTGAAAATATAGAATTTTAACCTACCTGTATGATATTCAATATTGATATGTAGCAGTGTTGATTTGTTCTGTCAGGACTGAGTGAGACCATCATATTCTTTGGTTGAAGTAGCCTTTGCATCACATCAAGAACTGTAGTTTTTCGAATTTTCGGGGCCTGTAAATAAGTAGCGATTATAGTATACTTCAATGTTTATCATTTGATAAATTTCCTTCTCCTAAGAGTAGAAAGAACTCTTTGCAGGTCGTCTTTACTATTCTGCAGAGTAACTTTGTGGTTGGTCAAATGTTGGTTTTGTATTGGAACTTACGGTATTTAGTTCGTGATCGGCTGTAAGCGGCGTGTATCCTGTCATGAGAAAGTGAAGCCTCGGCGTGGGGATTAACGGCGCCACCAGACTGATCAGGTCATTGTTCATGTATGATGGATACCTATGACAAACAGGCATAGTACATAGAATTACAATTCATTAAAACGATACAAGTTCGATAAGCAACAACCTCAGAACAAACATCAGTCTCTTTGAAGATCAGACAATCTGCTTTACACGAGTTTAGAAGTGTACGGCCGTCTGGAATGTCTAAAAAATGCGGCTCCGAATTGACCTGCCTTATTTGGCGGATTGCATATATCAATTATTGTGTAATTCAACAGAGATCAACAACAATACGCCAAACCTTACGGTTTTACCACACAATTTGTTGAACCACTTTTTCTTCTTAGCAAAAACAAAGAACCGGTGAAGGGCGGACGTGTAAGAGGGCTGTCGTTATTATCCACGTTCAAAAAGAGCCAATTAAATTTGATCGACTTTTAATAAATAATATTTTGAGTTTACCATAGTCGAACATGCTAATTAAAGGGGGATGAGGAAGGCGGAGGACAGAGAGAGGCCTATGTCCAGCAGTGGACTGCGACAGGTTGATTAATTAATTGGACGTGCTAAATTCTAACGACAGAAGGAAGTCTGGTAGGTACATAAACTTTACCTGAGAGTTGCAGTGCTGGCGCTCATGATGGTGGACACGAGCGTGTTGATCTGTGCAAAGGACGGGTTCTGTATGTGCAGGCGGTCGCTGGCGATGCGGTTGAGAGCTGTGTTGTCGAGCACCATGACGCAGTCGGCGCTTTCCGTCAGACGCTTCAGTGTTAGCAGCGAGTTGTATGGCTGGACCACTACATCACTGAGATAAAGAAAAATATATTTAATGTTCCGCTGTACCTACACCTCTCAGTATATTCAATCTTCCTGCACTGTCTGTGCTTTTATAATTAGATTGAAAACAGAAGAGGCCAATCTAAATCGAAATTATTATTACAAAGAAATAAAATGTTTTCTTTTTGTTTGTATGTAATGTATAAACTCAATAATTATATACTCAACTGATTTAAAAAAAATATTTTACCTAAAAACATAGCTTACGTTAACGTCGTCTATCTCTCTCGTTAATTAGAGATGCCTACAAAAATTACAGTGTTGAAACCCGTAATTTGCCTATACAATGTGGGGAGGACAATATGATCATAAATGAAACTTCGTATAAGTCATGATATTCCCAACCGTCACACAAAAAATCAAATGAATATATCCAGTAGTTTAGCCACAGGACATTATTTTTCATTTTAAGTATTTTCGACATGATGTTTTGTAAACAGGAGAGCACGCGACAGGTTAACGACTTACGTTGCCAGCTCGCCACTTTAAAAACCTACGCCTTTTCTATCAAATTTATTTTCTCAATGCAAATTATACTTTATGCCCGAGCCATAAGAGTCATAAAGCGTGTCATCACAGCTAGATAAGAAAATATGTATGTGCGAAAGAGATAGGTAAGTTTGCTTGTTTCCTCTTTGCTTACTTGTCGACGTGTCTAGGTTACGCGGTCAGTGTGTCACCGGACGTCCTTACTGCCTGTGACGCATTTTATTTTCTCTGGAATTTCGGATGCGCCCGCGCCCGTTTGAAGTCGCCGCGCGAGTGTTATCGTATCTTTGTTGTTGTGTTGTGTTGTGTTGTGCGAAATTTGACGCTTTGTTTTAATAGTGACAGGACACATAAACGTATTATAGGTACTTAGTTAAATAGCTAAGTGAACTTTGCGAAATTAGACGCTTAATACTTGGTGTTTCAAGGTTTTATTATTAAATAATCATGCCTCGTTACAATTATACCGCTTCGGAGTACACTGATATGATTTTAATTTATGGGGAGTGTCACGGTAATGCCGCTTTAGCTGTACGGACATACCGTGAGACCTATTATCAAGAGTGAGAAATAACATTATACGTCGGTGTAGTTTGTGTATTCAAGAACACGGCGGACATATTGAAAATAAAAAAATTTAATGACTGGCGACATAATTATGTGATCGAAAAGTGATTGTGAATAATAAATTGATCAGTGAATAACTCGCGGGTGAATGATGCCCGACTATTTGGTTAATATTCTGTGATTTGATTTGTGTAATTGAGCATTAATAACAATAAGAATAATGGCGCCAAACATTACGTCGCTGCGTCGGCCACAGCTTTAACATGAATGAAACCAAGCTGCGTTGCCATTCTTATCGCAGGTCAGTGTACCATTTTTATAAATGGTGTTTTATTTTGTTTGCAGTTTTAAGCTATTTAGTTTGTAAGAAAATTTTTTTTTTTTTAATTTCCATGTTCGGATTTATTTGATAGTTTACAAATGTTTCTATAAACCAGTATTGCCAGTGTTTTCATTTAAAGTCATATTGTCATCTCCACATTGTATAAGGCGTGCGTTGTGAAATCTAATGATGAGACATAAAATAATGTACTACAGTCTACATGTTTATAGTACTTATGTGAGTTCAAGTAGTAGTAGTTACGCTATTAGTTCCAATTAGTCAATCAAAACACGGGTCGAATGAAAATGTTAGTTTTTTTTTGTTATTTTCTATTTGTTCAAATAAAAAACTGATTCAAAATAACAATTTATCATTCTATCTACGCAGCCGAACGGGTCGTTAAATAGGTGCTGATCTAAGCGTGTCGGTTGAAAATTGTGCATTTTATTTTTTATTTTTATTGCTTCGAATATTATAGGACTATTGATGTTTCACTGCGGTCTATTTGAGCGAGAATTCTATGCCCTATATCTTTCTATTACGGATTACAAATTTCAACAGTATGCAACCTATAGCTATAATCGACTTTTAGCCATGTGAATTACTCATCGCGCCACGACTCTGTCGTTTTGCGCTGACCTTAATTGGGATGTTGTTAGTGACTAAGAACTAAAGCTATAACTCGGATGTTTTTCAACATCATATAAAAAAGGTTTTAATGTAGTTTAGAATAGAAGTATACCCCAAAACCAAACAGTAATATTTAAATATTAGTTTTAAATAATATATGGTAATAAAATAATGTTCTATATTTAAAAATAATTAAATGTTTAAATGTGTGTAAATCTAAATAAGCTTTTATTAAATCATATTAAATGGGCATATTAGATATTGGAATGTATTATAAGGTAACCTTGGCATTGTAAAGTTCGTGAATGGGTAGCCAGTCATCGACCACGCGTCGCGTGACTGTATTGCGTGATGGTATCTCAAGTATTAAGAATCAGTAATTTTCAATTTTTTATAGGAAATCAGAAACGATTCCTCTTGTTCGAAGCACATATCAAAAGTAGAATTCAAATCTATATCAAAATATCGCAATAACATGTGTTGTAAGTAGTTTTATTTAAATATGTAATAATAAAGTGTATAGAATTAATGAATAATTAAAGTCTAGTGTCTAGTGTACTAAAAAAACATACATCTAAAATGATGTTCTTCATTTGTTCTCAGATAATCTGATCCCTGATTATCCTAGTCTTCTACAATTTAACATAGTAGTAGCTTAGTAGTAACTTATATAACTTACAACATATCGTCTCTCTATTCATATGAACAATACATTAGACATGTTTACCCTATAATATACATAAATGTACATTGAAAAAAGTATTTATTTCCCTGAAATATTCAAAACAAAATACTGTCAGTATACCAAACTCCTTAGAGCTTACCTTATCTCATCCAAGTTGGGGAATACACTGTATGTTTGAACCAGTTTCTTTGGGAATCTATCTGATAGATGTTCTAGGATGTATGAGCCCATTCCTGATCCTGTTCCCCCAGCTATGGAGTGGCACAGCACAAAACCCTGGTGGATAATAATAATAATCCTTTATAAATAATTGTAGCAATAAAATAAGCTGTGTAGAATTTTGTGCTAGCTCATAATATTCAGTTATTCCTAAGGATCAAACAAACATTCATGCTGTTTATGCCAGATAAGACAGAAGAGGCAGACAACGGGCATACAAACTCTTTCATATTAAATGGAATTAAGACATAACCAATGGTAAACTGGCTGAGTATAATTATATATATTTAAAGAAATTTAAAACTCTAAATGCTATACCAATATCAGAGATTGTTTGAAAAATGTAAGTCATTACAAACATGAATGTATTTATAAACATTTGATATTTACTATAGCAGCATGTACCTTTGTGTTAGCCTTTATTATTAATACCAATACAACACTCACACTTTATAATTAGAGGAAAGATTCTTACCTCTAAGTTATCACTGCCATCTGCCTCTCTGTTGATAATATCAAACACTTCTTCATTCAGCTTCTCACCCTGAGCATAGCCTGATGCCCAGTTGTTACCGGCACCACCACCATGTTTAGATAGGTATACATTCTCAGGATTATACAGCTGAAATTAGTTTTGATATTAAGAGGCTTCAAAATACAATACAATACATTTGAGTCATTAGAAATAAAAGTTCAGTATTTAATATTTCGTAAACAACCTTATGGTTTGAGAGTGGCTTATTTCCAGCTATGTTTGATATACCATACAACAATATTTATTTATACTACTTTGTTACATATCGGTCATAAGTCTTCTTACAAAAAAGCAATTGTAATATAGTTTCATAGCTAATGTTGATAAATATAGTAATTGAGGTGACCTCATCTTTAACAGTAAACTGTAATGGAATATTAAACTTACTTTAGCATACGGCGAGTTCATAATAGTGTGTATAACACGAGGTTCCAGATCCAACAAGACAGCTCGAGGTATGTAATGGTCATCATCAGCTTGGTAGAAGAACACATCCTTCCGGTCTGACCCAGCCGACGCATACTCCTCAAGTATTCCCTCCGGAGATATTCCGTGTTCTATGCACAACTGCTTCCAGAACTCGAAACCAACTGGTAACATGGAATAATTGCAATTACAGCGAAAGCAAATTTAAATTAACCGAACATTTAGATAAAAATATAACATACTTTGATTGCCACATTGGCCAAGTTGTAAAGTTATCATTTCACTCGGCATCTTGAGATTGTGTACTTTTTTACTTTGAAATCAATAAAAACCCTAAATCTAGCTTTATTTTTTCAAAACAATATAAACAAATCCATCAGCCGCTGTCGCCCATTACCGAGTAAGTACGTTTTCATCGTTAATTTTTCAAGTGACTTATATGACACTTAAAAACTGCTAATATAGAATATAAACCAATCACAGAACCGTATAAATATTTAGAGTACCATCGAAAACAAACCTAGGATTAACTACTACAAACTGCGTTCATTATTCATACACGCTTTGTTTTAAAAAAAATTGATATTTCCTGAACTACAAACTAAAAACATTCCAGTTATCTATAGGAAATAATGTTTTTTTCGCAGAACAAAGGTTTTGTATAGATCTAGAGATGAAAAATTGAATAAGATATTAAATACAATCATCAAAATCCAATAATATTAATTAAGGGGTCTAGAAATGAACGCATCCATACATTTGACATTTTAGCAAATAGCAAATAGTTCATTAAATCAGTTTCCGTAAAAAGTTTCGTGAAAGAGTATAATATTTGTTTTTTTTTTATCAAATAAACTAATTGTAAATTCGTTTGGTGGACGTTTTACGAAAACGAATAAAGCTTTTTTTATTTTAAGTATTAAGTGTTATTTTTATAATTGCAAGTGGATTTCATTCATAATTTGAATAAGGTAGGACTTGTGGTCATAGTTGATGGCCTTCGATTAACATATTTCTCAACTTAGTTGTGCTATTGTACACAACCTACGATGTCAGAAGTTTAATGAGATATTTTCGTACTTCGTAGGCGTGACTTTCGTAGCTACAAGGTTCTCTAATCATCCCATCTGATATTATAAAACAATTAAGGTCAAAACTCAAGTCCTAAGTGTTGAAAAGTTGTAGAATATAGGTACTTCCGCAACACAAATTATATAATATGTTACATTAACATAAATAAATAATAATGACCATTTAAGTGTAAAATTCCTCATCTATCTTTACTGTTTTATTTGCAGGTTTTTTATAGGCAGTTAATATTTATTACTGGATTAAGTGGCAATCCGAACTGCCTTAACAAAATGCCGCGCAAGTTGCTAAAGTTTCTCATAGTGTTTGATAACACATCATTGTTGTATTTTCCTGGGCAGTTCTTGTCTGGGAAAGTTCTAATGGAATTGCAAGATGACACACCTGTGTTAGGTAAGTCCATTGTTATTATAACAAATATGTTGCAATTGAACCTTGTTCGAGAATTGTACAAACATCACTAGTTTCTACCTACCAACAGTCTATTCTCCACAGTTAGTCATAGTTACTGACTAACAAAAGAATATACCCAAAATATATTGTATATTATTTATATTGTTCAAATGGCTTATATGTTTTAGGTCTACACTTTCATGTTATTGGAGAGGGTGTGGTGCGAGTAGGATCGGGCAGACATGAAAGGCTATTTGATAAGGAAAATTACATTGACTTCAGGATGCGGCTCCTTGGTGAACCTGGTAATTATGGAACTAATTATAAAATATGGAACCCTTATTGTGTCAATGGCTAAACAATATTTGAGTAATAAGAAGCAACCTTGTTGGCATTAAGTGTGGCTAGACAGAGGCTGTGCCTCGTGCAGGTATTGGGGCACAGGGGACACTTCAACAGGTATAACATAGTTTGCACTGGATTGCTGCATTCACACTGATCCCCATTTGCAACGGATCCCTTATAATGATCATTTTGTTTTGTTTGTTTTTGTAAGGAGGGTCCCTCCTGTAAGTATAAACTTATAAAGGCATCAAATGAATAATTATGAAACATTTTTTACTGTAATAACTTGGAGCTTTAAAGATATCAAACTTGAGAAGAGAAGGAAGAATGGTACAGAAGCCTCAGTGCAAGAGATTGACTCCCCCTTGTTAGCATTTTCCGAGTCCCTCAAGTTACCTGTACCTTTGCTAATAAGTACATCTCTTCCTTGTCAGGACATAGCACTTCGATCCTGTCGCCTGGCATACACAGCTTCCCATTCAAGTTGGGGCTACCGATGGGCTTACCATCCACATTCCTGGGCACACACGGCTGGGTCCAGTACTACTGTAAAGCAGCACTGAGAGAACCCAATGGGCTGACTCACAAAAACCAGCAGGTCTTCATAGTGATGAATCCAATCGACCTCAACTTGGAGCCACCAGTTTTAGCCGTGAGTATTGTTTAATTAGCTTTGTAGATATTGATAGAATTAAAAGGTTTTTTTTAGTTAATTTGCACGCGGACGAAGCTGCGGCAATCAGCTAGTTTGAAATATACCTTCTTGATTCTGCTACATGTTTATAGTAACTCTACTTTTCCAGATGAAATATTCTCCCTTTTATTTTATATTAGTATTTGTTGTTATAGCGGCAATAGAAAGACAGACGGACGGAAAAGAACGGAAAGCGAAGTCTTAGTAATAGGGTTCCGTTTTTAACCTTTGGGTACAGAACCCTAAAAAGGTCTTCCCGCTTTTTAAAGTCGTATCGTTTTAGATTCGGTTCCTCGATTTTAACTTGGTAACTTGGAAGATTGCTGACTTGCATGTCGCATGATAATGTACTGTTTGTGTGGTGGCCCGTGCAGCAACAGTTCGAGTGCAGCGTGGAGCACCGGCTGGGCGTGGGCTGCGTGGGCGGCGGCGCGGTGTCGTGCGCCGTGTCGCTGGACCGCGGCGCCTACGTGCCCGGCGAGAGCGTCGTGCTCACCGCCTCGCTCCTCAACAACTCGCGCACCACCATCAAGGCGACGCGGGCCGCGCTGACAGAGGTACAGACCACAAACCGATATTATTACACCTCGACGCTTTTCAGCATCAGTGGTCACGGACAGAAAATAATTCGATTCATAAAAATAGTTCTTTATGTTCGACCTAGAGCAATCAATAACCCTGCTTTAGATCCGCCCTTGCATACAATACAATCACGCCTTTCTTCCACGACGGTACGCAGAAACTACAGAACGCCGCGTGCTACGCTTCTTGTATAACACATTTAATCAATAGCGGATCTAGCTTTCAAGTGGGGGGGGGGGGGTTATCATTGGCGCATCAAGAATGCGCTCTAAGCTTTTTTTATTTTCCGCGGCTCAAGGGTCACATGTTCTGTTGTATAGTCATTACAGCCTCCATTTCGCAATTTCTAACCTACCATGGGGGCGTGACACCCATGACCCGCCCTGGTTCTTTTGATTCCTCCATATTCTTACATCTTGTTATACTTGCGCGCTGGTTACACGTACAGCGCACCTGACCTTTATAAAAGAGTTCACCAATTAGATCGATCGGTAAATAATACCGATAAGCCATTACAAAATCCGTCTCATTTCATTGTCATGTCATTACAATATCGTGCAACTAACAACTTTAATAGAATTGTTTGATAAATTCTGTTACATATTTAATAAAATATCGTGCAAAAACAAACGGCTACTGAACATTTTCTTGATAAAAAATAATAACCCTATTCTTGAAAAATACTATACAATATACGAAAAAACACTTAAAAGCACAATTCTAAAACATAAAAAAATACAGTATATTAATAAAATAAAAAGAAGTGATAATATTTCTAAAACGATGTGGCAAATTATTAAAGAAAAAACAAATAAAAACACCCTAAAAAGTAAGAAAAATATAAAACTTAAAGTAGAGAATAACTTAATAAACGATCCATATTCAATCGCAAATACATTCAACCATTTCTTCGCAAAAGTAGGAGGTGAACCTGGTAGTCAGCCTGGTCGTCCAGTAATTAAGCCTGCTGATCAGTCTATTTATATAAAACCAGTTGACCCCTATGAAATTAACTCTATTATATGTAACCTAAAGAATAAAATCAGTTTTGGTCACGATGACCTGCCACCAACATTAATAAAAAAATGTGTTAGAATTTTCGTCATGCCACTTGTGTTTTTAATTAACCAATCCTTTGCTGAGGGAAATGTGCCCAATCTTTTAAAAGTATCCATAATCAAACCTATTCATAAAAAAGGAGACCAATCCGACTGCAGTAATTACCGTCCCATAGCACTCTTACCTACTTTTTCAAAAATATTTGAAACCGCTATGTCTAAACGGCTATACGCTTATTGCGAAAAATATCACATTTTTGATGATAGTCAAAATGGGTTCCGAAAAGATAGGTCGACTACGTTCGCAGTATACAAATATACACAAAATATACTAGATATTATAAATGACCGCAAATATGCTGTTGGTATTCTTTTGGATATGAGTAAGGCATACGATAGAGTCTCATTTGATATCCTTCTAAATAAGCTGGAGGGTATCGGTGTGCGCGGAATCGCCCATAAATGGTTCCAGTCTTACTTGGAAAATCGTAGCCAGTACGTAGAAATAGAACACTATCGTCAAAACGGTGAAATCACACGTGTAAGGTCAACAAAAATAGACATAAAAAATTCCATTCCTCAGGGAAGCGTGCTTGGATGTTTACTATTTCTAATATATATTAACGATTTACCAAAAGTAATAAATGCAAAAAGTATACTTTTTGCGGACGACATATCGGTTGTCCTCCCCTGTAATAATGAATCAAATCTTAATAATGACATCAAAAAAATACTTAAAAATGTAACTACTTGGCTTCAAGAACACAATTTAGAGGTAAATTTTTCTAAAACCAAAATCATGCAGTTCAAACCATACCAAAAACGCAACCTATCAATTAATTTCACTTACAATAACGCAAAAATAGAATGTACCGACACGTTTGAACTATTAGGCCTAAACATCGATACCCACCTCAACTGGAAATCTCATGTTCAAAATATAAGCAATAAATTGTCTAGATTCACATATGCTCTATACCAATTAAAATCATCAACAGACCAGAAATCAGCTCTTTAAGCGTATTATGCATATGCCCACTCATGGATTCGCTATGGTATAGCATTATGGGGTAATAGTGCCGATGCAGATGCTATATTCAAACTCCAGAAGAAATGCATACGAATACTAACCAATATCGGAGGAATGGATAGCTGTAGACCACACTTCAAAAACCTTCGCATTCTCACACTAACTTCACTATACATTCTTGAACTGTGCCTGTTTGTGTATAAAAATATAAATCTATATAACTACAACAGAGATAACTATTCTCAAGAGCGAAACCTTAGGCACAGAAATAACCTCGCTCTTCCAACTTCCAGTCTGACTATTTTTCACAAAGGCCCCTATGTAATGTCAATAAAAATTTATAATAGGATACCAACAACATTAAAAGAAATAACGAACTACACACTATTCAAAAGAAAATTAAATAACCTGTTGATAGATAAATGCTACTATAATTTGCAAGAGTTTTTCGATGATAATTTAAAATAATATTATTATTCTATTTTAGCTATGTTTAATTTCTAATTATTTATATTTTCTTATTTTTATTTTTTTTTACCTGCCTAACCTAATTTGCCCCGCCTTTACAGGGTCATGTTGATACTTTAACATATGTAACACCTTGTACCTACACATGAAGCAATAAACGAATTTGAATATACCGGCAATGTAAATAATGCATAGAAATGCAGAATAAGTACATCGTACGGCAATCGGGCTTTCACGTTTTTTCGGCGTCGCAACTGGTGATGCATGTTTATTTCCTTTGTCGAAAGCGAATAAAGTATTTCTTTGCGATAAAACGCATTCATTACGGAACATCAAAGGAGTTATATCACGACTATCGGTCAGAGACCTTGTTCAATGTCTTTTTTTTATAGTCCAGTTTTTGTGATTGCTCATCCTTCTATTGTGTAAACAGTTTCGTATTTGAATTTTAAATTAGAAAAGGAACTAACTACTAGGTTTGCAGAAATCTAGCACAAAGTAGTAGTAACAAAACCTGCCAATAAATAGGTATTCTAATAGAAATGAATTTATTTCTATGTTGGATCACAACGCGAAGTTTTTTGTGAATACATATTTCCAAGTCCAATATTTTGGAAACCGAAAGGAGTAAGTTTCATTTCTCTTTGCTCAAGAAATAAAACATATACACCATTTCTATGTTCATTATTATTTCACCTCTTTGATGTACGTGTACCCGCCTGAGCCGAGCGTGCAAGCGAGGGCGCGGAACAAGCGATAGAGAGGCACAATTGGCCTAAGCGTTCGACTTGTTATTACATAATATCATTGTCTGTAAGTCGACTTTACAGGCAACAGATTGTTTATTATCTTATTTTCAGACTATCCAATACTCGGCACACGGCAAGGTGGCAGCCAAGGAGGTCCGCGAGCTGGCGTCGCTGTCGCACGGCAAGACGCGGCCGGGCGAGCGCGACGCGTGGAGCCACGAGCTGCTGTACGTGCCGCCGCTGCCGCCCACCAACCTGCGCGGCTGCCACCTCATCTCCGTGCAGTACGACGTCTTTGTAAGTACCTGATAATATTCAATTCTAACTGCTCGATTACTGTCAATTTTGACCGGCCATTAGCTGTAACCATTACTGTTGATTTTATCATTGAGCTGCGATTTTCTGTAATACTTAAGAACTGTTTACAGTTGGCAGCCGTTAAGCAATATCAATACGTATCCTAAATAAATTTGTTTATTAACCACAATCCGAAACTTCATCCACAAGTCGAAAAAAAAACTTTCAAATTCTTGGGTGATTTACCTTGGGGCCGTAACTTAGAGGAAAATGGTCGCATAGTAAAAAAGTCTTAAGTTTTCGTATCCGATCATGTCAAATCACCGAAAAACGCAGATATTTTATTTCATCCTATATCAAAATACACATAAATATTTACCATAAATTTTCCAGTTCATAATTGAGCCAAAGAGCTTAGAGAAGGAGGTAAAGCTGCAGCTGCCTATTCTGATAGGCACATACCCCTTCCGCGAGGAGACGGACGAACCGCAGCCGCCCACACACTACCCCAGCACGCTGCCCATCTTCCGCGCCTGGCTGCACGATAAGCCCGCGCACTGACACACGTGTATTACATAACACGCACTCGCCGTACACAGATGTATGACATGACACGCACTGGCGTTCATACGTGTATTACCTGACACACTGACGTACATATTGTGTGTATACAATGGCATATATAGACACATTTCCTTACATAGCATATACGTGAATTATATCACATACACAGACTGATATAAACACAAAACATTCATATGAAAAAAAATACACATAAAAGGCAACAAACAATAAGTATTTGACTCCTATTGGAATTTTACAAGATTTTATATTATTTTTATATTTCTATAGACTAACGAATATACAATATGTTTATACATGAACTGCCCATATTGGCAAGATAATTATTTTATTGAAAATTGTATTAGTTTATGGTAATAAGTTCGCACTCAGTAATCTGAATCTACTTAACAAATTAAACGCACAATAATCTTTCAAGTATCAAATGACTTTTAAATAAGTGGTTACTCTCATATGTACGAGAGCATCACATGGTCAAAATAATCTCAAAACTTACCCTCAAATAAAACATTCCTTAATTTTAAGAATATTTGTGTAAAAGATATATTTAAATATGGTACATTTATTGTGAAACAATATGTTTGGTATCTTGAAAACTAGGATTCAAATATCGTTACAGGTAAACTAGGCTTTTGAGTCCTTTATTTACGCTTAAGGGTAGATTCTACTACGTGAATTACTCCGTGCCTAAAATGATAATTGAAGTATAGATTGATTATGTTGTAAAGCAGGATTGACCTCCAAAGTATAAAAATGGTTTATACAGTTACTTCTAAAATACCAGCAACCTAACAGGACTAGAGAGTAATTATTACTAAATAAAATAATTTCTTTAAATTTATTTTAATGCAAAAATAAATATTAATTTAATTGCCCGTTTGAATGTTAATAACTCTACGCGCATCACAAATATTTGAACGTCGCGTTGTCCTTTCGTTTATGAATGATATATAGACTTACAAATGTTACGACAGGTACAATAAAAACTTAAAATATTATATTATTTTTCATGTATTTAGTTATGTCAGAACTCGTAAACTAAAAGCTGTTCATGCTTTGCATTGTTGCTCATGATAATAGCTATGTATCTAGTCCTGCGAGATTGTTGGTGTTTTACAAATAACCCTGTATAAAAATGTTACTTGATTCTATTATTTTAATACAAATGTATGTATGATACTGTTGTCTTCACATATCATAATATTTTTAAGATTGAGGTTTACCTTCAAAACGAACACTACCCATTAAATTTAAGTATATTAACAAAAAAACTTATCAAAATTATACACTGCCTTATTATTAGTAACTTTAACAAATATAATATCAGTTTAATTGTAGATATATCTAATCACACTGTTGTTGCATTTATATAAGTGAACTTGAATACCTATAATGAGTGAAAGTAACTATTGTAATTAAAGTCGAACAGTAATCATTCTGAAACGATGGTTACAAAACTAAAAAACACTATGTTAGCATAATTTCAACGTTAAAATTATAGGACATAATGTTAATATGTAGAAAAAGAAAGTACATAATTTTAATAAATTTTCTGAACTATCATTTGGTACATTTTGAAATTTACTTTGTTTTATTTTATACTCGTGCTAAGAAAAAAGTGTGTATCTTATAATCTCTTGTGCCATTTAATATGTTTATCTTCAAGAATAATCGTTATAATATGATGAATTTGGTGTGACGAATTAATTCCTATTGTTTAGATGTTCGATAACGTTGATAAAATGTATATTATTTACTAATGGAAATGTATATAACTAACCTGTGATATACCGATCCGTCCATTTAATGTAGTTGTATACCAATTTTTTTATTACATTTATTTTATTACTATATTTATTGTATTATTTACTATTATAACTATACTACCTAATTTAAAAGCATATAGGAATCATAGTATTCCACTAGCATTTTATTATTACAAAATGTATTGTAATTTGAGAACTATGTCTTGTTAATAAGGCAGATAATAGGGAATTGGTTAAAGTTTAAATAAAATACATGTTATTACTTGAAACTGTGTATTTGCAAACGCACTGCACTGAAATGAGGCGTGTTCATCAGTTGTCGAGATTGTTCCCAATAATTACAAGCAAGATCACGTCAAGCCACTGTAAGATGTCTTTTATAATTTGTGGAGAAATATTACATTATTCACAAATATATAAACTATCACTACACGCTTCCATATACAATATCACATTTCCAATTCCAACACTTGTTGATCATTTCAATTTGAAACAGCCCACGCATCAGTGCATCGAGACATAGTAGGTACAGTATAAAATTAAACCCGGAGTATCAAGTTTAACTTCTGTGACGATGTTCTACTGAAGTTAAGGGGGCACTTATCTCCCTAGTTCATAGTAAATAAAGTCAAGATCACATTTTTAAAATGTTCTTCACACAATCACTTGGATTTTCAGCTAAGCCCGTCATCAGAAACACCGCACTGGCGTCGCCGCATCGCATGAGCAAATGTTACAACGTTTATTGTACAATATATTTCTAACCACATCTATGTACTTTGAAAAATACAAGTGCTTCGTTGGAAGCATATAAAATCTAACAAACAATATTGAGGAGTATCAGGCCGCTATATATATACATTTTATGTTAAATTCATTTATACAATTAATGCAAGTATTTTCTTAGATTTGTAACTAAATACCTTCAAGCACGAGGACGAGACTAGATCTCAAGTGAGACTGGCAGGATTTGGTCTCTTTCGAGACTGGTCTGATAGATGTATTAGCCCACTAATATCACTGGCTTATCTACCGCCAGGACTAATCAAACTTTTGTATGATCTAAACCACCCATTTTCACTGATTCGAACTCATAAATATTTTTTCCAGGTGACAATTTTCCCTCCTCGTGCCCAAAGTCTCTTAATCGCATTTTCTGTACTTAGATGTGGTTGTCATTTTCTGATTCAACCAGTTAGTGGACCTGCATGGTCTACCAACCATAAACATGTGTTAGCCAGGGACAGGACCTCTTGACGACAACATTTTAACTAAACAATAACAAGCTAACGAACTGATTTCAATAAGTTAAGTGTTACTATGTCAAATCGCAAACTGTTCGGCCACGACAGTTTACGTTTGTACGTACACGCGTCCGTCTCCCGAAAACGCAAGGTAAAACTCCGTTGAATATAAGAAAAGCGCAGTAATTATTGTTATTATTTATCTGTGTATCAACTACTTTGAAATAAGTATTTCTACAGACGCTCCGTTTCTGTACTTTGACCAACGAACCGATCATCCTTACTTAATATTAGAAATGCGAAAATGTGTCTGTCTGTTACCTCTTCACGCTATAACAGCTGAACCGATTTAGATGAAATTTGGTAGGTATAGACATAGTTTGAGTCCCGGGAAAGGACATAATAGGATGGTTTTCATCCCGGAAATCATCCCTAAAAAGGGAGAATATATTTGATAATAATAATTTTACGCAGACGAAGTCGCGGGCAAAAGCTAGTTTCTTATAAATCAAAATACCAAACTTTCAAATCATTAATACAAGGATTGCTATTTTTTTTTATAAGAAATGAACTGTTCATTGGTCAAACCACGGAGACGGAGCGTCTGTAGAAATTAGAGATGCAACGGATAGTTATTTGGCCGGATACCGGATATTCGGCCTGACCACCCGCCGAATATCCGGTATCCGGCCGCCGAATATTCGGCCGGCGGTACTATACCTACATTTTGAGTTCCGCAGGTGCGCGTCGAGCAGGTTTTGACCTGTTTCGTAGTGAACGTTCGCGCGGATACATTTCTATGCAACCAAACGAGTTTTATTATGTCAGTTCGGAGTAACTACATTCAAAAGTACACACGTGCTCGCGTATTTTTGTGTTAATTATGACAAACTTTTTTTACATTTCATTTTTTACCCCCAAAATCAAGCAAAATTAAGGGCCGGATACCGGATAGTAACCGGATATTCGGTGCATCTCTAGTAGAAACACATAGCATTTTGACCCCTATACAACTTCTTCGTCACAAAGGAAAGCAGTCGCGTTATTACGAGCTCATCTACGAGAATCAAAGTGTCAGTCAATAATGGAGGGTCCATTATCCTATAACCAATGTACGCAAATACTCGCAAATGGTGCACATCTTAGATTCTGACGCTGATTTGTGTCAGTAGCCATGACACATTTGTTAAGACCCATTTCAACGTAGTTTTACCATTACAATTTTATGAATAGATGCTGTACAGAAACTAAAATGTAATGGATTCTGCGTCATTTTGATTTCGCGGGCTCATTAGCCATAACTAGTTTATCTACACGACAAGTCTGCGATGGATACATCATCATCATATCCACCGTTAGAAGTCCAATGCCTCTCCCAAGAATCGCCATGGACAAGAACCTTCGAGCCCCAGCGGCCAACCGGACCATGGATACATAAGGCCAATTATTACACAATTTATAGTCTCTCTGAAATGCCACATAATTGAATTACTTGATAAAGGAATAAAATTCATTTATATTCAAAGTGGTTATAAAATATCGCCAAAAAAGTCTTATTGCAATCAAGTGATATTCAGTTCAGTTTCCGTACGGTATCTATCATGTGCCTTCCTCTGCACTTAAATGATTGCACGATTAATCTTCGCGAACAATATACAGATTAAAAATTTTTTGTCATACAATTACGAATAAATAATTAAATAACTGTAGTGGCCTATTAACGCTACGATTTGGGACAACGGTCAGCTCGTATACCTTGCCATCCCATCAGTCGCGTTGAGGGCTGGCGAAGTGCATTAGTCAGTTAGACGATTATCACACGGTACCCCGCTGCGGAGATGGTGATGAGATGAAGGTGAGAGCACCGCTCTACCGCGCGGCCGGAGTACACTCTAACAAGCTAATTGGTTTACATCCACACATGGATAGGTCGACAGTTGCATGTTTACCAATTAGGTTGTCAGAGTGTACATATGTTAGGCATCATCGGATTTATCAGAGGCCAATGCGACATGAGATCCGCGGCGGTGTGCGGTGCCGCGTGTCAGTCGCCTTAGGTGCTGGTGTCGGTGGAGGTCCCGGGCGCGGGGCGGCGCGTGTGTGCGCGGGCGGGGCGGCGCTAGGCCATCTTGTTGGCGAGCGCCTGGTGCAGGCAGGCGAGCTGCGCCGTCCACTTGTCCAGCGCGCCGTACCGCGCCGCGCCGCGCGTGGAGCTCTGCAGCTCCAGCACCGAGTTCACCTGGTCGATGCGACCGCTGATTGTGCTGGGGAAACCATCAACCAAACATTCAATATCATCACAATTCACACGCCCGCCTGCACGTCATATAGATCCAACAATAATATTATGACTTATGATCGTGACTTAAAAAATTGCTAGTGGATGAGAAGAGCTGAAGATCGAGCTCTGTGGCGTTCACTAGAGGAGGCATCATCATCAGCCTATACTCGTCCAGCAGTGGACGAGTATAGGCTGATGATGATGATTTACACCAGTCAGCTTCATTACAATACACACAAAACTGAACGCCACATAACAACACAATACATACTTGCTACAAAAATGACAAGCAATCTACAGGCTACAGCTGATTCTGTAGCAAAATCAATTTATAAACACAATTTATATAAAAATTTCGTCTAAATTAATACTACCTGAGCAAAAAAAAATTATATATTTACTCACTTATCTAAAATACATGTGACCAGAAGATTTTCCACTTCTTTCTCATCAATATTAAGTTCCTTAGATATGAACGGTATATGAATCCTAGTGTAGGGACCAATCAGTTTGATCAGCACTTGAGTCCTGATGTTCCTGAGCAGGTCCTCTATGTGTTCCCTGATGAAGGGATCGTCCATTATGTTGTTCCTGTTGTGCTTCAATATGGACTCGAAGTCGTTGATGTCATTGTTTTGGTAAGCCATCACGAGGTTCGTCATAGCTAGGATCTCCGGGTCGTTCTTGTACGGTTTCGCTTCTTGTGAGTCGAAAGGATTGATGCCTGATTTCATAAGCCTGTAATAAATGCAATAACGCTATTGGTCTAACCATTCTGCCATGAAGATATTCGATACTCAAACACGATCAAGAACCTAATGATCATACAAACTGAACTTGCTGATTCAAAGTAAATAAATCAGAACCCGATAGTGAAACTTCATCAGAATTTAATTAATTCCATTATACCTAGAGATTTCACGTAGGACCTTATTTCTACATAGGATAAAATCTAGACATATAACTCATACCTATACTTACATATTAGCTAAAACAAGGTATTTCAAACACGTCGTCCGTCTCGGACTACCGGACTCGTCGTAATTCTTGAACGCCTCGAAGAAATCTGTGTGGGCCTTTTCAAATTCACCCTCACGTAAGTGCATTTTACCTCCACATTCTAGAAATAATGTTAATAATTACAAGCTTCTTTCATATTTGGTTTATCAGTCATGAGATAGCTATTAGATGTAATGATAACTGAACTTCAAGCCTTACACAAATATCATAAGACTCAAAAAATTTAATGTGGATCATCATCAAACATCAAATTTACTGCCTCAGTGTCATATGAGAGGTATTTGGCAATAGTCAATCCCTAGGGGGGGTGGGCAGACTTCACAATAATTCATAATGTCTCTGCCATGCAAGGCTTTTTTTATCATAGATAGATTTGACCACAATGGCACCAGTTTCCTCATAATGTATCCCTTCACCATTAAAACATGTGATAAATACACACGTAACTACGAAAAGTCAGTGCATGCCTTGTGTTTGGATTCAATATCTTGATGTTACAGTCCACTGGTCTCACCACATATGGATGCAATACTTACCCCTAATTACACCCATAATAAGTGGATGTGGTATAGCAGACTTGATGTGCAAGGACTGTTCATAGAGAGCCTTCAACTTCTTGTTGTTCTTTTGTGCCGTGTACATCTGAATCTCCAGTGCGTATATCTCTAGCAGCTGCGTGCCTTTCTTTAAGTCATCCTCACCTTCATCAGTCTGAAATGGAATCATGGATGGGTGACTCAATTGAAGCATTGAAGTTTACTATCATGTGATAACATCATAATCATCATTTCAGCTAAATGATGTCCGCTGCTGGACATAAGCCTCCCCCTACGATTCCTAAGATATCCAGCGGTTTCCAGCTACATTTACCAAGATCGTCGTCCACCTTGCCGGGTGCCTACCCACGCTGTCTTCTGATTCGCGGCCAGTCGAGAAACATTGGGCCACAATGGCCAATAAATGACGGAGAAAAAATATTTTGAAAATACGGAATATGGAAAGGGAAAGAGATAATCGAGATTTTTAAGAAATTACATTAAATTATAGTAAAAGCTCCTTATTCGCTGTTTCGTTATTCGCGTTTTCAGTATTTGCGGGTTAAAAAAATTGTACACAATTCCCATATTCTCATTTCCCATATCCGCGAATAGAGAGAATATTTAGCCGCGATATCCTTTATTAACGTTTCGGCATTCTTTGAACATTATTAACACATACAGAGGACTTTCGCAACAGTGCAACCGAAACAATTTGTTTAAAAATAAAAATATACCTTATCTAGGGGGGTCTTATTTTCAAACGGCAAATTGTGAACGCCAGAATGGAATATAAATCCGAATTACAGCGAAATTTTTTAAACTTTTGCATAAACCTGACAATGACAATAATGAAAATATGTAGTAGCGTTATATATTTTTATTGTAAAAACATCTAATTAAATTTATTTTTATTGTGATATGGTTTTTATTTCGAGATCTTGGAACATATACAATCCTATACAAATTACCAATCCATATTCGCGGTTTTCGTATTCGCGGCATATTTACGGAACGTATTCCCCGCGAATAAGAAGCTTTTACTGTATCTCTTAAACAATAACCAGCAATATAATATCTCCAAGCTATTTGATACACATGCACCAGCTCATTAGCTGCTAGTGTGTTCTAAGGAATAATAATAATATTAAACACTCAGATTAAATTTAAGAAAGTTCAAAAGTTTAACCTGAGACAGGCTATAATAATATTATCATATCCTCCTGAATGGAAAAGAAAATGTTAATTGAGTTTTATTTGAAAGGTGACCAAATTGAGTGTTATCATTCAAAAATATCTGATGAGCAGTTTGAATACTTGCCTCCTCTGTCAATAACCTTACCTGGCAACTCTGATGAAGTTGTTTTAAAATCTTAGCTAGTTTGTTAAAATCTCCTCTATCATAGTATAGTTTGCCCAACTTGGTGTTAGTCTTGAACCATAGCCTGTCATTTTTAGCGTCTTTCAGAGCCTCTAGTGTTGTCTCATAGAAGTCTTGTAACAATTCCATCTGTAAACAACACTTTAAGATACATATTCACAGTTTTTATGGTGTGCAATGGTTGATGATGACAAAGATAGGCAGTATTTACTAATATTGATTATTTAAATTCAGCTGGATTAATGTAAAAAAGCTTTTTATGTCATACTGAGTTTAAAAAAAGATTATGTTTAATGGTACATATAAAATAATAAATAAGTCAATAGGACACACCTCTGTTCTGACACTTACATTTCTAGAAGTAGAGATGTAATCTAAGATTGAGTTGATGGACTTCTCTGAATGGTTCCTAGTGACTGCACTCTTGATGTATGTCAGCAGTTGTTTGTATCGTGACATCATTTCTGTGAAGTTACCCTGCAAATTATAAAGTGGTTTTCATTCTGTTTTTGTTACGATAGTTACAAGTACGCACAGATTACACTGTAAACAAATTGAAGAACATAATATATTTTAATTGACATATTGGTCTAATGGTTTTGAGGGTGACTGCTGAACGAGAGGTTGTATGTTCGAAGAAGAGATCAGGCAAAGTCAGAAGTATAAAATTTAATATACAGACTCCTTTGTTGTTTATGGAAATTAAAACATACAGAACCATTTCTTTACTTATACTAGCACAAGCAGCTAGCTAAATATAAATTTCCATAAAGTAACTGAAACTGTAATCCATACACATTATACAGTTATAGTGATTATTTAAAAAAAGAAACCCTTTTATAACAGAGTTATAAATATATATATGGATTTTGCATAATCACTATTGTTACAAACACTCAATGTGTTGATACGCAATTGGTAAAGACATAAATTTGGCAAGCTCAAGCAGTTGCATCACCTAATTATTGAAATAAATAAAATGTAATTAAACAGTACCCTTAGAAACTCACCAATTTAAAATTAATCTTGATCATCTGTTTGAGTGCCTTGAAGCCCCATTCTCCCTTGTCCCCACCCTCCAGTTCGAGCACTTTTTGGAAACTAAGCAGGGCTGCTTGGGGCTCATCCTCCTTCAAAGCCTTGCTGTTGTAGTACTGATTCTCCAGATCAACATCTGGTTCTGAGTTACTGTCTTCTGAATATTCCTAGGGTAAAATACAATGGATCAGAAAAACGTCTTAAATGTGGAAAAATAAATTAACAGTTGTCATAATAGATTCATGTAAATCTGATAATTTCAAGCTGCAAAAGGCTAATGCTTTTAAATTATTTAAAGTAATATACAGCAAAGGACCGTACAAAACTCGTGATGCGACTGAATATTAAACAAAAGTAAAAACAACAAGTGTATACGAAGCTCGTGAAGATAGCTTTCAAGGAAAGCAAGGTTACAAAGTTAGAATTTTGGGAAGAATCTGCTAAACGTCATACTGCACAAACTTTAATAGGTAGTTTGAAATTGAATTATATACCAAACCATAATCTTCTTCTTCTTCGCACATATAATCATCGTCGTTATCAGACATTTTAGCTAAACCTTTCTATTTATTTATTTCACAAATTCACAATTACAAAAAGCGTATTTTTAGAGGCTATTTTCCCGAAATGACATGACTCCGACTGTCATTTGTCAAACATGACATAGGATCAAAGACAGTTTTTTATTTTCTAATAAACGCCATGGCTTGGCTACTGAGACCTTTTGGTCATAGGTGTTTTTTAAGGATAAATATACATATAATATTATATACTAAAATAAATGACACATATACATATAGATGTATATGTGCACTCAGCACTCACTCAGCAGTAGGTGTCACCGGCTGGATAGAGCTATCCAGCCGGTGATACCCACTGCTGAGTAAAGGCCTCTTCTCTAATAAAATGATACATACTAATAATATCTTCAAACTTTCAGTAAAAAATATAGTTCTTGGTAGAATTATGTATGAAGTCGGTGCCAAGCCAAATGTAAAGGTACATAAATAGGTACACTCATCACTCGTAATCTTCAACGGGGTGGCTTCAACCGGCACTGACCTCATACCTTTAAAACTAAAAAGAAGTTAAAACTGTATTAAGTTATTTTTAACTTTTTAGTTTTGAAGTCGGTTTTTTTAAACGTAGTTTTTTTATTTTATACGGTTCACTAAGTCGAAAGTAATGAGGTAACAAACCAAAAAAAATACAGTCGAATTGATTGACCTCCTACTTTTTGAAGTAGGTTAAAACTAGTTTAACCTATTCCATGTACATGATTTCAAGTAAGTATTTAGAATATATTAAAAATTTTACCTAGTCAGTTTATTTAAATTTTAAGATTAATTAATACTACTAGTGTTTCTTTAGTTAAATATACTATCGTCAAACGTTTGTATATTGTCTTGAAAATTAAGCAATTTTATAGGCTCCCCATAACATTTCACATCTTTATTTGCTCCCATGACTTTATATCCTTGAATCCTGCAAATGATAAAGTCGATAAAGGATATCCGAAACCCCTTTTTTTCTAAAATGAATAGAATTAGGAACGCAACATATATATAAGTTATGATTGGTGAAATTATTAACCAATAGAAATACGGGGATTAGGTTCTATTTTAGCGGGAAAATCTTTTCTACAATTTATTAAAAACGTACTTGACAAAATTAGTTCCGAATTATTAAAAATATAGCCTAACCTATGGTTCATCAAGTCTAATCAAATTTGGTTAGAGTTATTAAAAATATAAATTTTATTATATCAATCAAAAGAAGAACCGCCTTTTCCATTTGCCGGTTTGTGAGTGGTCAATGAACTTGTAGACATATGGTAGTTCCGAATCCTATAATGAAATGTACCAACAGTTTTCCAAAAAAATATATGTGTTGCTAGAGCTAGAGCTTTAACTATTTGAGAGAAAAAATCGTTTCAAAATTAACTAATTAGCTTATATTATTCAATAACTGAATAACTTATATTTTAGTTTAGAAACTATATCATATTTTTTCTTCGCTTTTGTAAACTTATATTAATCTTCGGAACAAAACGTATCATAACAGCAATTTGGAGGGAAATTGAATCGACGCCAAGGAGCGAACTTTTAGTATATCACATTCGTTGCTGAGAACTTGTTCCGAGTGTTCATCAATATAACTCAAGTTTTATTCTTCTGTAGCAAGTAATCCAAACAATCTCAAAATGCCCCCAATTGTTAATAAAGAAAACCTACTCAATAAAATGAGCAACGTGCATTTGAAGGTTAGTATTGGCACTTGTTGTCTTCATATTATATTATTTGATTGATTTTTTATTCTTAACCATGTATTTCATTACAGTCGCCAATTAAAAACAAGGTGTTGGCTGAACGTAATGACAATATGAGTGAAGAAAATATGGACGTTGAGGCCAAGGGCTTGGAAGTAGTTGAATTTGACCCACAAAAAGAGCCCCTGTTGCGTGATAACCCCCGTCGCTTTGTTATATTCCCGATACAGTACCCTGACATCTGGCAGATGTACAAAAAGGCTGAAGCTTCGTTCTGGACTGTTGAGGAAGTGGATCTATCTAAGGTTTGTCGCCTCCTTATTAGGCGTTTTTTTCTTCGCGTCGCTTAGGATAGGAATTTGCGTCATTGTTTATGACACAACATGTATTATTTATGTGACCCACATTATGGAAAGGATTTAGATTTCATCTATCTTTCGCGTAGGTTATTTATTTGTGGTATTATGTTATAAATAGCGGAAATTTATGAATGCAACCCTAAGGAGACTTCACCTCTAGCCTTCTAATTATATTAAATTTCGATGCCTAGGAATACCATTGTTCAGTTTTTATACATCATGAATTACCTCTTGGCACCACTTAAATTAATAAAATATGTAGTTCAAGAAAAATTCACTTTATTTTCATTAATTTTCTGTAAAATTGATGTAGCCACTCTTATCCAATGTTTAGCAAGTATTTCTTGTTATTTCCTTTTTGTTATGAACTGCTATAGTTTCTGATTTACAAACATTGTCTCCTAAGTGATAACCAAACATTAATGTTGTATGCAGGACTTGTCAGATTGGGAGACTCTCAAAGACAGTGAGAGACACTTCATTAAACATGTACTGGCGTTCTTTGCTGCCTCAGATGGTATTGTCAATGAGAACCTGGTGGAGCGCTTCTCACAAGAGGTGCAAGTGACAGAAGCAAGATGTTTCTATGGCTTCCAAATTGCTATGGAGAATGTACACTCTGAGATGTACTCTCTACTCATTGATACATATATTAGAGACCCTCAGGAGAGGTAAGTTGTCACAAAATGACTAATGCAATCATAATGTAAAGATGAATATTCTGCCCGTCCCAAATTTTTGTATCACACTGCCATACTTATATACTACATAAGTAATAATAAAAAAAATTATTCATTCTTAAAACTGTAGTTTACTTATGATCATAACAAAATTTTTATCAGTCATAGGCCTACCTTCTAAAATTTGTACTCCAGATTGTCTTAATACTGTGGTCATAAACAAGTTGCATAACCCATAGATTTGAAGTTCTTAAACTTGTTAAAATTGGGACTACTATCAAGTTTCTATATCATCCTTTCCTTACTCAGTCGTACCATAAACACATTAGCATACCTACTGTTAACAATGATTTAACATGTTGGTGTATGACTCATGATGGCCATAATTATATTGAACAGACAGAATTTTCCATGTATTCATACAAATTGTTTCCTTGTATAGAGATTTCCTGTTCAACGCAATTGAGACTCTACCATGTGTGAAGAAGAAGGCTGACTGGGCTATGCAGTGGATCGCCAGCAAGTCTGCTACATTCGCCGAGCGCATTATCGCGTTCGCCGCTGTCGAAGGAATATTCTTCTCGGGCAGTTTCGCCTCTATATTCTGGATGAAGAAGCGAGGTCTGATGCCAGGATTGACATTCAGCAATGAGTTAATATCAAGGGATGAGGTTTGTATATAGAAAATTTTTAGTCTACAACACAAGTTAATCATGATAATTACTTTGTTTTTCAATATAGTGACCATTTTTGTACAGTTCATTATTTTTTAAGCTTTGACTAATTCCTGGAACCTCTAAATGTATTTTTCTATTATGAGAGAACTTATTGTATCACTAGTGCTGGTTTTTGTTATCTGTAATTGTTTCCTCACGCACAGCCTTATCTGAGTAAAGCATAATCATTCCATTGATAACAATCAGTACATAAGTATTATATTATAGCATCTACTTGCACTATATTCAATGGAATGTAAAATCAAGAATTTAATGGGATTTACAATAATGTGATTTCATCTGTTCTGTGAATATTTAAATGGAGAAATTTAAGAAGAAGAGTGAACAGAAAACCTATCTCCTAATCCCAAAATAAATTGTAGTAACTTCTAGAATAACATAAGATCTTATTACATGCTTATCTGATAATGTGTCATGCCGCAACAAGTTGATCACATCATTGACTTTCTGCAGGGCCTACATACAGACTTTGCGTGTCTGATGTTCAGACACCTGGTGCAGAAACCTAGCAATGACCGTGTGCTCCATATCATCAAGGATGCAGTAGTTATTGAACAGGAGTTCCTTACGGATGCTCTGCCCGTCAGGCTGCTCGGCATGAACTGTGAACTCATGTCTGATTACATCGAGTTTGTAGCTGATAGACTGCTTGTGGAACTCATCGGAGAAAAGGTATGTTAAAGCTCATTGGGTAATGATATTGTTTTATAACATGGTTTTGCTTTTTACTGCCAATAATTATGAATGTATTTATCAACGCACTTTCAGTACATGCAGTTTCCACCAGACTGTTTTCTTATTATAATAATAATAATTTTGTCAACAGCACTACAACACAAAGAACCCATTTGACTTCATGAACCTCATCTCATTGGAAGGCAAGACTAACTTCTTTGAGAAGAAAGTAAGTGAGTACCAGAAGTGGGGAGTGATGTCCAACCAGATGGACAACGTATTCACACTTGACGCAGAATTCTAAACTGACTAATTTGACAACATGGCCTGCAAGTTTAATAATCTGTGACTACAGTATTAATGAATTCAATTGGATATTAAATAGAGAAGATTTGAAGAGATGAGTGGTGTCTAATACTGGGGGCCCAGTAGTACAATATTACTTGAATCTAATTTATTAGAGTACATTTCATTTTGTACAGACATTAATAATTTGACAATATAAGTTGTGCATGAAAGATTCCTTAATTAAATTGACAGGCATTCTCGAATTGCAATTATGTACCTTTTACAAATAGTTTTTAAGATTTTTTAGCTTATAAGGAACTAGAATAATTTCCTAAACAATAATATAATATATAATGTAGTAAATGGAATCATTTCAAGATGATTTATTCTGTGATAATGAATAATGAGTGTTTTTCTCTTGTAATTTGAACTAAAGCATACTTAGTAGGTGTAAAATAAAATTTTATAATAAATTTTCTAAACCACTACAGTTTCTATATTACTCCTACTCTCCAACTTTGTGTTAAGCTTATAGTGTAATATATTATGTGTATTTATATAAATGAATTGCCACATTAGGTATTTGAAATACATTGGTATTGTAGTGCTGTTTGCTGATAACACCTTAATATAAAGAAATAAGGATAATTAGGTCGAGCTTGTAAATAGTGCATTTGTTTAGGCATTGGGTTACAGTAAATAATTTTGTTAGTACCTACTTAATTTGAAAGGTTAAGTCAAATTCAAAATATCATTTATTCAAAGTAGGCCAAATTTAATATTGGCTCTTTTTGAAAGTCGACAATAAAGACAGCCCCCAAAAAACGCCCGCCCTTGACGGTAAGTTTCTCCCAACTTGAATGTTATTAAAGGAGTACTTGAGAGACTAAATTTTACAGTTACCTACCAGTGTTACATTTAATGCCAATCTTCCCTGGGGTGTCATGTGTCGCGGAAAAACTTAGGAAAAAAACTTGTCAATTTAATGACGTAGACACTGACTTGTTTCTCTTGGTTGCTTTCATAGCAGAGCTGTTCGTTCCTTATATCAGTTGAATTATTTTTATTGTTAGTAAAAATTGCTAGTTTGATAGTTGCATCACAGTATAATATATGCCAACATCTTCTTATATATAAAATTCTCGTGTCACAATGTTCGTCCCCGTACTCCTCCGAAACGGCTTGACCGATTCTCATGAAATTTTGTGAGCATATTGAGTAGGTCTGAGAATCGGCCAACATCTTTATACCCCTTAGTGATAAGGGTTGTCCACCAACCCCTATAATGTGGCAAAACAACGTTTGCTGGGTCAGCTAGTAATATATATACAAAGACATTCATACCAATATGCACTCCTAGTCAACGATATACTGTATGATGCTGACTGACACAATCAGAAGTAAGATTAAATTGCTACAAGGTTTATTATAGGCAACAATATAGTCCCCGGATTAATCTATGATAGCTCACTGTCTATTTGTAATAATAATGATGTCGGTATATGTGAGCGGGCACATACAGACAAATGGAGGCCAAGTGCGTGTATTTGTTATTTAAACAATGGACAGAAATATGATGTGCTAAGGGAATTTGAACGCGCCGCTTCATCCAAGCAAAATACTAGGAAGCAGTGAAAGGCGTATTAAAAAGAGAGAGCCAATTAAATTAACCCTGCTTTGAATCAATTATATTTTTGACTTCGACTATACATATATTACGAAATTAAAGTTTAATTTTTACTTTAAAAATTTATTTATATCACATCAATTATTTAAGAACTTAACTGAATCGATAAATGTATGAATTAGTTACAATTAGAAATTCAGAAGTTCCAAAACAATAATTGCGAAAATATAATGCATGAAATCCTCATGAATTTTACCAACAAGATAAATTAATATTCTGTAAAATATTACGGACAACACATTAAAATATTATGAACTACAAGATGATGTTCGTATTGCGTGCATTAGCCTTTATTGAGACTGCTTGTTTACTAAAGCGGATCTCGGATCTATTAAACAAAAAAAAAATCAGAGAATTCACCTCTCTACTAAACTGTTGTACCATTTAATTACACATTCCACACAATGGCTCATATGTTTCAGTACGCAGCCCAACAATAATGTATCGGTTTCTTGAAAAGAAATAAAGTGAAATATGTATAACAAGATTTAAAAAATATATAATGAGGGCTATGTTCAATCTTCATGGTAGACTACTTTTCCATTACTACTAAAAGTATATGGTTAAGTCTATGCTAATTGTACATATAAAGTAAAATTTTAATTGCAGTATATAGCAGATTATAAATAAATGCACCGTGTCACAGTAGAAACGTGTATTATATTAAATTTGGAACTAAGTAAAAGTACTAGGTGCTAGGCCCGGCTGATGAGGCTGGGTGGTGTTAGCGCGAGTGCGTCTTGTCCTGCACGAGGCGGCGCAGCAGGCGGTGGCCGGACAGGAACGTGAGCGCGCCCAGCGGCAGCAGGTACCGCACCGTGTCGAACATCGACAGCTGCAGCCACAGCACGCCGTACAGACCCAGGGACGCTGTTCACGGAATTACGAATAAGTAATTATTATTATTATGGGGACGCCCTAGACCTTTAATTGGTGATCTCCTTCAAAATGGTCAGGTGCACAGTACTCGTAACGGGCGCGCGTGCATGACGAGATGTATGAATGTGGACAAGGCTAAAGTGGTACGCAGTGTTCGTAGTGCATGGCATTCTGTAGTTTCTGCCTAACCCCTTGGGGAAAAAGGCGTGAGTGTATGTAAATGTATTATTATGATAACAGAACATGCCATCAGGCGTGTCGCCCCCACAGGTTCAGCCAAGGTGTACTAATGTACAACCACATATGGCAGGTACGTTTTAGGTCCCATGTAATAGGAGGTTACTGTATAGTATGAACTGGGCACGAGTTCGTATTTATCACATGCTAAAATGGTGGAGGAAAAAATCGTGAGAAAACCTGCATGCCTGTTAGATTTTCTTGATGGCGTTTGACGTGTGCCAACGTGTGTTAGGCTAACTCTGTGGACTATTTATAGCCTAATCCCTCTCCAATGAGAGAAGATCAGTGCCCAGCAGAGGGACAGTAGTTGATGATAAAGTACGTAGTATACTTGTGTGGAAGAAATTGCTTTTAGCGATAAGACCGCCAAATGTACTTTATACTTTCTGCATATTCCATATTGTTCTTTTTGGTGTATGTACAATAAAGAATACTCTATCTATCTATCTATGTTTGTATTCGTAAAACACTTACCACCAAGTGACAAATGGAACAAAAGCGCGCTAAGCGTTAAGGGGAAGTTGGAGAAGTTGATGCCGAGCTTGATCCAGAGCAGTAGCAGCAGCAGCAGCGGCGCGGCGCACGCGCACGCGAACACGTCCGACACCAGCCGCGCCGGCCGCGCCTCCGGCGAGCGGAACACGTGCGAGATCTGCGGCAGCGGCCCGCGGTACGACTTCGACGTCGATGTTACTGGTGTACCTGTATAGTGTATAAGATTGCTTTATTATTATGCATATTCTTTTATTTAAAACCGGTCTCATCGTTTAGAGAAACATATTCCACTATTCTCCTCTCCAAAAGGATCACTATCATGCTCTAAAGGGATAACTTAACACTAACGCGATAAAAATCCTATTTTTATTTTGATTTACTCAATTTTTACCTCCTTCTTTTATAAGATAACTAGCTGACCCAGCAAACGTTGTTTTGCCACAATATACACAAATCACTAAGGGATATGAAAAATAGATGATGGCCGATTCTCAGACCTACTCAATATGCTCACAAAATTTCATGAGAATCGGTCAAGCCGTTTCGGAGGAGTACGGGAACGAACATCGTGACACGAGAATTTTATATACATATAAGATAATACTGATTATTAGAACTAACTGGAACTGCCACAATAAGTGCATGAGTACGATGTTCAAAATAAAATATATATTTTTATACTTAAAAAGTACTTTGGTACAAATCACTTTGTAATTCAGATACAAATGTAATTTTGTATATTCCAGTATTATTATTAATAGAATACTTATATTCATGAATCAATATGGGAAATAAATCTATCAGTTTGATAGAAGGAAGTAATTAGGCAGGATATGCAGAAAACTTTAACCAATTTATCAATAAAGGTTGTAATTAAAAAAATATAGGCTTTAAGTGACTCACCAACAGCATTAGCATCCTTGCCAAAGTTAAAGAGCACCTCTCCGACAGGCCAGGCGATGGGGTTGGACACGGCACTATCTCCCAGGTATATCGTCAGCGAGTACGCGCCTGACGCGAAGTTCAAGTGCTTGGCAATACCGCCAACATTCTGTTGACATACAGTTTATACATAAAACTATGGAAATTTATATAGGTGTCTAGTGTATGTATGATAAGCTTTAGTGAAATCAATTTAAGTAACGGCTTTATCTCCGAAGCGTAAGTAGAAGTGCACTGATGTACTGGTCCCATAAAATGGAGGCAAGACTATTTCTAGTAAATAGAGGCAAGGCAAGGCACTAATTTATAAAGAGGAAAGATTTGTTTATTGTATGTTTATAAGGAATAAAATCTAAAAAAAAATGAAATTATTTCACCTAGAATGCCATATTATCACTGAGTGACATATTACTAGAAAAACAATTCTCTCGAAGTTTATAACACGCAAAAGCCGGGACTGGCCGCTGGTTCAATCATAAACCCATTAACATGGCCCCACTTTAAATCCGTAAAAGCTAGTAGTTTTTCAAGTAATTTCTTGGTCCTTTAATAATATATCTGCTACACTATCATTGTATATATATTTTTTATTTACAATAAGATGTGTATATATTTTTATCATCTTATTATGGCTGTAAATACTTACAAGTTCAACTTTGTAAGCCTTGGTGTTGTCTGGCTCGGCCACGAAGATGGTCTCGTCGTCGCTGGCGGCGCTGCCTACTCGCACGAAGGCTTGCTGCACCAGCACCGGCTTGTTGTACTTGTCGCGCACACTGAACTTCAGAGACACCCTGTAGAAAAAAGTACAGATTACAATCAAACCTTTAGAACTATATTAGAAAGTAAAGTGGAAGGGAAAAGAGAAAGGGATGACCTAGATGAAGTTTAGTGGAATTAGTGAATGAAAGCGTGGGGTCACAGTCGTAAGATGTAAAATCGAAAGCAAAAGATAGAGAACAGTGGTGATTGTTACACCGACAAGAGATCGCATCTCTTGAAAATGACACTGTACTGTATAAAAATCACAGGTAACAAACAATCTCCACACAGGTAACAAAGTTATTATTATGTTTAAAGATAAAGAACAATATCTAACAGGAAGGTATGTTTGAATATCACTCACTTCTGAAGATGATCAGCCTGGAGTTTCTCAGTCAGCTTGTTGGGATACGCAACAGTCGTTAACTTAGGGCTGGTGGTACCATCAACATCACCAATACCAACTTCCACACTGCTCACTTGGATCTCACCCAACACCGCCACATTCACATTAGCAGTCTTAGATCCAGCACTCAAGGCAATCTTGTACAGGCCATATTGAGCCTTAATCTTGCTCAAATTAAGCACGAAAGTTGTTGGTTCATTGGGCTTTTGAGTCAATGGTTGTTTGGATAAGACTACGACGTCATCTGCCAGGCGTGTGCCGGATTGAGCCACGACTTCCTCGGGCTTTAGGAATCTTACGGGGCGTCCTACGAGGTCGGTGATGGAGAACTCGATGGTGTCTGAGTCTGAGGTGATGTACTTCCTGCCTTTGATGACGATGCTGATGGGAGATGGCTGAGGACAACGAAGGTATTTTATTTAATTTATAAAATTAGAAAGCTGTATCATCATCATCATCATCAGCCCATATTCGTCCACTGCTGGACGTAGGCCTCCCCTAGTGAACGCCACAGAGCTCGATCTTCGGCTCTTTTCATCCAGTTGCTGCCAGCTGCCTTCCGCAAGTCATCGCTCCACCTGTCGTCCTACGCTACGTTTGCCGAGACGCGGTCTCCACTTAAGCACTCGTTTGCTCCAATGGTTGAGAAAAAACCGCAAGAAAGCTGTATAATGGTATTGTATATTAATATGTAGTTTCTCTAAATATCAGAGATACTTCGAACTACCTGCTCACTTTTCATTCAAACATTGGGCCCTTCTTTAGTCGAATTAAAATAAATATATAGCCACAGCCATATATACTTAAGCTGAAACGAATATAATGACTACATTTTTGAACATCACAACGTTTTAAGCACTTGTAATATTTACCACATCGTCAGCGAGCGCGGTGGCGGCTTCGATCAACAAGCAAGCTCCTTTGGGCGTGTTGACAGAACGACGCGACAGCAAATACTCAGCGAACTTGTACTTTTGCTCTTCACTCAGGGGAGATGGCTTCTTTTGGTTCTTGTAAGTTCTGTTACAATAATATGCATGTACAATATAACATTAGAAACACGAAAAAAATACCAGGCTTAGTAGGCTGGATGCAAGATATTTTAGAGAGCGAGAGATTTTTGTAAGATCAACAAAATAGTGCAATAACTTGTAAATCAAACCTAGAATAACACACTTCATAGCCACACTTCTGACTAACCCCTAGTGACTTTGTTTTGACTTAAACTGGAACTAGGATAATTGATACTAATAAAGATGTTCTGAGTTGGGACTGACCTCTGGATGGTACCAAGTAGGTTGGAGGTGACAGGTAGACCACCCTCGAAGTGCAACGCCTTGGAGTCACTCTCGTCAGCCGCCAGCAGCACTCCCTCTGCATGTGTGGCCGTCCATGCGCCGCACCCCATGTGTTCACACAAAGCAAACACATAACCATAGCTATGAAAAAAAAAGATATCATTATAAGCTTTGGCTGTTAGCACATCTGCAGTACTCAGTACATGTGTGAATTGACTGAAATACTGCATTTGCTTTAACTATTAGTATATTATGATTGTTTTTATTCAGGCAGACAGTTGAGTCAATATAAATAAAATAAATAAATATTCTGCAACATTTCACACAACACCATCTAGTGGGATTAGATGGTGTTGTGTGAAATGTTCCACAACTTGGCTTGTATTATGGATACTAGACAATGGATATAATACATACAGTATACATAAGATGTTTACTAAAACGTAATATACTTTTATGAAACTGCCATAATTTATCAAAATACTATATAAGCAGTAACTAGTTAAAATTATAAACATCTTAAGACTACTTAAGAGTGCAGATAATATACTTATGACTTTTAAGTAAGAAGGTTTAGCTATGAACAAAAATATTGGTGTAGACTACTTTACAGAAGAAAAGCTTGTTTTGTAATAAGAAAATAATAAGCAATTTTATTATTAGGAATAACATTAACTTTGCCTGTCAGCAATACTAACTTGGCAGGCGAGTCATCCTTCTTCAACAGTTGAATAAGATTCTTTAAAGCATCCTCTTTGTCATAAATAGTGCCCTTCCCAAGAGCCTTCAAGGTGTACACGGCATGGTAAATCTCAGGTATGGTGGCATCTTTCTTGTCCAACAACTGTGTAGCAGCTGCCATAATTTCAGGCTTTATAGAGTTGAGACATTGGGTTATGGCTGCAGTGTTGGCCACTTGGAACACTTGCTCAATATTCTTTAGATCATATTTGATAGTCTTGAGGTCCTAAAAAGAAGGTTGTAAAAATATGTTAAATTGTGCTATGGACAATAGAGTAAATTTTATCGATATTAACTAAACTAACAGTTGAATAGACTATGATTAAAAGAGGATAAATGCTTGTGGATACAATGAAGAAGTGAAGGGTAGGTGTTTTAAGGGCTGTTTTGATTGTTTACTTTAAAGTCATCATTAAATTTGCATTACTTTGCAAAAAAAATAAAAAAAATGGTATTTCATAATGTCATTTTAAAAATATACCAAATACTAAGTAGCTCCTAGTTTTCCATGACTTTCTAAAATACTTATTACTATGGTTTATGTTCATTCTTTGGTATTAGAATGAAATGATCAACAAAAATAATATAATTATACTGAAAATAGGATAGCTAATCAGAAAAATAAAGTATACACTCACCTCACAAATATTAGGTATATTAGCATTTAATTCTGCCAGGCCTTTGATAGAGTAATATAGGGAACTAATGTCCTTGCTTTTCACATTATCCTGTAGAATATTCTGTAACCTCTTCAGATCTATTGTGCCTTGCAGAATATTGGCATAACTCAGGCTTAGTATACTTAGTAATAATAAGAACAGTCCTGAAACATGACTTATTATTAGTATCCTTAAATTATCTTAACATTATTTATTTAATATCAAAAGTACACTTGTGGTTTAATAGGTGGATTGAATGCTATGAGGCATTATCTACAAGGTAACCTGTATTTAACGATAAGGAGTTTTAGAGTATGTACTACAGTGTAAATCTTGTTTGTTTATATTAACCCCTGTGTAATGTTGCAACCATTACTTAAAAGAACTAATAGTTGCAAAAATCCGTCATAAACTGTGATTATGATAACAGCAATAACCTGAACGTTCTTTTTACGGCCGGCGACGCCAGTGAAACACTGACGTGTCCCTAATATTTTGCTAACCAACATTTTAACATGAATATACGATTTTTAAGAGTTATATTACAGCAGAGTGCTTAGAAAAGACACAAATATACTGTGTTTATTTCTGAGTTACTATTAATCCTAATTAATCCCTAAATAATAGTAATTTTGCCTACCATGCTTTCTTAGTATTATTATATGAAAGAATGATAACATACCACGAAAATACATTTTTATTTTGCTTAATTTATCAGGGGTCTACCCTGATTTAACAATCACAATCTTATTTTCTAGTAATATTTAGCTAATTCACTAATTATTGCAACAATCGCCGCCGGTTCCACAATCCACTTGACAAAACATTTGACTTAAAATTATCGACGTAGCATATTGTGGTGTTGCACTTTTGAAAAAATATTTCTTGAAATTAAAATAATAAGAAAAACAGTGATTAGATAGAATAAGGTTTCTGCTCAATTTACATTTTAGAAATTACAAAAATTAAAGCACAGGCGACGTTTACATTTGTTAGTTTTAATAAAATTGTTTCTGAATCGACAACAGTAAAACTATGTATTAATACTGTTGTGGGTCCTATGAACATCACATTGACCATAATAATAGAAACTTATGTATTATATGCCTAGTCGAAAGACACAGCGTTTATGTGAAGAAGCTGTCTATGATCTTGCCATCAAGGAGCATATTTAGTTAAAAACATACCTGTTTGTCTCTGTTTACTGAAGTTACCATGAATTCCATCCGGCAGGGGCGCTGCGTCCTTCCCGCGCGTCCGTTGATTCACTTCATAGCGTTTGTGATTTTCGTCGCGTAAGGAGCGAAAATTTTCCAAAGTTGTAAAAGTGAGAACTAAGTGTTCCTACTTTGATTTTTTATTTATTTAGCTGAAATAAGTGCTTTATCGCATAAGTTTAATGTAGTGTGTGTGGGTGTCGTCGTTAGCGGCAGTTAGGTGAGTACCTACTTATACTTATGAATCAGTTGGAGGCTTCCGATGCGCAAGTCGTCGCTCCCGAGGGAGGGCGAAGTGCTAGGAGCTCTAGCTCAATAGAAAGCAGCAGCTCTTCCTCATCTTCAGAAGATGAGGAGGGTTTTGCGGACCCACCACCAAACAATAGATCCAGGCGGATGTCGAAGCAGGTCGAATCCTGTTAAGACTCGCCAATAAATCAAGTCGATTTCCTTTCAGAGTGCGTAGCTCAGATTCCATCATACCTAAATGCATTAAATAGTAACAAAACTCATAATAGTTCAGATAATGCCGGCCATTCCAAGATGTCCGAAACAATTTTTTCTTTTATACCTACTACTAATATGTCATTAGGAAAGTTAATAATAACTTTATACCTAGTGCTGACCCAAGTAAATTAGCGGAAATCAGTAATTTACAACAGTCTAACTCGCAAGCTTGGAAAGGCATAAGATATAAAAAAGCATTACAGGCTCACTTCGCTACCCGGAGTAGCGATGTGATTGTGAGATTTACAGGTCTGAAATTAGATGAGGAGCTCTGTCATTTAAATAAGGGAACAGATTATTAACTAATACTGAACATTTACTAGCGGGATTATCGAATGCAGTCTTACATAGTCGACAACTATTTAAGTAAATGGTTTACAGGACGTCATAGATTAGGCTTCTAATGCAGGTACGGAACTTAATGCAAACTCGGGTAAATTTACAGAAATATTTGGTCTGTTATCTCCATCATATAAAAATATGGAGTCATGTATGCAGGTTAATTGCGCAAAATAGGCAGAATGTATTGAGGTTATATGTGACCGTATTCTAAAAGAAATAAACAATGTCAATTTAAAAATTGCGTTTCAAAACATTCCACCCAGTTTGAAACACCTAATTAATAGGGATGCTCGTATTCCGCTGGTATACTCTTTGGGGAGATCCCAGGGGTGGCTAAACATGCCAAGTTATTTAAAGAATAAAAATAAATTTAGTGACAGTAATAATACTAACTTAAATAAAAAAAAATAAAAAAAATAAAATTAAATGGTCCTCTAAATCAAGAAAATTTGATAAGGAAAATAAATCAAAAGTTGAGAAAAATTACTATAATAACTATCATATAAAATATTCCCCTGTCTCACAGACTCCCATGACAACTCCAACATTAATAAAGACAAGTGACTATCAAAGCAGGATATTCAAGGGGGGTACCATGTTCAGATATGAGCACAGCTGAGGGCGAGCAAATATGTTCAAAATTTTATAGCCAGGGGCTGTATACCCTTTTTTAACAAAACCTCCCGTGCAATATCCTTGCAAGAAAATAATAACCAGATTTGCTACAAAGCAATCAGCAAAAATGACACAAGTCATAAGCGAACTCAAGGAAGTGGGCATTTTAGAGAAACTAAAATTAACCGCACCGGGTTTTCATTCAAAGATGATTTTGATAAAAACCCAGACGAGGAGTACAACTCATATTCAATTTAAGAAAACTGAATATGCATGTCTCAACTCGTCATTTCCAACTCATTTCTCGAGTGGATATTATTCTGTTCCTTCAAGATCAGGACTGGATGATAAAAATCGACCTCTACCAAGCCTACTTCCATTTATGCATAAAGGAAACCCACAGGTGTTTTCTACGTATAATATATGGAGGCGAGATATTGCAGTAAACAGCCCTAACCTTCGGTCTTTCATCAGCCCCTCACTCTTTCGCTTCTGTTACCAATTGGATTGCGGAAATCCTTCAGAGACAGGGCATAAGGATAAAAATTAATTTTCATTTATTAATTATTAATAGTTTATTTAACCAATCAAAACCAAGCAAAGCTTGTAGAACCCTGATAAAGTTGGGTTGGCAAGTGAATTATCAATATTCACTTTTCACCCCAACTCAGTAACTAGAATACTTAGGCATGACATGGAACACAAAATCCAATTTAATATCTCTTCCTGTCAAAAAAGTACTGAATATAACATGTCAACCAATTTATTGTAAAAGAAAATGGCCTGTCTCCGGAAGGTACAGAAATGGCTGGGTATAATAAACTTTACCAATTTAGCGACACTGAATGGTCACCTGCACTATCGCAGAACACCGATTTTACTAAAATCATTCAGAGGAGGCAGACCAGGGCAAGAGAGGATGTTACCTCCTCTAGTAGACTCTTGAGTAGAGTTACTAAAGTGGCTAAAAAATGCAAGGTTAAAAGTGCAACCACAGACGCGGCGGACGCGGGCTGGGGAGCACACCTGAACAACACAATGTTGTCGGGCAATTGGAGTCCTCGCCAGCTAAAGTGGCACTCCAATGTGAAGGAGATGTATGCCGTGTATGCAGCCTTATCACAACAAGGTGCAGACATGAGGGGTGCACACGTACTGGTACACTCAGACAATCGCACCCTGATAGCCTACATAAGGAACGAAGGGAGTACCCATTCCTTACCCCTGTTGGGCCTAACAGACAAACTCCTTCACTTGACCGAGCAGCTCAACATAACGCTGTCGGCTTCTTACCTCTTAGGGAGGTTAAACAGGATTGCAGACCACCTCTCAAGAGGAAAGCCTGTGCCCAAGTGGCATCTGCAAATCCAAGCCAGGGTGGCAATATTCAAAAAATAGGGCGTGCCAGACATATACTTGTTTGCATCAAAAGAAACCGCAGTCGTCCCGCGGTACGTAACCTGGGACTCGACAGATGGGTCAGCAGTTTTCTGCGACGCCTCCAGTCAAAATTGGAACTGTCAGTTGGGCTGGGTTTTCCCCCACCCAATCTAGTCCCTTGGGTACTGGCACATTTGAACAAAGCCAAGGGAATGTTCACCTTAATAGTCCCACATTGGGACCAGTACTTTGGGTTAACCGACCTCAAAGCCAGAGCCCTAGCAGATCCATTGCCAACATTGGATCTGCAGCAGAATCTAATCGATCAAACAACAGGTCTAGGTCCCCCACAGGTGGACAAATTGTCCTTCCAAACCTGAATCAAACCTCCCAAAATGGGGGGGGGGGGGGGGGGGGTCAGCTCTCAAACTGGAATAGAGAGGAAATACAATTATTGAGTAGCAGTTGGCGAACTAGCACTCTAAACACATACAAAACCCCTATAAACAGGTGGTTAGCATTTTCCACCACAAATAATGTTAATAATAAAAATCCAGATGGCAGAGATGTTGCAAGGTTTTGTAACAAATCTTTATTTAGAACTATTTTATAGTGTATATGTATATATAATATACACTATATACAATAATATTGTGTTATATATACTATAACACAATATTATTACATAAATCTGCTATTTCTACTTATTGTGTTTCAACAGTAGAAAACCTTTCCAAAAAATTTCCTTTGTTAACAAGTAATAAAAGCCATTGCATTGATTAAACTCAAACCTACAAAATCGCCTTTATGGCATATCCCTTTATTATTTAATTGGTTAGAAACCACTGTTTATAGCACCAATTCGCTTTTTGATATATACATATAGAAGAACTGCATTAATTTTGCTCTTAGCATCAGGTCCAAGAATACATGACCTTACCTTACTAGACATATCTCAAAACAACTGCATAGAAGAAGAGGACATCATTGTGCTGTGGTCCAGGTTTGGATAATAACAGATTCAAGCCATTACAGGCAGTCAGGATGGTCATTGGTGAAACACCCAAATGCCCTGTACATATATGTCCTGTAAGACATATCAAACAATTAATTTAGACTTCGCAGCATAGTCGGGTAAATAGTAATATATCCAGTTTATTTATTTATTCCTCTTAAAGGGTAAGTTAAGCCAACTACTAGAACCCTAATTGCAGGATGGGTTAAATTTGTTTTTAAAGCAGTAGGCATAAGTGCACCACCAGGGAGTATTAGAGCTGCAGTAGCATTCAAAGGCTGGTGGAAAAATGTACATTGTAATTGAAGAAAGACTAAAAACAGGCAATTGGAAAAGTGATAAAACTTTAAGAAGATTTTATTTCATTGCAGGGAAATCATTCAGAAAGATAAAAATGAGGATTTACTTAGATCAAATTTCTCATGTGTCTAGAGTTTATATTTTAATTGATAATTACAAATATAGAATTGATCTTAATTAGCATCTACTGTAGATGCACCTTTTTTATAATATTGATTGTTAATGATCATGAGACTGAGTGCCAAATTATTATAATATCTTAATTAATAACATTTTGTTTATTGTAGTAGTAGATAACCATACTACATAATAATATAAAACTATATAAATGAGTCGTTTATAATTCTTACTTATATTTTGTTATATAATGTTAGAAAAAATAATAATTGATTATTAATAAGAATAAATGTTTAAGGTATGAGAAACAATTCTTGGTATTTTACACATTTATATCCAATTCACATAGCGTTTGCAGTTACCATCACCAGCAGATATCAAACAAGTCTTCACATAAACGCTGTGTCTTTCGACTAGGCATATAATAGGACTGTTTTACATTAAAATAAAACAGTTATTATGTGCCGAAAGAAAGACACAGCGTTAGAGCAAGGGCCTGGCTGGTGAGTGAAGACACTATGAAGTGAATCAACGGACGCGCGGGAAGGACGCAGCGCCCCTGCCGGATGGAATTCATGGTAACTTCAGTAAACAGAGACAAACAGGTATGTTTTTAACTAAATATGCTCCTTGATGGCAAGATCATAGACAGCTTCTTCACATAAACGCTGTGTCTTTCTTTCGGCACATAATAACTGTTTTATTATATGCCTAGTCGAAAGACACAGCGTTTATGTGAAGAAGCTGTCTATGATCTTGCCATCAAGGAGCATATTTAGTTAAAAACATACCTGTTTGTCTCTGTTTACTGAAGTTACCATGAATTCCATCCGGCAGGGGCGCTGCGTCCTTCCCGCGCGTCCGTTGATTCACTTCATAGCGTTTGTGATTTTCGTCGCGTAAGGAGCGAAAATTTTCCAAAGTTGTAAAAGTGAGAACTAAGTGTTCCTACTTTGATTTTTTATTTATTTAGCTGAAATAAGTGCTTTATCGCATAAGTTTAATGTAGTGTGTGTGGGTGTCGTCGTTAGCGGCAGTTAGGTGAGTACCTACTTATACTTATGAATCAGTTGGAGGCTTCCGATGCGCAAGTCGTCGCTCCCGAGGGAGGGCGAAGTGCTAGGAGCTCTAGCTCAATAGAAAGCAGCAGCTCTTCCTCATCTTCAGAAGATGAGGAGGGTTTTGCGGACCCACCACCAAACAATAGATCCAGGCGGATGTCGAAGCAGGTCGAATCCTGTTAAGACTCGCCAATAAATCAAGTCGATTTCCTTTCAGAGTGCGTAGCTCAGATTCCATCATACCTAAATGCATTAAATAGTAACAAAACTCATAATAGTTCAGATAATGCCGGCCATTCCAAGATGTCCGAAACAATTTTTTCTTTTATACCTACTACTAATATGTCATTAGGAAAGTTAATAATAACTTTATACCTAGTGCTGACCCAAGTAAATTAGCGGAAATCAGTAATTTACAACAGTCTAACTCGCAAGCTTGGAAAGGCATAAGATATAAAAAAGCATTACAGGCTCACTTCGCTACCCGGAGTAGCGATGTGATTGTGAGATTTACAGGTCTGAAATTAGATGAGGAGCTCTGTCATTTAAATAAGGGAACAGATTATTAACTAATACTGAACATTTACTAGCGGGATTATCGAATGCAGTCTTACATAGTCGACAACTATTTAAGTAAATGGTTTACAGGACGTCATAGATTAGGCTTCTAATGCAGGTACGGAACTTAATGCAAACTCGGGTAAATTTACAGAAATATTTGGTCTGTTATCTCCATCATATAAAAATATGGAGTCATGTATGCAGGTTAATTGCGCAAAATAGGCAGAATGTATTGAGGTTATATGTGACCGTATTCTAAAAGAAATAAACAATGTCAATTTAAAAATTGCGTTTCAAAACATTCCACCCAGTTTGAAACACCTAATTAATAGGGATGCTCGTATTCCGCTGGTATACTCTTTGGGGAGATCCCAGGGGTGGCTAAACATGCCAAGTTATTTAAAGAATAAAAATAAATTTAGTGACAGTAATAATACTAACTTAAATAAAAAAAAATAAAAAAAATAAAATTAAATGGTCCTCTAAATCAAGAAAATTTGATAAGGAAAATAAATCAAAAGTTGAGAAAAATTACTATAATAACTATCATATAAAATATTCCCCTGTCTCACAGACTCCCATGACAACTCCAACATTAATAAAGACAAGTGACTATCAAAGCAGGATATTCAAGGGGGGTACCATGTTCAGATATGAGCACAGCTGAGGGCGAGCAAATATGTTCAAAATTTTATAGCCAGGGGCTGTATACCCTTTTTTAACAAAACCTCCCGTGCAATATCCTTGCAAGAAAATAATAACCAGATTTGCTACAAAGCAATCAGCAAAAATGACACAAGTCATAAGCGAACTCAAGGAAGTGGGCATTTTAGAGAAACTAAAATTAACCGCACCGGGTTTTCATTCAAAGATGATTTTGATAAAAACCCAGACGAGGAGTACAACTCATATTCAATTTAAGAAAACTGAATATGCATGTCTCAACTCGTCATTTCCAACTCATTTCTCGAGTGGATATTATTCTGTTCCTTCAAGATCAGGACTGGATGATAAAAATCGACCTCTACCAAGCCTACTTCCATTTATGCATAAAGGAAACCCACAGGTGTTTTCTACGTATAATATATGGAGGCGAGATATTGCAGTAAACAGCCCTAACCTTCGGTCTTTCATCAGCCCCTCACTCTTTCGCTTCTGTTACCAATTGGATTGCGGAAATCCTTCAGAGACAGGGCATAAGGATAAAAATTAATTTTCATTTATTAATTATTAATAGTTTATTTAACCAATCAAAACCAAGCAAAGCTTGTAGAACCCTGATAAAGTTGGGTTGGCAAGTGAATTATCAATATTCACTTTTCACCCCAACTCAGTAACTAGAATACTTAGGCATGACATGGAACACAAAATCCAATTTAATATCTCTTCCTGTCAAAAAAGTACTGAATATAACAGAAATGTCAACCAATTTATTGTAAAAGAAAATGGCCTGTCTCCGGAAGGTACAGAAATGGCTGGGTATAATAAACTTTACCAATTTAGCGACACTGAATGGTCACCTGCACTATCGCAGAACACCGATTTTACTAAAATCATTCAGAGGAGGCAGACCAAGGCAAGAGAGGATGTTACCTCCTCTAGTAGACTCTTGAGTAGAGTTACTAAAGTGGCTAAAAAATGCAAGGTTAAAAGTGCAACCACAGACGCGGCGGACGCGGGCTGGGGAGCACACCTGAACAACACAATGTTGTCGGGCAATTGGAGTCCTCGCCAGCTAAAGTGGCACTCCAATGTGAAGGAGATGTATGCCGTGTATGCAGCCTTATCACAACAAGGTGCAGACATGAGGGGTGCACACGTACTGGTACACTCAGACAATCGCACCCTGATAGCCTACATAAGGAACGAAGGGAGTACCCATTCCTTACCCCTGTTGGGCCTAACAGACAAACTCCTTCACTTGACCGAGCAGCTCAACATAACGCTGTCGGCTTCTTACCTCTTAGGGAGGTTAAACAGGATTGCAGACCACCTCTCAAGAGGAAAGCCTGTGCCCAAGTGGCATCTGCAAATCCAAGCCAGGGTGGCAATATTCAAAAAATAGGGCGTGCCAGACATATACTTGTTTGCATCAAAAGAAACCGCAGTCGTCCCGCGGTACGTAACCTGGGACTCGACAGATGGGTCAGCAGTTTTCTGCGACGCCTCCAGTCAAAATTGGAACTGTCAGTTGGGCTGGGTTTTCCCCCACCCAATCTAGTCCCTTGGGTACTGGCACATTTGAACAAAGCCAAGGGAATGTTCACCTTAATAGTCCCACATTGGGACCAGTACTTTGGGTTAACCGACCTCAAAGCCAGAGCCCTAGCAGATCCATTGCCAACATTGGATCTGCAGCAGAATCTAATCGATCAAACAACAGGTCTAGGTCCCCCACAGGTGGACAAATTGTCCTTCCAAACCTGAATCAAACCTCCCAAAATGGGGGGGGGGGGGGTCAGCTCTCAAACTGGAATAGAGAGGAAATACAATTATTGAGTAGCAGTTGGCGAACTAGCACTCTAAACACATACAAAACCCCTATAAACAGGTGGTTAGCATTTTCCACCACAAATAATGTTAATAATAAAAATCCAGATGGCAGAGATGTTGCAAGGTTTTGTAACAAATCTTTATTTAGAACTATTTTATAGTGTATATGTATATATAATATACACTATATACAATAATATTGTGTTATATATACTATAACACAATATTATTACATAAATCTGCTATTTCTACTTATTGTGTTTCAACAGTAGAAAACCTTTCCAAAAAATTTCCTTTGTTAACAAGTAATAAAAGCCATTGCATTGATTAAACTCAAACCTACAAAATCGCCTTTATGGCATATCCCTTTATTATTTAATTGGTTAGAAACCACTGTTTATAGCACCAATTCGCTTTTTGATATATACATATAGAAGAACTGCATTAATTTTGCTCTTAGCATCAGGTCCAAGAATACATGACCTTACCTTACTAGACATATCTCAAAACAACTGCATAGAAGAAGAGGACATCATTGTGCTGTGGTCCAGGTTTGGATAATAACAGATTCAAGCCATTACAGGCAGTCAGGATGGTCATTGGTGAAACACCCAAATGCCCTGTACATATATGTCCTGTAAGACATATCAAACAATTAATTTAGACTTCGCAGCATAGTCGGGTAAATAGTAATATATCCAGTTTATTTATTTATTCCTCTTAAAGGGTAAGTTAAGCCAACTACTAGAACCCTAATTGCAGGATGGGTTAAATTTGTTTTTAAAGCAGTAGGCATAAGTGCACCACCAGGGAGTATTAGAGCTGCAGTAGCATTCAAAGGCTGGTGGAAAAATGTACATTGTAATTGAAGAAAGACTAAAAACAGGCAATTGGAAAAGTGATAAAACTTTAAGAAGATTTTATTTCATTGCAGGGAAATCATTCAGAAAGATAAAAATGAGGATTTACTTAGATCAAATTTCTCATGTGTCTAGAGTTTATATTTTAATTGATAATTACAAATATAGAATTGATCTTAATTAGCATCTACTGTAGATGCACCTTTTTTATAATATTGATTGTTAATGATCATGAGACTGAGTGCCAAATTATTATAATATCTTAATTAATAACATTTTGTTTATTGTAGTAGTAGATAACCATACTACATAATAATATAAAACTATATAAATGAGTCGTTTATAATTCTTACTTATATTTTGTTATATAATGTTAGAAAAAATAATAATTGATTATTAATAAGAATAAATGTTTAAGGTATGAGAAACAATTCTTGGTATTTTACACATTTATATCCAATTCACATAGCGTTTGCAGTTACCATCACCAGCAGATATCAAACAAGTCTTCACATAAACGCTGTGTCTTTCGACTAGGCATATAATAGGACTGTTTTACATTAAAATAAAACAGTTATTATGTGCCGAAAGAAAGACACAGCGTTAGAGCAAGGGCCTGGCTGGTGAGTGAAGACACTATGAAGTGAATCAACGGACGCGCGGGAAGGACGCAGCGCCCCTGCCGGATGGAATTCATGGTAACTTCAGTAAACAGAGACAAACAGGTATGTTTTTAACTAAATATGCTCCTTGATGGCAAGATCATAGACAGCTTCTTCACATAAACGCTGTGTCTTTCTTTCGGCACATAATAACTGTTTTATTTTAATGTAAAACAGTCCTATTTTAATGTAAAACAGTCCTATTATCATCAATAATACTTATGCATGTATTATAAATTAATATTTTGTAATTTTAATTAGCTAATGGGTAACTGGAGTTAATGAAAGTTATTTGTATCTATTAGTCTGTGGTTATTTGGTTCCAGTGCAAGGTTGCAAAATGTTGATTTTATGCTAAACTACAAAAATATATCAACTTTTAGAGCACATAACAAAGAGAATATAATTACTTTCATTTGGGAATCTAATATTTCGGTTTAGAAGTTGAAACTTATTGTGCTAAATGCAAATGTTTCAAAAATTATTAAATTATACGTTATCGTCTTTATAACTCTGTGGATATCGTTTTTTTTTTTTAAACGTTTCTTCCCTTTCGGGATGAGGCAAAGGAATCTAGTCCATACAGCCTAGTCTTCAGTATTCTTTTATTTTATTTATGATGGATGACTGGATGATTCACGATAATGGTTGATGATAGGGTGAATTAATGGTTTATGAACGGTGATAGATGATTGTTTTTTTTTCCTAGTTTCAGTAAATATGTGGTTCTTTACTGAAACCTAAGGCGGACTTCTTGGGAGAATTTGAAAGTCACGTTACACTGTTTTGTTTCATTTGCCAACACTCATGCACGTTTTCAAACACTTAACGGTTAATAATCCACCATTATTATACATTAAAGTTTATCAAAACACAAATTTTAGAAAATAAAACAAAGCTGCTGAACATGATGCTTTACTTTCCCGCCAAAAAGTCCTCTGTGGATATCGTTTATAATCGGGAACCCTCGCTAGTATACGTCAACAAATGTCAATCAATGGCATCTGATGACAGTTGAACTAAGTACCTACCTTCTGCCATTGCCCATTCGGAAGATACATTTTTACACTGTACTTCAATTGTTTTGATTAAATTAGCAAAATGGCAAGTGCAGTGGGCAAGATTCCTTCTCTAATTAACTGTAAGTATAATTAAACTATCATACTTGCTTAGATTATTAATGAATGGGGTTCTATTTTACATGCCGCAGATATTATGTAATTCTGATTATATATTTGAAGATTGAAGGTTATGCATATTACCAGAAATTTTATCACTATTTTTTAAATCGTCTATATTCGTAATTATATCTTCAAAATCGCGAAGTTAGTCAGAGTTACTTCGCTCTTGAAGCGACTCTCTGACCAAGTTTTGATTAAGACTGTCATTCCTACCAAGGTATGAAAGATTAACGAAGATGATCCATAATCATCGTTTATTCGTCAGTGTATACCTCCTAATTTATTGCAATTTTTTATTTTCAGCGGCTATCGTCCAAGCTCGCCCGAAGTTCAATATTTTCATGAAATATGCGCGAGTGGAACTGGCACCTCCTAAGCTGAGCGAGATCCCTCAGATCAAGGCTGGTATTGGCAAACTATTGTCAAGTGCTAAGAGTGGTGCATGGAAGGAACAGACCGTGAAGCAGGGAACCCTCAATGTCCTTGTTGGGGCTGAGGTTCTATTCTGGTTCTATGTTGGAGAGTGCATTGGCAAGCGCCACATTGTCGGTTATGATGTTTAAGTTCTTGATGTAAGCCCATACTATGTAGATATATTGATCAAAATAAATTATTAAAATCAGAATATGCTTTGTTATTTACCCATAAGTATGTACATATTATACACTTATAATTAAGTACATAATTTTACAACTAATCATAGTACTAACTGTCATAATTATCATTTGTTTTCTTACTCAAAAGTGGGAAATATGAAAATTACATATTTTGAAAAGACTTCTTAGTAATAATTAAATTGATAATAGCTACTGTATAACACTAAAATGAAACCAAATTAGTACATCAACTACATTATATTATAATACAAATAAATAATTCTACTTTACAATGGTGCACACTGTTCCATGAACCTGTAAGGATTGCATGCACTGGTGAACTTCAATTCCGTCTCTATCTCAGGGGGCCCTCTTAGCCACAGCCTGTCTCTGTAGTATTCAACACAGGATAGGAACTCCTTTTCACTATACCTGCCAACCTCTATTGGCACAAATGGGTCTAGATGCTCAAAGCCCTGAAAAAAATTTTAGGAATAAGTAGTGTAAATAAATTAGAATAGTTTTGTTGAACCATTTGAGACATAAGATCATAATAAAATTAAATAAATTGAACTGAATGTACTGATTCATAGGATTTAAATCTCAATTAAAACAATGAAATTTATATAAATTGATTTATAATGTGTTACCATTTTGTAAAACAAATATCTAGGCAAGGGGCTTTCTTGATGATCATCAGGGACTGCTAACTGGTCTGCAGATACTACAATAGCGCCATTTCTCTGTCGAATAAAAAAAATATTAAATAAATCCATAGTAAGTTGTATATTTTTTATCTTAGTTAGAGTTATATTTGATGACCCGATTAGCCCAGCGGTAGTTAACGTTGCCTTCTGTGCTACGGGTCCTGGGTTCGAATACCGGTAGGTAAAAATGTTTGTGTGATGAGCAATAATGAGAATGGACATTTGTATCCGAGTCATGGATGTTTCTAGTGTTGTAAAAATGAGCGCTGAGCGTCGAGCGTTAAGTGCTGAGTCGACGCTTTGGAGCGTTTTAGACTCGAGCGTTAAACGCTTGAGCGTTTAGGACTTGCGAGCGTTGAGAGTTCAGACTTTCATGAAGAAAGAAAGTTTCAGAAAGACTTTCACGAAATTTAAATTTGATATTAGTTCCTTTTTCAAGTTTACCTTTTTTTTTTTCGAATTGTGAATTGTATTAAACCTCTTTGAGTTTGTGTTAATATGTTTCTTTTAACACATATATTTTTGATGTGGAAAAAAATCGTAATATTTTATTTTATCATTATGACATATTTAGTTCCTATCACAATATGTTCTTTTCTGCATATTACTTTTACAAAATAATGTCGATGTTTCACATCTGACAGGCGTCCCGTGACGGCTCACTGTCTTTTTAAATGCGGGTAGATGAAAAAATTGTGATAAATAAAAATGTTAGGAGTTGTGGCGGGCGGTAGGTACAGTGAGTATTACTGATCTTTTGACTTTGGTCGTATAAGCAAGTCCTGTGAGTGAACAAGCGGAAATAATTATATATTGTGTATTTTCTATTTATATTATTATGAAATTCTCTAATTTGAATTATACTATCATTTTTACAGTTTCCCTAGTTAGTAATCTAAACGCGCGCTCAAGCTCGAGCCGAGCGCTGAGTCTGGTGCTCGAAAAATGCTTTTTCACTATAACGCTCAAACCACTGCTCGAGCGTCGAGCGCTTCAGTCGAGTCCCGACTTGAGTGTTAACAATGTGCTTGAGCGTCGACTCAAGCGTTTAAGCGCCGACTCGAGCATTCTTACAACACTAGATGTTTCTATGTATAACATGTATGTATTTACAAAAAAAAAAGTATATAAATGTAGTATATCAAAATTGCTTAGCTCAGAACTAGATGGCGCAGTGTAATAATGTCCAGAAATATTTATTTTTATTAATATTAATGTTATTTTTACCCAGTCATTCTTGGTGAGTTTCAAGAAGGAAGAAGTAAGTGTGACTTCTTCTGGTTTAACTTTCTTCTTGGTGGGGGTATTAAGTCGCGTCATTGGGTAGAAAAAGCTGTTGAATCCATCAATCGCAACAAATGTTTTGCACCTGCCAAATAAAAAATATTTACATTCTTATAGCCTGAACATAAATCATTTCAGCCTTTTCACCAACAAAGTCAAAGAATCTACTTACATTTCTTTGCCTTTAAATTCTATAAGTAATACTAGAATAATACATACTGCTTGTTATTAGATAGTATCTTAATCTCGTCGACAATTGCATCGATGACGTCACAGGCGTACTTTACACGACTGATGCCATGTTCCACCAAAGCAGACAGTGGAGACCCCACCGGTGTTGTCTCACGTTTGCTCCAAATGTATTCCTTTGAAGTTTTCAACTAGAAATAACAGACAGATAGATTTTAAAAGACTACTTGGATTATTGGCCAGTTACAGTACAATAATGTGTTTAATAACATTACAGACTTACATCATCAGACTTGAGTAGTAATTGGTTTTGATTCTTAAAGTGTATTAGCCAGGCAGCTGCGTCAAGGGGCAGGTCTACATAACCCTCATGCGTCTGCGAATATGACATTTCCTTATGACGGGGCAGGCGTCTTAGCCATTCTGACACTAAAATAAAGTAAAATTATATTAAAAAATATGCACATATACTATTTTCTTAAGTTGATGTTTTATGTTGATTCAGTAATAAGCTGCTATAACCCCACTGTGAGTCAAAGTCCCATGCAGCTAAACACAGTTAATAAGTAAAGAGGCTGTAGACAAAGTAATCCTTTATTTGCAAATGGTAATCATTAGTGAGGCCTCCTCCAATCAAGATTACTCCAAGCCGGCTAATCTGACTTAACTAGCCGAATGTCCTGGATATAATAAAAACAAAATAAATTAAACTTACCCCAAGGAACATGCACAATGAGGTACCCCTGTTCATGTGCATAGTGCAGGAGATGAGCCATTGTGATGGACTTGCCTGTACCTTTCTCACCATCTGATTTTATGCTAAGGAAAATTACAATATTTTATCGCAAGTATTCGACACCCTTTTTTTTTTTTTTTAAGTGCTGAAAAATCCTTTACGGACCTTCCCATCGCCTGGGGAGGCGACGGGGTGTGTCGGACTCCGCTTAAGCGTTTACCGACTAAAAAACCGCACCCGTCAACGCCACTAACCCTATTGCCGGGGCCATGGGATACGCAAAAGCATGCACCACAACCCCGGCGGGCTTCGGTCCAGCTCTTATCGCTGGACCCCGGCTAGGAGCGAGGCATAGCTCGCCTCGCATCCTCCGCGCAGGCGCACGTGTGACGAACACGCGCGCCGCCTACTTACCATTACCAGTTCGGGCGGCGGACTCCCCTAGTCGCGCCCACCCGCTGGCCACAGCTTATGGAGGCCGGAGGTCTGTTTGCGCTCTCCGGCGCCCGGTGCGTCTACTGCGGATCGGGAGAGAGGTTGTGATTTCTCTCTCCCTTTCCGCCGCCTCTTTTGCGCGCATAACTTGCTCACAGTAAGAGGTGGCGAAGTATTCGACACCCTACAGTACCATTACCTTACAGAACACATGAGGTATGATAAACTACAGGCAAAAACTTACAGTAAAAACTTGATTATCTGAACCAAGTCAAGAGGAATATTGCCCAATGCAAGTTCTGCTTCTCAAATGGCTGTGAGATTCAACCACTCAAAAGCATGTGGCTGCAACATGCTTTTGATCTGTAATTATTGTCCCAATTAGTTTGTATTATCAAGGTTCTATCGTAAATATATAATTAAATATGATATTTACTCTTACTACCAGTAGAACTTGTACATTATATTTCAAAAAGGATACATAGAACATATCTTATGACTGGCTGGTTCATATCACTGGCTTTTATACAATTCATGAGGTCCAATGCCGGTTGGCGTACCATAATGGCTGTTTCCGTAAACGTCTTTGTCTGCTTCTTGAAACTTTTAGGGAACCCGCCATGAGCAAAGAGCTGTTTGCACAAATCTGGGTTCACTGTGTAAAATAGACCTGTTTGCTTCTCAGTGTGCTGTGCCTGTGTTTAAAAAGATATTAGCATAAAAATAAAACTACCACCTAAATATTGTAATCGTTTGCCTGTTTAACTTAGAAAAATCTATCTGAAAATATTTCAGTGAATTTTACTAAGTACTATTAAACTTACGGGAGAGTTCTCATTTGTTCTAAACGTAACCGCTTGTGAATATCGCCGACACAAATGTCTGCAGCTGCGTGATAACATTTTGTTTGAACTGATGTTAATTTATGAAATTAAATTGTGTATACTTTTTATGTTAAAAATCGGAACAATCACAACATAACATAACCTGTAAATTAAATTATTAGGTATGGATCTGTCAGTTGATCTGACAATTTATTTAGTGTCAAAGGAAATAAAAATGTTTCGTTCGAAAACCGTTTACATACTTAAATAATATCACGCCGATTCACGCCACGAGATAGATGGTCAACTGGTCAGACCTGGCACAAGGCAGGAAGAAATGGCGCACTTTGATGTCAGAGGCTAAGACCCACATCGGGTCATTCAGCCAGCGAAGTAAATAAGTATATCATCACGCCTGACGTCCCGGAAGGGTTATGCAGAGGTGTACTAAATTAATTCACACCCATCATGAGTCTATTGCCATTAACCAGGTACGTATCCAAATTCCAATCTACTTCTGAAAATTTCATAGAATAACACAATACACTTTGCTCCAGCTAGGAATCGAACTCAGGACCTCTTGCACCTACGACCACTAGACCAATAAGGCCGTAAAACTAGCAGGTTTGCACAGGGTACTTAAGTCATTGGCTTAACGGTAAGGTCTGTCAACTGATATTTACTACACTGTGTGCAGAGGTATACAATTTTCAGTAGCAGCTCGCAATATTATTGAGGTGGACACACATTATGATTACGATAGTATTACTAACCATTGATATAATAATAAGAAGCCTCTGAACTAATAATTTATGTCCACTGCTGGAAGTAGGCCTCCCCTAGCCTACTTCCAGCAGTGGACGAATATAGGCTGATAATGATGACGACCTAATTGAGTCATTAAAATAAAACATTGTGAGCAGTTAGTTACAATATTTTTATTATGTTATTATAGTTCTCTTATGATTTACTTTGCATTCTTTTTTTCTTAAACAAACTTGTAGGTCTTGCTTGGCTTACTAAAATTGGATCTGCCTGATTAACTTTTTCCACAACATCTTTTACCACAATAGTCTGCACCTCCTCACTATCTTCTGTATCAAATTGGACCACCTTTTCTTTAGGAGATTTAATCTCAGATATTTTGTTAACTGGATCATACTTGGACTTTTTAAGAATTGAGGTTGTCCCAGTTCCAAATAGATTGGAATGGGCTTCATAAATATCACTTGGTTTTTGTAAACCTTTTTTAGGATCATATGGTTCTATACAAGGTTCTATTGTACTATGCTTGAAGGGTATTTCCAAAGTATTACTGTCATCTTCATCAACAAAGGATACACGCCTTTGCAACGTTGTTGATGATAATTTATTGGAATCTTCATTTTCTTCATCTTCCACATCTTCATTATCAATAATGTCATCCAACCTGTAACATAATTAATTATTATAATAAACACAATTTAACATATAATTCATACTTTAAACTGAACAGTAGTACTGGCCTATAATACCAAAATTTTTACATACATACTTAGATAATAGAATACAACTGAAACAAATGAACTAAATGTTTTAGTAAAAACTCAAAGCATATTTGGGTTTTTACTAAAACATTTTAAAACATACTAAAACAGGGGCAGTAATATAGATAATGGCCTTCCATTATCTATATTACTGCCCCTGAATATGATCAACACCCCTTGGTGTTGATCATATAACATCTGGGAAGAATTAATAATAATAAATATTGGTGCTTATATTTTGTTTTCCTTTTTACCTGTCCATCTCATCTTCAAGTTCATCCAATTGCTCCAGTTCATCTAATCTTGAAATCAGATCTGATTCACTTTTGGTCTGACTCCTTTCTCTATTCTTTAGTTCAAATAGTTTTTCCTCTAATTCATTTTGCTTGTCTATCACTTGCTGTAGTAATTCAACTTTTGCTGCTTCCTCTGGAATCTTGATTCCTATGGGTTGATGTTTAAGGCTTTTTATTTCCTTTTCATGGTCTAACTTCTCTTGATCCTCATTATCAAGTTCCTTATTTATTATTTTAATGGAATCTTCTTTAACTATGAAAGAGTTGTCTTTCAGTTCCATAATAGGATTTGTTTCATACTCATTATTCATATTGGATAGTTCATTTTCTAATTCTTCTTGAAGTTCTAATTCTTCTAACCTGTTCCATAATTCTTCATCATTCACTTCAATTTTCTCCTCTTTATTTTTTGCTTGTTTTTGTTTGTACTGTCTCATATTGTCTCTATGTTTTTGCCTCCATACTTTGTCATCTTCTTCACTATAGTACTCAATAATTTCTTGGCCTGAATCATCATGAAATGATTTCTTTGTAAATGACATCTGGTTTTCCAAATATTCCTTTTCTTTGTTGTATATGTCTACATTAGACTGGGCCACTAAAAATGAAATAAAATTAAAATATCTCAGAAATGGTTATATTTTTATTATAATATCTAGATGCCTATTATATGTTTATATTCTCCCTGTTGTGTGAACCACTTACAATACTCAGTACCTAGTAAATAGACTTAATAAATATTATGGAAAATTGTATGCATTAAGTATAATTAGTAATAATAATTACTTAGGTACCTTTGATCCGGTGTTGTCTTAGAACTTCAGCTTGTTTCAGTGAACATTTGACAAAGTAGTCAGCTCCGAGAGCAACAGTTACTTCATTTGTGTGTTTTAGTTCTCCTCTAAACAATATTCTGCTTCCGATAGGGACTAAAGAGGGAACTTTAAGCTTATCACTAAATACGCTAAAGTCCAGGGACTTTAAGCTTTGTAAATAATTTTCCCAAAAACGAAGATTTCTTTCATTTTCAGTTGCACTCTAAAATATGATCAAAACATCAAACAAAATCTTAGGTCTGTATAATAAAGTAAACTTAATAAATTAACCAAAATTAGAATTTAGTAACTACTTAATATTATTACAGTATCACGATTTACCTTGTAATATACTTCACTGAGGAGATCCATTATTTAATCTAATAGTCTGGTTTGTATACACTTACGACCTATTAGCGTTAATTCTTTACTTAAATTCTTATATATATATATAAGAATATCGATATAAAGATTTATAAGTACACAAAGTTGCTAGGTTATGTTTTGATGTTTTGAAATTCTCAACAAATTGTGGCATTGACATTTATTATTTGTCAGATGACGTTCAGAACTGTATCAATATCCCAAAATTATGGTGCAAAATAATATCAGTATATATATTACTTTTCATTTAAATGTTATTCAGAGGAAAATAAGTATTATATCCAAATAAAGGGATCCAAATTAAATGAGTTCTAAGGAAGTTAATATTTGAGTTCATATCAATATCAAACTATAGCTAATCGCTTCGAATGACGTGACAAAACCAAAACAAATGCTCTGTTGTCCATCAAATGTCAAAAACATACGGTCGATAATAAATTGACGTATTACAAATCGATTAATATTTTGCTTCGCAGATTGATAGTAGACTCTCTCGCTGCCGAAGTGGAAAAGTGCAGTTTAATGTGTTAAAAACGTTAAATTTTCCGAAATGGAGGAAAAGAAATCAATTCTGCATGAATTGTATGTGTTTTCGGAATGGAAACCAGAACCAGAATACACTGTAAGTCTTAAAATATATTTTGGTACATGTTTTTCTATTTTACAAACCATATAATTCACTTTTAGCCCTAGTGTACCGTTAAAAATTTGAGAATTTATTCTTATAATTATTTCACTTATTCCAGCAAAAATCTGATAGTATTCTTCCAGAAAATATATCGGCTATTTGGCGATGGATGAACTTTCTCGGGCCCAAAAAAAGCCTTATCGACGGGGTAACAACGTAAGTAGAATTCACTGAATAAGATAGCAGTTTATATTTTGACCAAAATAATCTCACAAACATTTACATTGTTTAGGCATTTAGAAAAACAACAGAAATGGCATATTGCTCTGGGTGATGAGGGTAAAGTAATTGCTGTATTAACTGACAATATACTGGAGATCAGAACTAAGAGATCAGATTATGCCACTATTGCTGCTAGAACAACAGGTAATTATTTATTATTAAATCTCGTTATAATTTGATCCAATAGTATTGTTTGTGTTTAGTATTAAATTAAAATTTAATAACTATCCACATATTAACCTCATACAGGGTAATTAAATAATTATCTGATATGTTTTGTCAAAATAAATAGTTTATACTAATCACAAAAATAACTTTCCCATAACTATAAGTTTAATAATGAAAGCAATGACTTCCATGGTGTTTCGAGGAAATTTGTGTTGATCTTCCTCAACTAAAGATCCACATACAACAGTCATGGTAGCTCTACCATCTTGTAGAGAACTTTGCAACATATAAGTATGGTCATAATTTCCTGAACACGTTTTAGTGAGCCGTGTTGCCTATCCTCAGTGGCGCAAATTGGTGTGGAGTCCAGATTGTTCGTTTGTAGTACTGGCTTACGGTAATGGAGTGGTCAGCTTCTTTGATCTTACAGCTTCAAACCTGTTCAACATTCCAATTGTGAGTATTATTTATTTTGTAAATTCGCCAGTCTTCTGGGCACTCTACCCCCTGACAGTGTCGGGGACGAGTTTTTTGACACCCTTAAAAGCTTAAAATATTTTTTGTTTGTTTATTTATTTAGTTTGTAAATAGTAGTTTTTAATTAATTTAATAATTATCTGTATAATGTGTTTTTAATTGTAAATTGAATAAATAAATGTTTTATTTTGTAATAAAAGAATAGATTGATTTATACAGAAAAATATTTCACGCACTAAACCTTAGTATTAGTAGTAGTAGTATTTAGTTTCTGCATTTTTTATTTATTTCTGATATTTGATTGATTTTGTACCATGACAATACTTAGTTACATAGTATACTTGTGTTGTAGGATTGCTCAAGACCTGGTGGCATGGAATGCACAGATAACACTCATGCAGTTGCCAACATAATATTTATGCCTCTGAGAGTCAAAGATACGAAATGGTAATATATAGACTTTTGGCTTTACATTATTGTATTTCCCCATAATCCACAAATATCCTTTCTCCATACCACACACTCTTAATTCGCGCTGGTTAGTGTTTTTGTGGTCCACTTTACCTCTATCTCCCATCAATACATGGCTTGTCCTTACTGACTGATAATTTACCTAACATATCACAACATGGTACATTATAGAGCCTAAACTGAGGCTAAAAACTTAAAATGTTGGCAGTAGAATAAAGGATAAACATTTGTACTTTTCAAAGCTTGCAAACATGAAACATCGGTTCTGATTCGAAAAATCTAGTACATTCTACCCATGCAAGGTTGGGGCGATCTGCTGGCCACTCCGTATACAAAATTAACATCGTCTTTTACCTAAAGACCTTATAAAAATGTGTATATTCAGGAACTGGGAAGTGCTGGTGGTGACATACGATGGTAAGCTTCGTGGCTACCTAGTGTCGCAGACGGACGGCTGCAAACTGCATCATTCATATCGGTTCGCGGGCGGAGTAGCCGCCATCAAGTACTGCGAGCCACATTCTACTTTGTATGTTGCGGGTGTACCTAGGGGTTCCGCTAAAGTAAGTGGAACTCAAACTCAAAATAACATTTACTCAAGACCAAATTTACCTGATTCTCTTTGAATGTTGACAATAAAGACAGTTTTTATTGGGAAGAAGAAGCAGAGCAACAAAAAACTCCCCAACAGAGCTGAATGTTTCTGTTTCTGGTGTATAAGGAAACACTGTTCTATCAATATTTTTTCCATTTGTATTTGATGGTTGGTCATCTCTGTTGAACCATAGTAATGTCTGCTCTATCATTCCTAAAAATCAATGTCTTCTTTTTGTATTTTTTTTAGCTTATTTCAAGCTAAGATTTTTAAATTTATGATTATGAAAGAAAAAAAAAAAAAAAAAAGAAAAAAAAAGAGCGTCTGGAGTACCGATCCAGAAGACGCGGGTTCGAGTCCCGCCTGAGGTTGAATTTTTCTTTCATAATCAAAAATTTATCAATGTCTTACTTCAAAGATTTACTGGGAACTTGTTGCTTATTGAGATATTATCTCACTAGGACCCGACATCTTCCCTGAGCGCGGGCATCACGGCGTGGCGTATACTGAACGAGGAGCCGTTCTACAAGCTGTCGGTAGTGTCGGACGAACTGGAGGCCCACGCCAACGAACGCTTCAAGCTGTACATACCATTCGGGTACTCCAACAACTTGGTGAGTTCGTAAATAGAGCAAAGTTAAGGAGAAAACAGTATTGTTTGTAATACTTGGTATAAATAATAAATAAATAATATGAAATTAAAATATTTAGACTAGTAGAAAAAACACTTCTATCTCCTTAACATGTGAAACATAGAATATCACAATAGAATAAGTTAAGGGTTTTATTTACGTGATTCCAATAATAGTTATGCCACAACAAATATGCTTAAAATTGCCAAGGACGGAATTGGGTTACGTAGTGAATCACCTCCAACTAAGTCCTCTGTAACTGCTTACAGACTGACCCACAGAACTGGCCAAAATAAAGCGTATAGCAGTCATCAGTTAATATCATTTTCTAATTAGGGTTTCCTTTCATGAAAGACTAGAATTCATTAATTTGGCAAACATTTGAGAGCCTAGTCCTCTACATATTTCATATTTTTTATTCAGGCCTTTATAGTGCAAATGGAGCTGTCTCCAGATGGTAGCAAGCTGGTCTGTCTCCATTATAATGGTGACGTGTCAGTGTGGCGGCTGCCACTCCTCAAGCTGGTACAACGGTGGCCGTTGAACACTCAGCCGCATTTCGACCTGCGCAACCCCCTCGCGGGGGATGAGAAGCCGGGGAAGAAAGACCTGGCTGTGTTTTACCCTGCCGACATTAACTGGTGGAGCAATGAGGTCAGATAAATAAGGTTGCTTTTTATTATAATAGTGGCTTCGTAAAAGGTCACGTGTGCAGTAGGTGGTGCACACGTGAACTGACTGACTGACTCGTAACCGGGCATGCATGACTAAATGTATGTAATAATGTGGGCGAGGCAGTGGTATGGAGGGATCGTAGCGCGTGGCGTTCTGTAGTTTCTGCCTACCCCCATAGGAAAAGAGTATTTATGCGATTCATTATGGATATTAATGTATTCCAAAAGTCTTATTTGTTGATTTCGCGGAGAATGAGTACAATATCTAAGATGATTATGCACAGATGTTAGTAAACTGGTCAACCAACTAATTTAGATAATATTTAATTTTTATAGTTTGTTTCCTTGAGGATTAAGTTCGTAATGAACGTATTTTATTATTTACTATTCTTGGTAAATTACATTTCTATTAATAACATATGCTACGTCGTCTGTATAAGCTACATCGTTCTTGTTTCACAGGAGATCATAGTATCCCGATTCAGCGGTGCAGTTACAATTTGCGATATTGAAACAATGGCCAACATCCTTGGGAAGAAGCCAGAGTTCTTCCAGGGGTCGCCACAGGTCAGTATAGTCTTAATTTTGATGAAATACGCTGAAATAGTTTGTATATTGGTAAAAGATGATATCATTACTGATATACGTCGTCGTTAGTGTAATACTCGTTGAAGATATTTAATTGTGAAGTTAAATTTCTCGAGCTGTTGCAATCCAGGGATTTAACTTAGGTTTCTAAAATGACCTGTCTATATAAGTTTAATAATGTAAGTGTGTTGCCGCCGTTCAATAAACAGAAACTTCTTTTGGAGGTAGGGCATAGCGAGATTCCTCGCTCAAATTGAGCTGCCCGACTGGGGAAGTACCTCCGCCTTACGGAATACAGAAGTGAATCGACAATAGTTGTATGTCTGTGAGTGAGTAAGGTTACCAGAGCTCGGTGGGGGAGTGACAATTCTGACAGCATGGGCATTCCGTTTGTTGTCAGTTTAGTAATTCCCTCTTTTAAGAAACTAAATCGGTTTCTGCTGGGGTTGGCAACGCGTTTGCAAGCCTTCTGGTGTTGTAAATGTCCATGAGCGGTGGTGATCACTTACCATCAGGTGAGCCGCCTGCTCGTTTGCCCCCTTATCACAATAAAAAAAAGATATGTTAAAATCGATCCATCAGTAATCGAATATTCAGTTCATTAACAATAGTATAAGATATTCTCTCTTTATTGCTAAGCTATTACACAGTATTTATTGCGGCATTAGTCGCGTTTTCGTATTCTAAAGTTTATTGATTAAAGCCAAATGAACCTAAAATGTAAATGGATTACAATAGTAGATTATTACTGGAATAGCTGTTCCGTATGTTTGCAATTTATAAAATATATTTGTTGAAATAAAACACCTTTATATGGATTTTATCGCGGTATTATTGAATCCCAACGTTTACCGGATCCTTGGTTACGAGCAGAATGATAGACTGTTGTACGTAAAAAGTGGTTTTATTTCAACGTAAATATATGCTTTTGTAACAGATAACGTGCGCACACGCCGGAACGTTTATGGTGTTGGAGTGTGAGAGCAACGTGCTGCCTGCTAAGAAGTCACGTAGCGACGAGAGTGTGAGTATTTATCAATATTATTGTGCAGTTGTGTTTAGAAAAACGAAAAAAAAAAAGAAAAAACGAAATGTATATCAGCCTATTTCCGTCCACTGCTTAATGTAGGCCTTCCCCAAAGAGCGCCAACCATCCCGGTTGAACGAAATAATTGTTGAAAAAGAGATAATAAAGTACAACCTTTTTAGGTCCAAAGATATCAAAAACCTTATGATTTGTGTAGAGATTAAGTTCGGCTTCTCCACCACGAGTCACGGGTTTGATCTCTGCCCGGAACAAATATAGCCACATTTTTTGGTAGTTTGTAATTTTGTTTGCAACGTTAAAAAGCATTTTTTGGGGTCAAGTCTTTATAGTGTACATTCAAAGTTCGCTGGCATTTTTCTGATTCTTGCTTGCTCACTAAAGTTCTTTGACCTACACCGAACTTAGGACCTAAGGTCAACAGTGGGACTTGCAACCATTACTGACGACTCGGTGGCGCAGTGGCTGAGCGATCGGCTTGTGCGGTACGGGTTGCGGGTTCGATCCCCGCACGGAGCAAATATTTGTACGTTCTACAGGTAGTCTTTCCGGGTCTGGGCGTTTGTGTATGTGAAAATTTGTGTTTGTAAACGCACCCACGACACAGGAGAAAATCCTAGTGTGGGGCAACGTTTTTTTTTAAAAAAAAAAAGAAAGAAAATAGAAAAAGTTTTGCTCAACATCATAACTTATACCATAGATGGAGGTAGTCCGAGCTGAGGCCGATACAGAAGACACAATGCTGGAGCTGGCCAAGGAGCTGTTGAAGACAGTGCTGTACGCGATCACGGACATCGAGACGTTCCAGCCGAAGCCGCGCCGCATCACCGTGGTGTCGCGCGTGTACCGCCTGCTCGGCCTCAAGAGCACCACACCCACTGAGCTCTTCTCCAGGAAGGTCAGCTCTATTATTCCTCATCATTTGATGGATATTGGTTTTTGTTGAGCACTTGGCTTCAAAGGCGTAGCCAGAATTCTATATAGACAGTTGCTATAAAGAAAGAAAAAAAAAGCTCATCCCACATAAATTACCAAAAAAAAAAAAAAAAAATAGAGAAATCCCGATATAAGTTTCAGATTTAAAAGTGGGGTGACCTTTTTTATTTTTAGATCTAGCACCCTCGATCACCTAGCTACGCCACTAATTCCGATCGTTGGTGAGATAATTTTTACGAATTCAATAAAAAGTTTGTTAATCGTCTTGAATCGGTACCCAAGATCCTGGGGTGGACACCACCCAGCCCCTCCCTATCTATATATATATGCACATCGGTCAACAATAAATGCTGATCGCTCTTCGCATCGATCTCGGAGGGGTAGCTGCCCACCTTTTTGTTGTATTAAACTATACTACTAAAATGTTTATTACAATAGTATTAGTTCGTTAAAATAGGTATTTATTAAAAAAATAGTAAAAAGTCCTGTACATTTTCGAAAACAGCTTGGTCTAGACCGGAGTAAATCAGTGTGTAATAATATTAATAATAATTCTAAAGCTGTATTCGAACATAGATACTTTACTTCATAGATCGAAAGCGGCAATTACAACGAGGCGCTGGCTCTAGCGGACACGTTCGGGCTGGACAGCGACCTGGTGTACCAGCAGCAGTGGCGCAAGAACCCTGTCTCCACTGACGCCATACAGAAGTACTTGGTGAGTAGACAGTTTTGATCTACCCTCTGTACTAACCTCGCATTGAAACGTGTCAAATGTGATTAATGGAGTAAGTTGACCTTTAAGCAATTATCGACTTAATGTTCTTTAAGTTAAGGTTGAAAATTGTAAAATAACAAGATGTTTTTTTTAAACTGTCTATTCACTGTCACAATATTAAGCAGTATTCATTACTTAATGACCGTGACAGATATAAGGCCTTTCAATATAAACTTATCTTTATAGAGCAAAGTGTCCAAGAAGATATGGGCAGTTCACCAGTGTGTAGACAGGCTGCCGGAGACTCTGCCGGCCGCCAAAGAACTTCTGCAGTTCGGACTAGAACTTACCAATGAAACTATAATGGACGGTAAGAAGACCTATTATGACATACAAGCAAGTTTAAAAAATAGTAGAAATTTACAATTGAATACGTCAAGGTTTATAAGAATTATTTTATTAGACTTAGATTTTTATAATTCTTATAAGTATTAATATCTATTAAAGTCTGATGGGATCACCTCAGCGGCATAAAAGCCTTTCTTTATAAGTCTGTCGGTCTTGTGTGCATCTGCATTTTTAATATGAAAGCATTTTAAACTGAGTCATAGATGTTTCTTTGGATAATTTGTATGAATTTACAAATGTAGAGTATCAACCACTATCCTCACTTACGATCAGGTGAAATTGTGGTCAAACGCTGACCTATAAACGATAAAAAAATCCTAGTATCCGTAATAAAAGCCGCGGATCTACATATATACCACTGTGTATATATATAATGTCATAATTATTTATTATTATTTATTTATTATTTGTTTCTTTATTATAATAGCATATATTCTGTGCAGAAATAAACAAAGAGCAAATAGACCCGCTGGTCGACACGGACGACATAACGCTGGAGCACCTGAACGCGTACACCAGCGAACTGCTGCGGTGTAGACACGTCATGCTGTTCTACAAGGAGAGGCTCAAGCTGTACGAGGTAACGGCTTCTTTATATAGCGTCCTCTGTGATTGATCGTCAATTTGCCTGATAGGAAACCTGTAAGGTGCCTCGATCTTTAAAAAATTTCACCCTTTGAAGTATATAAAGGATGGAGCACAGTAACACTAGATAATTAAATAGATACACCCCTATTGCAAAAGGAAAAATACTTGCTCTATTATGGTAAAACATAAGAAAAAGATGCATATATTTTGAATCGGAATTCTTCATTTCTATTTCTTCAACACGTATTTAATTTAATATGACCTTTACAACACGTGCAAGGCGCGTAGTTATATATTCATATTGGTATTTTTCTTTAGTTTAAGACCTAGGCTTTTGTCGGTGGAGTAGTACCTACAATTTTCTTCCTTTTGCATTTCTTCTCTCCTTTCTGTACTGCCTAATTGCTCAAGTGTTTGCAAGCGCGATTACCAAGCGTTATGTCCTGTATTCCCACGGGACGAACGGCGGGTCGAATCTGTGTTATTTTTGATCTCATAATGCTGGCCGTTTCTTACTTTTTCATCTTCTTCCCCTATTTAAATTTATCAACTTCTAAACTTTTCCCAGTCAATATTACGTTGCGAGAAATCCACTTACATCAAAGACGAGTACGACAGACTGCGTAGCAACAGCGTAGTGCACAGCGCTATGGAGATCGCGAGGGAAGGTCGCGTAGAGGCTCTCACGTGCCTGTGGCCTCACATCAAGACCACTGTGATGCAGCTGGTGGTGCTGGAGAAGCTCCCCGAGACCATCAACCCGCTGGAGTACCAGCACCTGCTGCCCACGAAGCACCCCTTCGAGTGGTTCGATAAGCGATCGCCGGTGAAAGTGCCCCCTTGTATACCGGAGGATGATTGGTGCAGGAAGTATATTTTCATGTAAGTAATTTGATTTCTTAGCCGTATTTGTAGTTTTGGAATTCAAATGATATATTCGGAAGATTGTTTTTTGTTTTGGAAGAAATAGATCAATTGATTAGCTGAAAATTAGGTCGTCGATGGTTAATTATTTTAATACTAAGTAGGTTTATTAAGTAACATCATGATATTTTGATATTTGATATTAACTCAAATATTGTCCTATAGTGTTACATTGACTCGCATAAAAAGCACACACACCTCAAAGGCATATGTCGTTCTAAAAAAGTTTGAATGTCCCAGGTCTATATGGAGCTCAAATTGGTCGGAAGACTCGACCCCTGAGATCGAAACTGCTGGAGAAATACCATCAGCCACGGACGACATACCAAAGTGGTACGACAAGAGAGCGAGAGAGATAGAAGAACGCAGTGGCCTCGTGTCGCACGCACTCACACTGGTCACCCTCGCGACTATAGGAGGCGGGGTTGAGGGGCTGGATGACATCATGTTCCATCTTCTAACTCTAGATACCCTGATATATGACATAAACATAGAGAGGGTGACTTTAGATCAGGTCCAGAAGATGTCCATATTGGAGACTTGCACCATGCTTATGAAGGTGGTAAGTTGATTGAACGTCTGTTGCCAAAATATATGTTACGAATACTGTATAAGGTCGAATATTGGTTGGAATTGATGTTCGTAAATGTAAGAAAGCACAGCTTATTTTTAAAATTACTTAAGTTAAGCGTAGGTTCAACAGTGGACTTGTCAAATTAGCCAAAGTGTTGCAATTGACGACCTCTGTGGTCTAGTGGTTCGAGTACCGGACTGCTGATCACGGGGTCGTGGGTTTGATTCCCACGGGGCACAAATATTTATGTGATGAATATAAGTTTGTGTTCGTCTGGGTGTTTCCTATGTGTTATAAGTATGTATTTACAAAAAAAATATATAAGTATTATATCCATTGTCTAGTACCCATGGTACAAGCTCTGCTTAGTTTGGGACTAGATGGTGCTGTGTAAAATGTCGCAGAATATTTATTTATTTATTAATTTTAAATAACTGTAGCAAATTTGTTCTTTATTCACTATAGTATATATTGCGTGTATTATTCGCAGTCCACGCCATTAACATTCGTGTCAGACCTGAAGCAGTTCGTGATACCGTTCCTGAAGCGCTGCGAGAAGTTGTCGAAGCGCAGCGACGCGTGCATCACCGGCCTCATCGACTACCTCGAGAGTATCAGCATTGAGGACCTGTCTTCTATATTACTGGTAAGTTATCATCAATATATCAACCGTTAGACGTCCACTGCTGGATATAAGTCTACCCCAAGGATCGCCAGGATGGCCGCCCGCATCCAGCGGATTCCAGCGACCTTTATCAGGTCGTCAGTCCACCTTGCCGGGGGCCTACCCACGCTGCGTCTTACAGGTGAGTTTTACGGGTACTTATTTTGAACAAGAAGAGTATTTTAACATCGATATAGAGTAGAGTTACTTGTCGCTATTTGAAGATTAGTTTGTTAGTGAGGTTTATTTGATATCGCTTTAGTGGTAAGGGACGTGTTGTCGGGATGTTGTATAAATAAAAGTTCGACTCACGTAAATTTGTATATTATAATCCCAGCACCTTACTCACTAATTAAAAAAGCGTTATAGCACAAGCACAATCACAATCACACAAGCACTGTTAGTTTGGTTAGTACTAAATCTATACAAGTTAGTTAGTTAGATAGTTACCAATTAGACAGACAAAAGCAATATCACTGTAATGTAAACATAGAATAAAGATCGCGACAATATGTCGTATGAGCAAGCTGCGTGCGCTCCGCGTCGTAGGTCAATCTGCACTGGTCGGTTGACCGTTGGAAACCGCGCGTAGGCGGGCGAGCGGCGAATCAAATTCCTAGAATTGTGAAGTTCCAGGAAATACAATGCCTATAAACCAGTGGTGACGGATGAGTCGATTGTCAGGTCGATAATTTTATTGATAATCGATATCGATCACTGGTAATTTAAATTGTTGTTTTATGTTATTTTATGTGAATAAGGATTGTGTAATGTATTATATGAATATATATATATGTTTAATAAATATAAATATATGTAGGAAAGTAGCCTACACCACCCCCCTCCAGAGACCGTCAGGGGCGATAAGAATCAGGGAACCTCACGCGACGACCAGAGCGGGTAACATAATCTTGTTGTACTTCCGGTGGGAGTTCCTCATTCGGTGAAGACAATATGAAGGCAGGTTTGAGGCGGTTGATGGACACTGTATTTTCCTTGTTATTAATTAAAATTTTAAATACTTTATCTCCCCTCGAAATAACTTTGTGTGGCCCAGAATATGCAGGTTGAAGAGCACCCCGTAAAGCGTCTTCTCGGAGGAAGACATGATCACAGGTCTCAAGTTCCTTGTAAATGAAAACTTTGGGCTTACAATGTCGGGAAGCTGGTGTGGGCCGCAACTTTTCAGCAATGTTCCTTAGTCTAGCGGTAAATTCGGAGACGTCTGTAGTGCCGGTAGTGGTAGGTTCAAAGAACTCTCCGGGCAACCTTAGTGGCTCTCCATACACTAGTTCTGCTGATGAGGTTTGTAAGTCCTCTTTAAAGGCAGTTCTTACACCTAATAAGACCCATGGCAATGACTCAGTCCACTTATCATTTGCATGGCATACGATTGCAGCTTTAAGTTGACGATGAAAACGTTCAACTAGGCCGTTACATGGAGGATGATATGCTGTTGTCCGCTTGTGCTCGAATCCGGCAATTTTGGACAGACATTGAAATAAAGCCGATTCAAACTGACGGCCGCGGTCTGTTACGATATCTGTCGGACAACAAGGCTTTAGCGACAGTTTCTGCCGTGATATCTGCTATCGGTACTACTTCGGGCCAGCGAGTAAATCGGTCAACAGCAGTTAAGAAATACCGATAACCTTGCGAAAGTGGGAGAGGTCCCACAAGGTCTATGTGGACCAGCTTGAAACGTGCGCGTGGTAAGTTATAGGTGCCAAGGGGGGAAGTCACGTGACGATTGACTTTTGCCCGCTGACACGATATGCAAGCACGCGCCCATTCTCTGCAATCCTTGCGTACGCCTGGCCAAGCGAATCGCTCGGCAACTAATATGGCTAACGCGTTGGTACCAGGATGGCTGAGGGAATGTAGGCTATCAAACACCTGCTTCCGTAAGCATTTGGTTACATAAGGCCTGGAAGTTGGCGTACTGACGTCGCAGTACAATGGGATCCTACTTCCAGGGACGTAAAGTTTCTTAAACTTCAGGGAAGAGTCTCCACTCAGAAGTTTATCTAATTCTGGGTCAGAAGTTTGAACCTGAGCCAGGTTTTCGAGGCTGATTGGATCTTCCAGTTCTTCAATGCGGGACAGAGTGTCAGCAACTATATTATCCTTGCCGGATATGTGGCGGATGTCTGTGGTGAACTGGGAGATAAAATCAAGGTGTCGATACTGTCTAGGCGAACAGTTGTTCTTCCTTTCATGGAATGCAAAACTGATTGGCTTATGGTCAGTATAAACTATAAAATGCCTTGCTTCCAGCATATGCCGGAAATATTTAATTGCCTCATAAATAGCGAGCAGCTCCCTGTCGTAAGGCGAGTATTTGGTCTGAGAAGGGCTTAGTTTTCTTGAAAAGAATGCTAAAGGTTGCCAAATGTCGTCTTGGAGTTGTTGAAGTACTGCTCCAATGGCTTTATCTGAGGCATCGGTAACAACAGCAAGTTTAGCGGTGCAGTTAGGGTGGGTCAACAACGTTGCATTAGAGAGGCTTTCTTTGCAAGCTTCGAACGCTGCTAGGGTCTCTCCTGATAAATTAATTGGCTGGGTACCTTTAAGGGATCCTTTTAAGAGAGCGTGCAATGGAGCTTGAATTTGAGCTGCTTGAGGAATGAATCTCCTATAAAAATTAAGCATTCCTAAGAAACCTCTCAGTTGACGGACATTTGTTGGAGCAGGGAATTGTTTTACCGCCTGCACCTTTGAGTCTAAGGGCTTGGAGCCACTTTCAGAGATGCTGTATCCTAAAAAAGTTACTTCTTGAGCTCCAAGATAAGCATACCGTACTCCTTTAACCTCTTAAAAATCTCGCGTAGGTGCTGTTCGTGCTCTAATTCGCTCCTAGAAAAAATTAAAAAATCGTCGAGATAGCAGTACACGAAGTCGAGCCCTCTGGTAATCTCGTCCACAAAACGTTGAAACGTTTGACCTGCGTTTCTAAGACCAAAGGTCATAAAAGGAAATTCGTAAAGGCCAAACGGGGTTGTGATAGCGGTTTTAGGAATATCCTCAGGGTTGACAGGTATCTGATTGTAGGCTTTTTCTAGGTCTAAAGTGCTAAAGACATCCAGCTATACTATGGGTAAAGTCATGGATATGTTTAATCGGATACCTGTCAGGCACTGTACGAGCATTCAACTTACGGTAGTCCCCACATGGACGCCAGCCGTTGTTTTTCTTCGGAGCCAGATGTAAGGGTGACGACCATGGACTTTCTGATGGTCGAGCTGTGCCGATAGTCAGCATAGACCGGAATTCCTTTTCAGCAACCTTAAGTTTGTCTGGAGCTAAACGACGGGGAGGTGAGCAAACTGGAGGGCCAGGTGTCGTGCGTATGTGGTGGACTGTTTGGTGTGGTGTTGTGTGATGTTTACCAGCTGGTCGTGTGATTTCGGGGAACTCATTCAATACCTTATGATACCGAGTCTCACCCGTCACCACTTTGACAGAAAAAATATTATTACAATCAGGTAGAGTAGCAATAGCTGTGATAGAAGTTAAATTGTCTATCAGGCGTTTGTTACGGCAATCGACAACAAGGTTGAAAAAATTTAAAAAATCTACACCAATGATAGGTTTTGTTACATCAGCTACTACAAAACGCCATTGAAAAGTTCTACGTAAACCAAAATCTAAATCTAAACTTATACAACCATACGTAGCGATGGTGGAACCATTTGCAGCACACAACTCGTAGTCAGCCCGAGCACGACGATCGTGAGTCGCTGACCGTGGGAATACACAGAGGTCGCTTCCAGTATCGACCAGGAACTGCGTCTTCGAAGATCGGTCAGTGACGAAGAGGCGACCAGTAGCAGCTAAAGGGCAATCGTCAGTCGCCATTACAGACCGCCCTTGGAGTTTTCCGACTTGTAATCGCAGGGGGAAATACATTTGTTGGCTTTGTCTCCGAACTTATTATGGTACCAGCATTGTGGGAACTTCCTATAGTTCGAGTCAGAGCGCTGCCTTGATGTGTCGCGAGTGCTTTTGGAGTGGGAGCGAGACCTGCTGTTCCGATCTGATGTCAACTTCTGAAACTGTCTTCTTAGTTCGGCCACCTCCTTAGTTAGATCGTTTAGAACAGAACTAGGGAAGGTGTTGGTATTTACAGCAGCGATCTTTGGAGTAGAAGAAGCGAGGTCATTCACTCTATCGGCTAAATCAGCTAGGTCCTCTAGTGACGCTGCACCTGGTTGGCCTGCGAGCACCGTCTGAACGCCATGCGGAAGACGACTTGTCCAAATGGTTTTAAGAAAATCATCAGGCACGTCCACGCCTGCAAGACTTTTGAGGTGACGAAGAAATTGAGATGGCTTGCGATCGCCAAGTTCTTCATGCATCAATAACTGCTTGATTTTTTTTTCGTTGGACGCGCTGAGTCTTTTGATTAACTCCGTCTTAAGCTTCTCGTATCTGTTGGTCGCTGGCGGGCTTATAATTATGTCCTTGATCTCTCTAGAGTGTTGCTGGTCAAGGTGCCCTATCACGTAATTATATTTCGTGACATCGTTTGTGATACCAGCGATGGCAAATTGACCCTCGACTTGGGCGAACCAAATCTCAGGCTCCTCTGCCCAGAACGGTGGCACTCTAACGCCGACCTTAAAAACGTTGCTCGGTTTTATCGACAAAGTCGCATCACTAGTGCCGGCCACACTTTGTGCATCTTTATATAAGTCCTTATCCATGTTCAAATACGGGGTCACCAGTTTAGTGGTAAGGGACGTGTTGTCGGGATGTTGTATAAATAAAAGTTCGACTCACGTAAATTTGTATATTATAATCCCAGCACCTTACTCACTAATTAAAAAAGCGTTATAGCACAAGCACAATCACAATCACACAAGCACTGTTAGTTTGGTTAGTACTAAATCTATACAAGTTAGTTAGTTAGTTAGTTACCAATTAGACAGACAAAAGCAATATCACTGTAATGTAAACATAGAATAAAGATCGCGACAATATGTCGTATGAGCAAGCTGCGTGCGCTCCGCGTCGTAGGTCAATCTGCACTGGTCGGTTGACCGTTGGAAACCGCGCGTAGGCGGGCGAGCGGCGAATCAAATTCCTAGAATTGTGAAATTCCAGGAAATACAATGCCTATAAACCAGTGGTGACGGATGAGTCGATTGTCAGGTCGATAATTTTATTGATAATCGATATCGATCACTGGTAATTTAAATTGTTGTTTTATGTTATTTTATGTGAATAAGGATTGTGTAATGTATTATATGAATATATATATATGTTTAATAAATATAAATATATGTAGGAAAGTAGCCTACATCGCTAATAAGCTACTCTATTCTCTACTCAAGAAGTATGAGTCAGCTCATTAGTGTCATATTTTATCGTTTTTTAAGCGTGAAAATATTATAAACTAAAATTTATTGAAACTCAAGCCCAAATAAAAGTTTTGGCTATCGGATTTTTCCACTGTTCCAAAATATATATTAAAATACTAACTTAAAATTGTTCGTAACGCCCTAACTCACGCCGTTTGTGGCACTCCGCCACGCGCTACGCTCCTTGCGTATCAGTTTTGCTTCGTCCACATATGAATGTGAGAAGTATGAACTTCTTAATGTAATGTATGCGCGCCGGTTACAAGTACAACATAACATACTGTACTCTCTAATCTGTATTTGTAACATAAACTCTTCTCTTATATGAAGGTGCTACAATCGCCCAGCGAGTTCGAGCTGGACGTGCGAACTCACCTGGAGCTGGTAGAACGTTGTCTGTTCGCACACACCGGTACCGAGCAGCTTGACAAAGCGTGTGACTTACTCGACACTTTACTGAAAGAAACGTAAGCATAAATAAAAAACAAAATCATTCATACCCTGAAGGCTTAGGAAGGTGTACTTATGTATACCGACATTTCGCCGTTTTAGGCCTACTTTTATAATAGGGGGCGAACCTATTGCGACCGGGCACGAATCCAAACTCCGAGCTGCTACTGAGAATTTTATTGAAAAACCCAATAACACTTGGCAATCGCACTATCGACTACTAGACCAATGAGGCATAAAACCTCTTGGCTACAGCTGCCTTACAGTCACATATTGATAACATCCATTTGTAAGTTTAAGTTTAAAATCAAAACTAATATAATTATTTGAAGAAGATAAGGAGAGGTCGTCAACATAAGTGCAAGTTTTATCCAACGTTGTATATAAATATTACCATTATCTATTCTCAGACTCACCACTTATTTATATCCGCCTCTACTCTTAAATGGATATAAGTATGAAATGCGGACTATTCATTATGATGTTAAGCATAAAGTATGGCCCATTGTAATTATACGTATGTGATGAAATCTATTATATTGATCAACCTTACCATATCAGCCGATGGACGGCTATAGGCCTCTCCCAGGGTTTGCCACGACGACCGGCCCTGCCCCATCCGCATCTAGTGGATCTTAGTGACCTCTGCCAGGATGTCGATCCACCTTGATGGGTGTATACGTCGCCACTCGAGAAATTTCGAGAACCTTTGAATGATCGAATTTCGTATTTATTATTTTCTATTCTTTTGTAGTGACGGCAGCATAAGCGGCAGCGAGTTAGTTCGTCGCGTGACTGAAGTGGAGCGCCTGGTATCTGCCAGTAACCGCCTCGCTTGGCGCGGTGTTAAGGTCCCACCAAAAGACCTGAGGGAAATGAAGGACGATCCACAGCACGCGTATAACTTACTCACTAAAGTATCTAGAACCCTCGCTTTGGGGTAAGTTCAGTTTTTTTCTTCGTTGTGATTTTGAATAACTGACGTTTTTGTAATCCGTACCGTGACGTTTCGAAGTGCTAGATTAGCAGTAGCAGCAGGTTTAAGAAGTATTTTAATGGCTGGTCAACTTCTTCCTCAGTTTGTCCAAAACCATGTAGGTAAAGAATATTACGAGGTACTTGTAAATATATTGTATAATATAATTATTTGTACAGTCAACAATTCAAGAGCTGCACTATGTTTGTCGTTGCACCTTTACTAACAAGAAATCTGAATAAAAGTTTCACTAATTTAACCCATGCAAAATTTTAGTATAATTAAGTACACAACACTAACATTGGCTGAAATTGTAAATAACACTTTAACAAAGTCTAATTTTGTAACAATGCTTTTGTTCTTGTAATGTAAATAGATGACTTTATTAACGACTAACCGCGCAACAACTATCGTCACCCATGTTGTTTGGAGATCTTGTAAATAATGACGTGTTTGACAGAGCGCCTTTTCGCGTGACGCGTTACGTCCGTCCAGATAAAGTACCAGCTAAAAATGCAACACCAATACCTAACCTCAAACCGCCGCCGGTCAGGTAAGTCGTCAGCAGCCGGTGCAAAGGTACTCGACGTACAGACACACTTGTGACACGTGGTCATATGAAAGTTCGCCGCACAATGGTCAAAACGGATAACTATAGAACACGTCCATCTGTCATTACACTAACCCAGGGGTTCCCAATCTTTTTCAGCTCGCGGCGCATTCACCTATTTAGAATTTTGCCACGGCTTCCTACTCTGGTTAGCTATTTGAAAAAGATTCAGTAGAAAGAAATAGGCGTATATAATGATATCTAATCATAATCTACTCACGGCGTGGCGGCGCCCCTCTTTACTTTCTATGGCGCACCAAGGTGCCGCGGCGCACACTTTGGGAACCCCTGCACTAACCAATCACCACATACAATCTTAGGCCTCCCCCACATTGGGCGTGCGCGTTTCCGGAGCGTGTGAACTACACGACCTGTCGCGGGGGTAGCAGACGGGATCCCGAGCGGCGTTCACATCGTTCATACGCTCGAGGAACGCGCTAGCCCAATGTGGGAAGGCCATAATGAGAAGTCATGCATCACGACAGTACTGAGCTGGACTTTTGACCGCATATGATTCGACTCTATGTGTGTGCCTGTTGGTCGAATTGCATATTCGATATAATGACCAATGACCACGTGATATATTATGCGTAATACAACGTGTTACAAGTCTGTTGCCGTTCTGAAACACAGTATTTATTTTGCATGAAATGGGTAACAATAGATGTTGATTAAATATATTTTTTTTCATTTTTTGTTTAACTATAAATGTTCTGTTAAATTTCTTCATGTTAAGTAGTTAGTGCATATACTTATTGTGTCTATGCGCATTATTATTGTGTATTTAAATGTAGTACCGATAACTTAAATATGATTTTAATGGCTATTTATTGTAAAATATCAATATTATGAATGAATGTTTCCGTATCTGTACTAACACTACACTCACTAGAATATTTATAAAACGTGTTGGTTTGTTTTAAGTATTACGTACCGTAAATTTTAAAAAGCACGATAAAATATATAGAAAAACTCAAGTCACTGAAATAAAAACCGAATTCAACTGCTAAATTATATTTCAACCTCATCGCATACAAAGGGACATAAATAAGGAGTGTTATTATCAATGAAATTAATGAATGTTTGCCATATTTGAGATGTAGGGTCACAGTACGGTCGTTTGAAAATTGGTGTTCAGTTGAAGTTCAAGGATAACGATATCCGTAATCATGGGATCTCGTGTTTGTTGCACGATACTTGTTCTTGGGACTATTTATTGCTAGTTAGTGCTAGCTTATTTAATGTTTTTTTATATACGCATTGGACATATAAATATTATAATTGCCTTTTGCTATGACTTTAAGCTTTAAGACATACCTTAAAAAAATCTTCCCTTGAAATTTTCAACAATTATTTTTCATTTAATAAAATGTAAATAGCAAGCAAAAACTTGTGCGACCTTTTCCAAAAAATGTTGTAAGGATTAAAGGTAATTGTATGTTCTGGAAAAAATTATGAAATCAAACTTATAAGTTGTAAGTGGAATTTCTTTACAAATTTCACGCATTTAGAATAATAATTGTTGTCTAATATATGCTCTGTGAATCAAAGTAAATGTATCTCAACATTTTGAATGCAGATTGTACCTCGGTTTGTAGTTAGTATATGTCGTCTATATGTACGTATCTGTTACCCGCCCCCATTGCTCTGCGTACGAATTATCTATGTACCCCATTTTTGTTATTAGCCACAAATGCGACAAAATGAAGACTAATGATTTAGTATTCAAAATTCAGTGTGTCGATGTTTGGTCAAAAGTGACCGATGTTCCAAAACTTGTTTGCTGTCAAACTGCCACCCTAGAAACGACACACAAGACATAATAAAAGAACAACTGTATATCAATTTCGTTCAGTCATTTGAAACAGTAAATTATTCAGTAAATCTTCTTATTTGTCGCATTTATCGCATTTGTCGCCCAGGATCACTCGATCCTTGCATGCTATGTTTTTCGCTTAAATGATCCAATGTACTCCACGTAATTGATTTTTCAGGGATGAAAAACCTACGCCACAGGACTGGGAGAAGCTACTGAAAGATTTACTCGAACTGCAGTCTACTTTGTTCCAATGCATCACGAAAGATCAATGTCACGAGGTAAATATTTATAATTAGGAATCAGAAATACTATAACTAAATAAAAATAGATTGGTTAAAGAAGGCGAACGATCAGTGTTATGATATACATATGTAGCTTAGCTATGGATAGTAAAATATAGAATTATTGGTTTTGATTATTACCTTTAAATAACCTAGAAGGAGGCTAGGAGGGTTTCCTATCCTCATCCTCCTCCTATTTGGTGGTCTTAACCCATTATATTGTTAATTGAACCGGGTAATGATATGTCCTTTGAAAATTTTATTTAATTACATCTTTTACTCGAGGACTTCTCATCATTTTGCTGTTCTACGACTTGAGATATACATTAAATTCATCATCAACCCAATGTTTATGTCCCTGCTAGATATAGGTCTTCTCTCGTTTGAGATAGATTAGGCTATAGTCCACCACGCTAGCCTAGTACGGGTGACCTCCCCTCGACTTCGCTCGCCAAGCATCCCGTTTTACTCACAATGTTTTCCATCACCGTTTGAGCATGTGATAAATACGCCCGTAACTTCGAAAAGTGAGTAGTGTTCAGGTTTTGAATTCACAGCTCACTGGTCACACCACTAGACTGTAAACTATATTACCTTCGCAGATCTACGCGCTGGCCCTGCTGACGTCAGGCGACGCGCCCAGCATCAGGCTGGCGAGTGACGTGCTGACGTGCAGCGCGACGGACCGCCGCAGCTACACGCAGATCAACTACGAGAGGAGCGTGGCGCTGGTGTCCGCCGCGGCTATGGAATACTTCAACTCCGCTAACAGCCTGGTTGACCCTGGCTTGGAATTGGCCAAGTATGATGATTAATTGGCGAAAGTGTGTCTGTCTGCCTGTTACCTATTCACGCTTAAATCGCTGAGCCGATTGAGAATATTGAGATGAAAGGTATGAGTTTTTATTTCGGGGATATAGGACGTAGGATAGTTTTTATCCCGGAAACCATCCCTTCACATGGTGAAAAGGGGAAAAAGTTTGTATGCAAAATCGATAATTTCTTAAAAGAGGGTAAAAATAAATAAGATTGGATACAATCGCTCGTTCTACGCAGACGATGGCACGGCAAAAGCTAGTTTGATATAAGCCTCCATAATGGGGTCCTAGGTTTCTTCCCGACTATCAGCCTCACATGATTGTAGGGTCAGCCTTAAAGCTTATAAGGCACTTCGCTTCATTCAGAATACTCTTGTCAGGAGTTTCATAATCCCTTTGGGCCCAATCTATATGGATAAGCTGGTTTTATTGGCTTTATTGAGTGAATACATAGGATTAAAATATATAGTGTAATTTAAAATATTTCAGATGCTGTTTAACAGTCATAAAGGATGATAATGCAGAAATTCAACAGGAGTTAGATTTGATACAAGCACTGCAAATACTGCACGCATTCAATGTTGGCGTTGTACCTATTCAAGGTAAATTATTCTAGAAATTGTCTTAAACCAACACTTATTCTCTCAAACATTTTGCATTTGTGCGTATGGTTGGTCTACCAACCAAAACCACAAATGCAAAATGTATAAATTAGTGATCCCTACGCCCGCTTTTTTATTTATTTATTTTTATTTATTTATTTTATTTTAAAGAAGGCTTGTTACGCTACGGTGTCACACACGGACCGCTGACGTTGATAACACCGCTACCGCGCATCGCAACTTACACGTGCCGCCGAGTCAGCTGAATTTGATCGACCTACATAATTACTCGATTTGTAGAATTGTGAGAATTGTAATTTTAAACTATATTAAAATATAAAACATTCTTGGTACTAACATTGTCCAGTAATCACCTATTGTAGTTCTTATAAGTTTTATAATTAAATAAGTCTAAATTAAATTGGTTTTTTTTGCATCCTCCGGCTCCAGATATCTTAATTGGCGCAGTCGGTAGGATACTCGCGGGCCGGTTCGCGAGAGTAAATTGCTAGGAACGCGTATAGATTCCGCGATTCGCGAGCTACCCGGGTGGCTGTTCAGCACCGCACGAGTATCCAGATCTACGAGACCTGCAGCCGGGAGGTGTATCCAGACATAGATACTGCAGAAGAACCATGACTATGTATATGTAAGTACTCTAGAATAGTTCTTGAGTTGCTTTCCTTTATTTTTAACTGTGTAATTTTAATCCTCCAAGATTTTCCATCCAAGGCAATCGCGGACCCCTAGGTTAGAAAGGTCATCTAGACTAAATTTATTAGACTCATTAAGACAAACTAATAGCGCTAGTTTTAGTGACAGTAGTGACGCCAGTGTGCCAGTAATAAAAATGGCTACAATTGACAGTATTTATAAGGCCTTGAGAATAGTCCCCGAATTTGACGGAAATACAAATGTTTTGACTAGGTTCATTAAATTATGCGACCAGCTAGTCGGAGCTTATGTGTCACAAGAACCAGGACACGAATTAATAAACTTAGCTCTTATAAATGGCATTCTTAATAAGGTCACTGGACCCGCAGCACGATTGATTAATACCAATGGCGTTCCAGAAACTTGGGAAGGCATCCGTAGCGCGTTAGTTAATAATTTCTCAGACCAGCGCGATGAGACTTCGCTCTATAACGACTTGGCTTTATTAACACAAGGTCCGTCTACGCCTCAGGAATACTACGAAAAATGTCAAAGTTTATTTGCAACCATTATGACGTACGTTAGTTTACATGAAACTGTCCAAAGTACAATAGAATCAAAACGCTCACTGTACAAAAAGTTAACCCTTCAATCCTACTTAAGAGGCCTGCGCGACCCCTTAGGATCACGCATCAGATGCATGCGACCAGACACGATCGAAAAGGCCTTAGAGTTCGTTCATGAAGAAATGAACACACTGTACTTACAGCAACGCAATGAACACTTACCAGTTAAGAAAACCCAACCTCAGCTGTACAATAATCATGCAACAAAATCATTTAATAATAGCACGCCTATGCACAAGCCTTTTAACTTTAATATACCTGGTCCTTCTCGACCAAACATAGTTATGCAGCCTCAACGTCCTCAGAACGCATGGAGGCCAAACTTCAACCAGTCACCGCAGTTCCAAGGCCCCTCACGTACTCAACAAATGTTTGGTGCGCGTCCTCCTAATTACAACCCACAGAATAATTCTTTTAGAATGCAGCCTAGTTTTCAGCCTAAGGTACCTAGTACAAATGATTCACCAAAGCCTATGAGTGGCGTATCTCACTTCATATCAAAACCAATGCCGATTCGCGGACACGATTGGTCTAAGAGTGGGAATCCACCGCCTTCTAACTATTTTAAAAGTAGGGAAGTTAATTTTAATGAAAGTTATGAGTACCCTTATTATGAGCCCTTTTACGCTGATAGCTATGAGGAATATCAGTACGACTATTATGAACAACCCGAGTGTTCTTACTATGATATGTCCATGCATCAGCAAACCACTTGTCCCAATACATACCATACATCGTCAGAGGAAACACCAGCCGCTATAACCCTCAATGAGGAAAATTTTCTGAAAGACCCGAATATAAACGAGTCAAAATAGAAGTCAATCTACAGACTCAACGTTACTTACCTTACATAGAAATCTGTAATCCACCGTTGAAACTGTTAATCGATACTGGGGCTAATCAGTCGTTCATTAGTCCCGAAGCTGTGAAGAGATATTATCATAACTTACCTTGGAACTACGACCCTTTTGAAGTAACAAATGTGCACGCAACTAGTCGTAATGATTATTCTATTAATTTACCTTGTTTTCAGGAATTCAGAGATGATAGTGATTTAACGTTCTATATATACAAATTTCATGAATATTTTGATGGTTTGATAGGTTTAGATCTCTTAAATAAATGGGAGTCGAATATTGATCTAAAAAATAATAAGTTAGTAACTAAACATGCAGTTAATCCCATAGTGTTGTATAACTCCCGTAACTCTAATTTCTACGAAGACATAATCCCGGCGAACTCTTCTAAATTAGTAAGGGTTCCAGTTAACGTTCGAAACGGTGACGCGTGTATATCCGAGCAGATGATTTCGAATTGTTGTATACACGAATGCATCACTCATGTAAAAGACAACCGTGGGTACTTAGAAATTTATAACCCAACATCTAACGATTTGATATTCTCCATGGACCATCCAATTAAAGCAGAAATATTTAACACTGAAACCACTAAACTACTACCCCAATCTCGTGCGCAGGAAGTTTTATCTCGATTACGCACAGACCACCTTAACAAGGAGGAAAAAACTAATTTAGAATCGCTAGTGTCGCAATATGCAGATGTATTTTACATTGAGGGTGAACCGCTCACCTTTACAAACAAGATTAAACACCACATACGTACCACGGACGAAGTACCAGTTTATACCAAGTCCTATAGATATCCATTTATTCATCGCCAGGAAGTTCGTAGTCAAATTTCGAAGATGTTAGAGCAAGGCATCATCCGCCCATCCGAATCTGCGTGGAGCTCACCCATTTGGGTAGTCCCTAAGAAAGCCGATGCATCGGGTAAAGTTAAATGGCGTATCGTAATAGATTTTAGGAAAGTTAACGAAAAAACTATCGATGACAAGTATCCGATACCGAACATAACAGATGTGTTAGACAAGTTAGGAAATTGTCAATATTTCACCACTCTCGATTTGGCAAGTGGATTCTATCAAGTTGAGATGAATCCAGACGACATTCCAAAGACCGCATTTAATGTAGAAAATGGCCACTTTGAGTTTTTACGAATGCCGATGGGACTTAAAAATTCCCCATCGACATTTCAACGTGTTATGGACCATGTCCTTAAAGACTTGCAAAATTCAATCTGTTTAGTTTATCTGGACGATATTATCGTATTTAGTACCTCCCTACAAGAACACATCGTTAATTTAGAAAAAGTATTTAAAAGACTTCGAGATTCAAATTTTAAAATCCAAATGGATAAGTCCGAATTCTTAAAACTAGAAACGGCTTATCTGGGTCATATCATCAGTAATGACGGTATTAAACCCAACCCTAACAAAATTACTGCCATTCAGAAGTTCCCATTACCTAGAACTGCTACAGAAATTAAGCGATTTTTAGGATTGCTAGGCTACTATCGTAAATTCATACCCGATTTCGCTAAAATTACCAAGCCAATGACTCAATGTTTGAAAAAAGGTTCTAAGATAACATATAACGATGCCAGTTACGTGAACTGCTTTGAGAAATGTAAAACGCTGCTTATCAACGATCCCATTCTACAGTACCCCGATTTCACTAAAGAGTTTTTACTCACAACAGACGCCTCAAATTTAGCAATAGGAGCAGTGCTCTCTCAAGGACCCATAGGGTCAGATAAGCCTATAGCTTACGCTTCACGTACGCTTAACACAAGCGAAATAAACTACAGTACAATAGAAAAGGAGCTTCTTGCCATAGTTTGGGCCACCAAATATTTTAGGCCATATTTATTTGGGCGTAAATTTAAAATTATCACGGACCATAAACCTCTGCAATGGGTTATGAGCCTAAAAGAGCCTAACTCTAGATTAACACGTTGGAGACTTAAATTAAGCGAGTATAACTTTACAGTAATTTATAAACAAGGTAAAAATAATACAAATGCAGACGCACTTTCACGCGTTGAAATTAATACTGGCGAAACGGACTCTGTTGTAGTTAACATATCAGAAAAGCCACCCTCTTTAACCGGTTCTTCCACAATCACAGCACACACTAGCCTAGAAAACCCTATTCTAGAAATACCGATTTCAGATGACCACTTAAATAAATTTAATAGGCAAATCTGCTTCACAGTAGTAGGTGATATAAAGAAACGCCCAACTGTCTCTAAGCCATTTGAGACGCATACTCGTACCTCAATTCAACTTTCAGAGTCGAACCTTGAGGAAGACGTAATTAATGCTATTAAGGAATTTGCAAACCCCAAAGTAAAGACAGGTATTATAATATATCCCCCTTTAGCTATGTATAAGATAATTCCTATAATCCAAGATAAATTTAAAAGTTCAGCCATGAATTTGGTTTTAACCAAAACTGAAGTTGAAAATGTTAAGGAGTATTTAAGACAGCAGGAGATCATTCAAAAGTATCATGAAGGTAAAACTAACCATCGTGGTATTAATGAATGTTACCTAGCCCTTTCGCATAAATACTACTGGCCTAAAATGCGAGAGCAAATTTCCAAATATATTAATGAATGTAATATTTGCGGCCAAGGCAAATATGACCGAAATCCGATAAAGCAAAAGTTCTGTATAGTTCCTCCACCAAGCAAACCGTTTGACGTAGTTCATTTAGATCTATTCACTGCTCAGAACGAGAAATACCTAACTATTATTGACGCCTTTTCCAAATACGCTCAGGCATACCATCTTAGAGATGGCACAGCTGTTAGCGTCGTTCAAGCCCTTTTAAAATTTTGTTCTCACCATGGTGTACCGATATCTATAGTAACGGACCAAGGGCCTGAATTTTCAAATCAGTTATTTACTGAATTTACCAGAGTTCATAAAATTCTACACCATAAAACCTTGGTACATACTCCTAATGACAACGGAATGGTAGAGCGGCTACACTCTACGTTATTAGAACACCTAAGAATCTTTAAATTACAAAATCATAGTGAACCAGTCGTTAACCTCATGACGTACGCTATACTCGCGTATAATAGTAGTATACATAGTTTCACAAAATGTAGACCACTTGAAGTAATAACCGGTCATACAGACCCTCGAGACCCCTCAGATATAGATTTGTCCGTACACTTACTCCAACAATATGTCCATAATCATCGAAATAAGATGGCTAAGTTATATGAGGCTATAAGCGAAACATCATTGCATAATCGTACACAGTTAATCGAAAATAGGAATAAAAATAGGGAGCCTGAAAAGGAATACGAACCAGACCAACAAGTATTTGTTAAAAATCCCTTAGCTAGCAGACAAAAATTAGCACCCCGTTACACCCATGACACAGTATTAGCTGATCTCCCAGTACATATATATACTAGGAAAAAGCGCGGCCCCGTTGCCAAATCTCGACTTAAAAGAACAGCTAACACACAAAAATTGTTACAGGGCACTACTGATGATGTTTCTTCACCTGGTCCAAGCGGAGGACATATTACTTGAACACTTAGAAGATGGACCTGGATTACTTCCTTTTAAATTAGGAATGACTAAAATTATATCTCATCATCATTCATTTCTTCTTTACATTGATTTAGACGATATTCAGTCTAAAGTTAACATAGTTGCAGAGCAGTTAAGAGAGTTTGAACCGTTAGCCAATAATAATACGTCATCACTCTTTGAACCACATATTAGCTATCTTAGAGATAAGCTTAAACAAATAGTTTTACAGTTAGAGAGTTTCAAGCCTAGTCGAAATAAGCGTGGACTTATCGACGGATTAGGTACAGTAATTAAGAGTATTTCCGGTAACCTTGATTATACAGACGCAATTAAATATAATAATGCCATCCAAGTTTTAGAAGGTAACGAAGATAAATTAGAGTCGGAATTCAACAATCATGTAAGTTTAACAAAAGAATGGATGTCTAAACACTCTAGTATACTCAAAAAAATGTTAGATAATCAGAATATAATTGCAAAGAAACTTAATTCTATAATAAAACAGGATATATCTAAACAAGATTTTGTTAGTTTCGCCCATTTAGCCCAGCATCTATTGATCTTAAACGATAATATAGAGGCCTTGTCAGATGAACTAAATAAGATAGAGTACATGTTAGCATTTATACGTGCTTCAAGTACCACTCATTATATAATTAGTTTAGTTAATCTTAAGGGGATGTTAAATAAGCTAAGATTATTATACTCGAAGGATGAGATCATAGATATTGATCTACGGGAGTATTATAATATTATTAGATTGGGTTCGTATTACATAGATAAAAGAATAGTTATAGTTATAAAATTGCCGATTGCCTTACATGGAACTTATACCTTATATAAATTATCCATAGTCCCTAACAAAAATAACCTTGCCCTTATACCTACCTCACCTTATATAGCAATTCAAGGACCAAATTCTATGTACATAGAGACAGAATGTCCGAAGTTAAGCACATGGTATCTCTGTGAAGAGAAAATTGGGCACAAAATTATCGACAAACCAGATTGCATTCAACAGCTCATCACTCAGCAGCATCTGAACTCTTGCACGTTAACACCAGTCGCTCTTCATAAAGAAGCCCTAGAACAACTTGATGATAAGCACTACACCATAAGCTTCCCAACCCCGACAAAAGTACAAACCTCCTGCAAACAAGAACAGTTCCAAACACTACAAGGAAGTTATCTGGCCACCATACCTCAGGATTGTCTCATGAAAACGACGGAATTCACAATAGCCAACGTTAACAACCGCATCAAAGGACATGTATTAAAAATACAATCACCCAATAACCAGAACATCTTACCAAAAATTGAAGAATCATTGGTTGAACTTAACTCAATCAATCTTGAAACCCTTCACGACAGTTACAAGAAAATCGCTATACAAGCTCCAGTTAAACTTGACAAGATCACCGATAGCAGCATCTATCATACAACTATACCTCTGTACCTATCACTACTCGGTGCAGGTGTACTAATTATTGTTGTAACGTACCGACGTTTCTGTGCGAAAACTAAAGATCAAACGGAAGACTCTACCAAAATGGAAGCTGTGCAAGATCTTTATGCTCAGGGAGAACCGAAAAGAAACATCTGCCCTGCTGAAATAAAAGTTGACCTGAACAATCTTCCAGCAACATTTTTAACGTCTGTTAACAAATAGTTGCTGTTCTACGGGGGGAGGTGTTACGCTACGGTGTCACACACGGACCGCTGACGTTGATAACACCGCTACCGCGCATCGCAACTTACACGTGCCGCCGAGTCAGCTGAATTTGATCGACCTACATAATTACTCGATTTGTAGAATTGTGAGAATTGTAATTTTAAACTATATTAAAATATAAAACATTCTTGGTACTAACATTGTCCAGTAATCACCTATTGTAGTTCTTATAAGTTTTATAATTAAATAAGTCTAAATTAAATTGGTTTTTTTTGCATCCTCCGGCTCCAGATATCTTAATTGGCTTACAGACGAATAACATAACATTATATAAACAATATAATATTAACAAATAGCTAATTACAAGCCTCCACCTATAGTTAAAGAAATTATCGATATGAAAAAGAAATAAGTGGGTACATACGAGTTATATAAGATTTAAGTTTGATTGAAAAATAACTGTGCTAATAGTCGTCTTACAGTCGCTACACTGGTGCAGAACAAGTCTACATTTAGTTCCCTAGGTAGTCTATTAAAGCTAAGTGCACTTCTTAATGAAAAGGCATTACGCCTATAATTAGTTAATGCGAAAGGTACATTTAATAATGGCCGTTGCCGAAATCCTATCAAATTCGTGCGTAATGATAAATTAGAAACGAGTTCAGGACAATCAACGTGACCATTTGCTATGCCCAAAAGTAGACTTATATCGCTTATATTACGTCTCATCTCCAGAGGGAGGAAATGGTACCTTATGCAGCGTTGTTCATAGTCAACTGAGTATTGCTGTGCCTTATAATCTAGATAGCGGAGGAATTTTCTCTGGACACCCTCAATACGAGACCTGTAAGTCTGATATTGCGGGTTCCAAACTTGAGACGCGTATTCTAAATGGCTACGCACGAAGGAACAATACAAAATTTTTACTGGTTTAAGAGATCGGAAACAGGCCGTGGTGCGCAATATAAATCCCAAAGCTTTAGATGCCTTTGTCACTATGTTATCTATGTGTTGGTCAAAAAGGAGCTTGCTGTCTACGATTACTCCTAAATCCCTAATGTTATTCTGCCTGCTTATTAGTTGATTGTTTATGGTGTAACCAAAATTTAATATTGAAGTACGCCGTGAAAATGTTACGAGGAAGCATTTTGAGACATTTAATCGGAGCTTGTTACGGTGGCAGTATATCTCAAGCCTATGTAGGTCCTCTTTTCCATGACTAGTTTAAACAAATTGTTTTATCATACATAACTACTACATACTGCTGTACTTAACGGTTCTATAATTTGTTGCGCGATCGTTCCGTTAACATTTGTGCAATTATTTAGTTGATTTATATAAATTGAATGGCCAAATTGTAACATGTTAGTCAAATTGTATCCGTGAAAAGTTTTTGATAGAAATAAATGAAGTACATTAAATACTCTTTTATATATGCAATATATCGCAACCGCACAAATAGACTGGTGTCATATTCTGTTACCACATACATAACATATTATGTTGGTAAATACCTAATTTAGTTATGTTTTATGTTGCAGTTCGTATTTGCGAAAATAGAATGTCGCTAATAGAAGGCTGTCTGATGTTGGATCCTAATGCATATTTGGCCAGCCATAAGCTTCTCAAATTAGCTGCGTTGTTGAGGATCGCTGGCGACGATGAAAAGATGAGGTACTTATAATATTAAAGGAAATATTTTAAGATTGTGTTGATGTTAGATGACCCAATGGCTCCCACGTAACGGCAAAAGGCGACGCGGCAGGCCCAGTGGGAGATGGCGAGATGAGCTGGACTTCTTCCAGAAAGACTGGTACCCTAGAGCTGAAGACAGTGAGGTGTGGAAGAAGAGGCCTTTGCTTACATACTAAAATACTTTGTATAATAAATTATTTAAATATCCCTTATAATTTATAGGATCGTATAATATTTTCATCGGGACATCTTTTTTAATAGTTGGGTTGAATCTTTGTATTGTTGATCAATTTGAGTTTATGTAAATAGGGTGCAAAGCCGCGCAATGTTCAACCGGTCATAATTCTTCCGAAAAAAAAACCGACTTCAAGGTCAGAATCGACCAAATTGAAATGGGACCACAAGGGAAGCACCGGCTTTCAAATATTTTTTTTTATATAAAACTACTTTTTACGGATTTTATCGCGGTATATTGATATTTTTTTGACACGACGTTTCGGATCCTTTTCAGCGTCTACGGTCACGGACAGACTCCGATAAAATCCATAAAAAGTAGTTTTATTTCAATGTCTAACATTCGCGTGTGTAAAAAAAAAGAATTATCAAAATCGGTTTACCCAGTCGAAAGTTATGAGGTCACAAATATAAAATAAATAAAACTTGAGAGGTGTCAAGGGCACCCGGATGGAACGAAGTTCCTTTTTACAATTCCTTCACTATAATTAATCGAAAGGGACTTCGTTTCATCCGGGTGTCCCTTGCTTTCTATAAAAGAGAGAGAGAGAGAGAGACAGAGAAACATGCGCACGTCGGATGGCTTACAATAGCTTACTATAGCAAAAAGTGTCGTTACAACTTTTCGTCTTATTTTTTCCCGTCTAGCCCCCTTTCGCAATGCGTGATAAGGAACTTCGTTCCAATAAAAATATAGTCGAATTCATTACCTCCTCCATTTTTGAAGTTGGTTAAAAATTCGACTCCGTTTGAATTTTTTCGATACTTACACAAAATAATAAATAAATATTCTGCGACATTTTACACATCACCATCTAGTCCCAAACTAAACAGATATTGTACTATGGGTACTAGACAATGGATATAAATACTTATATACTTTTTTTTTTGTAAATACATACTTATAATACATAGGAAACACCCAGACGAACACAAACACTTATATTCATCACATTCATCAAATATTTGTGTCCCGTGGGAATCGAACCCACGACCTCGTGATCAGCAGTCCGGTACTCGAACCACTAGACCACAGAGGTCGTCAAAATACTCGGTACGCCCATGGTGTACGATTTATTTACTTATCTATATATTTATATAAAAGGAGAATTTGGCTGATTTAATGACTGACTGACATATCAACGCAGGTCCTAAACCAACCATAAGGGTTAGAAACTTGAAATTTTGCACAGAGGGTTCCCTTTATAACTTAGGGGAGCACTAAGAAAGGATATTTGAAAATTCACTCCCTGGGGGGGCAATACGGGGGTGCAAAGTTAGTATGAAACTTTGTTTTTCGCTAAATTGCACGCGGACGATGTCGCGGGAATCAGCTGTCGTTATTAAACGTAGAAGATGTCAGGGAGGGTCAGGTGCTGCAGCTGGTGGGGCAGTACGCGAGCGCGGCGGCGGCGGGCGGCGGCGCGGCGGCCGAGGCGGCGCGGCGGCTGGCGGCGCTGCGCCACGCGCCGGCCGCGCGCCTGCTGGCGCACGTGGCGCGCGCCGCGCACGCGCACGCCGACCGCCCCGCGCGCCGCCACCTCTACGCCGCCGCCGTCACGCACTGCGAGCCCGATGCCATCGAAGATATGCTCAGAGCTAGGTCATTATATGCTTTTTTATATAATTTTTTAAGTATAATATCTTATTTTTTTAATAAACTAAAACTAAAAATACGAGAAAGATAATCAATTCATCTCATCTCCAAATATCATACTGCTTTCATTTCTTTACAAGAAAAAATACGTAGTTAAATTCTTAATTATTATAATCAGTCAAAAGCCTATTTATCAGAATAGTTAAATAATACTCCAATTTTATTTACTAAAAAAAAACTCCGCTATCAGCAGCACAGTTTTAAAACACACAAATAATTTTAAACTTAATCCTTGCCTTATTAACCAACAGAATGGAGTTAGAGTTGGAAGGCTTACAGCAGATGGGCGTGACGCTGAAAGAAAACAATCGCCTCACTGAGCGGTGGCCCTCGACTGATGACGAATTTGCTGACGCTATCACTACAGTATGTATTGCTAGGCACTGTCAAAAGTTTTTTTTTTATATTTCAGTCTATTAAAAGTATTTTAGACTTATACCGTCAGCATGTTATGCTGTTGAACCTTTTATTAAATGTGACACATTTTTCATGGATTTTTGAAATCATAAATCATAAAATAAAGGCAACCTACATCTTCCCCCAAGAATACCTTGAGGTCCCAAAAATCATTGTGTGTGTTCAAAATGTTTGAATAGGTACACTCCCATTTAATTTCAGAGAAATATGATGTCATTGCCCTCAATCATTGTAGATTATTCTGTATTTTATCAGCCCGTTATTGAGAAGAAGGACTTGGTGGCCCCCGCCCAGCCCGAGAAGAAGATACCGCTGTTCAATTATCTTCTCGACACATTCCAAAACAAGTTCACTCTCAGGTGTGTATACTTATAGTCACAAGACCTTGATATGGTTTTTTAAATAATTTATAGTATGTGATTATTTTAGTTAGGAGTTTCACTACGTGATCGAATCAGAAACGAGGAGATCCGTAGAAGTACCCGGGTCGCTGACATAGCTCAAAGAATCGCCAAACTCAAGTGGCAGTGGGCAGGGCACATCGCTCTAAGAACGGATGGCCGATGGGGCTTGAAGGTTCTCGAGTGGCGACCACGTACTGGAAGACGCAGCGTGGGCAGGTCGCTGGAATCCATTTGATGCGGGCGGCGCATGACGCATGATATTATAGTGCATGTTGTGGTCTTCTATAACTGAAGGAACACAATTAATATAAACTTCTGTTATCGTGTATACCATGTGACCTGTGCATCTTTGTTTGAGATCTTAAATAAATATAATAAAAAAAATAAAAACAAATTCTGCGCAGATAAAATCGCGGTCAAAAGATAGTATTTAAATATTGCTACGGAAACAATCAGCAGTTTATTTCCAATAACAGTGACACTAAGAGTGCGTCCTCCGAGCCCACTCAGCGCACGGTCCACTGCCAGGAGTTCTATCGCTCGCTGTACCCGGAGCACGGCGTGTCCGGACACTACTACGGGTACGACTGCTTCTCCATCCCGGACGCCGCCGACGGGCCGGCCGCCGTCGGACACAACGTGCTCAAGTGGTTCTACATACAGAACTGCCTGGAGGACGGGGCTACCTGTGAACTGGAAACTGAAGGTAGGTGTGGTAATAGGCGGATATCAATTTTCTGGAGATTTCTGGAAAACTATCTTTGCTTAAAATAGAAATATAAAAATAAAATATTAATGTCATTTTTCCAAGTGTTGTATAACGCCTTCATTTGTGGGGTTGAAGCACTACTAGTATTTAAAAACTATCTATTCTGTTATAATTAATTATCATGCTGATCGATATCAACTTATCAAGAATTCGCGTATCGGTCAATTTGTTGAAGGCTTTTGAACTATAAGAGGTTGGACATTTAGACATAGAATTCTAATTTATTCGATTAATAAAAAAAAAATGATATTTTTTTATTATACATACCTAATAAAGGATTCTTTACTTTGCTATCTGTCATTCTTCTGGGAAACCTTCTACCATTTTCGTAACCTCTTAGAGAGAGTAATGTCCATTCCAAAGCCTCTAATTTTAGGAAGAAAAAAAAATGTTCCTATTTTAAGAAATTGTGTTTTTTATTATCACAATGCAACTAGACATTTCAAAGCGACTTATAAAATTGTTCTTATTGTAAAACAAAACATTTAATTTTGATTTGCAGTCGTTCAAAAATGCGCTGAAGAGATTCTGTACAAGGACACGGCGCTGAGCGTGGCGTGCCTGCTGCGCTGCAGCGCGGGCGGCGCGGGGGGCGCGGGCGGCGCGGGCGGCGCGGGGGGCGCGGGCGGCGCGGGGGGCGCGGGCGGCGCGGGGGGCGCGGGCGGCGCGGGGGGCGCGGGCGGCGCGGGGGGCGCGGGCGGCGGGGCGGCGCGGCGCCTGCTGGGCGCGCCCGCCACCGACACCGCCGTGTGCTGCGCGCTCTACGCCGCGCTCGTCAAGTGCAACACCGCCGAGCTGCGGGACAACGTCTACCTCACCAAGCCTTCGCAGGTAATGCACTCAATATAATAAATAACATATTCGATTCCAATACCTGCTACAAACTACACATGCAAGAAAGACGTTTGTACACACGCCAATATGTGTGAAGAAAGAGACAGTCAAGAATGTACAAGATTTTTACGAATAAACAAAAATACGCCCGCCTGTAACGAATTAAAAAAATTACTTTAAAAATTTCGTAAAAAAAAAAACATATAACATGACTAATAATAATTTGAAAAAACAATGAATCACATCAAGTGAGATACTGTGTGTGTCACTTATTTACTTTAACTTTTATAATAACTGAGAAGATCCTCACTGAAAATGTGTTGTTTCTAGATGGCTCGGGCCACGCTGAAGCATAAGAACGCGTCGGAGGAGCAGATGGAGCTGATCCGGCAGTGCATCGAGCGGCTCACCGGCATGGGCGAGGTGGACGTGCTGCGGGCCATGGGCTACTCCGTCAACGGGCTGCTGTTCAACGCCGACGACGAGTACCGCCGCGAGATCATATACAGGGTCGCCAGGTTTGTAATCTACCATAAAATGAACGATCTTCACCGAACAGGTTAATGGATAAAAAGTATTTTATATCAAATTAAATCCTACTAATATTATAAACGCAAAAGTTGGAAGTATGGATGGATGGATGTTACTCTTTCACGCAAAAAACCGATTAACAGATTTGAATTAATTTTAGGATACATATAGTTACATAAAAAAAATTGTCCAGTTTTTTTTTTTTTAATAATTTCTCCGGTTTGGTTAATAGATAATTACATACCAATCGAAATTATTTATTTACATGTTTAATTAAGTAAAGCTGAAAGCACATAATGGCGTCGTAAATACTTGGAAAAATAAATAATGCATATTTTTTTGTAATCGTTAATAATGTATTTATGATATAAAAAAATATGTACTTTTAGCGACTGCAGACACACTGTCAGTCAGTCGAAAAATATGTCGATCATAATCATTGTTAAACAGATACATAATAATGTCCATATAATAAGTAACATCATGTGATTTTATCATTCTACACTCGAGTTTAACGAATTTAAAAAATGTTACAGTTTATTTCTTTGGTGTCTTATATAAGTGATAACTTTCATCAATTGCTTTAAAAATGGTTGAGGGAAACTAAAAACTAACCATTCGGCTAAAAGTAAAAAATATAAAAAAGCAAAAAGATACATTTGCCGAAACCCGGGATTGAACCGGGGACCTTTAGATCTTCAGTCTAACGCTCTCCCAACTGAGCTATTTCGGCTGTGTATATTATGTTGAAATTAAGCACTGGTACATATGAGTTTTATTTATCTTCTTAGTTTGAATACATATTTTGGAATTACATATTTTGTGGGTCTGAAAAATAATCAAAACAAACATAATATCAGGTCAAAGAAATATTAATGTGACAGTTTTTATTTATGTATCTTATAAACATTAACTTTAAATAGCTTTACAGTTGATTTTTTTATTCAGGTAGATATATTTTATGCAAAAAATTGTTAATTATATTCTCATTTTTCCATTTTAATATAATAACCCTGAAAATAAGCTTTTAATATTATTTATATTCAAACTGCCTCGTAAACTATTTATCTCTATTCATAGCACTTCATTTTCAACCGTTGAACGACACAAATTTCTGGTTTTATAACATCGAAGCCAAAAGCAAAATAGATTTGGTTTGATAAATTAATAATTTGGTAAGAAAAATCGTATCACATGGCCCCGGCAATAGGTCGTTAATAGCTCACGCTGAGCGGAGTCTGACACAACATGTCGCCTCCCCGGGGGCGGGACGGTCCGCAAACGATTCCTCTACACTTACACTTAAAAAAAATCAAGAAAGGGGGTGACACCTGATTCGTTAGAAGTTAGAGCCAGGAGGAAGACGAAGAAACTTGAATGTTTAACTAAATCAGTTTCGCACATCGTTGATTAAATTAATTTGTAATATTTTAATATTCTTTTTGTATTTGTTATAGATCTGCAAATAAAGAGCATGTGGAGCGGGCGTGTGCGCTAGCGCAGAAGTACGAAATCGATGTGCTGGACGTGTGGCTGCAGCACGCGACAGTGGCGCTGGCGAGCGCCCCGCCCGCGCCCCCCGCGCCCCCGCCGCCCCTCACGCCGCCGCCCCACGCGCGGTAATTACTTGTATACTACCCAACATTTACATGTGGCTGCAAGAGGGGGCCCGCCCACCTGGGGCACCGCCCAGTGCCGGATTTACCAGCAGGCTGATTAGGCTAGTCTTGGGCGATATATCTAGGTGTTTTTTAATAGTAATAAGCTAAGCTGAAGCTTTTTCATGGTGGGACAGAATGTTTGCCTTTCCTTTTCGTTAGCTTGACTCAACTACATACATACACTCACGCCTTTTTCCCATGGGGGTAGGCAGAAACTAAAGAATGCCACGCGCTACGGTCCTTGCATACCACTTTTGCCTCGTCCACATTCATACATCTCGTCATGCACGCGCGCCGGCTATGAGTACTGCGTACCTGACCTGGTAAGTTTTTGCTAGAAGTGAATTTGGAAAAAACATCGAATTAGGTAATATGATTGTAAACTGAAGTAAATTGAATTGCAAATTATGACTAGCCTGGTGGCGGCAAATATGTATATCCCCCCTCGCCCCGCCGCCCCTTACGGAACCTTAATACACCTTGCATTTAACCTATCCGTCTCAGTTAAAATAAAAACTATAATAACGATTTGCCTTTACAGAATAAAAGAAGCATTATGGCCGCAGCTATCGGGCACAGAGCATAACGCGCTGATCCATTTCTTCACGATACTAAAGACTGTGGACGAGAAGCTGCCGATCGAGGGCTTCACCGCCGCGGAACACATCAAACTGCTGAAGAAGGCCAAAGCAGCTTCTCCGGGTAAGTTAATCCATTACTAACTCCACTCGCAATTTCGTGCGGTTTAGTATTTATTCTAGTTCACTTAATATGTGAAGTTGCCGTATTTTCTTAACACTTACAAGCGTGTTTAATTACTTAAAAGCTCTCTAAAAATTACATGCTCAAAGGAGAACAATGGGAGGAAATCTACATGCCTGAGACATTGTCTCGGTGGCATGTGAAGTCTGCCAACACGCATTAGGTTAGGTTAGTTGCAGCATAATTCCTAACGAGAGGAGACCCGTGCCCAACGGTGGGGCAGTTAATGGATTGAGGACTTAAAAGCTTGTTTAAGAAGATTTATTTTTCCTCTTAACACTTGTCTACTCCGTTCAAAATATTGAATCACTTAATTCCTAAAATATCGGTAACATTTATGGTCAGAACTGGACTACAAGCTGCTGCTGGAACAGCCTACGGCAGAGCAGCTGACGTCGCACGTGGTCAGCATCACGAAGCCGGAGAACGTCGCCATGGTCACGAAGTTCCTGCGCAGCCTGCCGCCCGCCTTCAAGATACCCGTCTCCGTCAACACCATATACACCAAGTGGCTCACCAAGTACTTCTTTAGCGTGAGTACTTATTTGGTGTAACTAGCTTTCACCACCGTTAAAGCCACCAGCTCATCGTTAAAGTTTAGTGCAGTAACGAGTTTCGTTATACTTAAATATCTCGATTTCTAAAAAACATAAATATAAAAAAAATGGAAAAGATGATTAAAATCCTATTATAAACAGCCCTGCATTACAGACAGCATTATCGTTAAACCAAAAGCGGACCACTGCTGGATTGCCTTCCCCATAAATTTCCACTAGATTTGGTATTATATTGCCTCAACCAACTTCTCTCATAACTCATAATGTCTGGAATTTACAAGAAAGCATTCGTTTAAAATTGGATAGCAAGTCACTAAAAATATATTTATAATTATTATTATAATCAACAAAAAGAAATGACTTTATTAGAAATTTTGTCTGTATGACACTGGTTCACTTAATTGTGCGGGGCCCGCCGGCTTCCAGATTTATTCTTTAGTATTATATCTATATTGATACCATGTTTGACTCCGATTAGGGTGGTATATTGTTTAAAATAATACACGACTAAAGTAATGACTATATAGTAATTGTGTTACTCAGGTACCAAGCAACGCAACCAACAAGAAGTGGATGCAACAGTATCGGCAGTGCGCTAGCTACTTCAACAAACTGTCCAAACATGAATTAGTGCAGTTCGTAGCGGATACCTGCTTCACCGACGACGCTATAGAACGGTAATTATAACGCTTACTGCAACATTTAGCCCGTCGTAACCTCTAACGAAATGTCTTTAAAAAATATCAATGGCAATACGTGAAATGAAAACTCGTGAAAAAAAATGTGTGGGATTTGGAAGACTTAACTTTTATAGGAGAATGAGAAGTCACAAGTCAAAGTATAGTTTATTCAAAGTATGTAAGCGAAATTACTTAGTCTCTTTTTGAACGTGGAAGATAAAGACAGCTCCTAAAAACGCCCGCCCTTCGTGAGGAATAAGAATAATAATGAATGTGCTGTTTTTTATGTAATAAATTAATAATACTAATGTTTATGTTTAATTTCGACCACTGAGCGACTTTATGTACGTGTGAATTTATGTGCAGTGTGCCGGCTGGGACTCGAAATCTGATGATAATGCAAGCTGTGGACTACTGTCAGCAAGAACAGGAGAACGAGTTCAAGAGTAATAAGGAGTAAGCTTGGAGTCTTATACATTTTTGAGAAATTTAATTGACATATGTTCAGAGTTTAAAGATGGCCTAATGCCTGTGGAGTTCAGATGTATGACATTACTCTCTCATTCCAAAATATATATTTTGAAATTATTTAGACATCCCTAGATAATTAATTTTTCGCTTTAGGCGGTATTCATAACTTTATCTATTTATTTTAAGAAACCTTAACTGTTTCAACAGGGTCGGCCACGCCTATAGGCTATCTATAGGCTACGGTGACCGCTTACCATCATCATCATCATAATCAACCCATTATTGTCCCACTGCTGGGCACGGGTCTCCTCTCATTTGAGAGGGATTAGGCTATAGTCCACCACGCTAGCCTACTGCGGGTTGGTTACCATCAGGAGGCCGTAATCTTGTTTGCCACCCTTGCTGTATAAACAAAAATACTGTGACCTTGGGTTTGATTTAGAAAAATCCAATATAGTACATATATGAAGTACTTCAAGTAAATTCTATAAGGTGAACTGGTTGTTGTAGTGAACAGACGTGGGCTCAAGTGGGACAGGAGCTGACCCGCTGGGCTCGCTTCCTGGAGAACTTCCACTCCACCACCATACAGAGCCTCATCGACAACACCAACGTACCCCGCACAGAGATATGGCCGTAAGTAGCTTTAAATCAATATCTCTAAATAAATAAATATTTCCGGACATTATTACACAGCACCATCTAGTTCCGTGGTAAGCAACGAGGCTTGTGTTACGGACACTAGATGGTTGATATGCTACATATATACTTTCTTTTTTGTTGTAAATACATACATATTATACATAGATACATCCATGACTCGGATACAAATGTTGATGTTCATCACATAAACATTTGTCCCTACCGGGATTCGAACGCGGGGCCCATAGCAACGCAGGCAGTGTTAACTACCGCTGAGCTAAACGGGTCGTCTATATCTTTATATATAAGACTCCAAATTTATCTATACTCTGTTTTTTCACCATTACAATGCTACGGTATGATGCTGTGATGATCATAGACTATATTTTAAAACTTCAATTATGTTACTCAAGCTGTAAAAAAATTAAGTGTATAACTTTTTAAATATTTATTAAATGCATATATATCTATCTACCCGTGCGAAGCTGGGGTGGGCTCTAGCTTCTTATAACTATAGATAAAAATTATTGACAATTAAATATTCCAAATATTTATATTGACTAGTCAATGACGGTTGATAAATTTAGCTACTTAATGAGTGCAGTCCCATATTTGCATACAAAAATTCGTCTTATTTTAATCGCACTTTACGACCGCTATACTAAGGAATTTGTTATCTGATTTATCGCGTGCGCTTAGTGACATAGAGAAGAGTCACGGCGACAACGACAAGCTAGTGTCGTGCATCAGCCGGCTGGTGATGTTGGCGGACGTGCGGCCGGCGGCGCTGAGCTCGCTGCTGCAGTGCCTGCACGCCGACGCCGAGCCGCCGCAGGTGTTGCTGCACATCCTGCTCAACTTCGTGCACACCGCCAAGTGAGTTGCTCATTGTACACTATACATGCAACTAGCGACCCTAGGGGCTGTCCATTAATCACGTGAGATTCGAAAGGGGGGGGAGGGGTTCAGCAAAAATCACTAAATATCACATGGGGGAGGGGGGTATAGTAAGATATCACGTGTACTTATTTTTTCGTCAAACGCGTGATTTCTAAACCTAAAAATAGTATTACAAACATTTTAAGATTTTTTGTAGGTACTAAATAATACACGTGATTTTTTCGGTGGAGGGTAGGGGGGGTTAGTCTTAAACCTCACCACGTATCACCATGGGGGAGGGAGGGGTTAAAAAATGTTAAAAAAACATCACGTGATTAATGGACAACCCCCTAGCGGATGGTACAGGCAACTGCAGTACATATTCATTGTGTGCGTGTATACGTACAGTGCGTATTATGCACACGCTCAAGCGAGCATTGATAATTCAAGTCTTATTAGTTTGCGCACACAATAACAGCGGAAGTTATCCATGTGTGGATGGTAAATGATAATGGTAAACCAATTAGGTTGTTAGAGTATCCGATACTGCCTCTGATCTTTCGTTTAAAAAACGTGACGCATAAGCCGATCGCTCGGACACTGCGCCAATCAGATCGCCTGTCTGTGTGTTTCTGCGCACGTCCATCTGTATACGTATATCTTATACAGATGGACGTACCAACACACGTAATAAAAATACCTATTCCAGCGATATGCAAACATTAGTCGCCCGCCTGACCTCATACCACAAGGAGAGCGTGAAGTTCCCCGACGAGTTGCTGGAGAAGGTGATGGTGAAGGCGTCGGAGTTCGCGCTGCCGCCGCACAAGCAGCTCGCGCTGCTGTCCCTGAGCCACAAGCCCCGGGTACACGACAGCGGCGACATGATGAAGATCGCGCAGTTCACCATCGACCTGTTCCGCACCGAGTGGCCAGACTCTCAGTACGCTCAGGAGTTGACCGGTGAGATTTATATTTATGTCATCTACGAATACGTTGTTTTAAGGCCGGCGACGTGTGAGCGATAATATTACAGTCTTTAAGGTTCGGTGGGCGAACGTCCATAGGCTACGGTTACTGCTTACTATCTGGCGGGCCACCCTTGGGATACCAAAAAAAAACATTGTTTTCTCACCTACTAGGATTTCTCTTTCTTTCCTATTCTATAAGGTGCCATTGTTGGGAAGATCTAGCCTACTTTCTTGTTCCTTACACTATTATATGTTCTGAACTATCTTAAGCCTGTACTGCCTTAAGTAGTTTACAGATAGTCCATTTGGTCCTGTGATGGGAAACCTACTTACAAAAAGTCATGATCTATATTATCATTCAATCCTTCTTTTGTAATTTTATAGATGACAAGTTGTTAACTGACGAAGGCAGGTGCGATGCGTTCGCAAAGTTTCTGGAACTTTCCGACACCTGGCAGCGCAAGAAGGCGCTGGTCGACGTACTCAACTGCTGGCCTCCTACTAGGAACAGGTGACTAAAAACGAAAAAACAAAAAACGTAACTATCCGTGATCCCCTTTAAGCTTAAGCCGCTAAAAAGGTTTGGAGCTAATTTGAGTCCCAAAGAAGAATATAGGATAGGTTTTTGAGGTAATCATCCTTTACGAGAACGAAAATGAGGGTTGAATAAATAAATAAATAAATATACCTGGACATTATGACATACAGCGCCATCTAGTTCCGTGCTAAGTAACGAGGCTTGTGTTACGGATACTAGTTGGTTGATACACTACATATATACTTTTGTTTTTGTAAATACAAACATATTATACATAGATACATCCATGACTTGGATACAAATGTTGATGGTCATCACACAAACATTTGTCCCTACCGGGATTCGAACCCGGGACCCTTAGCACAGAAAGCAGGTGAAGTTTTTACACAGATGAAGGCGCAAACAAAAGCTGGTACGCTGGTACATTCGTCGTCGATCGCCGCACGCATTGCACGTGTTCTGTGATTCGCGCGCCGCTCGTGACGTGAATAAAACTAAGTGATTAAATAGATTTTATTTTTTATTTTTAAAATGGAGTGTCAAAAGTGTAGAAAAACTCTCTCAAGGAAAGGGTCTCATTTCCTATGTCAAGGTCAGTGCCAGGGTACCTTTCACAGAAGTTGTGTTAAAGGATTGGCTGCGGATTTAAAAAGTGGTAAAAACCGCATATACTGTAACAATTGTGAGGAAGACGAGTCAGAGGGTGAGGAACAGGATTACGATGACCGGAATCCTGACAAGATATTAAAGGATATACAAAAAAATGTACGAGCTATCCCAGGTGTTATGAAACAACTAGAATATATAAAACAGAGTATGAGTCTTCTCTCTGATAAATATGACATGTTACTAGCTGAACATGAAAAATCAAAGGACAGAATAATTAAACTCGAAAAAACGGTAGAAAACATCAATAATAAATGTGTCTATTTCGAAAAATGTAACATTGCGTTAGAACAGAGACTGCACGATTATGAACAATCGGGCCGTAAAAACAATATTGAGATTGTAGGAGTTGAACAGATGCCAGACGAAAACACTAAGGAAATTGTCAATAAAATTGGTAAAATAATGAAAGTAAGCAGCGAGGAGATTGATTGGGTACGGCGTAATCAACCACGAAAATTGGGAATTAAATCTACCTCCATTATCGTCGGATTTAAGAACTTGGGTACTGGTCCTCGCGACGCATGGCTCTCGGAACGACGCAAACTGGCTGACATTACGAGTGATCAAATAACTGGTGGTACAAGTAAGAGTAAAATATACATTAACGAAGATTTAACGAAGGCAACGCGAACCCTACTGTGGAATACTAAGAACGAACTACAAAGCTTATATAAGTACATCTGGGTTGCTAATGGTAAAATACTAGTTAAGAAAAGTGACGGAGATAAAGCAGTTTGGGTAAGATCAGTAAATGATATTACTAATTTACTGAAAGCGGCAGTTTAATCCTTACTGTCACGATTTTATTTTGCTTAATTTTATAATTAAAATTCACGTTACTAGATAATATTGAAAATATTACAGATGATACAATTAATGCTGTTGAGATCGGAAGTCTAAATGTCTGGCTATCGTCTCTTAAGAATAAACACGACTTTTGTATTTTGCACGTAAATATTAGATCATTGAAAAAGAACTTTCAAGAATTATTAGTAACTTTAGATAACAACTTAAAGGACATTGATGTAATAGTAATAACAGAACCAAACATTAACTTCTCAATGATTGATTTTTATAAGATCAGTGGGTTTAATATACATAGTTTTACGCGTACCGAACGAACCGGGGGAGGTGTAATAGTCTATACGCGCACAGAGTGGGCAGCTCGAGTAAACGAGACAACGCACACACGTGAGATGCGTTTGGCAGAGTGTGTTTCCATTGTACTAAACGAGACCGGGAGTGATCCGATATATTTATTATCCATATACCGACCTCCGAAAATAAACAAAAATAATAAAATAATAGATTTTCTTAAAGAATTGCGAAACATCTTAGAAAGTTTCCCCAAAGATAGTAGATTATTCTTTTGTGGAGATATAAACATAAATTTACTAAAAACTCAGGATTCTAATGTTGTAGAATACGAAAATTTATTAGCTGAGTTTGGATTGATAAAATGTATTAATAAAATAACACGTAAAGAAATAGTTAAGGGAAATATTGTTGAATCATGTATAGATCATATTTACATTAGATCGCCCTATTCACAATTTTACTCGGCAGTAATACAACATAAAATATCGGACCACTATTTCGTGTCGGCGGCAGTGCAGTGGAACTGTGCACCAACTTGTAGTGCCCGCGCAGGTGTTCGACATAGCGGCGCACCTGCGTCGCCGTCGCTCAACCGGCCAGCTGAGGATGCGCGCGCAATCGCTGCGGCCGGTCGCAATCGGACTAATATACCTACCGTAAGTAATCGTGTTCTTGACAATCGACTGGTCAGAGAACGATTATTAAGTGCTGATTTTAATACTTTAATTTCAATTGAATGTCCTTATAGATTGTACAACTCACTTAGTGAAATATTTAATAACATTTATAACGACTGTTATAAGAATGTAACTGTACGCATTAGTTCTCGAAATAATAAAAATTGGGTAACAGACAAATTAAAAAATATGATAAAGGAGAGAGATAGACTGTTTATGGTATGGTGCAATGATCCAAAGAATATGATAAAAAGATTAGAATTTACTAAATATAGGAATAAAAGTAATAAAACAATATCTAAATGTAGTAATGAATATGATAGACAGAGTATTATTAGTTGTAATAAAAATATAAAGATGTTATGGGATAGAATAAACACATTACTAGGAAAAAATAAACAATCTTTGGATGATGTGATTTTATCTAATATGAATACCCAGGGAAATGCTCAACATATAGCTAATCAGTTCGCGACTGTTTTTGACGAGGAAATTCAACAAATAAAACATATATGTAATGATACATTGTTAAATAGAGACAGTTATGTGCATACACCAGACAGGAGCATGAGATGGCAGCCAGTGTGTGATAATTATATAAAAAAGATTATTAAAAATATGAATGTTAAAAAGTCACCGGGAAGCGATCTGATACGAATGTCTGATTTAAAATTAATAAATTCCAAAATAAGCCCTATAGTTTCCAAGCTGATTAATTTATCTGTTAAACATCACATATTTCCAAATAAGCTTAAAGAGGCAATAATACGCCCTGTTTACAAAAAAGGCGACCGGAAGGTACACACTAACTATAGGCCAATAGCTATATTATCTAGTATCGACAAAATAATAGAAAAAAGTATAATAGATCAACTAGGAAACTATTTGAAATGTAATCATATTTTAAATAAATCACAGCATGGCTTTCAAAAAGGTAAAAGTACCAACACCCTTCTGTCTAACTTTACAGATGAGATTAACACCTACTTAGATGACAAAAAGTTTGTTGTTGCTATATTTTTTGACTACAAAAAAGCATTTGATACTTTAGAAACAAATACATTATTAACCGCAATAGAAGAGTGTGGGGTGGGGAAGCCTCTGAACGAATGGTTTAGAGACTACCTCACTTCACGCTCTTACCGAGTAAAGGTTGGTAACACACTCAGTGATGAGAAAATGGTTCGTTGTGGAGTCCCACAAGGCTCAGGATGTGGTCCGGTATGCTATTTGATGCATGTTAATAGCCTGTGTGGAGTTGTGCAACATTGCTCGACATACATGTTCGCGGATGACCTGTGTTTAATACGAGCCGGCACCAACCTATCGGAAACTTGCCGACTTGTACAACATGATGTTGACTCTGTTGTCAAATGGTCACATGATAACGGCATCGTACTAAATTCTGATAAAACAAACCTTTTAATTATACACTCTCCCTATTTACCATTAAACGATATTCCTAGTCCAATATATACTCATACATTTTTGTGCTTCCATGAGAACCATGTTAAATGCAGCTGTAAACCGATACAAAGACTAAAGTGTGTAACATATTTAGGAGTAAGATTAGATGAGCATTTCTCTTGGTCTGAACATATAGATCTTATATGCAATAAGCTTAGAGTGATACTAGGTAAATTTTACCACCTAAGTTATAGGATCCCCACTGGTACATTGAAACTTTTGTATACCTCTCTAGTAGAATCTATCTTGGATTATGCTCTTGATTGCTATGGACTCACATTTAAATCTTACATTGATAAACTCGAGAATATCCAAATCAGATTTCTAAAATTGCTTGTTGATAAGAAAACTAAATATAAATACAAAAACGATTACTATAAACTTTTTAAAATATGTAAATTATTACCGGTTAGATTAAAACATAAATATTTACTTGCAACCAACAACCATAGCAATCAAGAGAATCATTCATCGCTACTAAGTAATATTGTTAATAATTATAACACTAGGTCGATGACCTCGGGTAAATTTGTTGTTCCTAGAGTTACAAATATGTATGGAGATAGGACTCTAAAAAAACGTATTCCTTATTTCCTCAACAGTTTACCCGCGGACATCAGAGCTGAATCCAATAAAAATAAATACAAATCTATGTTAAAAAAATATTTACTAAATACCCTGCCATAATAATAATAAGACACTCCATAGTTCTGCTTTAACTCTATATTAATTTTGTTTGATTCCACAGTCAAACTGTTTGTACAGTTTTGTGGAACATTATGTTACATTATAAGAATACCATGTATCTTTATAAACTTATTAAATAAATAAATAAAAAAAAAATAAAAAAATAAAAAAAAATAGTATGACAGTCGTTTTTTATCTGTACCTAACATTCATAGATTCGGTATTTTTACAGTTTGAAAAATTTATGCCAAAATAGTATGTTCTTTATTTACAGCGACTCGAAGAGTCTCCACTTTGAATATCTGAACTTCTTGCTCAAAAACCCAGCTGAACAGAAGGAGAACTTACTGCTAATCAAGTTACTGCTGCGGCGGCCAGTACTTGCTGATGAGGTGATTTTTTTAACCAGTTCTATTCCTCAAATGCCTCCCACATACCATTTTACCCCTTCCCTTCCCGTATGTCAGATATCCATGTTATTACGGACATTTCTTCAGTTATCTGTCGGTCTTCAGCTAATTGTAATATATTTAGAATTTATAAATTCGAATTCTCTTTTCGACCACGCCTTTCAGGTTACTGAGCATTTTATAACTACATATATCATTACTGAGAAGCCAAAACATGTGACTTAGGAAATGTGTGACCGCCAACCGAATGCCTTTTGTATTCGATTTTTAACCCTCGACGCAAAAACGACCTGTCTATTCTTGGTGTTGTAGAATAATAATTAAAAGGCGCTGGTGCGATAGAAAAATTATAATGTAGACAGGAGATGGCTCTGAGATGATGGTTCTGCTTACGTGTTTTCTCTATACAATCCAAAATTTGAATGTTCCGGAACTTGTCTGTGTATTTTAACGTTATTAACTATGGTCACAAGTTGCAGATGCGTTCTGCGTGAATGAAACTGTATTGTTACGGATGCGTTCGCAACACGACCTGTTTGTGGCATCGTAGCTCCCGAACGGGTGAACCGATTTCGATGTTCTTAGCTATATTTGATCAGAATCGGTCCAAGAAAACCGCCATAAGCCGTCGGGGTTTTTTTTATTTTAAATTTAACTTTTTAAGCATTTACTTAAACCAGGGCTGGGTCTAGGTCGACCATAAAATACTTTGTTAATCGAATTGAAGCTTAGGTTATTCTTCAGATGCCAAAAAGCAATCCTCCTTACATTTAAAACAAGGTCCTTAATTTACCATGTACCGTATCGTAATAAGAGTTATTTTATTATGATTCCAGGAAACTAAATGGATTGCAGAAAACGTGTCAGCGGAATCGGTAATCAACGCCGTTTGGATTTTGATTCTGAACAAATGTGGAAACTTTACCGAAGACATATTGAAGTTAACCCTTCAGCATAAGGTACAGAATACTTATTATATTTATATATGACACTATATGATATGATACTATATGACGACTCAATTAGTCCAGCAGTAGTTAACACTGCTTTCTGTGCTATGGGTCCCGGGTTCAATCCCGGTAGGGACAAATTTTGTGTGATGAGCATGAACATTTGTATCCGAGTCATGTATCCATCTATGATATGTATGTATTTAAAAAATAAAAAGTGTATATGTAGTATATCAACCAACTAGTATGCGTAACACAAGCCTCGTTGCTTAGTACGGAACTAGATGGCGCTGTGTGTCATAATGTCCAGGAATATTTATTATTATTATATACTTCATAGAAAAGCGTGATAGGGTTCAGCTACTAGCTTATATTTTACTAGCGGCTTGTCCCGGTATCGCACGGTTTATTTTTTACCTTAGAATACTATTTTTTTTTCTAGTAATAAATTTTAATATAACCTATGTTACTCAGGGATAATGTAGCATTCTCATTATGAAATAATTTTTCAAATCGGATTGGTAGTTCTTGAGATTAGAGCGTTGATACAAACTTTTACGCTATTTTATTAGTATAGATATAAATAGACAGATTACACCAATCATAAATGAAAAGATATAACATAACCAATGTTTTCTTATTGCCAGGTACACATACAGACACAAGAAATAGACGACGAACTGATCAAAGAGCTGTTAGATAACAATATGTTCATAAAACTGGTCGCAAGCCCGCTCTATATGTTGATGGTCAATTATATAATCGCTAAGGACTCGACGGGCGAGGAGGGTGCTTCGAACCAGTACAGCGTCCCGTGGGCCGTGTCCGAGCTCATCAACGCCAACTGTTTAGCCGAAGCTGGACATCTGCAACTCAAGTCTATGGGAGTACCCACAGCGCTACGGGGATTTACTCAATCTGTCATGCTTTGCAAAAAATTCTTTCCCCAGTAATTCATTATTGTTGTTGTATTTCAATCAATCGGTGTCTATATAATCGCAGCTTAATATATTAAATATGGTTAAAGGACTGTGCATCTTTTATTTGACGACTGTCCTTGTTACCTTCGATTAACCTTATATTCCGTGTCTGATTAAAAAAAATATATAATTATAATACGTAGAAGACTGGCCGCGGTAGTTTTTTAGTTTTTATTAAAATGACAGAGACTACTTTGAACATTTTTGCGCTGTAGTTTTCTTAAGAATGATTTAGAGTCAGAACGGTAGTATAACAGACAGATGTATGAATTAAAGATTGGTTTATATCACTCGTGTAAACTGTTTTTGCGTGCTGTTCGCTTTAATGAATGTCTTAAATTAAAACCTATATAAACTAAAATGTCATATTATACAGTTTTAGGGTCAGAAAACATATTATTTAACTCTTAGAATTACATTCTTAGAAAATGCCCAGAACTATCGATAAAATACAAAAGCTAGATTTTTTTCTTTTATTAGAACGTTTTTTAATAATAATGATTCATCTTACGATAACTGTAGTTATGTAGTACTCACAGTCTCACAATTGAAAAACGATCAGTTTTGGCGACAAACATATATTTTCAAACACGTACGGTACACGGACACATTAGTCAAGGGAACGTGCGGCGAGCGGGGGATCGTTGCATCGACTCTTTTCGTACGAAACGCTCGCTCGCGGTACCCCTCCCGCGTCTCTTGCGCTCCCCGCACATTCCCTTGCTATTACAGATAATTTAAAGTAATATAAATACGCGTCGCTTACATGCCCCACCCCAGTGCTACCCTAGCAGCACTCATCACCAATAGGTAAACGAGCGACGCGTCCAGCGGATCGGGTAAGGACACCAGTTTTCGTCCTAATCTTAACCATTCTGGTTCGTCCGTCTTTACCAGGTAGCGTTTCTTCCACGACGCCTCTTGGCCAAACATTTCTTGGCCCATCAGGTTCGACTATAAAAACTAGGTCTCCCACTTGCAGGGGCCTTTGTTCTTCGTTCCACTTCTGTCGTGGTAGCATATCGGGTAATATTTCCCTCACCCATCTCTTCCAATATAAATCAGCAAGCCTCTGTGCTATTCTCCACTGTTTCTTTAGGTGAAATTCGGAATCATCAAATATACCCATCTGAGGTAAGTTGGACGACGACAACAATAGAAAATGGTTTGGTGTCAATGTCTCTTTACTCCCAGGTTCCACAGAGACGTGAGTTAGCGGTCGGCTGTTGACAATATTTTCTACTTCTGCGAGAAGGGTATTGAATGTCTCCTCTCTAGGTGCACGTTCTTTCAGGATTACGTTCAGCGAGCTCTTCACACTACGAATTAACCTTTCCCAGGCCCCACCCCAGTGTGGGCTTACAGCAGGAATAAAGGTCCATTTAGCACCGCGATTCATGGCTGCGTTTTGTAGCGTCTCTTGGTCGAGTTCCTGAATTGCTCGTTTGAGTTCAGTGTTGGCTCCGCGAAGGTTCGTGCCATTATCAGAGTATATGTGTTTTGGATATCCCCTCCTCGCTCCCATGCGACGAAGGGCCATAATGAGAGAATCCGTTGTTAGAGAGGCAACAATCTCTAAATGTATAGCTCGCACGGTTAAACAAGTAAATATAACTCCCCATCTTTTTTCCCTTCTTCTTCCTATAGTGACTTCTAGCGGACCAAACAGGTCGACACCACAGAAAGTGAAAGCTCGCTGGTGATGAGCCATCCGGGCTTCAGGTAAGTTTCCCATTCGTGGAATTTCAGGTTTACATTTTTTTATTCTGCAAACCATACATTTTGATGATACATTTTTTACCGTTGGTCTTAGTCTGATAATCCAATATTTTTGTTTCAGGGTATTAACGACAGTTTCTTGGTTCCCGTGAGCAGCGTTGACATGATAAGATTTAACAATCAGTCTGGTGATGTGATCTCGACCGTCCAGTATTGCGGGTCTTTTAGTTTCAGGTGATACATCGGCGGCGTCATCAATCCGGCCTCCAACGCGCAGGACTCCGTGCTCATCAAGATATGGTGATAAGGTAAGTAATTTACTATACTTTTGTATGTATTTTCCTTTTTTCAGGATATTAATTTCTTCATAAAAAGTTTGTGCCTGTGAATATCTTAATAACAGCCGTTCAGCTTCCTCCATTGTTTCGTGATTTACGTCAACGGCAAGTTTACGACATTTATTTATAAACATCAATACAGCACGAGTACTTCTAAGCAGGCGCAGCCAAGATGAAAATCGCGTAGGGTCTGGCACAGGTAAGTTATTGTCATCATGTTGTACAACAGACACGTATTCTAATTCAATTTCATTAATTTCAGGTTGCAGGAAATCCATTGTCCAGGTGCGCTCATCATCAGATAAGAAGTCTGGCCCGTAAAGCCATTGACCTTGTAAAACTGATAGGTCATACGCTTCTCGTGTGCCCACATCGGCGATATTAAGTTGCGTCGGGATATATCTCCACTCATCGCTACAAGTAAGTTCGTCAATCTCGCCTAAGCGATTAGCTATATATGGTTTGTATGTACGTGACTTATTTCTTATCCAATGTAAAACTGTGGTGGAGTCGCTCCAGAATATTTTACGCTCCGCTTTTATTTTATGTTCATTTATTATACTTTCAGCTAATCTAGCGGCCAGAACAGCTGAATTCAACTCAAGTCTCGGTATCGAAGTTGTTTTATTTGGTGAGACACGGCATTTACTCGCCACAAACGCTATATTAACTTGTCCGCTATCCCGCCAGCGCCAATATGCAACCGCGCACATCGCTTTACTCGACGCGTCACAAAATATATGTAGCTGTAGGTTTCTATAGCGAGCGGCGGCGGCGGCGGCGGCGTTAGGCAGTTGTGACGTCAGCCGGCCGGTCGACGCGAGCGCGTCTCGCTCTAGCGGGTAAGCGGCGGTGGCGCAGGCGGCCGCGACCGCGGCTTCGGTGCGCGCGACCGGGTTCGAGTCCGGCAGGCTTGCTCCCGTAGTGGCTGCATCATAATAATATCTAGGCAGCCTTATGTTGCGTAATGATTTTAAACAACTTATCCAGTGGCACCATTTGTCATATAATAAATCTGGTATCTGGTCGTCCCAATTTATGTCTTGCTGCCAACATTCTTGTAGTATAATTTTTCCATTAATTGTGAACGGAGATAAAAATCCATAGACGTCGAATATACAAGGTGTTGTTTTGCATCCTCGTCAAATTTCAGGAGGTTGTCATAAAATACATAAATAATCAATTGAAAGTACGGTAGTGGGCAATAACTAAAAAGTGCTGCTTTTATTTGTTGTTGAATTTTAACAGTGTTTCAGAATTAAACCCTTAATTCAATACAAATAAAACAGAATCACCCGACTACGCACACAGCGACAATGCAGCTGTGTGCGTGAGTGTCGACGTCTTCCTACGAAATGCAAGCGCGGGCGAACGAATGATCGGTAGCAATAATTTACCTAATTTTATTTCGAAAATCACCTACATTATTGTCATAAATTTTGCTTGATAATGAACTCATTGTTGAGCATCATTGGAATGCGGAAATCTTACTAATGGCAGTAATACTAGTGCGCCGAAGAAAAGTTCATTGACCTGTTATCAGATGATTAATAAAATGTTAGTTTTGCTTTATCCTTCCACCTAAAGTTTTCGTAGTGATTTTGTTTTGATTTGTGGATTAAATTGATTGATTTGAAATTTTCCTTCCTACTTAACGGGCTTAGGACCGGCAATAATACCTACCTTAGTTGGTGTACCGATCTACTTATGATGGAAATGGAAAGACGTGCTAGTTAAATGTAAGTACGTGGTGATACTTTCGACTCTTAGGTATTATTAGCGTAGTTACAAATTTGAAATCAACTTATTTACACTAATCAAATTGATTAAGCTAACAACGTATTTACAAAATGTACAAATAAATAAATTACCTACTTAAGTTACCCGGAGGTATTGTTCAAAGTGGCCACCATCACACTCTTCGCACAATTGAGCACGACGTAGCTGGTTTTCCTTCAGCTTACGTAACACCAACACATTAGTTTTGACAGTGTCAAAAGCACTAATGATCCTTGCACGTAATTCTGTTACACTGGTCACTTCCTCCGTGTAAACTAACCTTTTAACGTCTCCCCGCACATAAAAGTCTAGAGGCGTCAGGTGCGGAGAACGCGGAGGCCAGGCCACCGATCCTCCGCGACCGATCCAGTGGTCACCAAAACTTTCGGTCAAGTACTCGCGTACTTGCCGACCATAGTGAGGGGGGGCACCGTCCTGCTGGTAGTACAAGTTGCGATGGAGTGCCAGGGAACATCCTCCAACATCTCCTCGACAACGTGACGCAACAGCTCCAGTTTTTGGGTGTTGCAATTCACGCTTCAGTAGGCGAAACACTGTGGTGTGGTGCACTCCAAAGTGTTGACCAGCCTGCCGCGTGCTTGCCCGTGGGTCTCGCTGGAAGTATTCCAGCTCTGTGATGGGGGTTCCCGATTGGGAAACATTTCGGTGAACATCCGGATGGCTCCACGTAGGCTGTCTCCACTGATGGCATACAGGCGGACCATCTCTACCAACTCGACATTCGGATAGTTGTCCGTCATCTTGCACTTCGTAACTACGTCTCAACGATGTCCGAGAAGTGAAATTCGCAAAGCGCGCGCACGCGTCGGCGACATCAAACAGACTGTTTGTTCCGGGGTCGCGGCGGCGTGGCTAGGGATTTGTACCTACGAATCGATCGATGAATGATCGTTGCGTATGCGTTGTGTATGTGTTGTTTGCGTTTGTTTGTGTGTGAAAGCGCGGTTATAGGGCTAGTAACAGACGGGCCGCGTTTAAATACGGCTGGTTCACACTTACGGATTTCCGTATACAAGCAAAATTAAAAAAAAAATACCTACTCATTTTATTGTTGCTTTGGGTCGAGAATCATTAGCATAATTACGTCCTTGAATTTGACGAGGATGCAAATCAACACCTTGTAGACATTACTACTCGTAGCATGTCTCTTTTTGTAGGCCTCTGTGTTCCGTTGATAATACTCTCAGATATCTTTTTAAATGACACATCAAAACTCAGTGCATCTTCATAAGGAAATCAAATTAAACCAAGTGTTCTTTTGCTTTCAAATTGTTCTCCGATTTTGAACCTTACTGCCGCTTCACCTAAAGTTTCTTTTGGCATGGACTGTAGAACTTGTTTACTATTAGAGGTCCAGTTTCGTAGTTCAAAACCACCTTGTTGATGAATCATCTTCACATCCCTTATCAGTTGAATGGCGGTTTTTTCATCTGGCACACTGTCTATGTAATCATCGACATAATGTTGGTTGTATATGGCTTCACAAGCGGGTAACATCGTTGACTCAAAACGTTGTGCATTTTTGTTTTTTATGTATTGAGCTATGAATGGAGAACAATTAGCACCGAATATTAGTGAAGTCATAACGTAGGTTTTTATAGGTTCTTGAGGTGTGTTTCTATATATAAATCGCAGCGCATTCTGGTCTTCGTCTTTTATTTTAACCCTCAAAAACATATCTTTGATGTCGCCGGTAATACCTATTCTTTGCTCTCGGAACCGCAGCATTATTCCAAACAGTGACCTAAGTAGGTCGGGGCCCTTTAGCAGGTAATCGTTCAGCGACAATCCGTTAGATTTAGCGGCCGCGTCAAATACGAGACGCAGGCGCTTCTTGTTTGGGTTATCCACCCCGAAATGAGGGAGGTACCATGTCTTGGGGGTCACATTGGTATTCTTCAACTCTTGAGCGTAGTCATTATCAAATAAATGTTGAATACGATCATTATATCTATCTCCGTAGGCCTCGCATTTTATCATCTTTCGCTCCACAGCTTTAAGTCGCGACAATGCGTGAGGGAATGAGTCGGGCATTGTACAGTTCTCGTTCTTCCAAGGCAGTCCGACGTACCATCTGCCATTAACAAGAGTAGAAGTTTGATCTAATATTTCTAAAGCTCGTACATCATTATGGTTCTCGCGTGGTTTACTGCCGACGCCCATTGAGTCAAATGTGAATGAGCGGCGTACGTCTTCGTGAAGATCACGTAACAATTGGTTGTTATCAGCGTTATCGCTGACGTCATTATCCTCGATGAAGAGAGTTGAATGAAACGTGTTCGAATGTGACGTGATACTTGTAGGTGCTCTGCCATGCAAGCACCAACCCAGCGGCGTGCGTGTGGCACAGGGTTCTTGGGGACTTCCGGTGACAACTTCCAAAGGTAACAATAGGTGGTAGTTGTCTTGCCCTATTAGTATTTCCGGTTTTAATTGTTCATAGCACAGTTTATTTTTAAGTTTTTGTAGATAAGTAAATTTATCACAGTTCACCAAGTTTGTGTTTTGTTTAGGTAGTTTAAGTTCATTGACACTCCGCGCGCTAATCGTAAACATATGTCCGTGTCTATTAGACAAAGTTATGTCCATCAGGTAAGTTTCACACACTAGTTCAGTATTGTTCCATGCGCCACGCACACGCATGCTCTCCCGACGGCCGCGCAGTCCGGCACGTTTCGCGAGATCGGCGCTTATCAGTGTCACTGTGGATCCGTCGTCGAGCAGAGCACTAGTGCTGATTACGCCGTGGGGGCCATGAATGTTTATCGGCACTACTTTTAATAACGCTTTAGACGACGAATTCATATACGCTACAGTTTGAGAAGTAGGCTCAGTCTCACTCTCTGTCACTTGCACGGTATTATTATTATTGTTTTCGGATGGTTTTTCACTAGGTACGAAATGTAACAAGCGATGATGCGCTTGTCCACAGTTATTGACATCGCACACTGGCGCGGGGCACATCTGTCTATCGTGATGGCTTAGCAGGCACTTATAGCACAGTCCGAACCGTTTCACATAACGCCAGCGATCTTTTCTTAGCGACTTTTTAAACTTTTTACAGTCAGTTAAATTGTGATTAGGTCCGTGACAATAACGACACTTGGTATAACTTTGTCCACTTTGTATGTTTAATAATGTTTGGGATTGATTATTTGCACTATTGTCTGTATATTTACGTTTATAATTGTCTTTCGGCGTGGTTATTAACGTTACACTGCACTGTGATATTTTCACGGCTTCTTCATGAAGAAATTCCGATAGATTATCGAGTCTAGTCGAGATACTTGCGGTGTTGTTTGAGTATTTGAAGTCGGCCCATTTAGACAACAGGATAGTAGGCAACTTAGATAGCACAACTGCGATTAAACTCGTATCTTCTAGGTGGCTTTCTCGGCCGAGGGCGCGTACGGCGGCAACGTAGTTTTTTATTTTATTTGAAAACATAACAATGTCTTTGTGATATTCCGAAGACACTGAGTTGAGCTTCTTTATTTCTTGTTTTATACGAAGCAAGATTCCGTCTGGGTTCCCGAACTGTAGTTCTAGCGTAGACATTAGCGTTTCAGGAGAGGTAGCCGTGATGAGCAACGCTTGGACAGCGTCCTTGGCTGCGCCACGAAGACATTTTCGCAGCCGCCATAAGTTCTCCGAATCACTAAAATTACACACGCGGGATGATTCTTCATAGGCCATTTTGAACTGCAGCCATTCCATTGTGTCACCAGCAAACACCGGCAGGTCCCGCGGTGTGCTGATGCGGCTGAGTAAATTTTTACTGTTGGTGTTGTTGCAAACGGAGGTAGTCACCATATCTTTGAGTACACAAGCCAATTGTTGAATTGGTCCATCAGTGCCGGTGTTGTTATTTGCCGGCGGGCACGGCAAGTCCGTAGGTTCTCCATGATTAGCGACATGCCGTGACTCCAATTCATTCCGACTGCATTCTACCCATTTAGCAACTTCACTTTGGTTGTCGGTTACTGACGGTGGACTGTATTCTTCATTTAGTTCCGCTAGGTCTGCTTCTAAGCATTTGTCGATGAGTTGCAATTCTATTCGAGCTTTAGCCTCTGCCGCTTCTAATTCCAGCTTCTTCCTACGCGCCTCAATAGAAGATATTGACGATTTCTTCGACATGGATTTGCGGGCGGTAGGTATTTTGGTTAACGGCCTCTCGGACATTGTACTTCCGGCTTCTAACAATATTGTCTTGCCAGGCTGCACTTTAGATTCAACATTTTTTGTTCCACTCGAAGACGGCTTGGCTGGATCGACCTCAGTAGCTTTCTTTTCATCCTGCTCCTTCTTTACAGTGCTGCGCGTACTGACCATTTTTTTTTGACGGCGGTGTGAGGAACATCAAGATCCGGCTCGAAGACCACTTTGTAGTTATTCGGGTTCGACTCACAGTCTCACAATTGAAAAACGATCAGTTTTGGCGACAAACATATATTTTCAAACACGTACGGTACACGGACACATTAGTCAAGGGAACGTGCGGCGAGCGGGGGATCGTTGCATCGACTCTTTTCGTACGAAACGCTCGCTCGCGGTACCCCTCCCGCGTCTCTTGCGCTCCCCGCACATTCCCTTGCTATTACAGATAAATTTAAAGTAATATAAATACGCGTCGCTTACAATAACGATAGCGTGACATGTGTACAAGGCTTGAAAATATACCTTAATATACACACACCTTAGATATTTGACTAGTCTGATGTTAAACTATATATCAATCTTATAGCGCATAATCACAATCATACTTTCATACAAAACACACGAAATGTATTTGTAGTGGATACATTCGTAAATGTTTGCTAAAGAACAGCCTGCCTTGCAGCTAAACTCTATAATGGTGGACATAAAGATGTCTACATCTTTTTCTTTTTCTTTGGTAGTGTCGAAGTTATTATCGCCGTCTGTTTATGTGGGCTAAACTGGAAAATATATCCATATACATAAAGTAAACAAAAGAAGAAGTGTCGAAATTTTTATTTCATAAAATATAGACGTCATATTAATAATACATTAAGAAGATACACACATATTATAGCTAAAATCTTATAAGGGATTCGAACATTTTGACCTTACTCCTGTTCGCTACAGTGGCCACGACATATACTTATAATTAACTGATATCAATAGAAACAAGTATTGTATGTAACAACATCTTCTAAAGTTTTCACGTTTCGCAGGTATGCTACCAAAGATGAGTTAGTAGGATAATCAACGACGCGGCTATGCCATTTAGTATCTGCAATTATACCAAATGCGATGGTATTTTACCATACTGCCCATTGTATGTCGGATGAGCTTTTTTTTTTAGCTCAAATCCCTCGATTATTCGATTTTTCTTTGCAGAATTAGCCGGACAAACTCTTGACATGACCTTTTTTTGTGAAGCGTCTTGCTTTCTATCGGATTATACCAAATGATCAAGGATACCACATGGATACAATACATCGTCCAATTATACCAATTTGGTATCAAAAAATACAACCTGGTAGCCCTGAGTAGGACTAACAAAAATATATCTATTACGCTATGCTTCAGCCATATTGCTATATAGCCATTACACAACTCAATACTAACACAACGGAGCCCTTATAACCTACAATCACATCTAACTCACGTTTGACAGAATAGGCATACTTTCTAACACACGCCTAAACTAATATAATGCCCGCCCCTAAAACCCTTCATAAAAACTAATGAAATATAATAATTAGAAGGAATGAATAGCCCTTACGACGGGGGAGACAGCAGGGGAAATATATACAATGCCGTTTATGTGACAAGTAGTACACAGTACAAATATCATACGAGGGATTTTTACGTAAAATTAACAATTTATAAACGCGCACAGCTGTCAGTTAACTAATTAACTTATTTTCAATGCTTACAATGCAATACTTTTTAACACCTGTAACACGCTGCTATTAATGCACGATTAAAATAATTCTGATATTTGTCCACATATAATTATCACTCGCATTAGCTTCGGATTATTAGAGTACCAGTTAATAACTTTTTAATTAACTTTGCCCAGACATTGTCACAATTTCTATAAATAAACTAACTTCCGCCCGCGACTCCGCCCACGTGGTAGGTTGATAAAAAGTAGCATATATTATCCTTCTCCATGGTTCCGTCTTTATCAATATCAAAATCGGTTCAGTCATTAACGCATGATGCCGCGGGAAATAGGCATTCATTTTTATATATAAGAAAATAAATATTATATGATCCTACCATTTAACTCAGCCTATTTGCGAATCAGTATTTCAGGTACCCATCACAATTTTTTAATAGGAAGAATATAAAAAGGTGATTTTTTATCTAGTAGTTAGTAATCCTTAGAAACGTAACGCTTAGGAATATTTTGTTATATACCGTACTCGTTTGTAACACCTATTGGCCGCTATAATAAAAAATGGCGGACAGTGAAGGCCAAAGTCCATACTACAATATTCAAACCCCTTTCTAATAATGTATTATTCCACAATTTGAAATGGTTTGATGTTATTGTGACCGTCGTTCCACGTACATACATTCACGCCTTTTTCCCATGTATGGTGTCATGTGTGGCAGAAACTACGATCCCATCATATATCTAATAATTCGTCTTTATTTCATACATCTTATCAACTTGCGTCACTTTTAACTTTCCTCTTCATTCTGGCTTGCTTTAACGGATGGAATAAGATCGTTAAACATCAATAGTCCTGGCCCAGTCAGTGCATGCTATCAAGGTTCCGTTTTCTGTAAGTGGAAACACAATATTAGGAACTTTATTTGTTAACAGATTATTATTTATTAAACCGGAAAACACGAATACTAAATAATAAAAATATGACTTATTTATTTGTGACAAGATTAAAAAGTTATAACCTAATTTTATTAATTAATTAGTTCAGAAAACTATGCTTGACTAAAACTATTACCATATATACATAACAATCAATTATTTTTTGTCAGATTTCTTAACACCTGTTGAGTAGGGAGTTATTAGCTCTATAATTTAATTGTTTTTTTTTTGTATAATTTTGTTTCTTTAATCATACTTTATATATTTATACAATTATTACAGTGTACATACCTGCTATACATCCAACTGTCGCACCAACTTGCCGAGCTTTTGCTTCCATTCTCTGTACAGGGTCACACACCATTATTAGGTTATGACCCAACTCTACATTCTTGTATGTATGCTTTTTAGCCTCTAGCCATCTAGTACAATCCTCATCTCTTCATCGAAAACAGTCTGCTTTGGTTTCTATAGTTACTAGGTCACAACTTCATGACCTGTCTTTTTGACTCTCTCCTCTATTCGTGGATTGATAATAATATTACATTAAAAGTTCTAATCAGACATCATAGTTGTGCTAGAACACAATCTCTAACAACCAATGAATTTGGGCAGATATTTTTTCATGCTGCCTCTTATAATAAAAAAGACAAAGAGAAATGAGTTCACTTTTGCTGTCATTGTTGGCAAAAACATTTATAAATACTTTGTCGTAATTCAACGCGGCCTCTGGTAGACCGGAGGAAAGCGGTGTAAAACATAAAACAATATTTGTTTACTATTGTTAGTGCTTATCAACTCGTAGACAATTAAACGGGCTTTACGATCCACATCGCTTCGGGCGATGGTTTAAACAATGACAGCGCTAAAACTTTCTCATAGTCATCACTCGTTGCATTATTATTTTTCCCACGTGCCATTGTCCGCATCAGGAACACAGTTTTATTAGTCGGTGAATACTTCTTCGTCAAAATCTTGTAATAATTTGTCTTTGAGAGCATATTTGCCACTATAGATAACATAGCTAAGTATTTACTGCGGTAGGTCTTTTTGCCCTCCAATGCTTTATCAAGTTTTGCTTTCAATTCATTTATTTCATTGTTCCTATCTTTTTCTTTGTTGCAGGATACTGAAATAAAAATATTTATAAGTAAATATGCTTTAGTATACCTTTTGTTCTGCAAGGTTAAGCTAGACCATTTTATGAATGGGTTACCGTTTTTTAAACAACGAACCCCCCCCCCCCCTGGGTGATAATACGCCGATAATTAACCCTTTGTACCCAGTTGTATGCGAATTGTAGGAGGTAGGGCATAGCGAGATTTCTCGCTCAAATTGAGCTGCCCGACTGGGAAAGTACCTCCGCCTTACAGAAGACAACTAGACAACTATTGTTGATTCACTGCGGAATCAACATTCTGCGAGTGAGTAAGGTTACCAGAGCTCATTGGTGGAGTGACTATTCTGACAAATTCCGTTTGCTATCAGTTCAGTAACTCCCTATTTTAAGAAACCTGAATGGTTTCTAAGGGGTTTGGCAACGCTGTGGGCATCACTTACCATCAGGTGAGCCGCCTGCTCGTTTGCCCCCTCACCATAAAAAAAAGCAAAAAAAAAAGACGATATATGAATTGTTGGCAGTTGTCAATAATAGTCACTTAAAAAGCCTGATAAGCAGTTTACTGTGGATCCAGGATATGGATATGGTCCTGGACCATGTAAAGTGATCTATTACTTTTGAGATCGCTACATATAAAAGACCGATGCAGCCACTGGAACAAGTTGCTAGCCCCAACATGTTTGAGAACAGGAGTTAACTATGAATAAATATAATTGGTTACATACCATTTCCAAGATTGTATTCAATAGGTGCTGTTGATGAGGACTGTTGAATTACAGGAGTTGGCACGCCTTGGGATGTAGATGGCTGGGAGTCTGCAACCAAAGACAAGAATTATTACTGTAGTCCATTTCCAAACACACTCAGAAACAAGAACAAACCTCATGGGCATATACAGGGGGGGAGCCGGATGGGCCCTGCCCACTCCGGAATGGTCCAGCCCTACTAGTCTACCCCAGGATGTTAATTAGTTACTTACCCATGTTGGAACTGTATTCAACTGTCCTTGTTGTTGGTGGGTGATGAATCACAGGAGTCTCTGGAGAAGTTGGTGGTTTGTATTCTGGAACCAATAGACACTCGTAGTATTATTATAGTAAGCATCAAAAGATAAAATGGTTTGAATCAATCTATGTATGTATGTTACATTTCCTCAAACATGTTGTTAAGTTATCCGAAGATTATACAATAGTTCAGATCTTAAGCACTCCTCACCCTCTATTTTTTAAGATGTTATTTTTAAAAGTTACATGTGCATCAACTACATCAAAACATCACTACTTTTAACCTATGCAGGCTAGTACACATTTCATGCATAATTAGATTTTTCTATTGTAAATCAATAGAAAAATCTAATTATGCATGAAATTCAAATAATATTACAACTATTATAATATTTCTTAATATACTATTGTATAATATACCTGTGATGTCATCCATAGGTAAATGTAAAGTAGGAATAGCCTGTTTACTAAGCCTGTTGTTATTATAAAGAAACTGTTCCGCAAAGTGGCGACGACAGATTCTTTGTGTTTTGTAGACGTAGGCAAAGTCCTGATTTGCAATGTCCCCACCAATATTGTTTACCCAAATTTGATACCTTTCCGGGAATGTCTCAGGATTTGGAAAATAATGCAGGGGCACCTCTGAAATATTAAAAACATAGATATAGACATAGTAAGATTTCAGTGTATATCTTTTTTATTGTTTTAAATTATTATTAATTTATATATTAAACATGCATTTGTATAATTAAATAACTAATAAATAAATATTTCTGGATAATATGACAGAGCGCCATCTAGATCCGAGCTAAGCAATGAGGCTTGTGTTACGGATACTAGTTGGTTGATATACTACATATATACTTTTTTTTTTTGTAAATACATACATTTTATACATAAATACATCCATGACTCGGATACAAATGTTTATGCTCATCACACAAACATTTGTCCATTTTTTTTTTTTTTTATGGTGATGAGGGGGCAAACGAGCAGGCGGCTCACCTGATGGTAAGTGATCACCGCCGCCCATGGACATTTGCAATATCAGAAGGCTTGCATATGCATTGCCAACCCCTGCAGCAACTGTTTAGGTTTCTAAAAATAGGGAATTACTAAACTGACAGCAAACGGAATGCCTATGCTGTCAGAATAGTCACTCCCCATCGAGCTCTGGTAACCTTACTCACTGACAGAAATACAACTATTGTTGATTCACTGCGGTCTTCTGTAAGGCGGAGGTACTTCCCCAGTCGGGCAGCTCAGTTTGAGTGAGGAATCTCACTATGCCCTACCTCTCAAAAAAACCGGGATTCCAACCCGGGACCCATAGCACAGCAGACAGTGTTAACTAACGTTGGACTAATGGGGTCGTCGATTAGGATTTGTAAGATCGGCAAGTTTTATTTAGTAAACTAACTTATTCATTATTATACTTTTCTACCAACTCAGATTACGTTCTACTGAAAAGTATGCTTTGTAATTTTTATCCTTATTTGCCTACTATTAATTCATAAATTACCTTTGCTATCTCAGACTGTGGTGCTATAATAACTATAATGTTATACTGAAAATACTATTCAGAGTGATTATACAGAAATTTAAAATAATAATAAATATTTTTTTTGATGCCGTAAAACATGAATCAATTTAGATATAGATAAAGAAGTAATTTAGTTCATTTTGGTTTCCTAGAATATTTTTATAACAAGTAATATTTTTAGGGTGTTATTTAAATGGTTAGCATAGTATTCGTATTTTCGTGTCTATCTTAGTTATAATAGTAACCTAAGTAGATATTAAACATACACTGCTTACCACCTGCTCTAAGATAGTTCAACGAAGTTTAGTTTTATTATTTAAAGAGTCATTTTTTTTAGTAGACATGTAATATGAATAAGCTCTTATTTGTTTGTTAAATGGGACTTTTTTTTTTAAATGTTTTTGGGTATTTTTGGCTAAAATTCACTATAATGCAGCTAAATTAGTATAATAGTCGGCCACAGATTGCTGGAGATTAATTAGTTTTTTGGACCCATTATTATTTCCCATTACATTATACTACCCAAGCCTTGGTAGGGTTAAAAACAAAAATCTTGGCAGATAATGCATGTTTTAACGTAGGTAAACATGAAAAGCAGACATGAAAGGAGTTTTGGAAATTCGCCCCCACAAGGGGTACTTATAAAACTAAGAGATGGTGGATGGTGTGAAGTCTATCATTTTCGAAGTTAGAGAGAATGAAAATTCATATACAAGATTACGATTAAAAATAAATAAATACATAGGTATTTCAGGGTTTTTTTAAATTGGCCCTTGAGAGTAAAGTAGGTTTTGAAAGTTTGTATGGAGAGTAATCCGTCATATTTAAAGTGAGAAGATTAAAATTTATTATTAAAGATCCTCACCAAAAATAAATGCATACGTGAAATTAAAAGTATTAAAACCTTAACGGACGAAATGAAATTAGTATAATTGCGCAAGCGAAGCTGCGAGCAACAGCTAGTATATATTATATCTATATTGAGTATAATTCTTACCATCTGATGTTGAGACGGAGCATTGAGGAACACAGCATACGTATCGTGATCGTGGCATTGTGTAGCATAAAAAGCAACAGAGCAATCAACGATAATAATTATAATCACTGGACTACAATGAAATTATAAACAATACGTCCTAGCCGTCCTACATCTTAATAATCGATATTCGATACACTGTCATTAATCATGACTCATTATTTTGAGTAATGGATAGCGTTGTAATAGGTAAACGAATAGTTGAACTATCAATTTTATTGTCTATTGATAGTATATCGATACTATTGATAACATAAACTTACTAATTATAATTATTGTCAGCCTGCTGTAATACATATCCAAATATTTAATTTAATTTATGTATAAATGTTTGCAGATTGTACTTAAACATAAAAAAAACGGCCAAGTGCGAGTCGGACTCGCGCACAAAGGGTTCTATACAAAATTAGGCAAAAAATTGCGTTTTTTTAACCCCCGACCGATTAGCCCAGCTGCAGTTAATGCTGCTTTCTGTGCTATGAGTCCCGGGTTCGAATCCCGATAAGGACAAATGTTTGTGTAATGAGCATCAATATTTGTATCCGAGTCATGGATGTTTATATGTATAATATTTATGTATTTACAAAAAAGTATATAAGTAGTATATCAACCTTCTAGTATCCGTAACACAGGCCTCATTGCTTACCGCGGAATGAGATAGTGCTGTGTCATAATGTCCAGATGTATTTATTTATTTACTAGCTGATGCTCGCAGCTTCGCCCGCGCAATTGAATGCTAATTTCTTCTCCTCATATCGCCCGTTAGGGGTTGAATTATCAAAACGACCAAACACGTATGCATTTGTTTTGGCTGAGGAGCTTGAATATGAAATTTCATTCATGTAATGACGGCTATAGGCTGATAATGATGATGATGATGAATGACGAATTTAAAAATGACGGACTTCCCATATAAACTTTCACCCTATTTCACCTTCATAGAGGAACGATTTAAAAAAAAACCCAATAAACGTGTTTATAAAATGTTATATCTTTAACTTTAAAAATAACGGATTTCATATTTCATACAACCGTTCATCCTTTATTTTATCCCCATAAGGATCAAGTTTCTAAAATTCCTCTCTTAGCGGATGTATTCATCATCTGTCAAAATCTCAAGTTTGTAAACCCTGTGGTTTAGGCTGCATGATCACTAGATACTTTACGAATGCTCATAAGAAGTCCGCGTGAGATCTCAGTTGAGAAATTCCTCATCTCTATTGAAATCTACGAAGATTAAAAGGAAATTTTAAGATTTTTCATCCATCTTAGTAACAAATAATATCTAATGAATTAAGATGACCTTTTACAGTAATCAACGAGACTTATTTAAAAATTTACTGCTGTCAAAAAATGACATTAGAATAATACATCAATGTCAAAAATACTTAAAACTTTTAGGTTAGGTCGCATATTTTATTGATATATATTTTTTTAATTATAATAAACGAAAGGTATTTGATAACATAAAAATATGTTAAGTGCAATAAGGAATACTCTCAGGGTTCCTGTTATAAATGTGACGCGGTTGTTCCAAACCTCTGCGCCCCAGGCTACGGAAAAGTTTGACCACAAGAGAATACCACAGGACGATGAAGGTGTACAGGGAGAAAATATCGTCGACCTAGATTCTGTTTTAAAAGCGTAAGATTGTGTATACCTTATATTTGTTGCATACATTTATTTTTAATTTAAAGATAATTTTAGTTTTAATTTCATTTCAGAAAGCAAAACATATTCCCAACTCTAGATTCAGATAACTTAATATTTGGTGGCTTATTATACAAAGAATTGCCTGTCTGCAATATCCGAGTAACACACAACAACACTATATTTACTGTGACTGATGCTAAGGGCACTGTAAAGATTATCAGATCATGTGGTATGGAAGGATTTAAGAATACCAAGAAAGGAACCAATATTGCTGCACAAACCACTGCCATTGCTCTTGCTACAGTAAGTTCACAAGCATTTATATATTTAATTACATTGATCAGGTACTTATTTTAGAAATTTGACAACTGAAAATTGGCCTCATCACTTTATTTAAAATGTACACTAAATTTAATTAAATGGTACACTTAAAAATAATTTTGTTACAGAAAGCTATTGATAAGGGTTTTAAATCTGTGAGAGTGAAGGTTCAAGGCTTGGGACCAGGAAGACTGGTATGTTTTTTTTATATACAGTGAAACTTAGTAAAATGGGACCTGGATAAGTGAGAAATCTTCATGACTGGAACTCATGCTGAGGTCCCAACACTTTGGCACTGAATTACCTCTGCCAGTGGGACGAACAAAACCTCTATATCTGGGATTTGTTCTTTTGATTTATTGTCATAGTTACTTCTATAACTGAGACAGAGTGAATTTTAACACGTTGGCTGCCGCCTAACATAGCGCGCGCTAACCTACGGTGCGGCTGTTTACGCGCCTGGCGTGAGCGCCCGCACGGCCGGAACACATTTCGTATTTCGACCAACAGTGCGGCCAAAACTAGAGGTTTGCACCGGAGCAGTGAGTACCGGAGAATAACCGGTGATTTACCGGTAAAAGTACTCGATTGAAATAATCGGTATTTAACCGATTGATCTCCGGTGATCTTCGCGGTTTATGATCAAGAATCTGTGTATCCGTAAGCACGCCTCAAATGTTTGCGAGATGCACCTTAAACGAGAGGGAGGGCTGACGCTGTGCAACGCTTCTGTTGTTTTTTGCTCTCATTTATTAGGTCCCGAGTGAAGGTAGGAAGACGTCAGTGAAATTAGGATTATTGACTGTTAACATACAGACGCACACGAGGATTCTACACTCATGGGTCTAGTCTGGAGACTGCTCGGACGCCCGAGCCCCCCGTGGATGTGAAAGACTGCCACCATGGCGCAAATCGGGAGTTTTCTTAACTTTGCCAGTCCGCGGGACAGCCTTTCGCGAGTGGCTAGTTCGCTACTAGGGCTCCCCAATAAATGCGGTTGGCACGCGGTGCACCATGCCTTGGATTCCATACGCGGTTTCCCGATGCGGTGTGTTCAGTGCGCGTCAGACTTGTCAGCATTTAACGATACAACTGTTCCGACCCGTCTTCCTTCAATACGTGACGAAACTTGCACGGATCCGCTTGGCGGCTGAAGCCTTCCACCGTGTGATTACTCCTTCCTCCAGCATCAGCCAGGAGTCATGTTTGGGACATCTTAGGTTAAATCCCACGTACGCGTACAATATAAGCCCCGTAATACATATTATAGAAGTTAACTTGTCAACCGCTTTGGAGGAAAAGCAGAGTGAGATTTCTCGCTCAAAATGAGCTGCCCGACTGGGGAAGTACCTCCGCCTTGAAGAAGACCGCAGTGAATCAACAATAGTTGTCTTTCAGCGAGTGAGTAAGGTTACCAGAGGTCATTGGGCGAGCGACTATTCTGACAGCATGGGAGTACCGTTTGCTGTCAATTCAGTAACTCCCTATTTTAAGAAACCTGAACGGTTTCTATGGGTTTAGCAACGTATTTGCAAGCCTCTGGTGTTGCAAATGTCCTTGGGCGGCGGTTATCACTTACCATCAGGCGAGCCGCCTGCTGGTTTGCCCCCTCATCGCCATAAAAAAAACACCATATATTATGATAGCGTCATTGACGATTTTGTCAACCAATATGTATACAGAAACAAAAAAAATAACGTAGACGTGACTATTTATTTGTTTTTTTCTTCATTTAATATTTCATACCACATAGGTCTGCCTCCCCATAGAAGGTATTTTTTCTTAAATAAAATATTATATCGTTACGTAATGCGGCGCCAAGTCTGATTGACCCGGAGCGCCAAATCTGTAAATACGCCTCTGCAAATACTAAATGATAGAAGAAACATGTTACGCTATGATGCTGTTGACATGTTGTGTTTCTTAAATCAAAATCAGCATTTGCTTACTTTATAAAACTTTTTATTAATAAATGATTATATAAAGTATATCTATTAATTATTCTTATTTCCTCATTATGAATGTATAAATTATTATTATTATTAATTTAAGAGCTCAGCTCTTGTCGGTGGAGCAAATTTATAAAAAGGAAACAAAATTTCTTTATTCTCCGGTGACCTCCGGTTTTTCACCGGAGATTGCCCGATCACCGGTGAATTCAATCGGTTGTTAAAATCTCGCTCCGGTGCAAACCTCTAGCCAAAACACACCTGGTGTGTTTTGGGTGGGGGAGCGCATATAGTAATAGTAATAATAATAATAGTAGTAATAGTAATTTATTTTTCGTAAAAGCTGATTAGAATTAAATACCTACGAAAGGAAGATAAAAAAATATATGTAGAACAATATATTATATTGTAATAAAGATATAAAAATACGGTCGAATTGATAACTTCCTTCTTTTTTGAAGTCGGTTTAATGCATTGCATGCATTTCCTGTATTTTTATTATTATATTTGTGGCATTTCGTTTATTTTATTATTATGTGATGTTACTAAATTGACAAATGTATAATATGGGAATATGTACCTGAAATAAATGGATTTAATTAATTTAATTTAGCTGTAACTGAGATAAAATCGTTTTGTTAGTCTACTTACTTTTTCTTATTCTACCTGCAGGCTCCGCACTTAACTAAGTAATTTTAAGCCTTAATGACCTTCAGTTTTAGTTTTGTTTTACTTTCCTATGTTTATTTGAAATATGCCGAAACGACAGCTCAAGTCATTCAGTACGTAAACCCTTTGTAAATGAGAGAGATATTTATTTATACCTGGATATCTGACTCTGGGTAACTGGAATAACTCCATAACTGCAAAAAAATTGCAGGTTCTTTGATGTCTCACTTAACCAGGTTTCACTGTATTATGAATTTAAGCTTTTGTTGATACATTTTGATATAGTGTACGTAATTAAACTATCATATTTCACAGGCTGCAGTAAAAGGCTTACAAATGGGTGGTCTAGAGATTATCTCCATCACTGACAATACCCATGTATCATGGAACCCACCCCGGCCGAGGAAAGCTAGAAGATTGTAATCATGTACATTTAGTGTAGTTAGTTTAGCCTTGTATTTATAAATAAAATACTTTTAATGTACTTCAATTATTATTATTTACAAATAAGTCCTTAAATAAGTTTCTTATTCTAACAAATCCTACAGTTTGCTCAGAAACCATACTTTGCTTGAGTTTGTCTCTTTGACATTCTGTTGTTTGCCCATTGATTCTGAAGTTCAGCTTCATTAGCTTTGGCCTGAAAGAATAACAGCATATTAATATTCAGTAAAGTATTTAATGCACTGGCTACCACGAGACCACAGCTCAAATCCTCTTCTATGGGTAATCTATGCTATATATATAGATAGGTATCTTCTATGAGTATGATTTGGGAATATTCAACAGTACCTAAACATAGGAAAACATACCTGGAAAGCCAAGTATGTAATCTGGTGCTTTCTTCTCTGCTGTGTTGTGGGCTCATTGCCTTTCTTCTTGCTGGCTGAGACACGCTTTGTGGTGTCATCCATGAGTCCCTTCATTAGCATCTCCCGTGCATCTGCCAAGACCTCTGCTTGGTTCACATTTACTATCTGAATCTCTTCACGTTTCCTCTTGCCACGTGTACCACATAACTTCATGATCTAAGTTAAAATAAAATAATTACACAATATCTAATTAATCATTTCAATATCATCAAAGTATACATGAATTTAAGCATGTTGTTTGTAAATAGGTACGTCTTGTCTCGGTACTTTCAATGCAACTACAACATTCTGGTGTCTTTGCTGATGCATACTAGTTTTGTCTATTACACACTGAACTCGCAGGGTGCGTAACAGTTGGTAAGTAATTAAACATGTTAAAAGAGATTTTAAGATATTATAGGACAAAATACTTTTGTCCTATAATATCTTAGTGATCCACATAACAAATTATATCCTCTGATCTTTCTGGAGAAAGTAAGTATAATTCCCAGAAGCTGAGCCACTCTAAGTATAATGGTAAAAAGAGTATTAATTCTAACAAAATATACTTATTACTTACAGCTTCTTCATCAAGCTCCATTTCCCCATTTGCAGTTTCAGGTTCACAACCATTCTGACTGGAACCAGCTTCTGCTTGCTCAAACATCCCATAATCAGGCTCCAATTGAACAGGTACAATTTCCTTTTTGAAGAATGATTCAATACCTTTTGGTTTTTTCTCACCTAGCATTGTGTCTTCTACATTTAATGGTAATTCCACATCTGGTATTTCCACAGGTTTGTGTATTGAGAAGAAATCATTTTGTACTTCATCATCACTTTCATCTGAGTCATTAGTCACAGGTGTGGGATCCACCTTAGGCTTTTTAATTGGTGTTGGTAGTGGAGCCTTTTTCACAGCTGTATTTGCTTTACTTAATACATGTGGTATTAATGAGTTGACTGTAGCTTTTACACCATTTCTTGGTTGTGGTAGCATGCTCAGTAGGCCAGATTTTTTCTGGAATATTTGATAATATTTTAAATAATAATAATAATATATGTATCTTATATATAAAAATCTCATGTCACAGTGTTTGTCCTGAACTCCTCTGAAACAGCTAGATGGATTATTATGAAATATATATTTAGGTAGGTCTGAGAATCAGTTGTGGGCTATTTTTTATACCCCTAGGTGATAAGGATGTCCCTCACCAATTTTTTTTTTGATAACACCTTTTTGTATTTTTTTATGATTCGGCATTAAAAAATAAGTAGGTATAAACCTAAATTTTCACTTTTCCACCACCAACCCCTATAATGTGGCAAAACAATATTTGCTGGGTCAGCTAGTTAAATTATAATGTTTAAGGGAACACATACTATTTTCTAGTAGGTGCTTATTTGTTTCATGTTCACTATTATAGTGTTTAATTGACATTCACTTTAACTTTGTTAAATTGAATGTTGTTTAATTTATCATCAGGCATAGAATCATAAGATAAAAAAGATGCCATTACTACCTATAGTTAAATCTTTACAAGCAACACAATGAGAAGATATAATATAATGTATTTCCTTTACAAAATCTACATGATTTCTCACAAACCCAATTATACAATTTGAATTTACATTAACAAGGCATTCATGACATCACATCAACCGTTAGACATCCACTGTTGGACATAGATTAAAACGGCATTAGACATAAGTAAATCTCTTTTGGTACTACTTTTTTTCTAATATAGGCTTTACTTTTAAGATTTTTTGATATACATATACTAATAAAGAACTCTGTTACTAAAGAACTTACATCACTTGCTGCTCGAGGCTTGACAATTGGTGTACAATCTTTCACATCTTTGAACTGCAAAAACCATTTAAAATTTAGTTCAATGGTATACAGAATATATATATAAATGTGTCAATAAATTAGCATAAGCCATTTCTTACATCACTCAATGAGGGCACTGTGATCCTGGCTTTTGGTTTCACTGCATTTGTAACTTCTTTCTTGTGTAAAAATTCATCATCTTCTTCCATAATTGCTGGTTTTTTCTTTGATGGTTGTGGCAGATAATTAAATAAGCTTGGACCAATATCCTTTGACTCGTCGTAATCTTCAGAGGTTGCTGGTTCTGGTTTGGCAACTGATTGTTCTAGTGAAAAGGAATTGTAAGTAAATCAATTTGTACAATTTACAGCCAAGGCACTAATAGCTATAAAACAAACAGATATTCTGATGAATAATGATCCATAACTAACCATGTTTACTTTCTACTTTGTTGGCTAACAATACAACTGGTGCAACACTCTCATCATCATCATAATCACTTGAGCCACTATCATCGTATGCAACTAAAGCCATAGCGTTTTTTAAAAGGTCTCCTTTCAATACAACCAACTACGAATAGACTCGGTACCACCAATAATTTATAAAAAGTTAATAATTTATATTGTTGCTTTTCTCTTTCCCATAAATTTACATTTACTTAACGCAAAGAATATTTATGGACTTGACGTATTGTTTTAACTGACGTTAATTTGACAATAAATATTTATTTTCTCTATGGTGTCATGTTCATCTGTGTTCATCTTAAATTGACTTTCTGGTCTTTCTTTGTGATGTCTGTATCCCCAATGCAGAAAAAAAAACTGATCTATGTACTTCATTTGACATTAGTGACAATTTATTTGACAATGACAATTTGATTGGACTGACAGACCAGACAATAACTGCTACAGCTGTACTTGCTAAAATCTGAGCAGAAATTTTCCATTTTCAAAGGCAGGTAACTGAATATAAATAAAAAAAATATTTGGAGTCAACTCTACATACCCCAATGAATTAAATATATAATATTACTATTTCTCATAGATTTTTAACTAAAGTACAAGTACTCGGTCGTCTTAAACATTTCGTGCTGTGACAATAATGCCGAAGAAATTCGTTGGCGAAAACAGCAAAGCTGTAGCTGCCCGTCAGCGTAAAGAAAATGCAAAACAGGAAAAAGATCAAAAGACGAAAAAAATGATGGAGGATGCAGAATGGGATGATAATGATGATAAACTTAAGAAAAAACAGCAGAAAAAGGTTAGTTTTGTGTTATGGTCTCTGATCGCCTTAAATGCGTGCAGTACTCAGTGTCAAAATGCCCACAATATTCATATATAAATCGTTTTTTTATCATGAGTCTACTCACAGGATGTGTTACAAATAAACTTATTTTACAGGAAGACCAAGAGAAAAAGCGATTAGAACAACTTCAAAAGAAGGCAGAAGCAAAGGCCTTATTAGAAAAGGAGATGGAGTCAATAAAAGCTGCTCCTAAAGTTGCTCCACCACCACCTAAGATCACCAGAGCACAGATTGAGAAAATGAAGGAGAAAACTATTAAGGCTGAAACAGTTCAACCTGTGGTAAGACATTTTAGATCACTAGTCAAGTGAAGATACCTTTCCCCAATCTTAAAAATGAAATTTCCTAATATTGTTACTTACCTCATGAAAGAAACAGGGCAAATCTCAGATTTCTAGATTTAGTACAAATGATAAGTCAAGGGTAAGGTTGACAGAGAATTTTGTAACATTTGATTCATCCTTGTTTACCAGCACCTACAGATAATTGCTGTTCATAATATCTATATACCCACTGCCATTTGAAGAATCTTGCATGCATCTTTTCATTGACCAGTTACAGTTATGAGTAAACTAATAAATTATTGCACATTTTGATTATACATTTGGATATTGATTTGTATTTAATTTGTTTCAGCCTTCTAAAATTGTTGTGGAGGAGCCTCCGCTGGAGGAAAATCTCAATAGAATCCAGCTTGATGGAGAAGTAGCCCAGACTGTTGATGAAGCTATCTCCATACTTGGGTATTTGCTTACAATACAATTTTTTGCTGATACTACAGTTAGATAATTAGAACCTTCTCATATTCGTTTCTCTTGTAGATATTAAACCTAGTTTACCAAATTGGGAGTACCACAGCCATAGTATTTAATATTATAGTTTATGTATACCTCATACATATCATTATGTTGTTGTTCTAACAACCAATGCAGCATGACATTTCATAATATTTGTTCTTTCCAGTGAAAAATCTGACACTGACAGACATCCAGAGAAACGGCTGAAGGCTGCTTATACAGCATTTGAAGAAGCAAATCTTCCAATACTAAAGGCTGAGAACCCATCACTGAGGCTGTCACAGCTTAAACAGATGCTGAGGAAAGAATGGCTCAAGTCTCCACAAAACCCACTCAACATGAAAGTGTGAAGAGTTCCATGTTCCATAGGCATAACTGTTCTCTAGAAATCAACTGCTTGTTAAGGCTTTTTATCATTTTGTTACACTGGTACAACTTTTAAGTGGGTTTTATAAGAAATCGAAGTTGTATTTAGGAAAAGATTTTCTATATAATTTGTAACAACATTTTACTTACTATGTCCAATATCTCCAACCTGGTGTTTTAAATTTAAAGTATTCTTAGAAATGTTATTATGAGTTGCTTATTCATTTTTACCATTTAAAAAACCAAGAATATCTGATGTTCTATGTATTGTAAAACTAAATTTTTTGTAACCTACAATAAGCAGTAGTTGATCTTGCAAAACAAATAGATGGAAACTCATGGTACACTTGAAATGATTTTAAAAATCAAATTTTGTAGAGGAAGTGCTAGTTTTCAATGGTTTTAAGATTTTATTTTTTAGAATGCAGTCTTACATTTTAGGACAGAAGTGTTTTGTACTAAAAACCAAGTTGTAAATACAAAATATACAAGATAAATATAAAATTCTTATTCATTCAGGTTCATTACTGTACTGTATAGGTATTCCTTTACGACCTTCTCCTGCCTTTTTAATTTCTGTTTCTCCTAGTTTTTGTTCTAGACCCTTCCAAGACCTGTCTTGAAGGTTCTGTCCTATGCTTTCTAGGGCCCAGTTTTGTTTTTCTACTAAGTCTGTGCTGCTGCCTTCATGGGAGTCTATTTTGGTTTCTCTGATTTTTCCTGTGATAAGGCTGACATCTGTGGTCTCTCTAATATGGTCGATATCGCAGTAATGGCGCCGCCCAGGTAGTAGCTGGTCGTAGTCTGTGACGTGTGTCGTGAAGTATGGCTCTCTGTTCGAGTTTAGAGCTACTTCCAGTTCATATGGGTATACAATAGGTTTGTAAAAGTCCCTCGAGCTGTAGAAGTCATTTTCAGGACATGCTATCATGACGTAGATGTCAATCTGTAAATAAAATAATGATTACAATGACTGTAACTTTAATCATAGCAGAAAAATATTGCACTTAACAAATTAAAGAATTCACAGCCATGTCAAAAACGATTTTAACAGTTATAATAGATTGCCAGTAGCAAAATTATTTAGGCTTCCAATGTGCTAAGCAGCAACAGCTTATATGCAACTAATATTATGTCATAACTCATTTATGAACTTAAATTATAAAATAAAAAAATTGCAAAATCTTAACTTACTTCAGGAAAATTAGCCAATTTTGGAACATTAGGCTTGCCTACAGATACAATGTAGCTCTTCTTCCCATTCACTTTACACAGTTGCTTCATTCTACTGATGATATCCTTAGTCTCATCTCCAGCAAGCTTGCAGACAAGGATGCCCACCACATTAGCATCCTTACATTTCTCGACCATAAATCGTCTGCGTTTGAACCACACAGTTTCTTCTAATTGCTCTGTGTTATTTGTGTCTGGATCCAGTATATACCATGCTGAAGCTGTAAGAAAAATCTGGTTAGAGAATGAGTAAATTAAAGACTGGCTAAAGATGCTGGGAAATGTCAGTTTAACCAGAGAAATCTATTTTGTTGCAAAACTGACTATAGAGAGAGATCTCTTTATGTATGACTGTAAACTTGCTATATTATAAATAATTATAATATTAAAAAGAAACATTCTTACCAGCAATGGTGACTGTATAATTGAACAGTGTCTGTCCCCTAGATCCAATGTGAATGCAGGTACAATCTTTGAGCTCTTCAACTGTAAACTCTTCACCTTGTCTGTTCCTTATGACCCTACCAAGAAACCTGTTTGGTTTTTCTTCAATTTCCACATAAGATATGTAGCTGTTTGGATAGTACTGGAACCAGTGTTTTGAAATATTACCTGGAAAAATATAGACATTTCTGACATGACCACATGAATTAAAAACCACAAGACATGTAACAAACAGTTTTTAGTTAATTCAGTATTTACCTTTAACCCTTTTCTATTAATACTGGCCATGGTCATTAAAAATATGACACAACTGGTACTATGGCTGTGCATGCAGCCTGTATTTAATGCCAACAAATAACAAATTATTTTTAATTTAAATTATCTACAGCTCCATACAGTTGTGTATTAATTTGTGTTTGTAAATTCAACTTCATAAAACAAAATAACCCACAAATGCCCCTTATTTCCAAGGAAATTTATTTGAATTCTTCAAATTATTATTATATTACCTCTGAGATGTTCAAACTCAGCAGCATAGAACAGGCAGAGCTTGACATTATCCTTAGCAGGAAACTTGTCATGCAACAACTTCATGGTTCTCTCTATATCCAGGTATTTTTTCGGCAGCACTGTAAATACAGGTATGTTGGTCTTGGAGAAGCATGTGTGACCGTAATGGACAACTGCATTCCCTTGCACATGCATTGCTGCCACAGAATCTATACAGCAACTGAAATTTCAAACAAAGATCATATTTTATGTAGTGTTCATTTGATAGTAAACAATAAAAGGCTTATTTATCATCTATAGATCGTAAATAAGCTAACCTTGCATAAGAAGTATCTCCAAGTATGTAGAGGTCAACTTCAATTCTTTGTTTGATTTCTGCATAAATTTTTGCACTAACACCCAGTAGTTCATCAGGAAATTGAAGGCAAACCTATTAAAAAGTGAAAATGTTAAATGTCTCATCAAGAAGGGGAATAAATGTTGACATTAGACTAGTCAAAGACAACATTGGTGCCATATAAACAACTCGACTGCGTTGTGCCATAAGTGCCAGCTCACATAATCATAGTAAATTTTTTTTTGTAAGTAAATTCTTAAATAATGTTTTTTTTTGTTTCAAAGCTTCTGTGTGTATATATATATCCTCACCACCATAAGCATATAACTCATTTTCATTATGGATAGTCCACTACTGGTATCATAACAATTATGGACTTTAGTCATTAGTCACTACATAGAGTAAAACAAAGGACCTCGGAATGTTTTTGCAGTTAAGTTCTTCCAAAAAATGTAGATGGTAGTGGAACAGAGAAAGAGATTGAAAAGATGGAATTAAGCATTATTGTTTTATCATGTAAGTGAATTGTACTTATGTCTTTATGAGATTAAAATCCTCGAACTAAGAACCAGAACCATGTAAATGATATTATGGCTAGAAAGAAAATAACATGAGATAAGAGCTTATATATAAAGATGTATGCAATGCCAATGCCTACGATGACGGTGGAATGAAAGAAAATACACTTTTGTCAAGTTGTTTCTTGGTGTTTTTAAACTTAAATAATGTTTAGTGAACCAATTCATAAAATAATATTTACCTTAGAAAAGTTGATGTCGGTTATCCATTGGCACGTTTCAACAATATCATACCGTGCTACTAAATCATCAACCTGTTGTTCAGTATTAATGATTTCTAGCTCTCGTTCTATGCATAGTTTGCCGTCTGTAGTAAAATTTGCCATTGAAAAAAGAAAATAAACACAGTTCACAATAATTGATAAACGTACAGGAGGTTATAAATACTCCTTTGTTTCTGACACTCTGACAGTGTTCAATGTCTGTCAACTTCAGAAGTCCAGATAGGTACAACTTCAACAACTTGACATTGACAACAATGATGATATTATTAAAGTATATATTTTTATATACTTACCCAAGGACTTTATACATAAACAGGACTGAGCACTGTTGACCAAAAGTCGGTCCGAGTAAGATGGGAACCATAGAGGCTGTTTGTCCCTTTCTAATAAAGTGTCCATAATATTGTTGTTTCGTGGGACAAAAATGTACAGAACAATTTTATACATATTTGTATAAAATTGTAAAGCTGGGTCTCTAGCGCGTGTTTTGCCCTACACAAATAACAAGAACACGTCAAACAAAAGATTCATTTTCTCATTCATTACTATACATTTTTGTATCAACAATGTTTTTGCTTTCCGTGCCAGATGGAAAACACGTACACAAAACACCCCGCGCTAAGTTTTGTGTACACGATACCCACGGGCGCTATAAAAAAAATATATGTACTGCGACGTTTTACACAGTACCATCTAGTCCCAAACTAAACAGACCTTGTACTATGGGTACTAGACAATGGATATAATACTTATATACTTTTTTTTGTAAATACATACTTATATTACATAGGAAACACCCAGACGAACACAATCACCTCGTGATCGGCAGTCCGGTACTCGAACCACTATACCACAGACGTCGTCGCTATAGACAAAGTATGTTAAAAAACGTTCCAGAAATAACCTTTTATGTGTTTTTGTTAAATGAATCTGCCCCGCTGGTGGAGCAAAGAGGAATGATTCATACATATTATATCTACATCCATGACTTTGATACAAATGTTGATGCTCATCACACAAACATTTGTCTCTACGGGGATTCGAACCCGGGACCTATGGGTCCCGGGTTCGAATCAGTAAGCAGCGTTACCTACGCGGATGTCCGCATTAGGTTCAGTTAGAATAATTAACTCACCAAATCATCAACCATAATCATTATATCATAAATAAATTAACTTGGGTGTATGGAATGGACTACATTTTTTTGCCTTGTTCGTAAAGGGAAGAATAAATAAGTTTCAATTAATGATTTTTTTTCAATTCATTTTCTTGTTTCATTTAGATTTTTCCCAAATACTTTTTAATTATTTAATTTACTCGAATTCGACACGAACCTAATGACACCACATATCTGCATATGTTAAAATCCACTATGCCGTAGAGCTGTAACGCATGCTAAAGAAACAGACATACACACATACACTCGAAAAACATAATCCTGACGCTGACGTGTAAAAAGGGACGTCGCAACAGCACCTGTGCGAAGCAGGAGTGGGCCACTAATTAGATAAAAAGGTCATTAATAGGATAGATAAATGATCAGTAAATGCAAATTAAAAATCAAATAAGTTTATTAACAGATAAAGCCTAAAAATTAGATGGTAATAAATGGGCATGTCTAATTTTCTAATAACCATCATCACTAACAGTGATTGTATAAGATGGATATACTTTCTTAATTAGTTTGGCAGCAATATCATGATCGGCCTTGCCATAGCCCTGAGAATAGCCATAAATGTGTATTTTGTTATTTTCAGCATCATGAGATATTCTACCTCCTCCCAGTGGCTCACAGTCTAATGGTTGAAGTTTTTCCTGCACCTAAAACATAATTATAAAAATTAAAATTATGCACAAATTATAACATTTTAATTTATTTACGGTCAGGATGGCACTGGATGTGGGTAGCGCAAGACCGGTTGTTGTGGTGTTCCTTGGGGGAACCCTATGTCCAGTGGATGTCTAACGGTTAATATGATAAAAATCTTTTGTTGCTTATTATAAATGCATATCTCAGTAACGATACTTGTAATATACAATAAGATAATGTGACACAGGTCCTTGTCCTACAGGGATCTGGTAATCTGGACTGTGGCAGTGGCAGGGACTCCTAGTGAGATACGTCTCCCACAAGTTACAAAATGTATAAGCTACCTTTGTGGAAGATAAATAAATTATATATTACGAGGTAATATATAATTATATATATTACCAACATATTATTATATTTTTGATTAATGTTAGTATAAGAAAAATGTAGTTTGTTATTAAGATTAAAAAAGAAAAATATAAAAAAAAGATTTCTCATAGCAAGAATTTAAAAACCTGGCTGGATATGGTACTAGTATTATTCCATGCAAATTGGCTGGTATGATAGTTGTACTAAGTATCAGTAGATACAGTATATTGTCGTACATATTATTAAACTATACTAAAATATTATTATTATTTATTAAAATATAGAGAATGTTTAAACACATTTATACTTTTCTCTTACATGTTTCCAGCATTAAATTTTTAGTTGGTTACTGCCTGGTTTAAAAAAACTAAAAGCTTTTATTAGTTTTTGAACAACTGTATATAAGATTATTTCTTACTTCATCGTAAATATCTGAATGGTAGTTGCATCTCTTGTATCCGCGAACGATTACAACCGGTTCCACATCTATTGTTTTGTCATGCACATTTAACAATATGTATTTAAATACACCCGATGGGTCTATATCAACTTTCGGTATTGCGTCTAAAGCTGATGACATCTTTGTACCACTCTCTACGAAGCTCGAAACTAAAATTATTACGTTAAAAATTAATTTCATAGAGGTTATGTAGGTACAATGCACTTTATTTATTAATATTAACCTTTACGAACGAATTTAAAGCTTTTCGGTGTAAACCTATTGGAATAAGATAAAACTTTATACAACATTAGACTAAAAAATACGCGAGAAAAAAAACTCAACTGCGAAGAACGCCGATATTTTTTTTAAAGTACAGAGTAAACTATTAGAAACAATATACATACCAAAACCAAACAAAAATAGATATTTTTAAAAAATTAAATTAATGACATTATAAACTGACATTTCCAACTTTTTCTTCTTTTCTTCCCTTTCGGTATTAGGCAAAGGAATTTAGTTCATACAGCCTAGTCTTCAGTATTTTATAATTTATTTAATGATGGATGATATGGGTGGATAATTTGGTGAATTAATGGTATAAGAAGGATTATAAATGATATTTTTTTCTAGTTTCAGTAAAGATGTGGTTCTTTAACTGAACATAACGCGTACATCTTGGGAGAATTTGAAAGTCACTGTTTTGTTTCATTTGCCAACACTCATGCACGTTTACAAACACTTAACGGTAAATTAAAATTCAAACGAAGCACTATTTTTTTCCCGCCAAAAAGTCTAACTTTCCAACTTTGCAACTTCGATTCCATTTTTAACCGACTTCAAAAAGGACGTGGATTTTTTTTCACCCATCACTCGAAGACGGTTAGGCCGATTTTGATGAATATTTTTTTGTTTGAAAGGGAGTAACTTCTGGTCCCTTATAAATTATGAGGATCTGATGAGTGGATTGTTGGGAAATCGAGGGAAACCCTCAAACTTTCTGCGCAGATGACGCGTTTATTGTTCAACCTATTACAGACACTAAATAGTAAAAAATAAAATAAAAAACTGCGTTTAAAAAACCCGATTTCAAAAACTATAGTGCAAAAATCAACATAATACAGTTTAAAAACTTTCTTTGAGTTACCTTTTTTATAGGTATTAAGTAGGTGTCAAGCCAAATGTAAAGTGTATGGTACGTATAAACACGCATCGCGCTTGATCTTGAGCGGGGTGATTTCAAACCACTGGCACTGGCACCGGTTACTTTATATAGTTTTAAAGGTATATTTTATATCCTCTAAAACTAAAAAAAGTTAAAACTGTATCATTTTTCTTTTTAGTTTTTGAAGTCGTTTTTTTAAACACAGTTTTTCATACGAAATACGAGTGTAATAATATATATTTATAAAATTGACTGAGCGCCGCATAATATAAATGTGCTTAACACGCAAACAGTAAAAGTCAACCTATTGATTTAATGTAATATTTTAATATTAAATAAAAATTCACTTATATTCATACATTATCCATGTTGTAAAAAGTGTAGTAGGTGCATATTATTTCAATTGACCGAAAAAGTACTATAATTAGATTAATTCTAGTTCATATTTTTTTTACCTTACATTGTTGATTAGTAATACTTTTTGGTTTACGGGGTAATGGTAACAGTATCGCCCCTGTTACATGTAATGTGTGCCCTTTAGTTAAAATTAAATATTTGTTGAATAAAGACCATTATTACAGGTATTTTTTATCTATAAAATGTGTTTGTGCAATCAAGAAAGTAGAAAGTAGAAAAACTCTATACTTATATACTAGCACTTTACTAAAACAAGAATGATGTAGTTTGTTGTGTAAGATTCATTAACCTAGTATAAATTACTTTCCAATAGAGATAAAATAAAAACCATAAATACTCCTGTGCCTGAATTCTCCTCTAAGGTCACAGGCATGAAAGTATGTTATCTTAGAATATTTACTCCAATGCATCACAATCAGTAGGTATTTAATAGGAAAATGTACCACCAACTGAGACAACGCTTACACCTGTACCTTCTGAGTTTCTGACGATACTTTTAATGACGAGAATACACACGAGCAATTATTCTTTGAACTAAAAATTTACACCCGAGTGGTGACGGTCGAATATTCGGGCCGAACACAACATTCCCGTTTACCCATTCGTGTTCGGGCCCATCTGCCTATGTTCGCCGAGTATATAAACGAAATATTGTAATCGTCGTCGTCGTGGTGATCCTTGGGGGAGACCTATGTCCAGCAGTGGAAGTCTAACGGTTGATATGATGATATATTACCTATTTTATTAGAAAAAATAATTATATCATTTTGTGAACAAAAATCATTCTTGATCCAAAAACGGAAACTACAGCTTGTTCGATTAATCTACTTTATAACGGGATGATGGTGTATAGATTGGGTATGAGGGAAATAGTCGTAGAAAACAAGAAGTGTTCAACGGTATAAATTGAGTTTATTGTAAATAAGTAATTAGAGTATCGGCTGATCATCTATATGTCGCGGTCGCTAGTAGTGATGGTATAGTTAGAAGGATAGGTTTTCTTGATTAGCTTTGCGGTGACTTCGTGATTCGCCTTGCCATAGGCCTGAGAAAAGCCAAAGATGTGTATAGTGGAATTTTCAGCATCGTGGGATATTCTGCCTCCTCCAAGTGGTTCACATCCTAATGGATGAAGTTGTTCCCGTACCTAAAACATAAGCTAATTTTGAATTAATGTTGGACTGAAAAAGCTGTATAACTATCAGTTACTATATATGTATTAACTAAATATATTTTAGTTAATAAAATTTGCTTTAAATACAAACTATTTGAAAATATAAGTAAATTGTATTTCGGGTTTTAAACTTCTAAAACATATAATCGATATTCCAAAATTCAGAGGTGGTTAGTGTCAGTGCTATTGAAGAGAGCTGAAGAGAAGACCGTGAATGGGTTAGACGACATAAGGTGCTCAACACCTTACACCGGGATGTGAAGACAGGCGATGGCTTAAGCTGGAGTCCGCAAGTATATGACCGCTGAACGAGTTGTGGAATTCCTTGGGACGCTGCATTATTAGTGTGCACTATACTATCCGCAGATGTGCGCTGACATTGATAATAATCAAATACCAGATGATATAAATGTATTAAATAACTCAAAATGTGTCATTACAAATAAACTCTTAATTCTTCCTTAAATTTTGATCCTTACCTCTCTATAAATATCGGAATGGTAGTGGCATCTCTTATATCCGCGAACAATCGCTATTGCTTCCACATTAACTTTTGTTTTGTCATAAATATTTACTAATATGTACTTGAACACTCCTGAGGAATCTATTTCAACTCTAGGTACTGTGTCTAATGCTGTGGACATTTTTCTATCACACTCTACTCTCTCGAATCTCGAAACTAAAAACATCACAAATTAATTAGTTACTCGGAGATTATTAATTACGAAAACATACATAACAATAAGAATTTACCATTGTTGATGAGTTTCAAGCTTTTTGGTGAGATTAAACCATTGGAGAAGGAGAATATTTTATATAACATTAGATTAGGTTTAGGTTTTTATATAACATCATAACAACGGTTCCGCGGTTTTCTGTAGAAAACCGCGGAAATCACCGATAATTTCAAGTAGGTAATCTGTTACATCAATATTTTATTGGTAAATTATTGAAATTTATACAACCTCAACCAAAACAAAAATGATTTGACTTCCTTTTTTCGGTGATAGACTAATACAATTAGGGACTTTTTGCTACTACTACGTATAATATTATTGACAAAATAAATTAAAATAGGTATCATGAGTATATTTTCTGTTCCGTGACTATAAAAATCCTTGTTGACTACGATATTTGAAATGTTATTTACATTTGGGAGATATATATAGGGAATTCGCTACCCGGGTCTGTGGTTTCCGAATCATACAGTTTAGGGATCTTCAAACGTAAAGGCGGGAAGGAATAGCGTGCTACATCTTCGGCTGCATTGTCGCTTACCATCAGTTGAGATACAAAGTAATTGTCGGTTTTACCCTATTAGGTCCAGCCTGTCTTTTGAATTTGGCGGTTTTATAACTCCTGTTTTCAGTTAAATCAGAAAAATAATCCCTCTTGAAGGATCAACAGGGTGTTATTAACCATCTTTCGTTTATAGATTAGAGGAATGACCATGGGCTGCCTGGTTAAAAGTCTTATAAATACAAAGCAAGCACCCAAAATTATAAGCTAAAAAGTAAAGGATCTACTGCAACCCTATAGCTTAGAGTTTGGGGTGCTTCTTGCTTTACCATCATCATCATCAGCCTATATTCGTCCACTGCTGGACGTAGGCCTCCCCTAGTGAACGCCACAGAGCTCGATCTGCGGCTCTTTTCCTCCAGTTTAGCGGTGGGTAATTCCGGAGGTACTGATCCAAAGGTGCCGGTACCGAACGCGGATACGATAAGCTTAATGTATCCGAGCAATCCTTACCGGCACCGCCGGTGCCATTTATTCCGGAGTGAGTGAGTGAGACGGACCGATGCGGTATAGGTAGCGAATGTGATTCCTTTGGCTCAGTTGTCGGCTCGGCTGACAGACGATATGCCGCCTTATATTGATAGAATTAGAGTTCAAAATTGTCTCGTTTGCACCAAGAGAGCGGGCGAGCGGCCGGTGGCCGGAGCCAGTAATACATATAATAGGACTGTTTTACATTAAAATAAAACAGTTATTATGTGCCGAAAGAAAGACACAGCGTTTATGTGAAGAAGCTGTCTATGATCTTGCCATCAAGGAGCATATTTAGTTAAAAACATACCTGTTTGTCTCTGTTTAATGAAGTTACCATGAATTTCCGGCAGGGGTCGAGCGTCCTTCCCGCGCGTCCGTTGATTCACTTCATAGTGTCTTCACTCACCAGCCAGGCCCTTGCTCTAACGCTGTGTCTTTCTTTCGGCACATAATAACTGTTTTATTTTAATGTAAAACATTCCTATTATATGCCTAGTCGAAAGACACAGCGTTTATGTGAAGACTAGTTTGATATCTGCTGGTGATGGTAACTGCAAACGCTATGTGAATTGGATATAAATGTGTAAAATACCAAGAATTGTTTCTCATACTTTAAACATTTATTCTTATTAATAATCAATTATTATTTTTTCTAACATTATATAACAAAATATAAGTAAGAATTATAAACGACTCATTTATATAGTTATATATTATTATGTAGTATGGTTATCTACTACTACAATAAACAAAATGTTATTAATTAAGATATTATAATAATTTGGCACTCAGTCTCATGATCATTAACAATCAATATTATAAAAAAGGTGCATCTACAGTAGATGCTAATTAAGATCAATTCTATATTTGTAATTATCAATTAAAATATAAACTCTAGACACATGAGAAATTTGATCTAAGTAAATCCTCATTTTTATCTTTCTGAATGATTTCCCTGCAATGAAATAAAATCTTCTTAAAGTTTTATCACTTTTCCAATTGCCTGTTTTTAGTCTTTCTTCAATTACAATGTACATTTTTCCACCAGCCTTTGAATGCTACTGCAGCTCTAATACTCCCTGGTGGTGCACTTATGCCTACTGCTTTAAAAACAAATTTAACCCATCCTGCAATTAGGGTTCTAGTAGTTGGCTTAACTTACCCTTTAAGAGGAATAAATAAATAAACTGGATATATTACTATTTACCCGACTATGCTGCGAAGTCTAAATTAATTGTTTGATATGTCTTACAGGACATATATGTACAGGGCATTTGGGTGTTTCACCAATGACCATCCTGACTGCCTGTAATGGCTTGAATCTGTTATTATCCAAACCTGGACCACAGCACAATGATGTCCTCTTCTTCTATGCAGTTGTTTTGAGATATGTCTAGTAAGGTAAGGTCATGTATTCTTGGACCTGATGCTAAGAGCAAAATTAATGCAGTTCTTCTATATGTATATATCAAAAAGCGAATTGGTGCTATAAACAGTGGTTTCTAACCAATTAAATAATAAAGGGATATGCCATAAAGGCGATTTTGTAGGTTTGAGTTTAATCAATGCAATGGCTTTTATTACTTGTTAACAAAGGAAATTTTTTGGAAAGGTTTTCTACTGTTGAAACACAATAAGTAGAAATAGCAGATTTATGTAATAATATTGTGTTATAGTATATATAACACAATATTATTGTATATTTTTTGTATATAGTGTATATTGTATATTATATGCCTAGTCGAAAGACACAGCGTTTATGTGAAGAAGCTGTCTATGATCTTGCCATCAAGGAGCATATTTAGTTAAAAACATACCTGTTTGTCTCTGTTTACTGAAGTTACCATGAATTCCATCCGGCAGGGGCGCTGCGTCCTTCCCGCGCGTCCGTTGATTCACTTCATAGCGTTTGTGATTTTCGTCGCGTAAGGAGCGAAAATTTTCCAAAGTTGTAAAAGTGAGAACTAAGTGTTCCTACTTTGATTTTTTATTTATTTAGCTGAAATAAGTGCTTTATCGCATAAGTTTAATGTAGTGTGTGTGGGTGTCGTCGTTAGCGGCAGTTAGGTGAGTACCTACTTATACTTATGAATCAGTCGGAGGCTTCCGATGCGCAAGTCGTCGCTCCCGAGGGAGGGCGAAGTGCTAGGAGCTCTAGCTCAATAGAAAGCAGCAGCTCTTCCTCATCTTCAGAAGATGAGGAGGGTTTTGCGGACCCACCACCAAACAATAGATCCAGGCGGATGTCGAAGCAGGTCGAATCCTGTTAACGACTCGCCAATAAATCAAGTCGATTTCCTTTCAGAGTGCGTAGCTCAGATTCCATCATACCTAAATGCATTAAATAGTAACAAAACTCATAATAGTTCAGATAATGCCGGCCATTCCAAGATGTCCGAAACAATTTTTTCTTTTATACCTACTACTAATATGTCATTAGGAAAGTTAATAATAACTTTATACCTAGTGCTGACCCAAGTAAATTAGCGGAAATCAGTAATTTACAACAGTCTAACTCGCAAGCTTGGAAAGGCATAAGATATAAAAAAGCATTACAGGCTCACTTCGCTACCCGGAGTAGCGATGTGATTGTGAGATTTACAGGTCTGAAATTAGATGAGGAGCTCTGTCATTTAAATAAGGGAACAGATTATTAACTAATACTGAACATTTACTAGCGGGATTATCGAATGCAGTCTTACATAGTCGACAACTATTTAAGTAAATGGTTTACAGGACGTCATAGATTAGGCTTCTAATGCAGGTACGGAACTTAATGCAAACTCGGGTAAATTTACAGAAATATTTGGTCTGTTATCTCCATCATATAAAAATATGAAGTCATGTATGCAGGTTAATTGCGCAAAATAGGCAGAATGTATTGAGGTTATATGTGACCGTATTCTAAAAGAAATAAACAATGTCAATTTAAAAATTGCGTTTCAAAACATTCCACCCAGTTTGAAACACCTAATTAATAGGGATGCTCGTATTCCGCTGGTATACTCTTTGGGGAGATCCCAGGTGTGGCTAAACATGCCAAGTTATTTAAAGAATAAAAATAAATTTAGTGACAGTAATAATACTAACTTAGTAAAAAAAAAAAAAAAAAATTAAATAGTCCTCTAAATCAAGAATATTTGATAAGGAAAATAAATCAAAAGTTGAGAGAAATTACTATAATAACTATCATATAAAATATTCCCCTGTCTCACAGACTCCCATGACAACTCCAACATTAATAAAGACAAGTGACTATCAAAGCAGGATATTCAAGGGGGGTACCATGTTCAGATATGAGCACAGCTGAGGGTGAGCAAATATGTTCAAAATTTTATAGCCAGGGGCTGTATACCCTTTTTTAACAAAACCTCCCGTGCAATATCCTTGCAAGAAAATAATAACCAGATTTGCTACAAAGCAATCAGCAAAAATGACACAAGTCATAAGCGAACTCAAGGAAGTGGGCATTTTAGAGAAACTAAAATTAACCGCACCGGGTTTTCATTCAAAGATGATTTTGATAAAAACCCAGACGAGGAGTACAACTCATATTCAATTTAAGTAAACTGAATATGCATGTCTCAACTCGTCATTTCCAACTCATTTCTCGAGTGGATATTATTCTGTTCCTTCAAGATCAGGACTGGATGATAAAAATCGACCTCTACCAAGCCTACTTCCATTTATGCATAAAGGAAACCCACAGGTGTTTAATATATGGAGGCGAGATATTGCAGTAAACAGCCCTAACCTTCGGTCTTTCATCAGCCCCTCACTCTTTCGCTTCTGTTACCAATTGGATTGCGGAAATCCTTCAGAGACAGGGCATAAGGATAAAAATTAATTTTCATTTATTAATTATGAATAGTTTATTTAACCAATCAAAACCAAGCAAAGCTTGTAGAACCCTGATAAAGTTGGGTTGGCAAGTGAATTATCAATAATCACTTTTCACCCCAACTCAGTAACTAGAATACTTAGGCATGACATGGAACACAAAATCCAATTTAATATCTCTTCCTGTCAAAAAAGTACTGAATATAACAGAAATGTCAACCAATTTATTGTAAAAGAAAATGGCCTGTCTCCGGAAGGTACAGAAATGGCTGGGTATAATAAACTTTACCAATTTAGCGACACTGAATGGTCACCTGCACTATCGCAGAACACCGATTTTACTAAAATCATTCAGAGGAGGCAGACCAAGGCAAGAGAGGATGTTACCTCCTCTAGTAGACTCTTGAGTAGAGTTACTAAAGTGGCTAAAAAATGCAAGGTTAAAAGTGCAACCACAGACGCGGCGGACGCGGGCTGGGGAGCACACCTGAACAACACAATGTTGTCGGGCAATTGGAGTCCTCGCCAGCTAAAGTGGCACTCCAATGTGAAGGAGATGTATGCCGTGTATGCAGCCTTATCACAACAAGGTGCAGACATGAGGGGTGCACACGTACTGGTACACTCAGACAATCGCACCCTGATAGCCTACATAAGGAACGAAGGGAGTACCCGTTCCTTACCCCTGTTGGGCCTAACAGACAAACTCCTTCACTTGACCGAGCAGCTCAACATAACGCTGTCGGCTTCTTACCTCTTAGGGAGGTTAAACAGGATTGCAGACCACCTCTCAAGAGGAAAGCCTGTGCCCAAGTGGCATCTGCAAATCCAAGCCAGGGTGGCAATATTCAAAAAATAGGGCGTGCCAGACATATACTTGTTTGCATCAAAAGAAACCGCAGTCGTCCCGCGGTACGTAACCTGGGACTCGACAGATGGGTCAGCAGTTTTCTGCGACGCCTTCAGTCAAAATTGGAACTGTCAGTTGGGCTGGGTTTTCCCCCACCCAATCTAGTCCCTTGGGTACTGGCACATTTGAACAAAGCCAAGGGAATGTTCACCTTAATAGTCCCACATTGGGACCAGTACTTTGGGTTAACCGACCTCAAAGCCAGAGCCCTAGCAGATCCATTGCCAACATTGGATCTGCAGCAGAATCTAATCGATCAAACAACAGGTCTAGGTCCCCCACAGGTGGACAAATTGTCCTTCCAAACCTGAATCAAACCTCCCAAAATGGGGGGGGGGGGTCAGCTCTCAAACTGGAATAGAGAGGAAATACAATTATTGAGTAGCAGTTGGCGAACTAGCACTCTAAACACATACAAAACCCCTATAAACAGGTGGTTAGCATTTTCCACCACAAATAATGTTAATAATAAAAATCCAGATGGCAGAGATGTTGCAAGGTTTTGTAACAAATCTTTATTTAGAACTATTTTATAGTGTATATGTATATATAATAGGACTGTTTTACATTAAAATAAAACAGTTATTATGTGCCGAAAGAAAGACACAGCGTTTATGTGAAGAAGCTGTCTATGATCTTGCCATCAAGGAGCATATTTAGTTAAAAACATACCTGTTTGTCTCTGTTTACTGAAGTTACCATGAATTCCATCCGGCAGGGGCGCTGCGTCCTTCCCGCGCAGTTGGCGAACTAGCACTCTAAACACATAGTTTAGAGTGCTAGTTCGCCAACTGCTACTCAATAATTGTATTTCCTCTCTATTCCAGTTTGAGAGCTGATCCCCCCCCCCCCCCCAATTTTGGGAGGTTTGATTCAGGTTTGGAAGGACAATTTGTCCCCCTGTGGAGGACCTAGACCTGTTGTTTGATCGATTAGATTCTGCTGCAGATCCAATGTTGGCAATGGATCTGCTAGGGCTCTGGCTTTGAGGTCGGTTAACCCAAAGTACTGGTCCCAATGTGGGACTATTAAGGTGAACATTCCCTTGGCTTTGTTCAAATGTGCCAGTACCCAAGGGACTAGATTGGGTGGGGGAAAACCCAGCCCAACTGACAGTTCCAATTTTGACTGGAGGCGTCGCAGAAAACTGCTGACCCATCTGTCGAGTCCCAGGTTACGTACCGCGGGACGACTGCGGTTTCTTTTGATGCAAACAAGTATATGTCTGGCACGCCCTATTTTTTGAATATTGCCACCCTGGCTTGGATTTGCAGATGCCACTTGGGCACAGGCTTTCCTCTTGAGAGGTGGTCTGCAATCCTGTTTAACCTCCCTAAGAGGTAAGAAGCCGACAGCGTTATGTTGAGCTGCTCGGTCAAGTGAAGGAGTTTGTCTGTTAGACCCAACAGGGGTAAGGAATGGGTACTCCCTTCGTTCCTTATGTGGGCTATCAGGGTGCGATTGTCTGAGTGAACCAGTACGTGTGCACCCCTCATGTCTGCACCTTGTTGAGATAAGGCTGCATACACGGCATACATCTCCTTCACATTGGAGTGCCACTTTAGCTGGCGAGGACTCCAATTGCCCGACAACATTGTGTTGTTCAGGTGTGCTCCCCAGCCCGCGTCCGCCGCTTCTGCGGTTGCACTTTTAACCTTGCATTTTTAGCCACTTTAGTAACTCTACTCAAGAGTCTACTAGAGGAGGTAACATCCTCTCTTGCCTTGGTCTGCCTCCTCTGAATGATTTTAGTAAAATCGGTGTTCTGCGATAGTGCAGGTGACCATTCAGTGTCGCTAAATTGGTAAAGTTTATTATACCCAGCCATTTCTGTACCTTCCGGAGACAGGCCATTTTCTTTTACAATAAATTGGTTCACATTTCTGTTATATTCAGTACTTTTTTGACAGGAAGAGATATTAAATTGGATTTTGTGTTCCATGTCATGCCTAAGTATTCTAGTTACTGAGTTGGGGTGAAAAGTGATTATTGATAATTCACTTGCCAACCCAACTTTATCAGGGTTCTACAAGCTTTGCTTGGTTTTGATTGGTTAAATAAACTATTAATAATTAATAAATGAAAATTAATTTTTATCCTTATGCCCTGTCTCTGAAGGATTTCCGCAATCCAATTGGTAACAGAAGCGAAAGAGTGAGGGGCTGATGAAAGACCGAAGGTTAGGGCTGCTTACTGCAATATCTCGCCTCCATATATTATACGTAGAAAACACCTGTGGGTTTCCTTTATGCATAAATGAAAGTAGGCTTGGTAGAGGTCGATTTTTATCATCCAGTCCTGATCTTGAAGGAACAGAATAATATCCACTCGAGAAATGAGTTGGAAATGACGAGTTGAGACATGCATATTCAGTTTTCTTAAATTGAATATGAGTTGTACTCCTCGTCTGGGTTTTTATCAAAATCATCTTTGAATGAAAACCCGGTGCGGTTAATTTTAGTTTCTCTAAAATGCCCACTTCCTTGAGTTCGCTTATGACTTGTGTCATTTTTGCCGATTGCTTTGTAGCAAATCTGGTTATTATTTTCTTGCAAGGATATTGCACGGGAGGTTTTGTTAAAAAAGGGTATACAGCCCCTGGCTATAAAATTTTGAACATATTTGCTCGCCCTCAGCTGTGCTCATATCTGAACATGGTACCCCCCTTGAATATCCTGCTTTGATAGTCACTTGTCTTTATTAATGTTGGAGTTGTCATGGGAGTCTGTGAGACAGGGGAATATTTTATATGATAGTTATTATAGTAATTTTTCTCAACTTTTGATTTATTTTCCTTATCAAATTTTCTTGATTTAGAGGACTATTTAATTTTTTTTTTATTTAAGTTAGTATTATTACTGTCACTAAATTTATTTTTATTCTTTAAATAACTTGGCATGTTTAGCCACACCTGGGATCTCCCCAAAGAGTATACCAGCGGAATACGAGCATCCCTATTAATTAGGTGTTTCAAACTGGGTGGAATGTTTTGAAACGCAATTTTTAAATTGACATTGTTTATTTCTTTTAGAATACGGTCACATATAACCTCAATACATTCTGCCTATTTTGCGCAATTAACCTGCATACATGACTCCATATTTTTATATGATGGAGATAACAGACCAAATATTTCTGTAAATTTACCCGAGTTTGCATTAAGTTCCGTACCTGCATTAGAAGCCTAATCTATGACGTCCTGTAAACCATTTACTTAAATAGTTGTCGACTATGTAAGACTGCATTCGATAATCCCGCTAGTAAATGTTCAGTATTAGTTAATAATCTGTTCCCTTATTTAAATGACAGAGCTCCTCATCTAATTTCAGACCTGTAAATCTCACAATCACATCGCTACTCCGGGTAGCGAAGTGAGCCTGTAATGCTTTTTTATATCTTATGCCTTTCCAAGCTTGCGAGTTAGACTGTTGTAAATTACTGATTTCCGCTAATTTACTTGGGTCAGCACTAGGTATAAAGTTATTATTAACTTTCCTAATGACATATTAGTAGTAGGTATAAAAGAAAAAAATGTTTCGGACATCTTGGAATGGCCGGCATTATCTGAACTATTATGAGTTTTGTTACTATTTAATGCATTTACGTATGATGGAATCTGAGCTACGCACTCTGAAAGGAAATCGACTTGATTTATTGGCGAGTCTTAACAGGTTTCGACCTGCTTCGACATCAGCCTGGATCTATTGTTTGGTGGTGGGTCCGCAAAACCCTCCTCATCTTCTGAAGATGAGGAAGAGCTGCTGCTTTCTATTGAGCTAGAGCTCCTAGCACTTCGCCCTCCCTCGGGAGCGACGACTTGCGCATCGGAAGCCTCCGACTGATTCATAAGTACAAGTAGGTACTCACCTAACTGCCGCTAACGACGACACCCACACACACTACATTAAACTTATGCGATAAAGTTCTTATTTCAGCTAAAAAAATAAAAAATCAAAGTAGGAAAACTTAGTTCTCACTTTTATAACTTTGGAAAATTTTCGCTCCTTACGCGACGAAAATCACAAACGCTATGAAGTGAATCAACGGACGCGCGGGAAGGACGCTCGACCCCTGCCGGAAATTCATGGTAACTTAATTAAACAGAGACAAACAGGTATGTTTTTAACTAAATATGCTCCTTGATGGCAAGATCATAGACAGCTTCTTCACATAAACGCTGTGTCTTTCGACTAGGCATATAATAGTAATAACAGTGTAGTAAATTCTTATTTTAATGACGCTAGGGTTTAATTTGGATTAACTAGTGTGCATAAAACTTTGAACTTTTGTCGTATCATGTCATTGTTAATGCCGCTGAAAAAGATTTTATTTTTGTTACTAATATTTTTCGCTATTATATGCCTAGTCGAAAGACACAGCGTTTATGTGAAGAAGCTGTCTATGATCTTGCCATCAAGGAGCATATTTAGTTAAAAACATACCTGTTTGTCTCTGTTTACTGAAGTTACCATGAATTCCATCCGGCAGGGGCGCTGCGTCCTTCCCGCGCGTCCGTTGATTCACTTCATAGCGTTTGTGATTTTCGTCGCGTAAGGAGCGAAAATTTTCCAAAGTTGTAAAAGTGAGAACTAAGTGTTCCTACTTTGATTTTTTATTTATTTAGCTGAAATAAGTGCTTTATCGCATAAGTTTAATGTAGTGTGTGTGGGTGTCGTCGTTAGCGGCAGTTAGGTGAGTACCTACTTATACTTATGAATCAGTCGGAGGCTTCCGATGCGCAAGTCGTCGCTCCCGAGGGAGGGCGAAGTGCTAGGAGCTCTAGCTCAATAGAAAGCAGCAGCTCTTCCTCATCTTCAGAAGATGAGGAGGGTTTTGCGGACCCACCACCAAACAATAGATCCAGGCGGATGTCGAAGCAGGTCGAATCCTGTTAACGACTCGCCAATAAATCAAGTCGATTTCCTTTCAGAGTGCGTAGCTCAGATTCCATCATACCTAAATGCATTAAATAGTAACAAAACTCATAATAGTTCAGATAATGCCGGCCATTCCAAGATGTCCGAAACAATTTTTTCTTTTATACCTACTACTAATATGTCATTAGGAAAGTTAATAATAACTTTATACCTAGTGCTGACCCAAGTAAATTAGCGGAAATCAGTAATTTACAACAGTCTAACTCGCAAGCTTGGAAAGGCATAAGATATAAAAAAGCATTACAGGCTCACTTCGCTACCCGGAGTAGCGATGTGATTGTGAGATTTACAGGTCTGAAATTAGATGAGGAGCTCTGTCATTTAAATAAGGGAACAGATTATTAACTAATACTGAACATTTACTAGCGGGATTATCGAATGCAGTCTTACATAGTCGACAACTATTTAAGTAAATGGTTTACAGGACGTCATAGATTAGGCTTCTAATGCAGGTACGGAACTTAATGCAAACTCGGGTAAATTTACAGAAATATTTGGTCTGTTATCTCCATCATATAAAAATATGGAGTCATGTATGCAGGTTAATTGCGCAAAATAGGCAGAATGTATTGAGGTTATATGTGACCGTATTCTAAAAGAAATAAACAATGTCAATTTAAAAATTGCGTTTCAAAACATTCCACCCAGTTTGAAACACCTAATTAATAGGGATGCTCGTATTCCGCTGGTATACTCTTTGGGGAGATCCCAGGTGTGGCTAAACATGCCAAGTTATTTAAAGAATAAAAATAAATTTAGTGACAGTAATAATACTAACTTAGTAAAAAAAAAAAAAAAAAATTAAATAGTCCTCTAAATCAAGAATATTTGATAAGGAAAATAAATCAAAAGTTGAGAGAAATTACTATAATAACTATCATATAAAATATTCCCCTGTCTCACAGACTCCCATGACAACTCCAACATTAATAAAGACAAGTGACTATCAAAGCAGGATATTCAAGGGGGGTACCATGTTCAGATATGAGCACAGCTGAGGGTGAGCAAATATGTTCAAAATTTTATAGCCAGGGGCTGTATACCCTTTTTTAACAAAACCTCCCGTGCAATATCCTTGCAAGAAAATAATAACCAGATTTGCTACAAAGCAATCAGCAAAAATGACACAAGTCATAAGCGAACTCAAGGAAGTGGGCATTTTAGAGAAACTAAAATTAACCGCACCGGGTTTTCATTCAAAGATGATTTTGATAAAAACCCAGACGAGGAGTACAACTCATATTCAATTTAAGTAAACTGAATATGCATGTCTCAACTCGTCATTTCCAACTCATTTCTCGAGTGGATATTATTCTGTTCCTTCAAGATCAGGACTGGATGATAAAAATCGACCTCTACCAAGCCTACTTCCATTTATGCATAAAGGAAACCCACAGGTGTTTAATATATGGAGGCGAGATATTGCAGTAAACAGCCCTAACCTTCGGTCTTTCATCAGCCCCTCACTCTTTCGCTTCTGTTACCAATTGGATTGCGGAAATCCTTCAGAGACAGGGCATAAGGATAAAAATTAATTTTCATTTATTAATTATGAATAGTTTATTTAACCAATCAAAACCAAGCAAAGCTTGTAGAACCCTGATAAAGTTGGGTTGGCAAGTGAATTATCAATAATCACTTTTCACCCCAACTCAGTAACTAGAATACTTAGGCATGACATGGAACACAAAATCCAATTTAATATCTCTTCCTGTCAAAAAAGTACTGAATATAACAGAAATGTCAACCAATTTATTGTAAAAGAAAATGGCCTGTCTCCGGAAGGTACAGAAATGGCTGGGTATAATAAACTTTACCAATTTAGCGACACTGAATGGTCACCTGCACTATCGCAGAACACCGATTTTACTAAAATCATTCAGAGGAGGCAGACCAAGGCAAGAGAGGATGTTACCTCCTCTAGTAGACTCTTGAGTAGAGTTACTAAAGTGGCTAAAAAATGCAAGGTTAAAAGTGCAACCACAGACGCGGCGGACGCGGGCTGGGGAGCACACCTGAACAACACAATGTTGTCGGGCAATTGGAGTCCTCGCCAGCTAAAGTGGCACTCCAATGTGAAGGAGATGTATGCCGTGTATGCAGCCTTATCACAACAAGGTGCAGACATGAGGGGTGCACACGTACTGGTACACTCAGACAATCGCACCCTGATAGCCTACATAAGGAACGAAGGGAGTACCCGTTCCTTACCCCTGTTGGGCCTAACAGACAAACTCCTTCACTTGACCGAGCAGCTCAACATAACGCTGTCGGCTTCTTACCTCTTAGGGAGGTTAAACAGGATTGCAGACCACCTCTCAAGAGGAAAGCCTGTGCCCAAGTGGCATCTGCAAATCCAAGCCAGGGTGGCAATATTCAAAAAATAGGGCGTGCCAGACATATACTTGTTTGCATCAAAAGAAACCGCAGTCGTCCCGCGGTACGTAACCTGGGACTCGACAGATGGGTCAGCAGTTTTCTGCGACGCCTTCAGTCAAAATTGGAACTGTCAGTTGGGCTGGGTTTTCCCCCACCCAATCTAGTCCCTTGGGTACTGGCACATTTGAACAAAGCCAAGGGAATGTTCACCTTAATAGTCCCACATTGGGACCAGTACTTTGGGTTAACCGACCTCAAAGCCAGAGCCCTAGCAGATCCATTGCCAACATTGGATCTGCAGCAGAATCTAATCGATCAAACAACAGGTCTAGGTCCCCCACAGGTGGACAAATTGTCCTTCCAAACCTGAATCAAACCTCCCAAAATGGGGGGGGGGGGGTCAGCTCTCAAACTGGAATAGAGAGGAAATACAATTATTGAGTAGCAGTTGGCGAACTAGCACTCTAAACACATACAAAACCCCTATAAACAGGTGGTTAGCATTTTCCACCACAAATAATGTTAATAATAAAAATCCAGATGGCAGAGATGTTGCAAGGTTTTGTAACAAATCTTTATTTAGAACTATTTTATAGTGTATATGTATATATAATAGGACTGTTTTACATTAAAATAAAACAGTTATTATGTGCCGAAAGAAAGACACAGCGTTTATGTGAAGAAGCTGTCTATGATCTTGCCATCAAGGAGCATATTTAGTTAAAAACATACCTGTTTGTCTCTGTTTACTGAAGTTACCATGAATTCCATCCGGCAGGGGCGCTGCGTCCTTCCCGCGCAGTTGGCGAACTAGCACTCTAAACACATAGTTTAGAGTGCTAGTTCGCCAACTGCTACTCAATAATTGTATTTCCTCTCTATTCCAGTTTGAGAGCTGATCCCCCCCCCCCCCAATTTTGGGAGGTTTGATTCAGGTTTGGAAGGACAATTTGTCCCCCTGTGGAGGACCTAGACCTGTTGTTTGATCGATTAGATTCTGCTGCAGATCCAATGTTGGCAATGGATCTGCTAGGGCTCTGGCTTTGAGGTCGGTTAACCCAAAGTACTGGTCCCAATGTGGGACTATTAAGGTGAACATTCCCTTGGCTTTGTTCAAATGTGCCAGTACCCAAGGGACTAGATTGGGTGGGGGAAAACCCAGCCCAACTGACAGTTCCAATTTTGACTGGAGGCGTCGCAGAAAACTGCTGACCCATCTGTCGAGTCCCAGGTTACGTACCGCGGGACGACTGCGGTTTCTTTTGATGCAAACAAGTATATGTCTGGCACGCCCTATTTTTTGAATATTGCCACCCTGGCTTGGATTTGCAGATGCCACTTGGGCACAGGCTTTCCTCTTGAGAGGTGGTCTGCAATCCTGTTTAACCTCCCTAAGAGGTAAGAAGCCGACAGCGTTATGTTGAGCTGCTCGGTCAAGTGAAGGAGTTTGTCTGTTAGACCCAACAGGGGTAAGGAATGGGTACTCCCTTCGTTCCTTATGTGGGCTATCAGGGTGCGATTGTCTGAGTGTACCAGTACGTGTGCACCCCTCATGTCTGCACCTTGTTGAGATAAGGCTGCATACACGGCATACATCTCCTTCACATTGGAGTGCCACTTTAGCTGGCGAGGACTCCAATTGCCCGACAACATTGTGTTGTTCAGGTGTGCTCCCCAGCCCGCGTCCGCCGCTTCTGCGGTTGCACTTTTAACCTTGCATTTTTTAGCCACTTTAGTAACTCTACTCAAGAGTCTACTAGAGGAGGTAACATCCTCTCTTGCCTTGGTCTGCCTCCTCTGAATGATTTTAGTAAAATCGGTGTTCTGCGATAGTGCAGGTGACCATTCAGTGTCGCTAAATTGGTAAAGTTTATTATACCCAGCCATTTCTGTACCTTCCGGAGACAGGCCATTTTCTTTTACAATAAATTGGTTCACATTTCTGTTATATTCAGTACTTTTTTGACAGGAAGAGATATTAAATTGGATTTTGTGTTCCATGTCATGCCTAAGTATTCTAGTTACTGAGTTGGGGTGAAAAGTGATTATTGATAATTCACTTGCCAACCCAACTTTATCAGGGTTCTACAAGCTTTGCTTGGTTTTGATTGGTTAAATAAACTATTAATAATTAATAAATGAAAATTAATTTTTATCCTTATGCCCTGTCTCTGAAGGATTTCCGCAATCCAATTGGTAACAGAAGCGAAAGAGTGAGGGGCTGATGAAAGACCGAAGGTTAGGGCTGCTTACTGCAATATCTCGCCTCCATATATTATACGTAGAAAACACCTGTGGGTTTCCTTTATGCATAAATGAAAGTAGGCTTGGTAGAGGTCGATTTTTATCATCCAGTCCTGATCTTGAAGGAACAGAATAATATCCACTCGAGAAATGAGTTGGAAATGACGAGTTGAGACATGCATATTCAGTTTTCTTAAATTGAATATGAGTTGTACTCCTCGTCTGGGTTTTTATCAAAATCATCTTTGAATGAAAACCCGGTGCGGTTAATTTTAGTTTCTCTAAAATGCCCACTTCCTTGAGTTCGCTTATGACTTGTGTCATTTTTGCCGATTGCTTTGTAGCAAATCTGGTTATTATTTTCTTGCAAGGATATTGCACGGGAGGTTTTGTTAAAAAAGGGTATACAGCCCCTGGCTATAAAATTTTGAACATATTTGCTCGCCCTCAGCTGTGCTCATATCTGAACATGGTACCCCCCTTGAATATCCTGCTTTGATAGTCACTTGTCTTTATTAATGTTGGAGTTGTCATGGGAGTCTGTGAGACAGGGGAATATTTTATATGATAGTTATTATAGTAATTTTTCTCAACTTTTGATTTATTTTCCTTATCAAATTTTCTTGATTTAGAGGACTATTTAATTTTTTTTTTATTTAAGTTAGTATTATTACTGTCACTAAATTTATTTTTATTCTTTAAATAACTTGGCATGTTTAGCCACACCTGGGATCTCCCCAAAGAGTATACCAGCGGAATACGAGCATCCCTATTAATTAGGTGTTTCAAACTGGGTGGAATGTTTTGAAACGCAATTTTTAAATTGACATTGTTTATTTCTTTTAGAATACGGTCACATATAACCTCAATACATTCTGCCTATTTTGCGCAATTAACCTGCATACATGACTCCATATTTTTATATGATGGAGATAACAGACCAAATATTTCTGTAAATTTACCCGAGTTTGCATTAAGTTCCGTACCTGCATTAGAAGCCTAATCTATGACGTCCTGTAAACCATTTACTTAAATAGTTGTCGACTATGTAAGACTGCATTCGATAATCCCGCTAGTAAATGTTCAGTATTAGTTAATAATCTGTTCCCTTATTTAAATGACAGAGCTCCTCATCTAATTTCAGACCTGTAAATCTCACAATCACATCGCTACTCCGGGTAGCGAAGTGAGCCTGTAATGCTTTTTTATATCTTATGCCTTTCCAAGCTTGCGAGTTAGACTGTTGTAAATTACTGATTTCCGCTAATTTACTTGGGTCAGCACTAGGTATAAAGTTATTATTAACTTTCCTAATGACATATTAGTAGTAGGTATAAAAGAAAAAATTGTTTCGGACATCTTGGAATGGCCGGCATTATCTGAACTATTATGAGTTTTGTTACTATTTAATGCATTTACGTATGATGGAATCTGAGCTACGCACTCTGAAAGGAAATCGACTTGATTTATTGGCGAGTCTTAACAGGTTTCGACCTGCTTCGACATCAGCCTGGATCTATTGTTTGGTGGTGGGTCCGCAAAACCCTCCTCATCTTCTGAAGATGAGGAAGAGCTGCTGCTTTCTATTGAGCTAGAGCTCCTAGCACTTCGCCCTCCCTCGGGAGCGACGACTTGCGCATCGGAAGCCTCCGACTGATTCATAAGTACAAGTAGGTACTCACCTAACTGCCGCTAACGACGACACCCACACACACTACATTAAACTTATGCGATAAAGTTCTTATTTCAGCTAAAAAAATAAAAAATCAAAGTAGGAAAACTTAGTTCTCACTTTTATAACTTTGGAAAATTTTCGCTCCTTACGCGACGAAAATCACAAACGCTATGAAGTGAATCAACGGACGCGCGGGAAGGACGCTCGACCCCTGCCGGAAATTCATGGTAACTTAATTAAACAGAGACAAACAGGTATGTTTTTAACTAAATATGCTCCTTGATGGCAAGATCATAGACAGCTTCTTCACATAAACGCTGTGTCTTTCGACTAGGCATATAATAGTAATAACAGTGTAGTAAATTCTTATTTTAATGACGCTAGGGTTTAATTTGGATTAACTAGTGTGCATAAAACTTTGAACTTTTGTCGTATCATGTCATTGTTAATGCCGCTGAAAAAGATTTTATTTTTGTTACTAATATTTTTCGCTATTATATGCCTAGTCGAAAGACACAGCGTTTATGTGAAGAAGCTGTCTATGATCTTGCCATCAAGGAGCATATTTAGTTAAAAACATACCTGTTTGTCTCTGTTTACTGAAGTTACCATGAATTCCATCCGGCAGGGGCGCTGCGTCCTTCCCGCGCGTCCGTTGATTCACTTCATAGCGTTTGTGATTTTCGTCGCGTAAGGAGCGAAAATTTTCCAAAGTTGTAAAAGTGAGAACTAAGTGTTCCTACTTTGATTTTTTATTTATTTAGCTGAAATAAGTGCTTTATCGCATAAGTTTAATGTAGTGTGTGTGGGTGTCGTCGTTAGCGGCAGTTAGGTGAGTACCTACTTATACTTATGAATCAGTCGGAGGCTTCCGATGCGCAAGTCGTCGCTCCCGAGGGAGGGCGAAGTGCTAGGAGCTCTAGCTCAATAGAAAGCAGCAGCTCTTCCTCATCTTCAGAAGATGAGGAGGGTTTTGCGGACCCACCACCAAACAATAGATCCAGGCGGATGTCGAAGCAGGTCGAATCCTGTTAACGACTCGCCAATAAATCAAGTCGATTTCCTTTCAGAGTGCGTAGCTCAGATTCCATCATACCTAAATGCATTAAATAGTAACAAAACTCATAATAGTTCAGATAATGCCGGCCATTCCAAGATGTCCGAAACAATTTTTTCTTTTATACCTACTACTAATATGTCATTAGGAAAGTTAATAATAACTTTATACCTAGTGCTGACCCAAGTAAATTAGCGGAAATCAGTAATTTACAACAGTCTAACTCGCAAGCTTGGAAAGGCATAAGATATAAAAAAGCATTACAGGCTCACTTCGCTACCCGGAGTAGCGATGTGATTGTGAGATTTACAGGTCTGAAATTAGATGAGGAGCTCTGTCATTTAAATAAGGGAACAGATTATTAACTAATACTGAACATTTACTAGCGGGATTATCGAATGCAGTCTTACATAGTCGACAACTATTTAAGTAAATGGTTTACAGGACGTCATAGATTAGGCTTCTAATGCAGGTACGGAACTTAATGCAAACTCGGGTAAATTTACAGAAATATTTGGTCTGTTATCTCCATCATATAAAAATATGAAGTCATGTATGCAGGTTAATTGCGCAAAATAGGCAGAATGTATTGAGGTTATATGTGACCGTATTCTAAAAGAAATAAACAATGTCAATTTAAAAATTGCGTTTCAAAACATTCCACCCAGTTTGAAACACCTAATTAATAGGGATGCTCGTATTCCGCTGGTATACTCTTTGGGGAGATCCCAGGTGTGGCTAAACATGCCAAGTTATTTAAAGAATAAAAATAAATTTAGTGACAGTAATAATACTAACTTAGTAAAAAAAAAAAAAAAAAAAAATTAAATAGTCCTCTAAATCAAGAATATTTGATAAGGAAAATAAATCAAAAGTTGAGAAAAATTACTATAATAACTATCATATAAAATATTCCCCTGTCTCACAGACTCCCATGACAACTCCAACATTAATAAAGACAAGTGACTATCAAAGCAGGATATTCAAGGGGGGTACCATGTTCAGATATGAGCACAGCTGAGGGCGAGCAAATATGTTCAAAATTTTATAGCCAGGGGCTGTATACCCTTTTTTAACAAAACCTCCCGTGCAATATCCTTGCAAGAAAATAATAACCAGATTTGCTACAAAGCAATCAGCAAAAATGACACAAGTCATAAGCGAACTCAAGGAAGTGGGCATTTTAGAGAAACTAAAATTAACCGCACCGGGTTTTCATTCAAAGATGATTTTGATAAAAACCCAGACGAGGAGTACAACTCATATTCAATTTAAGTAAACTGAATATGCATGTCTCAACTCGTCATTTCCAACTCATTTCTCGAGTGGATATTATTCTGTTCCTTCAAGATCAGGACTGGATGATAAAAATCGACCTCTACCAAGCCTACTTCCATTTATGCATAAAGGAAACCCACAGGTGTTTAATATATGGAGGCGAGATATTGCAGTAAACAGCCCTAACCTTCGGTCTTTCATCAGCCCCTCACTCTTTCGCTTCTGTTACCAATTGGATTGCGGAAATCCTTCAGAGACAGGGCATAAGGATAAAAATTAATTTTCATTTATTAATTATGAATAGTTTATTTAACCAATCAAAACCAAGCAAAGCTTGTAGAACCCTGATAAAGTTGGGTTGGCAAGTGAATTATCAATAATCACTTTTCACCCCAACTCAGTAACTAGAATACTTAGGCATGACATGGAACACAAAATCCAATTTAATATCTCTTCCTGTCAAAAAAGTACTGAATATAACAGAAATGTCAACCAATTTATTGTAAAAGAAAATGGCCTGTCTCCGGAAGGTACAGAAATGGCTGGGTATAATAAACTTTACCAATTTAGCGACACTGAATGGTCACCTGCACTATCGCAGAACACCGATTTTACTAAAATCATTCAGAGGAGGCAGACCAAGGCAAGAGAGGATGTTACCTCCTCTAGTAGACTCTTGAGTAGAGTTACTAAAGTGGCTTAAAAATGCAAGGTTAAAAGTGCAACCACAGACGCGGCGGACGCGGGCTGGGGAGCACACCTGAACAACACAATGTTGTCGGGCAATTGGAGTCCTCGCCAGCTAAAGTGGCACTCCAATGTGAAGGAGATGTATGCCGTGTATGCAGCCTTATCACAACAAGGTGCAGACATGAGGGGTGCACACGTACTGGTACACTCAGACAATCGCACCCTGATAGCCTACATAAGGAACGAAGGGAGTACCCGTTCCTTACCCCTGTTGGGCCTAACAGACAAACTCCTTCACTTGACCGAGCAGCTCAACATAACGCTGTCGGCTTCTTACCTCTTAGGGAGGTTAAACAGGATTGCAGACCACCTCTCAAGAGGAAAGCCTGTGCCCAAGTGGCATCTGCAAATCCAAGCCAGGGTGGCAATATTCAAAAAATAGGGCGTGCCAGACATATACTTGTTTGCATCAAAAGAAACCGCAGTCGTCCCGCGGTACGTAACCTGGGACTCGACAGATGGGTCAGCAGTTTTCTGCGACGCCTCCAGTCAAAATTGGAACTGTCAGTTGGGCTGGGTTTTCCCCCACCCAATCTAGTCCCTTGGGTACTGGCACATTTGAACAAAGCCAAGGGAATGTTCACCTTAATAGTCCCACATTGGGACCAGTACTTTGGGTTAACCGACCTCAAAGCCAGAGCCCTAGCAGATCCATTGCCAACATTGGATCTGCAGCAGAATCTAATCGATCAAACAACAGGTCTAGGTCCTCCACAGGGGGACAAATTGTCCTTCCAAACCTGAATCAAACCTCCCAAAATTGGGGGGGGGGGGGATCAGCTCTCAAACTGGAATAGAGAGGAAATACAATTATTGAGTAGCAGTTGGCGAACTAGCACTCTAAACACATACAAAACCCCTATAAACAGGTGGTTAGCATTTTCCACCACAAATAATGTTAATAATAAAAATCCAGATGGCAGAGATGTTGCAAGGTTTTGTAACAAATCTTTATTTAGAACTATTTTATAGTGTATATGTATATATAATATACACTATATACAATAATATTGTGTTATATATACTATAACACAATATTATTACATAAATCTGCTATTTCTACTTATTGTGTTTCAACAGTAGAAAACCTTTCCAAAAAATTTCCTTTGTTAACAAGTAATAAAAGCCATTGCATTGATTAAACTCAAACCTACAAAATCGCCTTTATGGCATATCCCTTTATTATTTAATTGGTTAGAAACCACTGTTTATAGCACCAATTCGCTTTTTGATATATACATATAGAAGAACTGCATTAATTTTGCTCTTAGCATCAGGTCCAAGAATACATGACCTTACCTTACTAGACATATCTCAAAACAACTGCATAGAAGAAGAGGACATCATTGTGCTGTGGTCCAGGTTTGGATAATAACAGATTCAAGCCATTACAGGCAGTCAGGATGGTCATTGGTGAAACACCCAAATGCCCTGTACATATATGTCCTGTAAGACATATCAAACAATTAATTTAGACTTCGCAGCATAGTCGGGTAAATAGTAATATATCCAGTTTATTTATTTATTCCTCTTAAAGGGTAAGTTAAGCCAACTACTAGAACCCTAATTGCAGGATGGGTTAAATTTGTTTTTAAAGCAGTAGGCATAAGTGCACCACCAGGGAGTATTAGAGCTGCAGTAGCATTCAAAGGCTGGTGGAAAAATGTACATTGTAATTGAAGAAAGACTAAAAACAGGCAATTGGAAAAGTGATAAAACTTTAAGAAGATTTTATTTCATTGCAGGGAAATCATTCAGAAAGATAAAAATGAGGATTTACTTAGATCAAATTTCTCATGTGTCTAGAGTTTATATTTTAATTGATAATTACAAATATAGAATTGATCTTAATTAGCATCTACTGTAGATGCACCTTTTTTATAATATTGATTGTTAATGATCATGAGACTGAGTGCCAAATTATTATAATATCTTAATTAATAACATTTTGTTTATTGTAGTAGTAGATAACCATACTACATAATAATATATAACTATATAAATGAGTCGTTTATAATTCTTACTTATATTTTGTTATATAATGTTAGAAAAAATAATAATTGATTATTAATAAGAATAAATGTTTAAAGTATGAGAAACAATTCTTGGTATTTTACACATTTATATCCAATTCACATAGCGTTTGCAGTTACCATCACCAGCAGATATCAAACAAGTCTTCACATAAACGCTGTGTCTTTCGACTAGGCATATAATAGGACTGTTTTACATTAAAATAAAACAGTTATTATGTGCCGAAAGAAAGACACAGCGTTAGAGCAAGGGCCTGGCTGGTGAGTGAAGACACTATGAAGTGAATCAACGGACGCGCGGGAAGGACGCAGCGCCCCTGCCGGATGGAATTCATGGTAACTTCAGTAAACAGAGACAAACAGGTATGTTTTTAACTAAATATGCTCCTTGATGGCAAGATCATAGACAGCTTCTTCACATAAACGCTGTGTCTTTCTTTCGGCACATAATAACTGTTTTATTTTAATGTAAAACAGTCCTATTAATATTTACCACTATTTGATTTTTTTAAATGTTTATGTTTATATACAAAAATTAAGTGATAACAGTGGCAAAGTAAATATACCTATTTACTTTGCCACTTTTTACTTTTTACTTTTTTGAAACTTATAGAATTGCGAAGAAAAGTTAATATTCATTATTATTAAACAGATATGATATGAATATGGTCCCCTATAATATTCATTGGACCATCCACTATCCAGTGATACGACTGAATAATCGGGCCCGGGGAGTCATTATGAGCGAATGAATCAAAGGAATAAAAGGTTCTGAGGAGCTAAAATGAGCGAGTGAACCAAAGGAATAAAAGGTTCTGAAGAGCTAAAAGATCGGCGGTGCCAAACGGTGCCAAAGGAATAAAGGAATCATTAAGGTGAATCGTTACCGGATTCGGATCCGGAATAAGTGAATCAATTCCCTTTCCGGAATAAAGATTACCCACCGCTACTCCAGTTACTGCCAGCTGTCTTGCGCAAGTCGACGCTCTACCTGGCCGGCGGCCGTCCTACACTACGTTGCTTTACCATAAACCTTAATAAAATGCTAATCATTTGCCTATGGTGTTTGTTTAGCATTTTGACATCTACCTTGACAAGTTGACAAATGTTGGTGTTCTCTCTCTCTTTACTGCAGTAATTTGATATTTTTGTATAATATGAGTTTAACATCCATGAAAATGGATTCTAATTTAACTGGTAAGTTTCTTTTGCCGTTAAATATTTAATTAAAATAGATTGTAACTATTAATATGTATTAATAAATGATCCAAAAATATGCTTCAAGGTTATGTATCCATATTCCTCATATTCATGGTATTTTTTGCTCGATAACTTACGTTCAACATTGTGAATTTCTTATAGGTGATATTTCAATTATATTCTTAATTATGATTATTGGATCCGTATACAAAAATACTTGCTTTTTCGTGGATTTTTGTATTTGTGTTTCTATGTATTCTAAATTCAATATAATTTCTATATCGATTTATTAGTCATCTCCCTAGATCTTACTGATACATCATTTAGTTAGCCTCTGTCCGCAGCCCTTCGCGTCTATGTCAATTACCTAAATATAATTAATTACACTTTGTATATTTCTGAAACACATTGGTAGGATCATAGAAGTTGCGACTTATTTAGTATTTACGCTCTGCCTACCCCAGCGAGTAACAGTAGTTATAATAAAGAATGTGTTTCTCTGTGCTCTCCATACATAAGACACCTAAATTTTGCCATATTGACTAGTTGTTAGATTGTTGTCAAACTATTTAGAATAGGTAATTATGATATTTGTACAAATTACCTCAATATTAAAAATCATCAAATCAATAACTGAAGCATTATGGTGGGTAGCTTGTAGTGGCTATGTGTAAAAGTTTATGGAAATGAGGAGAGTCCGGAGGACAAGTACATTATACATATATTTACTAGATCATTGGTTCCATACTCTAAAAGTTAGCCATATATTCATAGTAAAACATGTTGAGCAACAGGTGATCCACACTGCAACAACATGTTGTCAGCAACTAACCAACAAATTCATTAAAATGGGGCAGTAGTTGTGTTAAAATAAAATATGTACATTGCTCTAGGAATGTGGGTGAGTTTCTTCACTGCAGCCGGCATACCATCAGATGTGTCTGCGACATATGCACTGACTTTCACGGAGAACCGCATCCAAAATGACATGCTCCTGGACCTTAACAAAGAGTACTTGAGAGATATGGGAATCTCACGGATGGGAGATGTTATTGCTATATTGAGGTAAGAAGTCATTTCCTAAAGACAAAAGGTTTTGATATTAAAATATCAAATCATTAATTCATTGTCTACCCAATTTATTAATTGCTGAGTCCCACTGCTGAGATTAAGCTGTAGTCCCTTAGCTAGCCAAGTGCAGTTTGGCAGACTTGATATGTCATCGAGATAATCTCAAAGGCATGCAAGTTTCCTTGTGATGTTTTCCTTTACCATATGAACATATGATACACATATGTAACATAAAAAAGTCAGCCTTGGGATGATACTAAGGGTCTTTTACTTCATAGTCCTCTGGTCACATCATAGGCTATCACAAATATCTCTGGACATTAGGACACAGCGCCATCTAGTTCCGTGGGAAGCAACAAGGCTTGTGTTATGGATACTAGAAGGTTGATATACTACATATGCTCATCACACAAACATTTGTCCCTACTGGGATTCGAACCTGGGACAAGTAGCACAGTAGGCAGCATTAAATATCACAGCTCACATTATCATTCTTTTTCAATCATCATGTAATTAATTTGATTCTTGTTTTCTTTGCAGGCATGCTAAACAAGTTCACGAGAGTACTGCTCGTGACCGTGTGCTGGGCACAGCAGGTTCGGCGACTGTGAAGGTGCCTGTTGCGGCAATAACTGGACGTGCCACTGTGTCACAGCCATCCTCACGTTAGTACATAACATTTTGTATTAATTTCAAGCTATTTAATCACCTGCTGATGTCCTACACGCAAAATGATGCACTATGTCCATGAGAAACAGGGTCCAAAATACATTTAATTCATATTAGGGCAAAAACATACAAATTATATATAATTATATTATGATAATTTTATATATTACGATAAATTCAATTGCATTTGATCAGCTTTACTAACAAAATTGTGTCTATCTTTAATCGGCATCACCTCTCCACAGCCGCCAGTCGTATACTGGAACGCTACACGCGCAATCCGCAAGTGCCAGAACTGCCCACTCCGTCATCTCAACTGAAGAGGAAATCTATCGAAACTGGGTGAGTAGTGCTGTATCTTGATACTTATACAATAGCGGCCCGGCCCGGGTCCACACAGGTGGTCATATGTTTTTATATCTCTAATTTCTGGTAATAAATATAGCCAAAGTAAAGTCAAAATCAAAGTTCTTTATTGCTTCATGTGTTAATAATACATACATGAAACCCTGTTAGGGCACAGCATAGAAATACTAAATCTACGAATCACAAATATATATGGAATAAAATAAAAAAAAGATTAACATGAATTATAATAACTAATATCAAACAAATAATTATTGCACATGCTTATTATATACTTTACCTAGGTATGTTTAAATTAATTAATTATTTTTAACATAAAAAATTCATTAATTGTCTAGTAACATTTGTTCCAATGTTAATTGGGGATGAATTTAGCATTCTAATGATGAAAGAATTGGTCCAGTACTTTTTGAGTTTATTCGTTACAAACATACAAATCTTTCCTCTTTATAATATTAGTAAACACTAAATTTACAAATAAGCCATTGTTACATGATTTCTTATTTCAACTTCATAATCTGTTTTACTTTTTTACAGGAATGACGATATTAGCACGAAGAAATCGCGTCTTATACGATTCGCGGCGGCTCGGCAGTCACCCGTCAAAGAAGGTAAGGCAGGCTTTATTTGATATTAATTTTAAGTAACAACTTATTTGGTAGGAGGTAACCCTTAGACAGTTATCGTCGGCTCTTGCACCTGTTATTATTTTTCGAAATTAAGATTATAGATAGATTAACATTCAGATTTTATTTAGAAAAGATCATGAAATCTAGTCTTAAGTTCCTCTAAAAATGTGTCTAATAATCTAATATGCAAGTCAAAATACAGTCCCGATATTTATTCAGATTTTATTTCAATTACTTAATTCTAGGTCCTCCAAAAACAGTTTTTGCCAGGCTCGGTGGGTCCGAATCCGCCAAGGTGTCGGCGGTCACGACGAAGGCTCCAGTCCGTCCGATATACGCGCGCCTTGGCTCTAAGGCGGACCAACCGAAAGACGACCAAACCATACCCATGGACAAGGACGCTCTCAAATACGAAGGAATTCTCAAAAGCACGCCCGATGTCTCCAAAAAGACCTTTACCGTTACTACCTCAAAAAATAACATCAGAAAAATTGCTGTGGGCACCATGAGAGCTGATGAGGCCCCCATCAGTGCCAAGGCAAAACTGGCAATGGCGAAAGCCAAATCTGTAAAATTCTCCAATCAGGTACAATATAAGGAAATAGAAACAATTCGGAATGCCAACCAGAAGGCAGCAGTTCAGAAAGCTATTCCGAAACCTGAACAGAAATTCACGCAAGTGTTCAACAAACCCGAGAGGAGGTTGTCTATGCCTGATCCTGTTAACAATGGAGTCAAGGCTAGGTTAGGTGGAAAAAATACTAACAACTTAACTATCACTAGGAACGTTTTCAACAGATTAGGCGTTTGATACATGTAGTCGTGTTATTGTTGTGGTGATTTAGTAAAGACATTCTTTGAGCACTATGAAGAAAAAGATTCAATACGCGAAGACTAGCTGCTTGTGTTTCACGGCTGAATCGCGGATGGGCACCTCAATAATCTCAAGGCAATTTCACAGCAGAATATTCGCAAATTTTCACTAACTATGAGATAACATTTTTGATTATTAAAAGGGGACATATACAGATTTTTATTGAAGCCAGTCTTGCTTAATTTTGACATGTGAATAAGAATAAAGTGAGTGATATAAATGTGTGTGTTGTAACTAAACAAATCTGATCTATGACTTTAAAAAAGGAAGAAAGAGAAAACGATTATATGATACAACTGCCAAGTGTTTTTAGATTTCATCAAAATATAAATATGTAAGTCTATTTAGTTTTTACAGAGTAATAGACAAATGCGTCTTCCGTCGTTTTTTACAGAAAATTTAAATGTGTATTTATCAGCTGAGGATTTAGTTGGGGGCTGATCAATTTTCGACCTTATTCACTTAAAAATAAGTATCAAAAGTAGTCTCTGACAAGATTGCCGTTTGTTATAATGATACTATTTATTTTATACAGCATTACTTGACATCAATGATACAAAAGAAACCCAAGATACACACTAAGAATCAAAAAAAGCGATATGATCTTATTTCAATTAGGAGGACGTCGCTCTATATCTCACTGCATAGATAAAACTGATTTAAAAAATGTAAAGTTCTTGATAAATCAGAACTTAGACCTTGTGGGTTTAATTAACCGACGTCATAAAAGAAGGAGGTTCTCATTTCTAGTTGTGTTTAGTTATTCTTGTGTTATTATTTTAACACGTGAGTGAGGGGTATGCAGGGATCGTAGCGCGTTGCATTCTGTAGTTTCTGCCTACCCTCATGGGAAAAAGGCGTGACTGTATGTATGTGACATTTGCAATGAAGAGTAAAGGAATCAATAGAAACGTATGTAAGTAGAGTTTGTGTACTGATGAATGTTATAGGTTATTTTCTTATTACGATGATAAATAAAACTAATGCGATTTTGACTATTATCTGAGATTCTATTTTTTTTACTAACTGATCTCTGAAGTGCTTGCAAGTGAGTGTGTTTTTGTTGTAGGATATTTAGTTATGTAATTTACCGATAGTTGTTTTGTCTACGTGTCTTTTTGATTATTATTTTATCGCTGGGTGCATAGTGGTTATAAGAAATCAATGTCATTTTAAATTTATAATAATATGTGTCAAATGGACATGAAGATCTGTTGTTCCGAAAATTATAACAATAATTATTTATTGATCATAATGTTGGTATTTATTAACCTTATAATATCTTGATACAATATTGTAGAAAATGAAAAACTGAAGTCGGTTTTTTTAAACGCAATTTTTTATTTAATTTATTACTGTATTTTTAGTGTCAGTAACAACTGAACAATAAACGCGTAATTTACGTAGAAAATAATAGAGAAGAGTATTGTTGCAATCTGACGCTATAATTCTATCTCCTAAATATTTGAAATCATCATCATCATCATCATCAGCCTATATTCGTCCACTGCTGAACGTAGGCCTCCCCTAGTGAAATTATTTTATTAAATTATTAATATTTGAAATATTAATAATAAATTGATTCACATTTATCGAATTACGGATTAGGCATTTAATTTTGTAAACATGTTAACAACATCTTGCTCACCGAAAACACATGATTAAGTGTGTTTTGGAGCTACTTAACCTTCCTGCATCCTCGCCAAATAGTGTGACACAACCACGGCGAGTGAGACCGAAACGTTTTTTCGGATTCATTTCAATACCTCATTTGGTACTTGAAAATAGTAAACTAATCCTGTAGCTGCCAAGAAGACAAAAGCTTGGCGTTTTCCATTTACATACAATAACTGCGCAAACATATTTCGTTGGGCTGACAGACCAATGCGCGGTATAAGAAAGTTAATTAGTGTGATAGTCTTTTTATATAGTATATACTATATAGTTCTGGGGTACTAACGCCACTCGTAATAACTTTCATCAAGTTGTGACGTTAATACAATCCTCGGTGACGTCACTCGTCATATTAATTCGTTAGGCTGAAAATCTGGGAAGCGGTTATGTACGATATTAATTTCATAAAGTAAATATAAGTTAATAAGTTGGTTACTGTACGTACCTACTGTGATTTTTTGCAGAAACATTGATATTTATTGAAAATCTTTAAAATCTAAATTGTCTCCACGACGAATTATAGGAATGAAGTATGATTTTCACGATTGTTAATTTTCCATACGTATTGGGACTCATTTTAATGTCTCTTTTATCAAATAAAGTTTGTGTGAGCTGCGTATAATTGCGCATTGTTTTGTTTTTCGGTTTCTATCAGTACCTACGTTAGAGCTCAACACACGGGCGACACGATGCTAACTGCAGTCGGTGCGACATTAAACTGAAATTGGTTTCGTCGACGGCTGCAGTTGGCACCGTGCCGCCTGTGTGTATGAGGTCTTACATAAATATATATGACAAAAGTCATAATTGAATACGAAAAGTAGGCTGGGTTTACTCTGACGCCGATCGTCGGCGCTAACCATCAACGCGTAGCTTGTCTCACGATATTTTCATTTACCGTTGATCGCGTACGGTTTCGACGCCGACGCGAAGTCAGCGCCGAGCCATCAGTGTGACACTTGAACGATTCCTTAATTCCATACTTATTGATCTGTCAGCACCGACAATCAGCGTGACTGTAAAACCAGCCGTAGATCTGAAAAAGCCTGAAAATCATATCATTACGATATCTTTATTGTCCACTAATCGGGTTGCGTAAGTTGTGATGGCAGGTGCTTCGCGCACTTAATATTGAAATATTAGAGCCACAACTGAGTAAACTGGAACTGTAAATATATGTAGTTTTACTGTAGTAATGGGACAAACCTTACAGACATAGCAATAGTAGTGTCAGCAAGTTTGCATGCTCTACTATTCCAAAATAGCTCCTTTTCATAAAATTTATGAAAAGGAGCTATTTTGGAATAGTAGAGCATGCTCTTTAATCTAATTAGATTATCAAGAGCAGTGGGGGAGAGTACGTATGATTCAGGACATAATAATTATTCTTTTATAGTTCGATTAATCCGAACAGAATCTAATGGCAATAATAGTTATTATTATTTACAAAAACAAATCAAATCGTATCTTTGAAAAGGTACTTGCTGTGAAAGGTCCATAATTAATTACGATAACACATTCTATTCTATCCCCAGTTTTGTATACTCTTTTTCACACTTAAACACAGTCGTTCGGTGCTTCCTGCGCATTTTCATACAAAAAACAGGTATAGGTATATGTATTCTTACTGCTACTCTACGAAAAGGATTTATGCTTTGTAATAACTGATTTCATGGCATCAAAGCTCCTAATTGGAAGAACTTAATCGGAACTAAAACTAAACTTTTAACTTGTTTAAAAGGTGGTTTGATCGTGTGTTCTTAGCTTTCATTCGCAAAGATTTTCTGTACTGTTGGTGTTATTTAACATATTAATTAATTTATATTCCAATTTTGTGTTTTATGCACATGCAATTTTGTTGAACCTCTAAAACGGTTTATATAAGGGCATTTATCCCATATCACGTAATTGATTTTAACGAGACTTGTTATTAAATATTCAGAAAAATAAAACTATGATTTTTTTTAAGCTCTACCAAGGTCTGTTGGTAGGCAGGCAGCAAGCAGTTGGTATTTCTCTGATATTGTGACTTTTTAACATTAAATGCATAACTTTGCTTCCCTACGATTTATTTAGATTAAAATTAAATTTTGGAAGTCATATAATTGAAATTGCATAAGCAATAATATTTTTTCTTCATTAATTAGAAATATGTTTGTATGTAAGTATTATGAAATAAAATAATTATAATTGTTTAATTGGTAATTTTATTTGGTCATACCTCCTCACCTACCTACCGAGTACCGATCGTACCTGCCCCGTTACCTCCCTTACCTACCTACACTAAACTACCCACCCTATGTACCTATCTAACCTTCTTTTTTTTCGGGTTAAGAAATTATCAGTATTCGAGAGCATAGCAAAATACCTCGCTCAAATTGAGCTAACCGACCGGGAAAGTCTTTGCCTCCGCCTTACAGAATACCGCAGTGAATCAACAATAGTTGTAGGTACTTCTGGGAGAATGTAAGGTTACCACAGCTTGTTGGCGTTTCTGTGGTTTCTGGAGGGGTCGCCAACGCATATGGCGTTGCCAACCCCTGCTTAGGTTTCACGAACAAGCATCAAGCAGCTTTTGCGTCAGGCAGGAAGCAAGCGAGCTTTGAACGAGGTATTAAAAAAAATTGGAATAGATCAGCCAAAAGCGTATTGAAAAGGGCCAGCATATTTTTAGGGCATTAACTTTATTCAACTAGGCATTAACTTGAAGATTAGAAGTTACTTGTTTGGTTTTTTTTTTTTTTTTTTTTTTTTTTTTTTTTTTTTTTTTTTTTTAAGCAGGAGGTGAAGATAGATGGGAAATCCTCATGGACACCCAGACCGGTCCCTATTTGGTAACAGGTCTGGGTAGTGCCGGACTCTTACCGGCTAAAACCCACTCCTGCTAGGATGGACGAAAAGAAGGTAACGCTTAGTATACGTCTGCCAACTTTTCGGGTGGAAGAAGGTGGGTGGGTGTTGGAGGAGGGTGAAATAAAATAGAAGAAAATGTGCGTAAGTATATATATGATATATCATATATATTCCCCTGCTATGCAACTTCCGAGTCAATACGCTCGAAAAGTCGCCCCGCAGAAAACTATACATGTCACTATATATAATTATATAATATAATATATAAATATATTTAATAAAGTCCCTATTTGACGTTTTTATTATTTTACATAGTTTGGAAAGATGTGAAGCCTTTATTATACATATTATATTTGGCCGTGAGCTGCCAAGAAAATATTTATAGAGAGATACAAGTGAAGAGGTGTACAAGTAACTTAATAAACAGAGCTAGCCAACAGAGTTTAAATGTACAAAAGTCTTAATAAACAGAGTTTAAATGTACAAGTGTCTTAATAAACAGAGTTAGCAAACAGAGTTTAAAATGTACAAAAAGTCTTATTAAACAGAGTTTAAACGTACAGGTGTCTTAATAAACAGAGTAAGCAAACAGAGTTTAAAACGTACAATAGTCATAATAAACAGTTTAAATGTACAGGTGTCTTAATAAACAGAGTTAGCAGACAGAGTTTAAAACGTACAATAGTCTTAATAAACAACGTTTAAATGTACAGGTGTCTTAAGAAACAGAGTTACGATGTACAGAGTTTTGGAAACAGAGTTTGGAAACACGATATGATCTTAAGGTTAGCTTATTAGGTAATACCATAAACATTAGGTGTTAAAATGTTTTAGCTGTGAGACAATATAGCTAATATGGTTATGAAAGCTATCAATGGTGCTCTGGTGTTCTAGCACCACCTTTAAATCGTATGGGTCTTTATGATATGGGATGTTGAAGAGATGTATATCCCTGGTGGACGCGAATCGCGGGCAGTCTCGGACAAGGTGTCTCCATGACTGGACGGTGGCGCCGTCACAAGGACACACGTCATCTTGAGAGATACAGAATCTGCAGAGGTACTCCTTGTGGTATGCGTGGTTGGATAGAAATTGGGTGACAACGAAGTTCGGCCTTACTGACTTAAGGTAAGTGAGGAGATCAGAGTGGGTGGGAAGTAAAGTGAGTATATGGGTCGACTTCATGTAGAGGTCGGTAGACGCTTGTTTAGAGAGGGTGCTGTTACGCAGCTTTATGTAGCTGGTCGGGATGGAGAAGTAGTCAGGAGACCGGTGAAGTAGAGCAGCCGACTTGGCCGCCGAGTCCGCCATCTCATTTCCAGCAATGCCAATGTGAGACTTAATCCAGGCGAACTCAACATTCAAGTCGGCGGCTCTCGCGTTGTGTAAGTGGCGATGAATTAGGGTGGCGAAATGGTTTGAACTGCTAGCATTATGGAGTTCCGTCAAGCCGGATCTGCAGTCAGAGAAGATGACGGAACGTGCAGGGCGATTGCTCAGTATCCAACGGCAGGAGTATTCGATAGCGAGTAGCTCCGCTTGGAACACCGAGCAACAGTCGTGCAGCTTTAGCTTTTTAATGATGTGAGAGGGGTTGTCGGGGCGAAGGATGACAACTGCAGCACCGACCTTACCGTCGTGCTTGCTGCCATCAGTGTAAATCTGAACGGCAGAGGCGGGGGCGGCAGCGCCGATGTCATCAGAGGATAAAACCTCAGAGAATGTTATGCTGACGCGGTTGGATGGGTGTAGAAGCTGCGAGGGGTGTGAGAGGGCTTCGATGGGAGTGTCTGAGGGTAGAAATCTGGAGGTACCTCTGAGTTTTGTTATCTCGTTGTCCGCGATTTCTGCTATTCTCGCCGGTAGTGGAGTAAGTTCCGCAAGAGAGATAGCAGTGGGTGTGTTGACCGTACGAAAACCTTGAATTATTTTAAGGGCAAAGAGTCTCTGTAGGGACAAGAACCTTTTACGAACATACTCGTAGTCTAAGGCTCCTGCCCATACACTGCTGGCATAGGTAATGATAGGCTGAATGATTTGATTGTAAATGACGCGCGCGTTTTCGGGGTGCACGCCCCATGTGGGTCTGATGAAGAGAGTGAGTCTGCTTAACAGTTTTTTAGCTTTTTCTATGACATACGTGCAGTGTTTAATGAATCTGAGCTTTCTATCTATCACGATGCCGAGATATTTAATTTCATTAACGAATTCAAGGGGTCGTCCGTTAACGGAGATGTGGCAGCGAGTGGATTTGTTAGTGAACCCCATGATGGAGGTCTTTTCAGAGCCGAATGTGAGCTTCACCGACGTGCCCCAGGCCGTGATGCGCGATAGTGCTAGGTTGGTGATATCCTCCAAATCGCTCTGCGTCCTGGCGTGCGAAATGAGGAGGACATCATCAGCGTAGGCTTGGATGTGACACCCATCGGGCAGGTTCATAGCCAAGAGCTCATCCAGGATGATGTTCCATAGCGATGGGCCACATACGGAACCCTGTATGCATCCCATGGACATGGACTTACTAGCCTGACTAGGTAAGATATGCGAGATCAACTAACTAAGTATTAACTAAGTAATACCGCAACTTATTCTATTACAATCAATTGTTCTGGGTGACGGAAGAGTTTTGTATAGAGAGTTTTGCCCAGTGCCACTACCTCTATATAGGTACGTGCTGCGGACTTATTGCCAAACATACTTTTAATAGTGTTACACCTTAATTTGCTTACGAAACTTACTGAACCGAGCAAATTTTCTGCGAAATATTAATATTTTGTGCTGTATTTTTCGCCACAATTTATTGTTTTGTTCTAGCGGAACGATTAGGTACCTGTTGACCTGTTAATTACTTTTTAAAAGCATTAAATTAAACTACATATAACTGTCGTTTGGTTCAAATTCTCTCTAGCATTCTAATACAACGTTTTTTACACGATTTTACACGATTGACATTAAAGCTCTTTAAACAATACTAGTAGTCATCAAATATGAAACTTGAAGAATAAGTATATCTACAGGTCTCTGCCACTATTATAAGAAAATACTGCTTGACCTGGGAATCGACCTCACTCACACTCCGGAGTCGTACTTGCGATCCCTTACTCAAGGCTAGACATCACTAGCTCAACAGCTTAGTATATTATAGTATATGATAATTAATGTATGTACCTTGACTTCCTCCGGTAATTTTTTTTTAATCATAGCAGTAGGTATAAATAATATTAAGACCTACGCACCTGGAGCAATTAGTGGTAGGGTATTATCAAGATTTATTTGATAAGAAGCCGACTTAACAAATCCATAAGGAACGTAAGCAAAAGGCACAGTAGTAATTTGCGGCTTATACAATTTGCGGTCTCACTGCGTAACCATTGCGCTTGTCGTTACTGTAATGTTAACTAATGAAATATCTTCACGTACCTACCGCATGGTTTTTGAGGAACGACAGAACTTTCCAACATGGATAATGGGCAATTTACTACGTGGTAAGCTGCTACAGATCTATAGAGGTATCTAGACATAAAAAGTGCCTGTCGAAACCTATCTACATCGACCAGAGGATAGTAGTTTTTAATTGCAAACTTTTGTCAAACGAAACTAAATCAACCATAGGGTTAAGCATATATGTACATATGCAGTCTGTTTTTCTAGTCATTAGGAGACGGGTATGTAAGGATAATACATATGGGCTGTTTTGTTATGAAACAACGTTTACTGATATAGCAATCGAACATTCACAGATGCGATTTATGAATCTCCATTGTGTGAATACGTACCGCGTGATACCCATATCGGTTGTCCGTGTATTCGATATTAGCTCACGCTTGATTGATGAGCAGCGGTATCGCTGATACGTGGACTTTCACTGGGTTTCCAGTGGCTAGCCTCCCTGGCGCGTTGACCGTGACCGTGGACCGAAGAAAGCTACTGGGTTAGGAAAGTAAATACCGTGTCACACATTCTAGCTCTATATACCGGATAGTGAACCAACTTCAAACGGTCATTCAGTTCGATTAATTGAAATTTGTCTCAAATCAATCTTGCCGTTTAGATATTATTTTGATCTATTGTGACATTCTGTTGCGGTAATGTTACACAAATTAACAACTGACCCGAGCGTGACAATTAGCGTGTAACAACGCCCTTAATCTATCATGTTGCGAATGCTGCGCTATCATGGTGCTCTTATTGTGTGGAATGTTCACTGGCCATAGAAAGGGCGTTATTAGTTCTTTAGCACAAAAAACCGATCACCCGCCCGCGGTTTATGTAACCGAGCGACTCAGAAACCTATTGTTGGATCTCGAGATACATTAATAAATAATTATATTACGTATCCGGACACAGGAAATAGTTCATTCATTTTCCATTTCCAATTAAATAGAAACGAATAATAACAATTTGAGTTTATTTTATTTGACTATTGAATTTTCAAATGATATAATGGGTGCCTCTACCTAAAATGGTGTAAAATAGAGTGGCATTAGCAAAAAGACGATCGTCCGCCAGCGGTTGCGCTCGCGCACGTTACGATATAAGCGTGCGGAGGGAGCCGCGCCGCTGCATTGCCGCTCCCGCTGTCTCGACACAACGTCGCCCATCATGGGAGGAAAGGTAAATTGATTAAAATATATTGATAACATAACATCGATTAATTAAACTAATATTTACTAATTAGTATTCTGTTTTTTTTAAATGATGTCTCCTTTGTTTACAGGCTGTATTAGCAGTCACTTGTTGGCTGGCTTTAAGTCAAGCCCTCGGTGATAAAGTTGCTGTGACACAAAGTGCAGTCAAAGATAATAAAAGTGCAGCGAGTGCTCCGCGCTTGTACCGTAACGTGCCCCACGGAGTGTACGCCAGTGCCGCGCCCTATGCGGCCTACTCGTTCCAGTTGCCCCAATTCATCGCTGCGCCCAAAGCTGCCGCCTCGCAAGTCTCCCCAGTTAAACAGAAGCCAGTGCATCAAACCGTTAACACTTATTTGATGGATTCCTATGGGAACAGATTCATGGAAACTCCTCAGCTTTCGTCGTACAAGGCTGCTTTCCCGCAACAATATGTAGCGCTTCAATCGAAATTACCCGAGCATTTGGCACAGCCGTTAGTCGCAGCCTCGCCTAACTTCCAATTCAAGCAGTCGGCGCCGCAAGTCTTCTTTGGTGCGCCTTTCAGAGTGCCCGCTCTACAAAGCCCGGCTCCTACACCTCTTAATCACTTTCCTAACTTTGGACGCTTAGTGTATGCGGAGAACGTTCAAAGTCTAGCACCTACTTCAAATGTTCAGAATCTTGCCTTTGGGGCCCCAACTGCTCATCAACAATCAACAAATAACAATGCGGTGTTCGCAAATTCACAGCCGCATGAGCAGTACAGAAGTGTTAAACATGAACCTCAATACCAACGGCAGCAAGAAGCCCAAATCATTGTTGGCAAACCGAAATTCCAAAATGCTCAGGAAATACCACGTGCGCCTCAAGGTGAAACAAAGTTCCAAGGCATCCAAGAAAAACCACATGGAGCTTATGGTGAAAAGTTCCAACGTATTCAAGAAGTTCCCCAGGTTCAAAGTGCATCTCAATACCAACGAACGCAAGACACATCATACACACCTTATGGACAAACAAAATTTCAGCGGATTCAAGAAACACCCCGCGAGGCTAATAATGGTGAGAAATACCAACTAGTACAACAAGGACCTCAGGTCGTTCATGTCGAACACATATATGAACGTCTGCAAGATGTCCCAAAACACGAGCAAGAAAAGTCGCACGCCTCACATAACGAAAAAGCTCAATTACAAGCTGCTCCTGCCAAACAAACAACTGTAACTTACGTAAATGATATAAACGGTCAAAAATCTGTGGTTAAAGTGCAAAGCGAGCCTCTACCTCTGTTAGACTTAACTCTCCTTGAGCCGCTTACGTTTGCGAATCCACTTGTGCCTCAAGTGCAACATTTCTTACCCAGAATTAATCAGGCGACATACCAAAAATTGCCTCAAGCTAGTATAGACGACGTTAAAAATTATCAAAAAGAGTTTGTAGTTCAAAAGACAATGTCGTATGATAGTGGAAATATTAGTGAAAAACCCCAGAAGGATACGCCTAAAAAGAAACAGAAGAAACCAACACAATTCAATAAACATTTAAAGAAAAATGACGCTCCAAAAACAACATCAGTGTCAACACATCATGAGAGTTTAGACGATGCTCCAGAAATTGTATATGAAATCAACACACCTGGACACAAAGAAACTTACAAGGAAAAAGTGGTAAGCTACAATAAAGAAACTCAGGCGGAACCAGTTCATTATAGTTATGGATCTGAATCCGAGAAGGACCCTATAAATTACAGTTATTCACGTACAATAAAGGAGCCTGTACAGACCAAGGAAGTGCACTACCACAGCAATGGCCAGGGACCGGAACATCTCATTTATAATTTTAAACCTGAAGAACATAGTAAGAAAGAACAACATACTACGCACAACACCGCTCCACACATCAACTCCGAGGGTCATAAGGATTCTTCATCAAATTCAGAGGATCAAGGCCCAAGATATCATCACCATCATACTAAACATTACGATGAACATCCAAAATCTGAGGACCACCATGAACCAAACCATAAACCACAAGAATATTATCATAGATCTAGTCAGGGCAGTCAGCATGAGTCACTAAATGCAGGGCAAGCAAAACCATATCACTCAGCTCCGGTTCAACATAGAGGACAAATTGATTTTGCGCCTATAACGAAGGAATATGAGGAGGACATACGTCTGCTCGCTAATGCCCAAATAAAGGTAGATCCAAGTCAACATGTGCATCATCCGAAGTCAACGTATGCACCACCCCCTCAAGGTGATAGTGAAGACAATGTACCCGAGCGACATCATGACTTATCTCATCAGAAGCATTCACATGAAGCGCCACATCAAACTCATCATCATTATTCTGCTCCGCATTCACAGTCCCATAATGCACCTGCAGCCCATGTTCACGAGAAATCAAAACGTATAATAATACATGAAGAAACCCCGGATGAAATGCACATGCTCAGAGAACAAATGAAGGAAGAAGTTGTCAATCGGGAGGAAAACAACGAAGAAGATTTTGAAAAGGCATATAAAGATGCTGCCATTGGTTTTCCCGCCTACAACAAACAGGCTTTAGATGCTGCAGAAAAGGACATCTTCGATCCTGAAAGCTATGGAGTCCCACCAGGTCACGTGGAGTACGACATCGAACATACCCCTTTCCAACAATACCAGGAAGAAGGTGATGATTTCCCTAAAGAATCCCGCTCAATCTACAAAGATGCGAGGGACAAAACAAAAGAAAATTACTATACAGACTATTCAATTAGCAAACCAGAAAGTTTACTTGACCGCTACCAGAATAAGTTAGGTTATTACAAGCTGTACAAGCAACAAAAGCCAGATTATTATGTGTCAGATGGAGACGATGACGATAAGAAAAAACAGAAGCCAAAGTTCGCCAAGTACTCAGTGGCGCCTTCGCTCGACTACCCCTCAACAAAGGAGGAGAAGGAAAAATCCTACTACGGTCATCACAAACCTAAACAACAGTTATACGAATATGATTATTCTAAAGGCGCGCCGCGTGACAATTCTGCGTTCGCTTCGCGACCATACCAAAGATACAGGAGTAAGACCAATTTCGTAGAACCGCAGTTCCAATACGGCTTCGAGCCGATCTCTATACCAAAGCTCCTCGATAGTGAGCTAGCTGCGATGGCCAGCAACCAAAGCCCTGAGAGCGAAAAGCCGGGGATGAGGAAAAAAGTTTACAAAGAAAACTGGTACATTAAGAAGACCAGTACATCCGCGGGGGCGCCAGCTAGCTGATAAGACTTATTTATTGTTCGGTTAAGTTGTTAAAATAGTAATTTAATAAATTGTTGAACTATTTATTTATTGTTTCGTTTGCACTAAATTAATTGTCTGAGATTAATAAGTCTAAAAACTTAATAAAAAGTTCTTAAGACTCACTTGAACTATTTCCCCAGTGTTACGTAATTAAACTTTCGCTATCTACAAATATATTACGTGACGAGCTCTTTTTGCTTCAATTCTTGTCTTCAATCGGGAAAAAAACTGCATTGCTCTAGTCTAGTCAATAAAATCAGTCACCGTGGAATAGGCAAAAAGTTCGGAGTTCGATTTTGCATGCTAAGCAGCCGGATTTAGAAAATATCAATTCTGCAATACTGAGGAAACACGTTATTACAATTTTATTGCTATAAGAAGTACCTGGGCTCCGATAGAATAGATCATAAAGTTCAATATAAAATCAATGATGATAAACGCATTCCTGAATCTTAGTTCCTTCCGTGTCCGGTTGTTACAGTTACCCACACTGTCGGTCTTACGTTGATTTCCTTGATCGGAAACGGCATAATGCTCACGCGAACGATGATCATACAGTTAGCACGCGAGAACAGTTTTTTACTGTCAAGAGCAGAGCGCAAGTGCAAGTGCACTAGTGTTCTATTGCACGTGCGCTTCTCGGTACTCAGTTACTCACGCACGTTATTAGATTATGTTAAATTGGACTTTATAGTTCGCCGTGACATATTGTGTCAAGTTCTAGTTTGTCACCAATCAACCAAATTTAATAACCCACAGTTGTTAAATTTGGTTTTTAGGCATATTGTTTGAAAATATTCGAGATTTTAAGTTCAGTTTTAATGTCAAAAGAAACATTGTGATTACAATAGCCGTATTGCATAAAATCATACCGCTTTAGTAGGTAATATAGTAATTAGTTTGGTCTTTAGTGAACTATTGACAGGGAAAGTGTATTGCGGTAAGTAGATTTTTTCATTTATTCGTAGCGTTGTTGTTGCATTACAGATTGAAACGAAGAAGGTCACACAGACGCAGTTTCATCGAAATATATTGTTTAAAAACAAAAAATGTTTCGAAAACTTGTTACAAAAAGCGAGATCTAAGTACCTTGAGGTAATTGTTGGACAAATTTCAATTACACGGGTACAAGTTACAGACGCTTAGGTGTGAAGAAATAAGCAATACCTAGTGGCTTCAGAAATAGAGGGTGTGCTGAAATCAATTAAGTAGTATTTCAATAATGACCATTTCGAATTAATTAATATTTTTCAAGTTTCTTCAAGAATTAATTACTGTTAGGTACAGATGTTGCCATTGGCATTTTGCTCACAGCGCGCAGCGTGACATACCTAATTGGAATATGCGTTGATATATTGCTTTGAACGGTGAAGGAAAACATCGTGAGGAAACCCAAGATTTTCATAATTGTGTGTGAAGTCTGTCAACCCGCGCTAGTCTAGGGTGATGGACTACAGTCTTTTTTTTTATGCGGTAAAATCCTTAACGGACCCGTCCCATTGCCTGGGGAGGCGACGGGGTGTGTAGGACTCCGCCTAAGCGTTTACCGACTAAGTAGACTACAGCCTAAATTCTTCTCAAATGAGAAGAGATCCATATAACCCATACCCAGCAATCGGAATGTAAAAGGGTTGATATTGCTTCGGCTTACTATAACATATTTTAACATGACATTATGATTATTTCCTAAATTAACATAATTTGTCAGCTCGTAAATATGAATAAAACTTGTTTATTTTAACGCTTGGTTTTTTATTTATGACGGTAGAGTGAGTTTCCTTCAACCAATTAAATCTTACTTAAGCAAACTTAGCCACTTATCAGCTATAGTTGTGTTTATTATGTAGTTAGTGTCATTGTAGTCAAACATTAAAAAAATATATAAGTGCGCAACTCTTATTATTTTCGGTTGTGTACAGGATGATCACTGTGATGACATGACTTGTATCAAAATAATGGTTTCCTTGGTTTGTTGATTCAATTTCTAGAACAAGAAAAGTATTATTAGATAGGTGCGTAGTTACTATATCTAGAAATCGATCATTTTAAATATTCGTCGTCCTATGTTTGATTTCTGGCCAAGTGTGTAATCGTTTATTATCAACATAATAGTAACTGACAAAACTTTTCGGTAGATAATTTGTTTTTTTATTAATTCAATACTGATAGGTACTTAATATAAGCTATAACTTCACAAACAGCATGAGAATCATGACCTCAATCGAAACTAATGTGACTAGTAACATAACGTGAATAAGTGTTCATATAAATTCGAAACATTTCTAAAACTTTCATCTAGAGAGACTATTATAAAATTAGAGATGAGAGTACAAAAATAAATTATAAATATTTTTAAACGACTAAATTGAAGGCGACATAACTTCTTCTTCACTTTTCTTCAAGGGAACTGCTATCTGATTTTCCGGGTGGTCTCTGCGTCTGTTTCAGTATAATTCTTTCTCCGAAATAGTTTTATCGTCATCAGTACCGTAGCAATTCCTAGGCCTAGCGCCATGATGGCTACTAGCGTTACACCAGTTGAAATCTGATTGCCTTGTTTGTAATCAAATAATTCGCCAACTAAAGCCACTGGTCTTAATATTTTGACTACTGGTTCACAACCCGACTCTCTGACGTACTTCGCCCATGTCCTATTAGCGAAATTCAGTTCCCTGGGTTTCGCAAAAGGCCTTCGACCTGGCACTGTCTTGTTCACAACAGTTGTCATATTACGAAGCTGGGTTTCATTGTAATGACAGTATAAGTGTTTCTTTTTTTTGTTTCCTTTAACTACAATATCTTTCTCGGCACTCTTGGCTCCGATCAGAACGTCTAAATCTCCTTTGATCATGTTTGCCCAGTCCCACATCTCGGCAATCTTGCAGTCACACACGAACGGGTTACCAAGCAAATTAAGAGAATGGAGTTTAGGATTGTTAGCGAATACTTTTGGATCGATTGTTGTCAGATTGTTGTTGCCGAGATTGATCTTCTCCAAGTGATGTAATCTTTCTAAGAATGAAAGACTTCCTTCAGCAGATCTTAGACGATTTCCACCTAAATTCAGGTCTGTTATGTTTTCAGTGTTCTTGAAAGCATCTATGTTCAGTGAAGTTATATTACAGTTGCTTAGGTCAAGAATTGATACTTGTGATAATTGTTTTGGGAATATAGGCCCTGATGCCGGGATCACTAAAGGATTTCCACCAAGTCGAATCTCTCGCAAGTCCGTATATGTTAAGTTCTTAAAGAAGGCCAACCCGTTCAAAGGCCTCTTCAATCCACAGAATTCCAGCTCTATTGTAGTTAGTTGCGTAAGATTTCCGAAAAGTCCTGCTTCAAGAGATAAAAGATCATTACCAGAAAGCACCAGTCTTTTCATAGCAGCCATCCTGGCGAAGGTATCTGGACCTATGTAGGATAGATTACTGTATCCCATATTTAAATATTCAATTTTTTCCAGTGGTGCCAATAGTTTGGTAAATACATTCTCAAGTGGATTGTGAGATATGTCTAGCTCCAAAAGATTATCGAAAACGTTAAAGTTATCGGGTAGGTCGCGGAGGCCGCAGTGGCTCAAGAACAGTCTTTCAAGTTTAGGCAAGGGCTCTAATGCCGCCTGTAAGTCTGCCGCAACCAACGAATTTCCGGACAGATATAAGGTTTTCAACCTAGTCGCATTTGTAAATGTGTCAGCAGAGATTGGCCCTCGTATATTACAATTGGATAAATCTAATAATTCCAGATGAGTGACGCTGTTGCCCAATGTAGCTGCAACATCTAAGTCACGTAACTCGTTGTTAGCTAAAATAAGTGTGACCAAATTGGTGCAATTCGAGAACGTGTCTTCTGACAGGGAAGTAAGACCAGATTTTCGCAAGTTCAAATATTCCAACCTCAGCAGTTTTCCGAGCACCTCAGGCCAATCTGTGTTTGTTAATTGATTTCCGGATAACTCTAGGTATTTTATGTTGATTGCAGAAGAAAATGCGTTCTCAGATATAGAAGTTAGCTTGCAATCATTGAGTTTAAGCGTTTCCAGGCTAGTCAACACATCGAAAATTCCTGCTTCTAATGTTTTTAAAGGATTGCCTGAAAGATCTATTGTTGTAAGCGTAGTGATGTTGTCGAAAAACTGTGGATTTATTGATGATAAGTTGCAGTTACTGATATCCAAGTATTGCAGTGTGAAGGAGGCTAAAAACGGCCCCTCCACGGAAGTGATTGGGTTGTCTTGTAGCTCCACATTCAGCAGTCCGCGAGAGTCCCTGAAACAGGTTATAGAAGTATTTTAATGATAATAGCATCGCACTCTTGTAATGAATCTACCCTTGAGCTTAAGGAAAGTTTAAAGGGGTTACAATAAAATAAAATTACCAATGTCGCAGTCAACATACAACACTCACTGCAGTGAGTCACGTACGTGCGCTCTTTGCTTCAAATTAACTAGATAATATCATCATAAGTATTATATGATTCATCATAAGTGGATATGTTGTGATTACGGATATCATTTCAGCGTACCCTCACGAATTGTTGAGGTAACTGGGTATTTTGTTAGTGGAACCCCGCCATTTGTAATGATCGTAAGCATGTAAACGCGCGATCTAGCCAGCGAATTCAATTTGCATTCATTGTGTGACTATTATCCAATATTGGCACTAGGACTGGCGGCAATTGGTGTCGCTTCTGGTAGCATAACGAGTTTAAGAGCAATTTGAACAATTTTGTCATCAACTCGTATTGTGTTCACGTACGAATGTCACAGTCGCCCCGCAAACAATAGCTGTCCGTGAGAGAATAACTCTTTGTCACTGAAGTAAACAAATAAAGGCGTGTTTTGATGACTCATTTTGGTCGTACTATTGATATTTGTAGATGTTTACTACGACTTTGCCATATGAAATTTAGACTTTATATGAACCAGTTCAATTTAGTTTATTTAGCAATTCCTATTATAAAAATATAATATAAATAGTTACTTTTGCCTAACCATAAAAATCTCAAGGAACGCATAGTAGGTAACTACGATATTAATTTACAAAAAATATTTTTCAGCCCACTTAGGTAACTAACCGTGAAGAAGGTATAAAAACAGCTACTGCGACTATTCTTAATTAGTTAATTATCACGTCTTGTGTCGATAGAAAGTTCGGAAATATTTGTCGGTTAGCAAATAACCAATAGTTGACTTTTATTATTTTTGCATCGGAAAACGGCAGCTGTTATGACACAACACCAACAATAACTGATCACGATGAAGAATTTTGTCTGGAATTGTCAAATATTTTTGTTGTTTTATTCGATTAGTCACTACAATGGCGGCGGTGTTCCACAAAATTGCCTTGACAAAACTTAGCGACATGGGTAAATTGGCATTAGACAAGCTACTTAGTACTCACAGAAAGGCTTCGGGGTCCACGTAGCTGATGTTATTTCCTGATAAATCGATGTCTATCAGGTATTCTAATCCTTTGAAAGCTTCCCTCTGTACCCTCGTCAGGCGGTTATTAGCTATCTGCAATCTTCTCATTTTAATGTCCCCTGGGAAGGGCTTCAAAGTCGTGATGTTATTTCCATTCAAGTCGAGGATGTAGACGCTCAGGCTCAGCTCATCGTAGGGCACTTCTGTAAGATTACTCTCAGAACAGTCGGTCACCCAGTTGATCCTGAAGTAGTGGCAGTCGCATTCGTCCGGACATTCCAGTTCGAAGCTATCTCCATTAAATCCATATGTTAAACCGGTTGCGATTAGATAGAAAGCAAGGATCGTGCTGCGAGCCATTTTGTTGTGTGACGGATAACTTCAGAGAATAACTTGAGTAGCCATTATATCTGAAAGAGACAAATATACTGAGTAATTATAGTTTATAAGTTGATTAACGATAATGAGCGTGTCACGGACATGTGAAACAGCTTGCACGATGTGCATCATCTGCGAGTGATCTCGACTCATAAAACGAATTGTTATTGTCAGCGTTCAGTAAACAAGTAGGTGTGGATTAAACAGTATACACTTATATGCATACACGATGGTGTCATGAATTACTAATCTGTTAGATACCAGTCGATTGATTGAGATAAAATGTTTCATTTGGGTGGAAAACGAAGGTAATCATATGTAGGGTTTAGCGCTTTGTAAATAATTAATTTACTTTCGTTAGACATCGTAACGCTTCGAGATGTTGCTGGAATTAAAATAACAATTGTGTAAGACCCATACGTCTGTCGGGACAATAAAGTAATGGTCGGCATCCTGCGCGAGCCGGCCCGACGCGTTTCCCGCCAGAATTTTCCAGAAACGACACAATGATGTTAGGTCACGACTTTAGTCATAGTGATTCTTTTAAATTGATCAGTGACCTGATATATTGCTTTTATTGATAGGTCCAAGTTGTGATAGTTTAATGTGAAGCGTTTGAGAGGGAGAGAGTACCTACGTTTACGTACGTACCTACCTATGTAATAATAATGAATTACTAGTTATAGAAGAAATGTAAAACAGATCAGATGATCTTTCAACCGTCCGTTAATATACGTTCTTGAAAATAAAAAGTATTTTACGTTATTTAGGTACCTAGTCATTATATTCAATTACACGTAGATAACTATCACTTTCATTTTCGTTTAGTCGATTTGTTTTATATTCAAAACGATTTACCGAGATTTTGTTAAATAACTGGCATATTGATTACCGAACTGGAAATTAAAGCGTATGGGACTCATGCAGATAATATAGTTGTACACTCAGCAAGGCACTGACGTAAGTCACTAAGGGCTAATGGGAACGACGAAAGGGACGAAAACTTGAAGAATAAAATTACTTCAGGAAGAAGCATGAAGTTAAATAGAATTTCTTGGTAAAAATAAATATGAGTTAATAAATATTTCGTAGTTCTTGGAAGTTAAATCCTGAAGAGGAGAGATAATAACTATCGTAGTGAAATAAAATTTTTACAGCGTACAAAGCCGGGGCGGACCGCTAGTCTTACGTATACATACATAAATAATATAGCCCTATCACTACATTTTATTAAAAAACAATCGCACATCTAATCGCTGTGTACCATACAAAAAACATACTAGTTAAATGGTTAGATTTATCTAATCTGTAACCAGCACGTTCTCAATTCGCCAAAGACTAGCCTGATAAATGATGTATAATAATTAATTTATTACCTGTAGGAAACACTATAAAGGTGAAATTGCAATAATTCAACATTCATTAAAGTTTTTTTATCAATATTGACGGTGCCTACTGCAAATATTTATTCATCTGGAAATAAATAATTCGACTTTATAATAACTGTCGCTGTAATGTCTGTATTTGTGTCAGTAACAATAATTTGAATTTTGTTTTATTTCGTAAGGATATTTAATAAATATTTAAATCTCCTACTTAACTGATGGTTTTTGAACTGTTCATCGGATTTTCTTGAGTTTTAAGTAAGAACTACATACACTTGTTCAAGGCGCCAAACAAAAAATACATAAATTAAGACCTTATTATATTATATTAAGACTTAATGACCGTTTAGAAGATACAATGCCGCACATAGACGCAAAGATACGCATGTACACATGTTCAACTCAAAATATCCCTCTTTTTGTTAATGGGTCAACAAGAATCCGGGCATGACGTTTAGTTTTATAGAATTTACAGTCGACGTTTGACTTTATAAAAAGTTACTTCCTATTTAGTTGTAATATGTGGTTAACACGCAAAAATAAAATTACTTGGCCCAAGGAGCTCTTAAACCTACTTACTTCGTCGTTTACTCAATATTATGCCTCCAACTCGTTGCAGAGATCAACGATGTCATACGTTACTAACTAGGTGTTAATTAGTTAATGTAAATATCTTGTCAAATAGTTATAAGTAAGTATCATACATATTCTGAGTACTTTGTCCAACAGTTAATATTTATATGTTAAATTAAAAAGGGTTTGTAAAGATAGAGTACCTAAAATAGAGAAATATCAACGTGCAAGCGGGATACTTAAGTAAGTAGTGTTAGTGCTTGGGAGGCTTCGTAAAGTCGGAAACAACAAGACCTATTTACCTATAGGTACTAAGGTACAAAAACTACGTGCTATTGTTATTTTTACGTGCTCTTTGTACAATCAAGAATGCTTTTTCTACATAGGTAAATAGGCTTCTTGCCGGATTCAAACAAAACAACTTTTTTTGATGACGATGTGAGACTATACTTATGTGTTGCACAATGAACACTGTTGATTACGTAGGAGTAAGGGCTATGTAAGTACCTACGCAACTAGAGCTCTAGAACACATTCACCATTCACTTGAAACAAGTTATTGGTACATATTATCTTATTTATGCAAGTGTATATACATATACCTAATGCTATACGCTGTAATTGTCAACAATAAAAGGTAAAACATTGGTTAATATAAAATGAGGACAGGCCACACCATAATTTTGGATTAAAAATGGAAACCACACAAGATTCACGTCCCTGAGTGTACGGTTATTATACAATGTGCCGAGGTCACACTGGCATGTTTCCGAGCCGGTGCATAAGAACAAAAACTTACATGTGCCGCTGAACAACGTGCTCACTTGTCGACCACTGGCTCTCAACTGAATATAGGTACTGATGACACTGCCTGTTTACTTGACTGGCCGGTGGTGTCTACTAATCGTATATAGCTTAATATAAATCGCCCTACGTACACTGATATTGCGCCCGAATCAAGATCAACGATGGAATAATTACACGAAATAGGTACGGATAACGAAACGGAATCTCGAGTAGGTACAACTACATATGTGATAGGAATTAGGTACGCAATATGCTATCCCAAAAAATGGGGCAAATGATAGCTTATTCCGATATTACAGAAATCAATAATGTCCTTAGAAGTAGTTCACATTAGAAGCAAAGTAGGTACTTAGTTAATAGACCCTTCGAGAGCTAAAGAAAAATCGATAAGATCTGGTAATTAAGCCAAAATGGCCACCATATAAGCTTATATACCTATCTACATAAAAGATTTTTACTACAAACAACAGTGCAATATAAACATTTACAGTTAATTTAACAAACTTCAGTTTAACAATGTAGGTTTTTCTACGTGTTTGCTATACTATTTTTTATAGGCGTCTGAACATATTATTTGCATTACTGTGCTGCACAGCGTTTGCATAAATAAATAGAAACAATATTTTATTCTATTGTTTACTACGTTACTTGTTATTACTTATTAGATGTGGAACATATTATTACAAGTCAAAATTTTTAAGCTCGTTTATATTTTTAAATACTTTTTATTTATTTTTGCCTTTCGGTAAGTGTTCGAGAACTATTATGAGAAGTAGTCCCTAGGTAAAATTGGTAAGAGAATTAGGCGTTTCAAGAAGTTGACTTTTTGAGAGCTGTGCGCATATTGTGAATTATTATAAGTCGACTTTTGGATTAACAGTTCCGAGAATACTTTGCAAACATCGGGATGAGCACATGGAATGCGTATCAAAAACTGTTGTTAATTATATAGGTAGCTTGAAAGTCCACTTAAATGGAGTTGCTGACAAATTTTGTTAATACTTTCTTGTTTTTGTCTAAAAAAAAACAACTTCTTATCTAAACCAGCGATGCGTTGTCAATGTCATTGTCAAAAAGACGTGTGGCGACAATGAGGATGGCGAAATTAAACTGTCAGTGTCACGCAAAAAAACAATCGAGATTTGTTTGCGGCGAGATACGTGATAATTTACAATTATACGTAAGGTAAATAACAGTTAATAATGTCACAAATTGATGCTGGACTGTCTACGGACGAGGAACCATTGAAGAAAATATTCGATGATGCGATGAAGATATTTGAAAGCATAGAAAAAGGTAGTGAGGCTACAAATAGTAATGCTGTTCAGGTAAGCAATTTGTCTAACATTTGTGTATTATTCTCAAAAGGGTATATAAAAACTTATCATGTATCTTATAAATGTTTTTCTAAGTCTGCCTAATACTACACTAAATGGTCAGTGTTGTTGACAAAATAAATATATAAATGTAATCTAGAAACTTCTTAGATCCCACTGATTGGACTGGTCCTACACAATAAAGACGTTGATGTTAACAGATAAAGTATAAATACATTTAAACCGTTAGCTTGTATAGTAGCCAAGGTCATCATCATGATTTAAATGAAGTTTTCCAGATTTTGTGCTGGTCTCACACAAGAATATTAATATCTGATAACTTTTTGAAAAGTATGGTATGTGACAAAAGCACACAAAGTTCTTTATTTCAGTCTTCAATATTTGCATTCATTAGTATGTTTGTCAAGGTTAAAATATATTAACAACTTGTCACGGGTTTTTTCTTTGTTAGTGTTTTTAATATGAACATATTTGTATACATCTATTATGTAATAAGTTGAGCAGAGAACTAAAAAAGTAACAATATTAAAGAATTGCAAGAATCGCATGCGCATGCCTGATGTATGAGTGTGGACAAGGCAAAAATGGCATGCAGGAATTGTAGCATGCTCACCATATTCTAAAATCCACTTATAATCATTACAGTTGAGTGTCAAATCAGCAATAGCGAAGTTTGAGAAAGCCACAAACCTGGTCTCCATGACAGGAATGTTCAGTAAGAACGAGGGTGTGGAGGAGCTGCCCACAGAGACGCTGCAGTACTTACTCCTGCCTGCCCTGCTCGGCACTCTCACACTGAAGCTCTGCAACCAACCAAGGCTGGACCTTGTCAATGTTGCCGAAGTTTATTTTAAGTAAGTATAGCTTAGTAACGTAAGTAAAGTACAGTTTCCTCTAACTCAGATTTTTCTAACAAATATAAGTTCGCAATTTTTCTTCTTATCCAAAAAGGAAATGTGAATTACTGTAAGTTCCCTACAATTTCTTTATTTTTTTATTAATTCTGTCACTTCAAATGGAAAGTGTATACACCATATGTATTGGCTTCAATTAATCAGGATGGTTTAATATTATTTTTGATGTAAGTAGGCATAAAAAAGTGTAGTTAATTTTTATTTTTCAGAGACTTTCTACAGAGGTGTAAAGACTATGGTGTGACAGATCTTGAGGTTCCACAAACCGGTGCTGGTTCAAATGAAGTACAGAAAATACAGACGGAACAAGCTAAAATTGCTGGTCTGGTGAGTGTTGCCAATTTATCATATGTCACTACTACTACTAGACTGCAGAGACCCAGATTTCGCAGTATATTTTAGGTCCCAAGTAATAGAGGGCGAGCCTATTACCATCAAACGGACACAAATCCAAATGCTGAGCTTCTAGTGAAAATTTCACAGAAAAACCCAATAACACTGCTTGACATGGGAAACTAACCCAAGACCTCTAGCTTAGCAGTAAAACCACAAGACCAATAAAGTAGTTTGAAAAGCAATAGTCTACCGACATGCTACATATATTATGAATCTTGTAATAAGTTCAGGTGATGTTTCTTAATTTCCAGGTTCATACCAGAGAAGCAAAAATCAAGAGGTACAAGCAGATGCAAGAGCTGAAAGACCAGCTCAAAATGTTGTCAACAGCAATGGAGTCAAGGAGAGACGAGGAGACAACACGCTTATACTTCATGAAGTTGCTGCTGAGCTACATCAACCAGGCTTTTGACGAGCTCAGCAGTATTGAACAGGAGAAGTCTATACTAGAGTATATGGCCAATCATGCAGCAGGTAAGACTACCCATTGGTTTTATAACGAACAAAATATGATATTGCTTATTCGGGGGATGAAGTTGCTCGCGTCCGTAGGATTTACCATCTTTCCTAACCCACCCTACACGTATCCCCCGGGTGGTGCTAAACGAGCAACAACGCCGAGTACCGAGCGGCGGTTAACAAACTCGTCTCGACCAATCATAGGCAGGAAATGGCCTCTGAACTCACGAACATCTACGGGGCTTGGCTTAATTGTCCGGCCCCCGAGGAAGAAAACCTCGCAACACATAACTAAATAAATAACCCCAATCCTAAGGTGGGCAACGTGCCAAGAGGATGTATGACTGGTGGGAAACCAGCTTCTAGCGCCAACCTCAGTGGAACGGGCAACCACTGTTGTATTTGCCTTCTCCTGGGAATAGGCGTCACCCCAGGTAGTGACTGTTAAATCGTCCTTACTCGTGGGAATTGAAATGAATGAATTTAACTCTACAACAAACAACCAAATAACCAATATTACTAAAACTAAAACTCTAACACAACAAATCTTCCACAAAGGAATGTTTGAGTCTAGATCCAGAACACTATCACTTGGTGATTACCCTAATACCAATCTTATACCGCAAGACATAGCTCCAGGACCCAGTGGAAGCAACGATGCTAATTGGACACAAGTGTCTGGAAAAAAGAGGCCTAATTCAAGTCCGGAAAAGAATGGGCACCAAAAACAATCAAAACTGGATACTTACTGGTTGTCCCAGAATCCACCAATACCTACAACAAACAGATTTGCCGGCTTAGATGCTGATAACTCTGAGGGAGATAAAACTACTGTTACTGAAAAGATAAATAAGCCACCACCAATATTCGTTGACAAAGTGGGAAATATCCAACCCCTTCTTAAGATTCTTAATGAACATGCCCTTGATATGTATAACCTTAAAGTTATTAAAAACGACCAAGTTAAAATACAGCCAAAAGATTCAGAGACATACAGGACCATTGTACACCAACTAGAACTTAAAAACACAGAGTTCTACACGTACAAACCCAAGCATGAACGGAGTTTTAAAGTGATCCTTAAAAACATGCACCCCTCAACCGAACCTGAGGAAATCAAATCAGCGCTAGAAGAAATAGGGCATTGCAGTACCAATATATGGAACATCAAACAAAGAGCAACAAAGAAGCCATTGCCACTATTTATAGTTGAATTAAAAACAAGCCCGAACAATAAGAACATATATGAGGTTAAAAATCTCATGAACTGCATCATAACTTTTGAACCTCCTCGACCTAAACGTGAATTACCACAGTGTGCGAAATGCCAGCAGTATGGACACACCAAAAAGTACTGTCGCCGGAGCCCTAAATGTGTTAAATGTGCTGGTGACCACCTCTCGATCGATTGTTTAAGGAAAACCAGATCAGACAGTGTAAAATGTGTCCTCTGTGATGGAAATCACCCGGCAAATTATAAAGGTTGTAAAATCTACAAAGAGCTTCAAAACATTAAATTTCCAAAAGCACCAGAACGCAGAAACACCTATGTTCGCAGCAAGGAACAGGGACCTACAACCGTTAATCAAAAATTCAAGGACAATGAACCTCCAAATAGCCAACATAAGTCCTACAAAGAAGCCCTAACCAATAAAAATCTGAACAATACAACAACAGAGACAAATCACACTAGCCAAAATGACATGCTTGAATTAATGAACCTCATGAAACAAATGATGCAACAACTGACAACCATGACAAACCTTATATTAGCCCTCACAACCAAGCTATCAACTTCGACTGCTTAAAAATTACCCTATGGAATGCCAATGGGCTGTCACAACATACCCTTGAGGTTAAAGCATACTTAGAGACACAAAAGATAGATATCCTCCTAGTTACGGAAACACATTTTACCAAAAAGAGCCACTTTAACATTCAGAATTATAAAACCTATCACACAATGCACCCCGACGGCAAAGCACACGCGGGAAGTGCAGTTCTAATAAGAAATAATATTAAACATCATGAAACAGTACATTACTCCACTGATGAAATTCAAGCAACAAATGTCGTCATTGAAGACTGGGCGGGACCTTTTACAATCTCGGCAGTATATAGTCCACCCAAACATAAACTTAAGTTAGAAGACTACCTAAGGTTTCTTTCTACACTGGGCCACAGATTCATTGCTGGAGGTGATTACAATGCCAAGCACCACTACTGGGGCTCACGTACTATAACTACAAAAGGTAGGCAGCTGTTAATGGCCATTGAGAAATTAAAACTAAATATTATTTCCCCTGGAGATCCTACATACTGGCCTACGGACTGGAATAAAGTACCAGACTTGCTTGACTTCTATATAACAAAAGGCTTCCCTAATAACTTTATAACGAGCAAAACGAGTACCGAACTATCCTCCGACCATTCCCCGGTAGAATTAGTACTAAAAAGGAAAATCACAGTAGTACCTAAACCCTGCAAGCTACACACCAATAAAACTAACTGGGAGCTCTTCAGACAGCTACTGACAGAAAAATTAGATTTAAAAATCCCTTTAGAGACGGACGCGAACATAATAGAAGCGGTAGAACATTTTAATAGCTGCGTTCAACAATCTGCCTGGTCTGCAACCCCAGTAGCCACAGACCTGTACCATAAACAAGATTATCCAACATCTGTGAGAGAACTAATAGCTGACAAACGAAAAGCTCGGAAAAAGTGGCAAACTACAGGTTATCCTACTGATAAAAAACATCTTAACTATCTTCAATTAAAATTGAAAATTCTGCTAAAAGATAATGAAAACCATGGCATACAAACATATCTAGAAAACCTTGATGCTACAGCAGAGACAAATTACTCTTTGTGGAAAATCGCTAACAAACTTAAACGCCCGGCAAATAATCAACCTCCTATTCGTAAAAGTAACTCAGAATGGGCGTCTAGCGATGCAGACAAAGCTGCTACATTTGCTGAACATCTCAAACACGTATTTATACCAAATCCAGATACAGGTTCCTCTAAAACCCAAGTAGTCACAGAATTATTGGGCCAAACCCACCAACTTGATCCTCCAATTAATAAGCTCACATTTAATGATATAAAAACAGCAGTTAAGGCTTTAGACCCAAATAAAGCTCCTGGTTACGACCTTATAACAGGAAAAATCCTAAGGGAGCTGCCAAAGGAAGGGATTAAATTTCTCACTTTCCTGTATAACGCTATTCTACGAAGAGGAATGGTCCCCCCTCAATGGAAAATAGCCCAAATTATTATGGTTCCTAAGCCTGGAAAAAATCCGGTTGAGGCGCAATCATACAGACCTATTAGCCTGTTGCCCATACCCTCAAAAATCATGGAGATAGTTATTTTGCATAGATTATGTCCGATTATTGCCGCAAACAAATTACTACCTGACCATCAGTTTGGTTTTCGTCGAAAGCATGGTACTATTGAACAAGTTCACAGACTAGTGAAATATATAAACGAAGCCCTGGAATCAAAACAATACAGTGTCGCAGCGTTCCTGGATATATCTCAGGCATTTGATCGAGTTTGGCATGATGGACTTCTTTTTAAAATAAAAAAAGACCTACCTATAAACTTTTACAATCTAATAAAGTCATACCTAAGCGACAGACACTTTTTTGTAAAACAAGGAGAAGAGTTAACGTCTTTATATGCTATCAAAGCTGGAGTCCCGCAAGGAAGCGTCATGGGTCCCACGTTGTATCTGCTCTTTACAGCTGATCTCTCTACGACCGATGGAGTAATCACTGGCACATTTGCTGATGACACAGCAATCCTATCAATGGACAATTCACCCGACATTGCAGCATAAAAGCTTCAAAACAGTCTCGATAAGGTATCCAAATGGCTCAAGGACTGGCGAATTAAAGCCAACGAAACCAAATCTGTTCAGATTACTTTCACAAACAGGAGAGAAACGTGTCCACCAGTCACTCTCAACGGCATACCTCTACCGCAGCAGGATCACGCTAAGTATCTTGGAATATACTTGGATAGACGCCTAACCTGGAGGAAGCATATTTTCACAAAGCGATTAGCTATGGGCCAACAGTTGCGCACTATGTACTGGCTACTGAATAAAAAATCACGACTCTCACTTCAAAACAAACTATTGCTCTATAAATGCATAATAAAACCCATATGGACATATGGCCTACAACTCTGGGGAACAGCAGCAAAATCAAATATTGAAATAATACAGAGATTCCAGTCAAAGATACTAAGAATAATAACAAACGCACCTTGGTATGTCTCAAACATAAGACTTCATCACGACCTCTGCATCAAAAGTGTGACGGAAGAAATATCAGAAAAAACAAAAGCGTACAAGAAGCGGATCAATAATCATCCCAATATGCTGGCAGTCAATCTGATGAACACTCAAACAGTTGCTCGTAGACTGAAAAGAAAGATTCCTCAAGACCTCTTAGAGGCATAAGAATAAACGGAGTAGTCACTGGACGGCTTTCGTACAAGTCCTTTAATTAATAAAATCTTCCACATATTGCTGAATATCTGCAAGATTGATAGATTGCAATAAAGACATATTTAAAAAAAAAAAAAAAAAAAATATGATATAGTTTTAGGTTACCAGTTTGTTGGGGAAGTGACTATTCTGATAGCATGGAAATTCTTTTTTTGTCAGTTTAGTACCTCCCTTATTTTAAGAAATTTAGATGGTTTCTACATTGAAGATAGGTGTTGCGATTGTCTATAAGCTACAGTAACCGCTTACCATCAGGCACGACATATGCGTCTTTGCCACTCTTATGACATAAAAGAAAAATCGGCCAAATGCATGTCGGACTCGCGTACAAAGTAGCTTACACATTAGGCAAAAAATTGCGTTTTTAGTGGGAGCCCCCTTAAATATTTATTTTATATTTAATATTTGTTGTTATAGCGCTAACAGAAATATATAATTTGTGAAAATTATAACAGTCTAGCTATCGCGGTTCTTGAGATGCAGGCTGGTAAAAAACACGGACGGACAGACAGCAAAGTCTTAGTAATAGAGTCCCATTTTTACCCTTTGGGTATGGAACCCTAAAAATTACTGCATGCTAAATCCTTAATTTCGTTTTTCATTTTAACATAGTCATATCTTAGCCTGTATACAAACTCTCACTATAGTTCTGGTAAACCAGGACCTTCGACCTCCAATGAAGATAGAACATAATGACTACATCCTAATTGAAAATGTACAGCAAATTGAATTGTTTTAAACCACTTCAATTGTTTCAAGAGTAATTTAATTAAGTAAGTAAGTAATGATAATTTGGGATGATTTAGATTTTCCTTCATGAATTGATTTATAAACATTTTAAAATATGAACATGAGCATCATGATTCTGATTAGCTAGTCTATAATATACAACCAAAAGCCAAAAAGGCACAAGCCAAAATTAAATTTATTCAAAGTAGGCCGAATTTAATTGGCATTTTTCGAACGTTGGCAATAAAGACAGCCCCTAAAAAAATCAACATACATCTCACGTTTTAATACACTAGGTAAAGATAAAGATACATTTATTATGATATACATGAGTGGATTACAATACAGAGGTATGCATGGTAGGAGTGTAATGTGGGTGTGGTTTGCAGAGCCCCGGCCCAAGGAGCGTCCGCGCACGCCGCTGAAGCCGGTGATCATAGCGCGCGACGCGATGCAGAAGGCGGTGTTCGGCGCCGGGTACCCCGCCATCCCCGCGCTCACCGTCGAGGAGTTCTACGACCAGCGCGTCCGGGAGGGCCTGTCAGTATACCCTATAACTTCTATAACATTTAGAGTAGAATAATGATCTCTTATTTTATTGGATAATATTAATAAAATAAATATAAATAACTAGCTTTTGCCCGCGTCTTCGTCTGCGTAGTATTAGTAATAGTATCGAATCTGCTTATTTATTTATATGTATAAACTTACACCCTCGTTTTCGCCCTTTTAGGGTATGACTTCCGGGATAAACACTATCATATGTCCTTCCCAATGCCTTAAACTATCTCTATACAAAATTTCATAGAAGAGATAACAGATAGACAGACGGACAGATACACTTCCGTATTGATAATAATTATAATATTAGTTATTATTATGACGAAATTGGTAAAAAGGCCCAACCTGAAAGTTACTAACACACCATGTATCAATATGCTAAAATCCATACAACTATCTATCATGTTAGTACAATTTGCTTGGTAAATGTTTAAAGGTTCCCAGGCGCGCACACAAACATACCACACACCACCATACAAAACACGGAGAACGATGCCGACGAGGAAGAAAGGATACGAAAGGTACGTACTGTTATTTAACCAAAGCATATTACTCTGACTCTAAACCAAACCGCTAAACCGGTTTCGTGGGAAATTATGTAACATTAAAGTCTGTGTGTGTGGGGCGGTTGGACCTTTCAAAGCTCATTTCATCCTACATTGTGACATTCGCTTATTTGATATTATTATACCTGGAGTTTATTCTACTAAAGGAATTTATAAGGCGAATGTCAGTGGAAACGCCGGGACATACACCGCCCTAGAAGGACATACACCGACCTAATTGGTGAACTCCTTCAATAAGGTCAGGTACGCAGTACTCGTAACCGGCGCGCGTGCATGACGAGATGCATAAATGTGGACGAGGCAAAAGTGGTATGCAGGGACCGTAGCGCGTGGCATTCTGTAGTTTCTGCCTGCCCCCATGGAAAAAAGGCGTGAGTGTATGTATGTATGTATTTATTCTACTATGGCGACTTCTAACACATCGGCTTATAAGTGTCCTAAAAAATCTACTTACCAAAGTAAAATATAATTGTATCGCAGGAGTGTCTGGTAGAAAACGACGACCCTGAGGAAAGAGAGAGACAGCGCAACATGGACGAGTACAAAGACGACCACCGCCGAGGCTGGGGCAACCGGCACAACAGGAGTTAGGACCTGCCGACTCTCCTACAGCAACCACCTATACTGGACCACGCTGGCCCATTGTGTGGGGTGCACGGCCAGCGCAGCTCGTAGGGCTCCATACAGAGATATATCCAACGCGTAGGGAGAAAAGAATGGTGCTTTCAATTCGATTTGTCAACACCACAATGTGGGAAGTTTGTGAAAGTGATTGTATGACATCTGAGACGGTTTTAACTGTAATTGTATTATTTATCTTCATTGAAGATAGTGTTATTGTATCAAAGGCTTTTGAAAACACTAAGGTCGGTAGTTACTCTGATAATAGTAGATTAATGGTGGGTAACTCACTATCAGGTGAGTTCTCCTTGCTGATTATGAATTTTTCAGGTATTTGCCCGACGGAATAAAGAAGGTGCAAAAATGTTAGTTTAAATCTAAGAATTACATGCATTTGTCCTTCTGTATAATGTTGTATTACGTCATTAATCTATGATCATGTACCTTATGCCTACCGAATAAATAAAATTTACATATTTTAAGCTTGCTGTATGATTTTAAATATTCACAACATTTGCAATACAGAGAAATTAGAGAACTCTTTAACCCGTGACGCGCAAACCGATCTCTCAGCCGCAAAATCGAGTATTCAAGGGTTTTGTAGTGCGAATACTTAATACACAATTAATTAAAATCTGCTATCACTTAATATTTGTTGCATACAAATATGTTTACAATAATTCTGGGTAATCAATTTAATTAAATAATTCAGACTTAAATATACCCGGCTTGGATACCCAAAGAAATTTCTCAATTTGTGTAGTACTATAATTGTTCAAAGCCGTTCTCAAATAGCCTATTGTGTGAATGAAACGGAATCCTAAATATTACTTCAAAAGCGAATAGTTCGTCTAATGATCGTTGAAGACTAGTGACAATAATATATGCTTGCTTTTGAACGCACTCGTAATATATGTAGTTAGGTAATGCGTTGCGAATTATGCGCATATTACGCGAGAGACTGAAAAGGCTTTATAATATTATATTTTCTCGATAAAGATCCTATTATACTGTTTTCTTACACTTACGCTAATAATTAGACATTGAAATAATACATCCTTATTGTTCCCAGGTAGATTTGAAATTAAAGCTCGTTGCGGTAGTGACGTTTCTGATTCTGACAGAATTTGTATTCCGTTTGCTGTCACTTGTCAGTGTGATAACTCCCCTACCCCTAATCTAAGAAACCTAAAGCGGTTTCTACAGTGTGCAGCATAACCTTCTCCTTTTTTGAAGTGGGTTAAAATTAGGTGTCTATTTTGTTGCAAACGTCTATAGGTTTATAGGCTACGGTTACTGCTAAGCATCAGGTAAGCTTATGGCTTTTGTTTGCAACATTTTGTTCATCAGTTCGTTTATAAAAAAAATGTTATGTGTTGCGTCGGTACTTTTTCTTTATATTTGTCAACACGTTGACGCATTACAAGTACCTTCTACTTATCTAGCATTTTTATTTGAATTAATTAGGGCGACCTTTAATTTATCGATACGGCAATGCTTTTGTTATTGATATTATGGGATAGGAATGGGAAGGTCAGCATCCTATTGAATAACTCGACCCGATTAAGGCAGTGATACTAAAAGGCTACCTTCCGTGGTATGGATATCTGGTTCAAATCTCAGTAGGATCAAATGTTTGTGTAATTAGTATGAACATTTGAGCCGGACTCAGGGATTGTCTGCAGGGGTGTGCAATGCATTTGCAAGCCTTCAGGTGTTGCAAATGTCCATGGGCGGCGGTGATCACTTGCACAGCAGACCATCACCAATCGCAATAAAAAAAGGGATGTTTTATTTATATGTTTGTTTATTTATACTTAATAAATCTATGGACTGTATGAAGCATCTAGTATCCATAATATAAGCCTCGTGTTAGCATTAAAATAAAGCAACATAACAGGAACACTTCATTCTTATTTTACTGTAAAAACACTACTGAAGTGCAGTGTGCCAGTAGGTATGACAACAACATCGATGTCATTAACAGTAGGAACCTAGATACTCTACCTAGTCCAACAACTGCAGGCCTATTTATTATTCAATCGACCGCCCATTACTTCGCAGCCTCCATGGACGCTTGTATGTTGCTACACAGCATTATTTCTTGGCAGTGTCGACTCGTCACAAATTTATAGAAAGACAAACAGCGATACGCTGTTTGTCAAGTTTATCAAATTAAGTTTATTGCATTTACTTGGTTTTTGCTGATTGATTGCACTTAATATCAGGTCTAAATTTGAGACACTTTATCTGTACCTAAATGGTTCCAAAGTATTAAAAGCTGTTTACATAACGAATCTACAGACTATATCACCCTACTGCTGGGCCAAGGCAACCTCGGCTTCTTCCACTAACCTCTGCTCATTGATAATAATAAAAAGATTGAAGATTTCTACAGTCCTACAGTCTTTTCTCGCAAATTCTCTAAGATATTAGTGGTACGCGCCCATTGGGTTACGATTTCAGCCCACCTTTCCGGATGCAAAACACGTTACCGAAGTCGAAGCAAAGTCTTCTGTATAATGATAATCACTCATCAATGGGTACCAGATGGGCTTGCCAAAGGTCAACAGCACCTGTCCACTTTCACTGAACGGCCGCGAAATGAAATCGAAAGTGTCTACCTCCCAATACATTGTGACATGTTAACTTGTCTCGAACCATCGAATGTGACGCGTGTATGATAGAATAGGCATGCTGCTTAACCAGTCTCTGTGTATACACTCAATATTGAGCTTGAATATAATTGTAGTACGAATTGTACGGATGTAGATACAAAGTCATGTGCGTGGTTACTGAGCGCCCCAAGCATGTGTTAAAGGGATTTTCCCGGTGCTCCACGGTGATCATGGTAACAAATAAACCTCTATAAACTTATTGTGACAGTGCACCCCAGCAAAATGCTGGAGACATAGGGGAGGCGTGTTTGAGTATGAAAATACTGATACCTAACTTTTTTTTCCTCTAGCAAGTACTACAAGCTTGCTACAAGTAGGTACTATTGCTATAACATCGTTCAAGCACCATCATTAGACTATATTAACTAAGAATGGCACTAACTAACTAAATAGGATGTTAACTTTATTAGTCAAATGACAAACATGTATTATGTATTTTTTTACCATTATCCCCTCAAACGTCTATCAAGTGCTCATTACAATTTTACGTTCAAACCTTGGGACACCAAAAGTTTCGTTTAAAAGGATCGTTCCTTTCACCGCAAGCATGCAAGCCACCAACAAAAACATCACCTAAATGGTCCGGGTCCCTTTCTACTGATATCTGCAGGTACTTACCGGTAAACGGAGCGCAGTACTCGCTATCCATCAGTGGAACGACTTCCGCGCTCCTCTTTATGGGAAGTGGCGCGTGCGTCGACGCGGAAGCCTGCGCGCGCAGGGACGTGAGCCTTTCCGTCCATTCATGCGATACACATTGGATCTGGCGGCCATGAACATCTAGTGTACTTGCTATTCAGGTTTTTTTTATTGGCAACTTTCATTTGTGTGTAGTTTTGGGCAGGTGAAACGCTGAGTGTTATTTTCATGTGCTTACACATACGTACAGTCACTATCAATTAAACAGCTAGTCTCCAAAGTAACCAAAATTATACTAGCTAAAATTATACTTACTACTTACTTTATGATTTGTATGTAAAATAAGTTATCTTTTTATGTCTCTGTGTGAAATTGATTCTAATATTTTTATACTTAAATCGAATATAACTAACATAATATATATAAATAACAGAAATTCGAACGAACCCTATCAGTAACAGTAGCAAGGAACAGTCCCTCAGGAAAACTTACGCAGAAGTTACAAATCTATACAACAAGGGTACCGAAAACTACAAATCGGATACACCAGATCAAACGGCTAAAATGAATAAGCTAGAAACTCTAATTATAAAACAGTCAGAAAAATTTGACTTACTCCTTCAACAAATGAGTACTCTTATGGTTCTCATATCAACCCTGTTAAATAATGACACCAAATAGGCTCTTTAAAGATTTCTGCCTGGAACATAAATGGCTTAGCCCCTAATAAACACGAGGTGGAGCATCTGTTGAGCCTACACAATTTGGATATCCTTCTTGTGTCTCAAACTCACTTTACTGACCGTAGCCACATGCGGATCTGGAATTATAACATATACAGTACAAATCATCCAGATGGAACCGCCCACGGTGGCACTGCTATCATAATAAAATCATCAATAAAGCACCATGAAGCAGCCTGGATACAAATTTAACCACATTCAAGCAACAACGGTACTGGTTGAGAACAAGAATGGGCATTTCAATGTCTCAGCTGTCTACTGCCCTCCTAGGCATACAATCAGTGAAAGTCTTTTTAACCAGTACTTTGCGACCCTTGGCGGTCGATTTATCTCGGGCGGTGACTGGAATGCTAAACACGTACACTGGGGATCAAGACTCATTACAACTCGAGGAAGAGAGCTCAAAAAAAGCCTAGATAACAATCAGCTCAGGCATATCTCAACATCTGAACCTACATACTGGCCTAGTGACCCTAACAGAAGCCCCGATGTACTGGATTTCTTCATTCTGAAAGGCCTCTCACGGCTGTTTTACCTCATTGATCCTTGTCTTGATGGTTCTTCTGACCATACTCCAGTCATGCTCACTATTAGTTCTACAGTTCTAAGGTATGATAAACGCTTATTCTTGTATAATAAAAAGACCGACTGGGAGTCCTTCCGAGAAATGGTGGATGAACATTTAAAACTCCAAATTGCCCTTAAGACAAAAGACGAAATAGAGAGCGCTACCAAACACTTCATGACTACAGTACAAAGCAGCTGTTGGAGCTGTACACCAGAAATCAACGACCGAAATATAAAACATAGCGTCGTACCTGAGCAGATACGATCGAAAATTCTCGAAAAGAGACGATTGCGTAGAGTTTGGCATAGCAGCCGTCATCCAGCAGACAAGAAGGCTTTAAATAAAGCAATTAGGGAGCTAAAAGAAATCCTTGCAGATGCTGCAAACGCTACTGCTACAGCGCACATAGAGTCACTAACTGCTACTAGCACCACAAACTATTCGTTGTGGAAAGTATGCAGAAGTGCTAATAAGCCGTCTATGCCGAAACCACCCATTAAGAACTCCGATAATTCCTGGGCTTGAACAACTCAAGAAAAAGCCGATACTTTTGCAAAACACTTGGCAAACACATTCACCCCCCATCCGCGTGCCCCCGAATATGATGAATTAGACATCGATCAAGTCCTTAGACAGGACCTCCAACTTGAAACTCCAATACAGGCGACATCTCCACGAGAGGTTATTGGAACAATCAATATATTGGAAGACAAAAAGGCTCCGGGATTCGACCTTATAGATAAAATGGTACTCAAGGAACTTCCACGCAAAGCAAAGGTCTATCTCGCTTGCTTGTTCAATGGGGTTATGAGAACTGGCCACTATCCGACTCTATGGAAAGTGTCCCAAATAATAATGGTACCCAAACCCGGTAAGCCAACTAGTGAAGTGACCTCATACAGGCCCATTACTTTGCTGCCTATCGTCTCAAAGTTGTTTGAAAAAAATTTGTTGAAAAGGCTCCTGCACTCGATTACTGGGACGTCAATAATTCCGGACCACCAATTTGGCTTCAGACGAGAACATGCAACTATTGAACAAATCCATAGAGTATGCCAAGCCATCAGGACTTCACTGGAAAAGAAAGAGTATTGTTCAGCAGCATTCCTGGATGTTCAGCAGGCTTTTGATAGGGTGTGGCACAGAGGCCTGTTGTACAAAATCAAAGCAATCCTTCCTCACAAATACTATGGAATCCTAGAGTCATATCTGTCGGGAAGACTGTTCCAGGTACGAGAGGGTGAAAATACATCATGCTTCCATGATATAGTCGCCGGTGTACCTCAGGGTTCTGTCTTGGGCCCAGTATTGTACACAATATTCACAGCAGATCTACCACAGAGTCCTGGAATTACAGTGGCTACTTTTGCGGATGATACAGCAATACTTAGCTCTAGTACGAATCCTTTAGACGCATCTACAAATCTGCAAAAAGGTCTAACGAATATCCAACACTGGCTAAACAAATGGAGGATTAGAGTTAGCGCATCAAAGTCCGTCCATATAACCTTCACCCTTAGACGAGGAGATTGTCCACCAGTCAAACTTGGCGAACAGCAGCTTCCGCACCATGACTGCGTTAAATATCTGGGAATGCACCTCGATCGTAGACTCACTTGGAGAGACCACATTAAAGCCAAGAGAGATGCGCTTAACATTAAATATCGAGAGCTGTATTGGCTATTGGGCAGAAACAGCAAACTCTCCATAGACAATAAACTGTTAATCTACCAGACCATTCTAAAGCCTATCTGGGCTTATGGAATCCAGCTGTGGGGCTCTGCTTGTGACTCCAACTTAAATATGATACAAAGAGCAGAAGACTCTATTTTAAAGAAAATTGCCAACACTCCCTGGTTCATTAAGAACTCAGAGGTTCATCATCACCTGAGACTGAACACAGTAAAGGAAGAAATAAGATTATCTTCAAAAACCTATAAAAAACGTCTCCAATGCCATATAAATCCACTAGCGGTACAGCTCACTCTACCCGACTCACTGAATCGCCTTAAGAGACGTAAAATTTTGAACCTGGATAGTCTGCAATAGGCTACCAATCAACAAAGAGTCGCTCCCAAAATGGAAATGGCTCCACACGACATTAAACTCTATCAACACATCTGCTCATAGTCACTAGTTAGACTGATTGCATGATAAAACATGGAAAAAAAAAAAAAAAAAAAAAAACTTAAATCGAATGTCCAAAACTCATCAACTTGTTTACAACAAATTCAACAACAATAGGTACATATTATATACCCGGCATCGACAATAATGCTTATAATATGGTTACATGATTGTCATATCCACTCTTCCTACAGCCCGCATCACACAAGGTCATCGGTTTGGTTACTGTTAACTGTTCACTAATCGCGCACATTTACATCGCGATCGCTAGTCATCGCCCGACTCCAGTGTGAGACACGCTGACTGCAGTGTAACCAAATTTTCCTAGTTGATCGATTTAATTACGACCATTTGTATAAACATGTCCCAGTGACAAGAACTTACGGTTTGTTTTAAAAATTTGGTTGATTTGAAATTTAAACACAGTTTTGGTTCATTGGAAATCACAGTCAGTGTCTTATAATATACACATTTTTTATGGAATTGTTGAAAGTTCGTATACTGTATTGTTTTGGTGCAGCCCAATTAGGGCCCAGGAGCAAATAAACAGACTTCAGAAACTGGTTACAGTCCAGTCATCTTAGTCAAAATTAGGTAAGTATCTCGGAATTGGAGATACCAAGCTATAAATTCGTATACACTTGTATAATGACATCATAAACGTTGTCTCAAACCCTATATATGGTAGGGACATAGCGAGGGTCAAAAATTGAAGGTCAAAGTTCACAAAAATCGATTTTTGTTCACTTTCCTCTCGACACAAAACTGCATAAAACTGTGAAACCCGAAACGAATTTTCCCTACATTAGCATATTCTCCTGTATCGTATCATAGCGCTAGAAAACCCCAATTCATAAACCCGGAACAACTACTTCTAGTCCATACAAATATTAGTTCTAACTGGGATTTTAACCAGCTCAACCATCTCCAACCGTGTCTTTAAATACACCAATTATACAATCCATATGGCTGTTTGTTTCGCCGGCAAAACATCTGTTAACGGGTAAGAAATATGTATACTGGATACGGCTGCTGGGTGACCCAATTTGGAAGAGGACCAAGAGTGCAAACTGCTGCGATAGACTGCGTAGATCTATACTGCCTTTCACTACAGCTTATTAGGACATGTTTTATGTTCAGCACAGTAACTAGCACGTTAGTGAGTTATTGTCATTGATTGCGAAGTATTTATCAATAGCAGCTTGTTTGCAACGTACGGATCCGTATAATTAACTTACACGGTGATAAAAGGTAGGTGTTTTCAATTGAATCGAAAATAAATTGGCTGCCTACTTACCTATCTGTTTGTTATAACACCGTTGTACTAAAAGTGATAGTAGGCTGTAGGTGTTAGAGAGGAGAGTGAGATCATTTGCATAGACTATTAATGCTGGGGTAAAGTAGTAAAGATTTGGCTTTAATATGTAATGCTCTACTGTGTCTACATTTAGTTTTACGTCAGTATATTTGAAATCATCACGGTGGGCTCCCAAAATCAAAACATATTCATTTAAAATAGACTTGTTTTCATGTAATTTTTGAACGTCAGATAGGAGGGGTATTTAGATATCTCTATAACGCATGCCTATTTTAAACACGAAAAGTAAACAGCGTACATAAGTTTTTTGACGTTAGACAGTCTTTACATGCAAGTAACCTTAACTTTATTTACTTGCAATTAATTTAATTTGTAGTAGACAATCACTTGAATTAAACCTTCGCAGGTGTTGAGTTTTACCGGATCTAGCATTCTAGTCTGGCCCTAACAGAGCTAGAAGCTTGACTTGTGACAGGGTATTTACATTTCTGACACACATACAGTAAGCATATTCGACACACGTGCGTTTTAAATGTATGCACATAATATACTTACATTATTACAATTAGCTACGTAAAAGCCCCAGTTTCAAAATATTGACGCGTACCTATCTACTGTTGCAGACTACAGTTTGGTACGGTCTCGGTGCGCTTGTGGCGTAAAGTTTTGCATTGGTAGGTAGTTTGTTAAGTTACAATTACTTATAGGAACGTAAATACAATTTTGTTTATAGTAGAATTGCCTTGGGTGGGTCTACAGAGGACGACTGAAATAATTTGAAGAAGGCTCTTCTCAAAAATTCAGTAGACTAATTTGAATTTACCAATAAATAGGTAAAACAATTCAGTAATTTTGGTTCTCGGGTTTAGGTTCTGACGATTTTTTATACTCATTGACACAAAACGAACCATTACCCGGGCACCCTGCCCGTGATTATAGATGTTGTATAGGATCTTAAACGTCAGTATTAAAATAACATCAATATAACGCGATATAGAGCGTTCCGTAAAAATAAGTTTATTTTTAATATTTTGTATGTCGAATTTCGTTTCGTTTTAAGTATTGTCTTGAATGTTCTATGTAGTTACTAGTTGAACTGATTACTCAACATTTTTTTTGTTGATAGGTTTACTCTTGGCCGCCAGTTCGCCTGATCTGACATGACAGTTTGTGATCTACGCTAAACTAGAATTGCAACCGTCAAAAAAAAGGCACACCCTAATCTACCCAGAAGCTATCTATTGCCCTGATTTGTAAGGGATATAATTAATATAAAATTTGTGAGTAGGTATAATTAATATAAAAAAATAATATTTAAGCAGGCTCCTGGTCTAATATCAGCATGCGCCACCGTGCACTTCCTACATGTGCCCGTAACATCAGCGCAACTATATTTCGAAACTGGTCCTTCAACTCCTTGGATAATTGCGCACGCGCCGTTACAGTGCAGTGGTTGGAATGCAGGCGGCGTCTGTGGGATTTGCATGTCAACTGGATGCGAAGTGTGTCGCCCGGGCTACTGGCAATTCCTTTTGTATGTATGTAATGGGCTGCCTTTTGGAAATGCTGTAGGTACCGCGAAGTTATGGGCTAGACGTGGCTGATAACAATAAACAAGTAACGCTTTTGGCTTAATTGTCTCGACAATTTTCCGCATCCTAGCTTTAGAGCTTTTAGAGGATTTGATAGAACTGGCTTAGTCTGAAAGGCTTCACCATCATCATCAACCCATTATTGTCCTACTGCTGGGTACGGGTCTCCTCTCATTTGAGAGGGAATTAGGCTATAGTCTACCACGCTAGGTTTCCTCAAGATGTTTTCCTTCACCGTTTGACCATGTGATAAATACGCACATAAATTTCGAAAAGTCAGTGGTGCCTTGGGAATTTTGACATCTCAGTCCACTGGTTTCACCACTAGGCTACCACAGCTCTACTCTGAAAGGCGTATCCTATTTAAAAATAAGTTGCGGATCTTTACTGCTATATGATAATTCTACTGGCAACGATTTATTAACTCCTACAGTGACAGCAGTAGTAATGATATTTTTGGTGTCCCTCGCCCATTCATCGACCCCATTTTTCAGTTAAGCAGTAATGAATTTATTCCAGAATCGATATCTTGACATCATTCTGTACCAGATTCTTCTTTTAATGTTATATTGGATAGCTGTCAACCCATGTATATCCCTGTTGCCTATATACTTTCGTGTCCAAAGACTTTCACCACATAAATTAAATTTTCATGCCTTAACCTAAACTACTTGGTGTTATACCCAGCAATTAACGGGGATTTTAATGCTGCTTGATTAATATATTAATTTTCTTCATATAAACTTGGTAGGTACTATTTAATAAATAGCGTTTTATGCCTCTCTCTTCCTTATAGAATAGCTTGACCGCTTCATTAAGTGCTATACTACTACAATAGATTATATCTAGCAAGTTTCAAGCTGTTTATGGGCATACTCGTATTATGTTTTTAGATGATTAAGATACCACCGTGGCAACTAAGATCTGCAGATAGTTATGTCAGTACTCCGTTACTGGTGGTTTAACTGCGTAATATGTAGTAAAATGGAATAATTTGTTTTGTAGTTATATAAAGCTACTATAAAAATTATACAGTATATGAGCTATACGCTCCACTATGCTCAAAAAATATATTTTGTTTATTTGTTGGAAAAGAAAGGAAATTTTGTTTATTTATTAAATTATTTCTATTTTTAACCATCTTCACATTATTGCTTTTCAAATGAAACCAATTTGAGGCACATCTGCATACTTCAGATGGTCAATGATAATGGTCTAAGTATATGGTCGGATATGGGTGGAAAAAATGTAGTGTTTTATTATATCGATAATAAAGGTAAAGAAAGCAACAATAAAGCAATATATGAAATAGTTTTAGGAGTAACAAAATCAGCCTGGTGATCAAGAAATCGTGCTGTTTGAACGTTCAGATATTTGTACTGGTTGGAATGGGTTCTCTAGATCTGCGAAGAACTGTTTCTAGTGCCTTAAATTTATGCCAGCTTGTTATAACAGTTAACTAGTAAGTTCCTAACCATTACGGAAGTTACAAATTCCCTTTACGATAGATAACCTCTGGACGATTTCTTTTAAACAATCCAATTAGTTAAAAGCTGTGAAGTCAAAAGTCTTTAATTCTATATCAAAGCATTCACACCACCAATTTTTCAAAGTGTTGTGTATGTTTATCACATTCTCATACGGGGAATGAAATTCTGTAGACCCGTAGTGCAGCACACTACGGGTCTACAGAATTTCATTCCCCGTGGTGGACTATACTATAGTCTTACTATAGTCTAGCTTAATTTCTCTCAAATGAGAATGACCAGTGCCCAACAGTGGGACGATGATAAGTAGTTGTAACTTAATATTTTAGAGTATTTTAGTTTCGCTAACAGTTTTAAGACATGCACAAGAATGAATCACTAATCTTATAGTGCACTACACAATTTTCTTAAAACCTCCGTGGAGAAAAGACGTAAGTAGATAACTACGTAACATGCCAATTACGAACCTAAGTACTTACTTAACGTCTGTCACCGTTGACATGTTCCTCGAATATATTGAATGGTTATTTCCTCATTTCCACCTACTAGGCAATTATACCTAGTTCCTGCTTCTAGTATTGCTAACTCTCACTGTATTTAGTACGTGGTGTTTCCGTTTGGTAATGTTGATGTTTACTGACGGTTATGGTGTCTATAAACGCAAGGTACAAGTCATGATGGACATGGACTAATAGCAGGAGGTTTCACTTGATGTTACCGACCTGCGGGTTTATGTATACTTGTGATATTTGTTCAGGTTAATGCGTAAATTCGTGAAGTTGTTTTTGTGTGTGCTCGTTATCAGTCTAAATATATATAACTCAAAGATGACTGACTGACTGACTGACTGACTGACATAGTGATCTATCAACGCACAGCCCAAACCACTGGACGGATCGGGCTGAAATTTGGCATGCAGGTAGGCGTTATGACGTAGGCATCCACTAAGAAAGGATTTTTCACCCCCTAAGGGGGTAAAACGGGGGCGCAAAGTTAATATGAAACTTTTATTTTTTTAGTTATATTGCACGCGGACGAAGTCGCGGGAATCAGCTAGTGAATAATATAATAAATGCGGGAGATTTGGAACTTCTGTAAGTGTGAATGTTCTTCCTTGTATAAGACTTAGTATGGTAGATGGTACCGCACCTAGGATTTAATTTAGATGTTATGTTTTTAAATGTTATCCTTTATTCGTCCTTATTTTGTTGTTTTGAGGTGTTTGCTAATACAATTTTTCACATAAACGTCCAGAACCTGGAAAACTATTTGTTGCCGATTGACGCTTACAAATACTATACGTAATATAGTTTAGTATGTAGATTAAACATAATTAGCCAACGTTAGTTAGTTAGTTTTATGTATTGACGTCCCGGGTGGCGCAGTGGCTGAGCGATCGGCTTGGGCGATCGATGCACGGAATGAATATTTGTACGTTCTACAGGTAGATTGTCCTGGGTCTGAGTGTTTGTGAATTATGAATGTGTTTTCGTAAACGCACTCACGACTCAGGAGAAAATCAAAATTTTTTTAGAGTACCTATTTAAGAATATTACTGAAAAGTTTCACCAACTTTTTCTTGTAGTTTTTGCGTGAAACAGAGAAATATCTTTACTAATATTATTATCAATAAGATAAGAATTTAGATGATCTCATTTTCTTTTCTCTCTGTGTAATAATATTAAGTCTGTGTATCCTTTCCCTATTCATATACAACATAACAAAAGTAATAATAGTCGTGTTGGTAATTGGCCACGTTTAAACCTTGCTGTGTGAATAATTAAATTTTGCTGTGATAAAATGATAAGAAACTGAAAAAGTCTAGGTTTTACCAGAGAGTAATACTCTACTCTTTTATCTCTGAAGCAATGACATTGGAATCCATTTTTGTTATGTTATTTAGCAATATGATATTGTATCTCCTGTTATCTAAAACATTTCATCTTATGTGTTTATCTTTTAGTTGGTTATGGCGGGTTTTGTGAAACAGTTAATTTCTATTTTTAGGAAATAATTTTAAAAGTAATTTTGTGAACAATGTTGCAGTCTGAAGTGGATTCCTTGAAGGTAAAAAAATCTTTTTTTTAATTTAATCTTGTATTAAAAATAATCAATTAATAAAAAAATATCCAATTACACCCACATATCTACATATTATTTCTCCAAGCCAATAAAAATTTCATATTATGGATGCTGTCAATGGAATTAAATTATTAATATGGAATTTTGTTTGCTCGCATTTAGTGTATTATATAATATAAAGTATTAAGGTCATACTTTAGGTATCTAGATTGTTAAGAAGATTCTTAGATACACTTATTGGGGAGCTGTTGCGCCGCTTCTTTTCCCAGCCAAAACAGTAGGAAGCGATGAAAGGGCGGGCGTTTTTGGGGGCCGTCTTTATTGTCGACGTTTAGGAGCCAATTAAATTTTGGCTAGGTATTTTGAATAAATGATATCTTGACTTATTCTTGACTTTGATATTTCTCGTTCTTTTACACGTAAAGTAATAGGTATATCAGTCAAGTGTTTATCTGACGTTGAGAAACAAATGACTAATGTCATTGATCGCAGACAATGAGCTCACACCTAGCCTCTACCGACGATTGCGTCGGTGTGTAACTATAGCTTATATAAATATCATCTGTTAATTCTGTCTCTCAGAAGGCAAGAGGAAACTGTCATTTTTCGTACTCCTCCAATTAAATTTTATGATTTATTTCGTAGTACGTTCCTAGATAGTTTAAAAATTTTTCTTTAGGACATATCGCCCTCAATTTTCTAGAGGATTGTCTGTATGGTACTTGGTAGTTATTAGTGATCCTGGGTTGCTGGAGTTGAAGTAGCAGGGTCTTACTGTGTGTTGGATATTTGAATTATTATTCTAGCAACACCAACATTAAAATGTGTAGATATTTGTATACTGTGGCAACACGCCCCTTCTATCTGTCTTCTGACAGTGGTTAAACATACGAAAATTTACTTATCTGCTCTTTTATTTTCGTACCAGCATATTAGCATCTACAATCATATTAATACACCGCTAAACACCATTTTCACATTATTTTGTAACAAGTGTAGGTACCAGCCTACAGTCTAGACAATACAAGCGAACTTGTTTTACATTTTAATTATTATAATTTTACTAGATTACTTTTATTATCTATGACACATCGCATAGACAATGACTTGGGTTGCTGTCATGAATCATAATAATAGGTACAAACTTCACCCACGCTGAGAAAAAACGGGCCAAGTGTGATTTAGTTCGTATTTATTAATTTGTAACGTTCAATTATATATAACATGGTATTCTGATTGCTGTCGTGCTGATTTATATAATTGGTTAATTCACCCAAAAACCTAATTCACTGGATTGTAATAAGGGCAGGGGTGAATTAAAAATGTAAGGTTGCCACTAAAACAAAATAAAACATAATTGAAATTAAAAATATTGTTGTGATAAATTAATCCCGCCGTTTCGATTATTTACTGTTTCCATGGTCACGTAACACATAATATTAATGCACCATAATTAAATCTTTAAAAAAAGGAGTTTTATATCAGTTGAATACAATTTTGAATGTTGTGGCAAAGTTTCCACAAAAAGATATTTTTTTGTTGGGGCAAGAAAACACGCTATGCCGATACACCTACCCACAGTGCCGATAAATGAAAATCATACAGGTTACAACATTTATGAAAAAAAAAAGTAAACTTAGATTACTAATCGATAGGATTTTATCGACAGGGTATGTCAAAAACTATTAACAAGATTTATCGTCGTCATTATTAGTAAATATCAATTATTGTTAAAAAAATAGAAATAGAAAAGAAATAGAACAGTAGTGTTAATTAAAAAAATTAGGTAACTAAATTATTACATTCATTATGACAAACAATGTTTTATGAACAAGGATCGAAATGACTAATTTTGTAAACTTTAACGTAATTAACTACCTAACGAAATGCCAACTTTTCTTTATAATTAGTTTGCTTAGTCGGCAATAAATATTATAAAACTCGCACATGAAATTACGGGTCTTTGAAACGTTATACAGACAGACGGAACCAAGTAAAGTTATATGCATCTCACCCACCCAAGAACCCACGCAATAATGTTAATAACGTTATACATATATGCATAACAATCAGCGTACAATTGCGTTAGCATTTAGCATAATCACATACAACACCGTGTGCCTCCATGTCAGTAGCAGGCCTGGTCGTATACAGGCGACTCACAGCCACTTATAATCAAAACAATTGATTAATCGGTATAAAATAATACAAATAGTATTTATTTATCAATCGGTATAAACTTGTTTTCTTAACAAAAGTGTGAGTTTTAAGTGCTTTGCCCTGGATTGTATTCTGTGCTTGACCCGGGGGTGGCGGAAATTGGTACGTTAATTTCATGTTTTATCATCATCATTGACCCTTTTACTGTCGTCTTTACGTGCTGGGCACGTGAGTTGGTTATAGTCCACTACGCCGTCCTAGTGCAGGTTAGCAGACTTCAAGTGCCATCGAAAAGATATCTATGCATGCAGGTTTTGTCACGATTTGAGCATGTGATAAATAATATATTCGAAAAGTCAGTGGTGCTTTGGGATTGAACTCGGGACTTTTGACTTTATAGTCCACTCATTACAGTACTTCGGCGTTCATAGCATCCCATGTTTTATCATATTGATAATTTTATTTGCGATAAGCGGACAAATTCGCTGGTTTTAAGTTAAGTACCGGATAGTGAAGTTTAATATCCTATATGTCACTTATTTTCCTGATCGTTGTGATCAATGTAATGGCTACACACTGAAACCCCTATTCTGAATTCCCACGATATAATATTAATATATGTACTCAGGTATCTATGTATGTATACGATGGTTGATTCCAAAAATATATACTGCTGACGCGAATAGGTACTTTAAACATTTGATTTTCGTCAATATCAAAGTTAGCTCGCTGGTGTTATATAGATAGTTTATTAAATAACTTTTAAACGGGCCCATTGCGAAGGAGAAATTCTATGCGATATTCTATATAGTCAATTAGTCATGGTATCTTTGCTGTAATTTACAAAAGGCTAAAAGGTAACAACCCTTTTCCAACAATCTTGCATATCTTCTCGAGAACTCGTTGATTCACACCCAATCGATATATCTTATCAGTTTTCTCGATATTTATCTAACAGAGATACCAAGGCTATGCTTTGAGAATCGATCCTCAGTCTGCAAGCTGTGTGGCGCTGTCAACACATCCCGTCTGTTGACATCGTTGCTCGACTTGTAACATTCAATGACATGTAGATTACCCGCAAAGGAAAAATACCACAACTAACTAGATAGGTATTTCTACATCCGATGTGATTTGTTTGAGTAATCATTTTAATTTGTAAGTAAGATAATATTGAAATAAAACTACTTTTGACGGACTGAATGGACGGTATATTGATAGTGGTAGGGGAGCCCTAGAAGGGATTTTGGATTTTCCTCAAGCGCGGCAGATTAATATAAGGGAGGATCCTTACATATTGATAAGTACCACCCGCCGGTGCAATTTTTAAATCTGTAGACGCTTCCCCCACCACTAAACGTGGAAACACTGTAGGACCATTTTTTCTATCATCTAATCTTATCTACCAATTCGAATAGGTGTCCGCGTCGCTTGAGTAAATCCACATTTAGCATCATGGGCTCCCCTACTATAGCGTAACGTCGCCGCGTCGTCACAATGGAAACATATGTGGGGGGTTTCGTTCGTTTTGTTTCGTTCGTTCGGTAGGGGTCCTGCCTTTTTATATAATTACTAACCTTCATTAATTCATTGACCTTCTCTAATAGTTATAGGCTCTATCAATAATATAATAAATACTATAGGTGAAAGGCGCGTGGTGCAACAGGTCTTGAAGTCGAATTTCTTGAGTTCGATCCCAGATCCCATTTTCTCAATGTAGTTCACACGCTATCGAGAAAATCTGTTTGCCAACCCGCACCAGGCTACCGTGGTGGACTATAGCCTATACGATTAGCCTAATTCCTCTCAAATGAGCGGAGGCTCGTGCCGAGCATTGGGACGGTAAATAGGTTGATAATGATAAACACATATCGGACCATAGACTAATAATAATATAAACATTATAACACTTACACGCGCTCGATGAGCTTACGATAATGTTGTAACAACAGTGATCCCCTAATCACCACTCTATCTTATCGCAGTTTACACCTTTTTGTACGTGCAGTGACGTCAGAGACCCGCCTTAATGGAGCCAATGAAAACATTGAAAACCATACATATTAAGGGAAAGTGATCTGCAAATAAAGAGCTAAAGACGAAATTTATTTATCCAAAAAGGCCTTTAATCATAAATTGTTTAGGTTTTATTCAGTCTTTGTTAAAATCTGGCGGAGATTGAGTCCCGTACAAAGAAGGGTCGACATTGCATCTATTATGCGATTATTAGGTCCCAAGGTGTTTGTATATTGTTTTTGATAATATGTAGGGCAACGTTCGAAATTACTTGAAATGAAATTGTCTTGGTGAATGGCTTTACGCATAATGAGTGGACCCAGTTAAAGGATTGTGAAATGAGAAGTTTAAAGCTTAAAACACTTAAAAATTGCATCAACATTCGTTAGAAAGTTACGTGAGTTATGTAGGTATTTGAGTTAACCGTGAGGTTTCTACTAAATTCAGATATAAGCGGTTATTTAGTACCTAATTTTGTTATGTGCGTGTGGTGTAAATGCCACCGCCATATAAATGAACAAAAAGTATCTGAGGAGCTAGAAGTTCTAAAGAGTTGGTAGACGTCAATTTTTATAGTGTACATTTTTGAGATACTTTTTCTTCATTTCTGTGGTGCTTGGCCCTCACACCACACGCACATAAAATTTTACTTGGTATGGAATTTAAATGTACCTATACTTTTAATAGGTTTACGCTTGAGCGCCAGTATCTTAGCAGAAAAACCGATTCACTCGTGATTTAAAGATGTCTTTAAATCACCTAAAAACATAACGATGAAATACGGGTGTACATTAGTACACCTCTCCTAATAGTATGGCCCTATGTTGGTATTAGTTCAGCGTCTATGGTCAGGGGCAGACTGAGGCAGTGCCAGGTACACTTAGTGGTAATAGCATAGATATGACAGAATCATTAAAAAGTCGTTTCATTTCAATGTCAATAAATATACGGTTAAGTGCGTAACATCACTAAATTCTTTTGTCTGTTAATACTAAAACTATTTCAATGTCTGCATCTCTAGTATTCTTACATAGTTTATGGTTAAAAAAAGTAGATAAAAGAAGTTATTTTGTGAAACAACACGACTTATTATATTCTCAGACAGACATAGATTGTATCATGTTCTCTTAATTAATGAAAAGTTGGATATTATTATAATGTGGTTGTATAACTACATTAAGTGTGTCTAATTGCAAACAATTATGAAGTTATCCTTTAAATATTCCAAGGTTCAGTTAAAACTCAAATGAGGTATTACGATTCCAGAGAATACACCGTGAAGTCAAATGTTGCGCCATGAGTTGTAGAACGTGTGCTACAATTCGTGAGAAGTACGAGTAGTGAGTACGCTAACGTTATATTTTTAGCCCAATATTTCAGTTACTTTTAAATTGTCAAAACTAGTTGCACAGTCCCAAGAGGTAGGTCTTATGGAGAAAAACCGGCAAGAAACTCCATATAGTTTTGTTTTACAATGTTTTTATGTATGTAATATCAATATGAGAATAATGCAGTTTGATACGTACAATATACCTCAATGGTATGCCACGTGAGCTCGCTAGGTGTCCCACTACTTGTACATACGACCTTGCATATCTCTTTGCAAATGTTATCGTTAATTCCACGCGCGTTTTGTTTATAAATGTATTTGCATCAAGTCCTTGTATGTCGCTGAATGAGTTTAGATCTTTGTACGTACGCATAGTAATTAATTAATGCTGGAAATATAAAATTTTTACATATTTATGTATTAGCTGGTCATTTATGTCGATACATTGTTATTTTGTTAGTAAGGTGACTATGTTTTCCTTTGCCGGAATAAATCTTGACATTGCAGATCACTTCTCTTTAGCACAGTACTTATTAGGTGACTTCACCGATTCTGTCTCTTTATCGTACTCAAAAGTTTTGATACCTTGGTGTGTCCGTGATCATTGATAATTTAAAGGATTTGAAACGTCGGGATTAAAAAAAACAATACACCGCAATAAAATCCCGCAATAAAGTTGTTTTTTGTTTCAAAAACACTGCGGATTTTGTATAGGCAATGTGTTTGACTTGTCATTTTAATTTAATGTTACATTGTTATTTAACTCGTTGAGCTAGTTACATATTCTTAAGTAAGATAAAATCCTGGATTTTGTTTTCGATATCCACAATAAAGAAACTTTCACCGATATTATAGAAGTTAAATTTAATAGACAATGACTAACGAGAAAGTCATTGTGTTCAATAGTTAAGAGCATTCTTGTGTTTTGACTTGAAAGTGACATGTATGCGGCTGAAATGTTAGGCATTGAGACAATCATTTCCTCTTGCAGTGTCGTAATATGCCAATGAAGACCAGTTGAATTGCAGAGAGATTGCCATAGATAAAACAACAGCAAAGAGGTAGCAGTGCTAGATCTTACAGTTAGATACATAATCATCATCAAACTATCTACTGTCCCACCGCTGGGCCATTTATCATTAGTTAAGTATTGACTCAACGAAGTAATAATAATAAAAAATTAATATTCCTGGACATTATGACACAGCGCCATCTAGTTCCGTGGTAAGCAACGAGGCTTGTGTTACGGATACTAGTTGGTTGATATACTACATATATACTTTTTTTGTTGTAAATACATACATATTATACATAAATACATCCATCAAGCTGTGGTAGCCTAGCGGTGTGACCAGTGGATTGAGATGTCAGAGGTCTCGAGTTCAAACCCAAGGCACGCACCACTCACTTTTCGGAAGTTATGTGCGTATTTATCACAAGCTCAAACGGTGAAGGAAAACATCGTGAGGAAACCTGCATGCTTGAGAGATTTGTCTCGATGGCATGTGAAGTCTGCCAACCCGCAGTAGGCTAGCGTGCTGGACTATAGCCTAATCCCTCTCAAATGAGAGGAGACCCGTGCCCAGCAGTGAGAATCGGTTGATGATGATGATGATGATGACATCCATGACTCGAAAACAAATATTGATGCTCATCACACAAACATTTGTCCCTACCGGGATTCGAACCCGGGACCCATAGCGCAGCGTTAACTACCGCTGAGCTAAACGGGTCGTCAAGTTATTATTATCCTCACAGCATGAAAGTAGCCTACAGTTCGCTACTCTAGTTTAGTAGGGGTTGATAGATTTCACATGCCACTGAGAAAATCCCTCATGCAGCACCTCATATGGTTTTGCTTCACCGGTAAAATTAATATGCACTTGTTTTTGAAGACAAAGACGCGAGCCTTTTATTGTTGGACTTGACATGACAGTCCTCGATCATATCTTTAGACTATCACTGTTCCAAGCATGCTATGTTGATATGTAATGAAATGATTCAGCGCCGCCTCTTCGTAACTTTATAAAAAGCACCGCCTATCTAAGATGTATCAGGTATGGTAGATATTGAGACAATGACTAAACTGTGAGGCCAGTGAACTGGAAACATGCTCTATTCGATACGACGTCGCTGTGTTTACAACGTGTTTCTATTACGGCCTGGTTTTATTAAAAAAATATTATATCTAGGCGGTATAAATATCTATAGATTATTTATTTATTATCAAAATATCATTTCGAGGAGATACCTACTCGATTTGTTCTCCGCTACTCAAAATTATGGAAAGGAGTTTTTAGTTTTTTGCGTATTGTATAAGTGGAGTGTTTGTTGAGTTTCTTGGAACGTTGTTTTATGTTTATTAGAGGTTTCCTGTGCAAAGAGTGATGACTTTTTTATTTTTGAAATAATTGGTAACACAGGTATTGTAAAATAAGTTTATAAATATAATATACATATAAATAAGTGTTGCAGGAACGACACTATTACCTAGGTATGTCACGTTTTAATTTTAAATGTTTGGGCAGCTGGACCTGATCAACTCGACTATTTTTTTACCGTTGTGTTATTTTCATACGAGTTAATCATTAGTTAAGTATTGATTCAAAGAAGTATCTGTGCAGTTACGTATCGTTTCTTGGCTGTTCACAAGTAGTATGTCGTAATGGTTTAAAGTCTGAATAGATACTATTTTTGTATCGTCATCAGAACTTAACAAGTGTGCAAATTTTCTATTTAATCAGACATCTTGGAGTTGGTAGTTATAAGTACTTATAACATTAAAATATTTCTATTAGATTTTCGATTCTATCGCATGACAGTCATAAATGGAAGAGAATTATCAGGGATATACAGACCCTATATATATTAAATAAAAAATAATATCATTGAATATGTGTACGCGCATAAGACCCGAACGTCTGCACCAAATTGGATAACTTTTTTTTTTGCGTTCCCTATTTTCAGGACAAGATTTGTATAAGAGAAAACGAAAAAAAATGGCGGTACGATGTTCGCCAGGTCAGCTAGTTTGAAATAATAAACCATTTGGTTTTGACGTTGCATTGTTAGTCAAGTAGATATCATCATAATAAATCATATTCCTTCACAAATCAATTAGCTATGTCATATTATATGGGCAACAATTATAACGTGTTTAAATCGATTCAATCACCGTCACCTTAACAATTATTTTAATCGGTACCTAATATTAATTATTCCAATCGATTACAATATTTGCATGGTATTCTTATACATATTAATGATACGTCCTGTATGTCCGTATGTAGCACAGAGCTAGAGTCAGTGGTGATGTCATCAGTATGTTTGTCTGTGTAGCTATATCACGGATATATCGCGGTTACATAACTAACTAACTTCAGTGACATTTATAAATATTACGGGTATCTAAAATTCTCAATAGAGTAGCCGCTTTCATTCGTATAACAAGCAAGATGACGTTTGTACGAATGCATGAATTGATGGAAAACTATTTTTCAATTTGCTATAAATTTATTAATTTAAAAAATGGGCGATCAAAATTTATACCTACGTTTATCAAAAATTCTTAGGATACCTTTGATTGTTGGGATTTTTGAAGTCAATAATCTACATTCACAATCAGAACATACTTATCATCAAATGCACTGTCATGGGATTTTAAATAACGTGACAAATTTCATCTCCGTAATTTAAGAGGTAGTGATTCTCATACAGCTTGCGAGATTTGACCTGAACAAACTAATTAACATTGCAAATAGCAACAAAAAGCTTGTATATAAATAAGAAGAATCGCCAATCATGGTAAAAATAAATTATTACGTAAGTAGGTACTTAAGTAGTTAATTAGACTCAAAACTTTTGAAAGAAAAACTATTTTTGGTTCCTCATTATAGCATTTTAAATATTGTATCTTGTCTTATTGCGCTAGCATAAACAGAGGTTATCAAAATCTTTGAAATCAGGGATGTTATGGATATGATATTTTAGATCTGGATACGGATATGGATATAGGAATAAAATTATATCGGTTTCGGATACGGTTACGGATATGTAATTATTTCGGATTTTCCGTTAGTTTTGGTTACGGATATTAGATGAAGTTTCAGCTAAGTAGTGCCACTTCGATTCCGGCAAAAGTTTTTGTCACAATGTTTACATTTTGCAGAATCTACATTACTAACTTGATAAAAAATGCCCAAATTAAACCTGTCAAAAATAAGTCGTTTTATTTAGACTCCGCTCTTATACGAAAACTATCCGAAACTTGTGAAACGGATACGATTACGGTTACGGATATATTTTTATTTCGGATATCCGATAGTTTCGGTTACGGTTACGGAGCTCCATAACATCCCTGTTTGGAAATATCTTAAAAGAAAGTTTTATAACAAAGAACTATGTTTTTTACCTACTAATGTTATATACGCATTTTACGCGTATAAATATAGCACATATTTTTCTTGTTTGTGTTTTAGATTGAAACAAGGCATAATAGCTTATATCGCGACATAGAACTACCATACTAAATGTCACGACTCACGATACCGGCCGTAGTCATTAGGTACGCGTGATACCAACAAAATAGATAAATAAAGTAAATATAACAAATCTTCTAAAATAAAAGCCTTGGCTGAATAGAAATAGGGTTGCAAATTGCAATTATTTTTTAATGCCGACGGTAAAAATAAAAGTTGTAGTAATTTACGCAACTAAACTTGAGATTACGCGCATTTTAGTGGAATCAAGTTGTGATGCTCTGATTGTAATGATAAATTGTGTGCTGGCAACACTGGCTGCAACCGGTAACAGAGGAAATGATGTTATGAAATTGTGTAGATCGACACCAAGATAAACTCAGGTTTCTTCTCAGGCCCGTAAATCCGTAATCTTTTGCTGGACCAACGAGGTCAGGTTAGTTAACCATATGTGGGATTCCATATACCTATTGCACCACCGTTGGGCATGGGGCTCCGTTCAGGCATCTCTGCTCATGCTTATTAAGTTAATGTTTGCGGTATTGGCAGCAATTGAAATTATGAAAAACATAGAGTTGTACTTCAAGAGTTAGGTTATTTGTGTTTTGTATTTGTATGCAGGTTAATTCCTGTTAAACCAAAAACGTAAATAATTAGTGAAATAAGAACACCAGTTAATCAGTTTTCGAGCTTAAGTCTGTTTCAACTTAGAACTGTCATAATATATTTATTTTAATTCTAATAACATACACTATTCTAACAATAAAGACTCATTGGACTAGCCTCTATAGTACAATATTTCCATTTTAGTTCACTACACGCTTGTGCATATATTGTGTCCACAAAGATATCGTTCAAAGGATTTTCCTCGTAATGTGTGAAGAATGTTCCTCAAGCCGTACGATTGACGTCGGCAATGCGCTAAATTGTTATGTAAATGTGCAGACATGGATCCATATAGAAAAGTGTATAATAAAAGCCATCTTCACATACATAAAGTGAAGTATCTTTTGTATGACTTTATGGTCCTGTCGAGTTCAATGTAGCTGTACCTAGGTCCTTCTTTGTTGTATCCTGCCACTGTGTTTATTGTGAAGTAAGAATTGCAGGTGTTAATTAATTGTGGCTTCGTTAAAATTTAGTTGAGATTCTAAGGACATATGTACATAACGTAATATTAGTTTGACGACCTCTGTGGTCTAGTGGTTCGAGTACCGAACTGCTGATCACGAGGTCGTGGGTTCGATTCCCACGAGACACAAATATTTATGTGATGAATATAAGTGTTTATGTTCGTCTGGGTGTTTCCTATGTATTATAAGTATGTATTTACAAAAAAAAGTATATAAATATTGTATGCATTGTCTAGTACCCATAGTACAAGCTCTGCTTAGTTTGGGACTAGATGGAGCTGTGTAAAATGTTGCAGAATATTTATTTATTTATTAATCATTAAACATATTTTTTACATAATTTTGTAAATGAAGTACTCTACTGTGAATATATCATCACGTCTGTTATCCCCAAAGTGTTAGGTAAATATGTACTAATATTCACGCATATTTCGCCGTTATGTTTTAGGTCCCATGCAATAGGGGCCACTGGGCGAGCCTACTGACTACTTATATAATAAATAATTTTCAACAAAGATATTAAAAAAAAATGTTTTACGAACAGGTCCTTGCAAGTTTATGCGATTTTATTCTTTATTACCTATTCACATTAGGCTTAAATATTTGCTTATAGTATACATGTTAACAAACAATATCTTGCCGTCGGAATTTCCCGCTGTCCTGTATTTGTGTTCAATCACGGCCTGTGTTTGACCGGCGCATATTTGCATTGTTATGCATTAAAACGTGCATATTTTATTATCTCTGGACACTTGAGCGACGTGCCGCAATGTTGCGTACCTCTGATTCATAATGATCTTTGTTTAAGATCTTTATTTTACATTAGTATGTATGGCACGCGCTGTAAGCCCCTTAAGGAGGGACCTTCGATTGTCATTGACGTCTGTCATGATGTGTATTAAATTAGAATAGGTTCGTTTAGAGATGAGGAAGTACATAATTATTTTATACATACCACCACTCCTGTCGTCCCCAAAGGGTGTAGGTACTTTATTTATTTATTTAAAAATATAAGCTTACAGCGTAAACCAAGGCGCTTATATCTACCTATGCTAATTATATTAAAAACAAATTACACTTTATTACAAAGTTAACAAAACTTAAACTAATAAAAGTAGGTATATAAACTAAAATAAAATTTGTAAAGAAAAACCAACTATCTATAACTTAGGAACTGTAAAATTTACTTCTTAACATTTAGAAATATATAAATCAGTTTTAAAATTAAACTTTGGCAGTCAAAAAATATATCTGCATCTGGACTACTCATGTAAGTACACTCATATGTCATCGGTAGGTTTTAAGTACCATTTAATAGGGGGCGTGCCTATTGCCATCAACCGGGCACGAATCCAAACTCCGAACTGCTACTGAGAATTTCATGCAAGAATAACACCTTGGAATAGAGCCCAAGACCTCTTGCTTAGCAGTCACATTTACTACCACTAGAGCAACGAGGTAAGCAGTTGAGGAAGTAACCCTTATAATAATAAACTATGGACCATTAATCTGCCGCTAAACAGTACTTATTATTTATTTTGTAATTTCCAAGACAAAATGACACGTAGGAAATAGACACACGTCGTAAACGGACGTGACCAAGTCAGTTGCAGGTGTCGTAGACGTAACCACTTAATCTCGGGTTAAGTACCCAAAAAAGTAGGTCTGTACCAAAATTGGTCTGTATTTTGTACATAATTTTATGTTTATATTACTACGAAAGAAGCTGTAGTAGCCTAGTGGTGTGACCAGTGAACTGAGATGTCAAAGGTGTCGAGTTCAAACCCAAGGCACGGACTTTTGGGAAGTTATGTGCGTATTTATCACATTCTCAAACAGTGAAGGAAAACATCGTAAGGAAACCTGGATGCTTGAGAGATTTTATCGATGGCATGTGAAGTCTGCCAACCCGTAGTCTATAGCCTAAGGCTGGTTGACTATAGCCTAATCCCTCTCGAATTAGAGGAGACTCGCGCTCAGTAGGCAAAGAAGCATATGACCCGTCTTTTTCTTTTTGCAATAGGGAATTCTGTTGTTAGCTCGATGGAGTTTTTACAACATATCCGAGCATTTTGTCGAAGCACCATAAAGTGTGCTAAGCCTGCCAGTTAAGTCTCTTTTTTCTAGAGGTAGGTAATAATGAGATTACTGGTTCAAATTGAGCTGCCTGACTGGGGAAGTACCTCCGACAAAATAGTTTTCGTTTTTTAGTGAACGCCCTATCCAAAAATACGTTCTACATTTAAAATTTAAAGACAACTGTAACACGGTTATATTAGTCTATAATGATAAAACGCATTAGATAATAAATTGGCATGCATTCGGTGCAAATGATGCGCGCACGCATGCACCATTACCATGTCATTATGACAGACAGACATTGACACAGTTCAACTGTGAAGTTTTTGTTCCACTTGACCTTAACTGTGATGTTCATTTGTTACGTTTGGTCATTTAATTTGGGATGCAGTCATTAGTATAGTCATTTAATACAATGTTAAGTAGGTACTTAATATATGTAATGTATTTGGAACCTAGTTCCGCTGTGATCATCAGATTAGACTAAAAATGTGGTTTACATTTTATTTCTGTATTAAATTCATATATGTAGTTCTTTATGAATTTATTACAGACATTTATCTAAGTTTATTCCTACAATAATTATTGGTGTCTGGGATCGATGTATGGGTTGACGAGAAAACATAGTTTAACCATCTCGCTCCGCAAAACACGATGAGCAACATGTTGTGCTGCATGTTGCAAGGCAATAGTTGCCGCCTCCAACATTACGTTATTTCGAAATAACTACTTAAACTTTTACTACATAAGAATACAAATCCTTTATCAATTTGAAATTTAAGTGATTTTACTGTTTTTTTTAGTATTTTTTCCACCTCACTCAAATAAAAACAACACCAGCAATGTAAACGCTTCAAAATAGAACGTTCTTATGTAAAATATGATATCTACAGACATATTTTACATCAAATCTCACATTCGTGATGACACGAGTGAAATCATTTCATTAAAAGCATTCTCAACGACCAAATATAAACCAACAATAGGCACAGTTACACATAAATAACAATAGCAGTGGCTTCTGTGCAGATCGGAGCGTAATTTCTCAATCCCGGTTCACACACTGCTCATCTTATGATGTAACAGATAACAATCGGGTTACGCAACGTAAAACGGAACGCATCCAAATTCGACCGCCCGCTAATTATCTACGTGTTTCCGGGGAATCATTTCCGTATGTTGGTATCACTGAGCACCGCCCGCGCAGTTGCGGTTGTGATGCGTTCTGAATTTAAAATTAGGGTGTTAAGAAACATTTGGCAGTAAAGTGATTAAGGTTGCTCAAAAACTAAACATTAACACAAATTTTCGTGCGTTAGAATCGTGCTTTTCTATATAGGTAATTTCATCATATCCCAATGTCAGGCACAGGTCTCAACTGAGGTTGAGAGAGGTTCCAGATCATGCTAGCCTAGTACACACGAGTTGGTAGACCTCATGTAAAGTCGAGAAAATGTCTCAACCATGCAGGTCGCTCCTCATTTGGTTGTCCGAGTGATAAATGAATACACACATGATTTCGAACAGTTTAACTAAACTTTAACTTAAGTTATCACTATCATCATATTAATGTATGGAATTTTAACATTACATGCAAACAATGTGGGACTATTAAATATCTTTTACGTTTCTTCATTGCTTAAGCTAACGGTAAAATGTAATGATGGTTATAAACCTAAATCTTACATTATTAAAGTATCTTCTATTAAATATACTTCTACTTAAATGTTCATCGTGATTAAGTCTTTTAAAATACATGATTCTATGTGTTATATTTGATCGTATTATGCAACGAGTCGGCTCGGCGGGTTTCCTAGTTCGTGAGCCGAATTACAAAACCCTATAAATGGCAGGGCGTGACATTTGAGAATCTAATGCCTGGACGAAGAGCGCATGCGCAATGTTTGTGTCACTTCTAGAGATGTAACGGCAGCGCGGATAGTATACTATTATAGATTGCGAGCTGCATATTTTAAGACAAAATTCGAGAAGCTTTTCGAGGGGTTTTAAATAATTATTTTATACTGGCTTTTGCTCGCAACTTCGCGTGCGTAGAATTACTAATTTTATTACGGCTTATTTAGATCTACCCTCTTATGGGAAATTATCGATTCCGCATAGAATCTATCTCGCGCATTTTGCGAATTTAGGATGATTTCCAGGACAAAAACTATCCTATATCCTTCAATGGGGTTCAACCTATCTTCATACCGAAATTTATCTAAATCGGTTCAGCGGTTAAAGCTTGAAGAGGTAACAGACATATATACAGTTTTGCATTTATAAAATGAAGTATAGTAGTAGTAATATAGTATTATGCAGTATATATAGTATGGATTTATTTTGGGGTCAATTATTCTATTGAAAACTGTCTTTTACAGTTTTTTGCCTAGTTACAATATAATGGATCCGAATGGTCGGGATAAAAATAATATCAATAAACCGCAATTCAATTTGTACAAAGTATTTAGTTTCATTTCAAATGTTTATGTATTCATGTGACGTAACATAAAGACAATGATGCCAAACTAGTAACATTTTCCTGTTATATAGACACTGGTTTTAGGAACGTCGATTTTATTATACGTTTTCCTTTCAATGTATTCTAATTACTAATACAATTGGTATATTAGAGGCTATATTTATTATTATTGTTTTATTATTATTACAGACGCTTTAAATATAATATTCGTTCCGTGTTTCTTGTTACAACAGTGCTCTTATTAATGAGCACAACCAGTCAATTTTTTACTGCAACTCCTGCAAGTTAAGATCATCAATAGCTAAATAGTAATATCCATAAAATCATCGAGAAAATGAATACCCGATACGTCGCCGTAATTAATTTTGAGCTGGAACCCACATCAAAATTCATTATAAAATTAAATTGAAGGAGTACGTAAAACACCTACTAGTATAAGTATATCATACTAGCATATCTTAGTTCTATGAAATTCTCAGGAGCAACTCGGAGTTCAGACTTGTGTCCGAATAATGACATTAGGCATGCTCCCTAGTACATTGGACCTAAAATAGTACCCACGAAAAGCGTGTGCACATTTTTACATTTGTACACTTCTGCCTTAACCTTAGGAGATGACAGGCGTGATGGTATGTTATAAACTTGACTATAAATTTACGTCAGACTCACTTAATACGACGTTGAAGTTGTTGATAAGGGGGTAGTACTCGTATGTTGGTACATCACTATTCAATGAATGCGGAACTGTCAAACGTCAGTTTGTACCGTACTTTACATTTATTTGACGATACTTTACATTTATTACCCGCGATGGTCTTTGACTTCAAAGTCACATTATAATATTACAGCATAGAGGTTCTATTGAAGGTAAGCATTTCCGTTTTAACGATTATTCCTTTATGGTTTATGGTGGCGTATTCCTTGGGAATTTTGGCGCGTACACTAGTATTATACTTATATTTTAACTAGATCAAGATACTATTAAGATACATACTAAGTATTAAGCTTGTCTATTCGTTGTTGCTTGTCCTTATTAGTAGTTGTTTGTTACTTCCCGTATTGAAGTGATTATTTATCTTTAGCTATTAATCCGCATTTGTACTAAAAATATAAAATTGCGTCTCATGCTAGCGTGCACGGCACGAAATAATTTTATCGTCACATTATTTGACTGCGACTGGATAGCACGTATATTAGTAGTCTGAATTATATCATGTACTGCAGTGAACGGCTGTGATGGACTGAAATAGACCCGCCTAGACGCGGTTGGTGTCGCAGGTTCTATACCCGTATAGAACAAATATATCTATGGCCTTTTGGTAATTGTTCCGTGTCTGGGTTGTAGTTTGTAGTGCACTGTGAATTTTTTTTTATGGTGATAAGAGAGCATACGAGCAGGCGGCTCACCTGATGGTAAGTGATGACCGCCGCCCAAGGACATTTGCAACACCAGAGGCTTGCAAATGTGTTGCCAAACCCCTTAGAAACCGTTCAGGTTTCTTATAATAGGGAGTTACTGAACTGACAGCAAACCGAATTTCCATGCTGTCAGAATAGTCACTCCCCCAATGAGCTCTGGTGACCTTACTCACTCGTTTGTTAACGCACCCACGACACAAGAGTAGGTAATTCATATTGTTTTTTTTTTACTTTAAAATGCAGGTTATCTGTCAAAATCAAGTTATTTAAAAAGAAGTGGCTACCATCGGATAATCGATACGATACTGTTATAATTATATGAATAATGATATGATAATGTCGAAATTCTTAGTCCATACTTAAACAATATGAACTATTGTTTCATTGTTTGATACGGCATGTATTTTTTTAATTTGGCCTAACGGTAACGAACAGGAGCGCCCATTCACTTCACTCGTGTGCGTATTAACGTATTGATTGATGATTGTGTATAAAATTCATTCAAGTTCATATGAATGACTTGTGAACACCACAGATTAATAGGACCTATACCAGGTCCCCCCCGTAACTTGCCCGCGTAATATAGTGATGAAAAGTAGCCTATGTGTTCTACTGATGTATGAGCTATGTTAAGTAAAGTGTCATTAAAATCCATTCAGTAGTTTTTGTGTGAAAGCGTAACAAACATCCAGCAAATCTATCCAAACAAACTTTCACGTTGATAATATTAGTGGGATTATAGTAAGCTTATGTAGATTATAGCAAATTGTATTCTGAGCGTGAGGTCTGTTTTTGTTTACGTTGTGGAAACCATCAAAAGGCCTCTGAGGGTGAATCCCACACTCCCCGGTAGTGTGGGATTTTCACCTCATTGGTACATGAATAGAGGACCCAGGCCCTCTTGAGAGACCTACTCCGGAGGTTAAGTTCAGGTGTGATAGTAGATGTTAAGAAAGAGAGTAAGAAAGAATACAATGTGAATCTATTTACTTTTCCATATAATGTTTTGACGACTCGATTGTCGCAGTGGCTGATAGATCGGCTATCGGTTTTCGGGTTCGATCCCCGCACAAGGCAAATATATGTAAGAAACAGACAGACTACAGACTAAAGACTCCCTGTAGATCTTACAAATATTCGTTCGTCGATTAGGGCTTTTTTTTTTGAATACACGTTGCCCCACACTAAGATTTTCTCCTGTGTCGTGGGTGCGTTTACAAACACAATTTTTCACATATATAAACGCCCAGTCCCGGAACAACTACCTGTAGAACGTACAAATATTTGCTCCTTGCGGGGATCGAACCCGCAACCCGTGACGCGCAAGCCGGTCGCTCAGCCTCTGCGCCAATCAGGTCGTCTTTTGTGTATGTGAAAAATTGATTGTGTTTGTAAACGCACCTACGGCACCCCGAACCCTTGGGTTCCCTCCTGTGCCGTGGGTGCGTTTGCGTGCCACGTGCGTGGCGCAACTACATAATAAAAAATTAAAAAAAAAATGAACACGAGCTTCTTCTCAAGTGAAGGGTTGAGTAAGGGATAAGGTTTTTAATTTAAGCCTGTGTCCCAGAAGAATGGTATGTTAAACGTCACAGTAGAATTTGACCTTGTTACAATATAAAGTTATCAACAACGATCAGCAATATTTTACGCGTAATCGATACTTTACGATCGTGTGTCAAATTAAATCGATTCTGTTGTTCATTGAGTTCTGAAGGTTGCAATGGCATTAATGCGATTACATTTCTGGATCAAGTTTAATGTTGTTTGATAGGGCACAATTAAATTTATATGACTTTGAACAATATTATGTTGTTTATATTTGACGGTGCAGGTTCCCAGCACGTTTATATGTGTTGTTCTATAAGAGAATTTGTATTCTACGGTGTTGCCACAACACAATTACAGAATATTTAGAAAAACGTTATAATTTAGGATCAATTTGTTTGATATTGTTCCGATTTATTACACAAGTTCTTCGTTCGTTTTATAACTTAAAACAGGACAGGAAAATATCTTATTATTATATGTGACAGTTTGTATATTTGTCACTCAATAACGTAAAAACTACTGCACAGATTTGAATAAACCCTGTTACCTACCCTGGTACCTGTAGGCTGTAGTAACACACAAGCTTTTTATCAACATACTAGGCAGGGGGAGCCGTGGGGGAAAGCATATTCATAGACATTTATGTAAGGTACTGATCACGTGATTGAAAAGAGCGTTAGTAGGTGATCAAATTGAGGAACCGTCTTCATTCTTTGACACACATGTCAAGTGCCCACGTAACTCGAAAGATGATCAAAGCATTTAAACTGAATACAAAATGCCCATGCAGAAAGCCGAAGTATTCCGAAATTGTGGCAAATGAAACTGACACCATGTTGAGAATTGTTTTGGCAAACATCGCCAACTGTCTGCCACGGTTGACATGTTAATTTAACAGGGCTGTTACACACGTGATTGCATTTATCTATTTATTTATTTTGCCAGAATAAAATAAAGTACTTATGTACTAGCTTTAGCTACTGTAAAGTTCTTGAATTTGTACGCACATACAAAAGAGATACCATTCATGAATCAATTGAGAAAATATACAATTGGAATTGTTTGACATTTCTAGCATCACAAAATTTGTATAATTCAATAAAGAACTATAATATAATTTGTCTGGTTAGTGGTTTGTTTACTTTTTCTGAGGTTAATCTTAAGTGGGCGACAACAGTTATAAATTATTAAAATCATCCCATTTAATGTCCCAATCATCGGCATCGGTCTGTTTTTAATTTGAAAACAATCCACCCGTTTTTTTTTTTCATATTCTTTTTATTCGATTAATGTATTAAATTACCCTTAAACTGACAGCTCCCATAGAATATCTTCGCCAACCCTGGCAGAGAAAGCGTCACTCAACTCATTCGTCTCTTTGATACGAAGCTTGCATCAATAAACACTTCCTTACAGTTACGGCGCGCGGTGCGCGGGCGCATTTCCGAAATGCGATCTACAGTAATAATTACATAATAGAGTAAGTAAAATTCAACCACTGCCTGCTTATTGCGGGTCAACATATATAATTTTGACGCTGGGTAACGTAATGTTACGTATTGTAAACGTGAGTTGAATCAGAAATTATAGAAATACTGTAGGTAATATCTATGCCTTATTAACACTGGCAGAAGGTCGTGATTCTCTACGCTTATTAAAAATAACAAACAGTGAAATTACAACCTCATAAGTCTAGTACCTAGTCGTAAGCGTGACTGCAGAATGGAAGTCGTGGTTTCGGTTACCAGTTCAAGTAAGAGTAGAGCGTAACAGACCTATAATAAAGTCTCTAGAAGTCTAGACCAATAAATCAGTAAAATATCTCATATAGTCTCATATCACAGCTCAATCAAAATCGTTTTACAAACAAAAAACACACCATATCTGAAAACTAGAATAAAACAAATCCTTATCCTATTTTATCTCATTGGGTGAATTTATGACGTTTAAATCTCTCTAAGATTATATTAACCACTTACGTAGTTCCTATGTAAGTTTGTGACACAAAAAACAGTCATAAAATTGCGTCATAATTTTTAGTTTGTGTGTCTATGCTGTCATTTAATCTACGACCACTTGACAAATTGACAGCATTTGAGATCAGATTATGTTCTACGTGATTTCTTTCAGGCAATAATGATTAATTGTTTACTGGGCTACCTCTAATATAGTATCTTAGTATGTAGTACTATTTCTATTTAAGAAAATTACGTTACCGTCTTTTGATTTTGCTTTTAAATGTAAAGAACAATTGTGATAAGAGTAATTATTCTACGCATTTTATCGAATTGTATTGATATTATTTAATCACATCCCAATATATGCAGTATGGATGCAGTTTTATTCGAATATCTACTGTAAGTGTAAGAAATCCGTAGATATCGATTTTTAAATAAATTCTATGTACTAAATGGACGCTAAGTAATATAATAATATAAGATACAGTCGGCCATACAACAACTCGTGATAATAGGCCTGTTGACCGTTCAGCTTCAGACATAGCTGTTTTGAAATGAAAGTAAACTGTATTACTATAACACAGGAGTGAGAATCACTGCTAATGATACAAACGACCACTTTCAGCAGTCTAATAGCTGTGCTATTAAATAATGTAATTATGTGCAGTCTCTTTCTCGCGATTCGTCTCTGCGGCTGCGCGCGCGCAGGTTTGGATGTGAACAGGGTTGTCACGAGTATTCCCATATAAATATACTCGCTGATTCCCGCAACTTCATCCGCTTGCATTTTAAGGAAAGATACAATTTTCATACTATCTTTGCACCCCTGTTTCACCACCTTTAGGGGTTGTTTTTTCAAAACTTTACGTTATAAAAGGAATACTTGTGCAAAATTTCATGTTTCTGGGTTGATATGTCAGTCAATCAGTCAGTCAGTGAGCTTCTACTTTTATATGTAGTTGTACTCATGAATGGAAAATTTATTGCCATTTAAAGTCGTATACAGTAATAACCTATACTCAAGATAATATGTGCACGTAAATTTTGCATTTTGACAGTATGTTTGGATGATTCATTGAGATAGTATTGATATAAGAAGTAGTTGATTGTCATCTGTAGCACAGTATACTTATACTGTGTCTGTAGTTTGGTATAAAACTAAACGTGGTTAGCAAACGTGAGTTATCGTCTTGTAATTTATACACATTATCTATCTTATGACATTATGGGCCCTTATATGTATTTTAAATATTTCCAGTGGTAGATACTTACTTCTTTGCACCAAATAAATAATAATAAATAAATAAATAAATATTCAGGGACATTTTACACAGCACCATCTAGTCCCAAACTAAGCAGAGCTTGTACTATGGGTACTAGACAATGGATATAATACTTATATACTTTTTTTTTTGTAAATACTTACTTATAATACATAGGAAACACTCAGACGAACACAAACACTTATATTTATCACATAAATATTTCTGTCCCATGGGAATCGAACCCACGACCTCGTGATCAGCAGTCCGGTACTCGAACCACTAGACCACATAGGTCGTCTTAAATATAACTTAACAAAACAAATAAACTTGCCTTGTATAATTTATTTTGGCCTATTATAATATAACATACCTACGCATGCAGTAGGCTAGCGTGGTAGACTATAGCCTAATCCCTCTCAAATGAGAGGAGACCCGTGCCCAGCAGTGGGACAATAATGGGTCGATGATGATGATACCTAAGCATGTAATAAACATGCTTAGATATGTGACCCGTATATGCACTGTTAACTGTTTATTTTACTCAGTAGGTACCTACGTATTGCCTGCCAGCCCTAGTATGGTCCGCGGCATGTGCGCAGGCGCCGCCGTACTGAGTCGCATCAGCCGCGCGCTTTCACGACACTTTCACGAGTTTAGCATTCGGCGCGCAGGCTCACTGTATTATTACTTAACGACTATGTACTATATTGATTATACCTCTATATAAACCACATTAGGACGTGTTATTCTGCTACCTGTGAATTATTGGTGCGAGGAGAAATTTAACCTGTTAGTATGTCATTGTCAATAGATATTCTAGATTTAGCAGTTGTGTCGCAATCGACGCGGCACGAACGAATTTAAAAAATAATTTATTATTGTTATAGACAAAACAAAAAACATAAAAGTAGGATGTTTAATGCGTTTGGATGGATGTTCAACTTTCTTATCAGATCTGTTGTACAAACTCCTGAAAGTTGAAAGACTTGATGACGTTGTCGTTGTATTGTGAGGTTTTGTTTGTGATGTTTATTTTATTGTAGTAACAAACAGACATTGATGACATTCCCTTACATTTTGTAAATGTGGACTATTAATATGAGTAACGAAAAAACATAGCAGTTGCTGTTGGAGCAAATCATCAAGTAATAAATTGAAAAAAAAAAAAAACTAGTGACTTATTGCCATTTTAAGGCGTAAAACTGGATTGGTGTACTGTTGACCTGTGTTTGGGAAAATAATAATACATTCATCAAAACTACCACGGTTCCATTCTACAAAATTATAGCAACTTACTAGTGACTTTTCGGAAGTTATATATGCGTATTTATCACATGCTCAAACGGTGAAGGAAAAAAAACGTGAGGAAACCTGCATGCTTGAGAGATTTTCTCGGTGGCATGTAATGTCTGCCAATCAGCAGTAGGCTTGCGTGGTGGACTATAGCCTAATCCCTTCTAAATGAGAGGAGACCTGTGCCCAGCAGTGGGACAATAATGGGTTGATGATGACTAGTGGAAGAACTGTTTCCGCAAAACATACTCGGACTGTGTGCGTTACTTTATACAAAACCAAGAACTGCTGTAGGTTATACAAATATTTGTTCAGGACGGGGATCGATCCTGTTACACGTGACTTTAGAATATGTACTTCTACGTCACGTCACGTCTAGCAAATTATAAAAAATAATCATTAGCCAAACATGATGTTTTCTGAATGAACATTACGTAAACGCTATCAATCAACTAGGCACGCTTGTATCTGTTACCTTGGCGTTGTTTGTACACATTATGTCTGTGGCGCATGTTCGTGATGTGCCCGAAACATGTCAAGTTTACTGCCGCTTCCGTTTGTGAGATTATCTTTATTAATAATGTTGAATTGACTGTTATTGTGATGTTTTTATAATACACTGCCACGCTTTGCTGCTGCACGATGTAAATAAAATTGTGAGCTTATTCGGCAAGCCTATTGCCATAAACCGGGTACAAGTCGAGACTCGGAGCGGCTACTGAGAATTTCATTGAAAACTCTAATAACACTGCTTGACCTGGAAATCGAAGATCTCATGCTCAGCAGTCGCAATTTGTAACCACTAGACCAACGAGGCAGTTCAATCGTTTAGATCGTTAATAAACCATATAGATATGGGAATAAAATAATATCAACTTTTCCCGGTAAAATCCATAAAATATATTCGCTGATACAAGAAATCAGTAACACATGACAGGAACTGCTTTTCTTTGTTTCATGGACTAAAAAAATCCTCTGTACAGATATAGAACAGACTCGCTTTTCCCTATTCATTAGGGCTATAGGTGTTATGTATCAGTGTTAAATGAAAGAAATCAGTTCTAATAGTATGTCCTGTTTCATTTTATTAATTTCTTGTCCATCCAAAGGTTGTATAGTAGATATCGCTAGCAATAAGACCGCCGTTCTACCAAAATGTATGTCATAAATGATGTGTACGTAAATTATTTGAACGTAATGTGTATTATAATCTTTATCTACATATCTGTATGACGATGCAGCTAAGGCATATAATACGTCACTGATTACTTGCATGGACAGTTAAACATTTACGATGTAGTTAGATTGTATGCAGACGACAGATTGAGAACGCATTAATCGCTTTGGTATTCGCGTTGTAAATATTTGTGTGAATGGAATGGACTTTCTAGCATCTCCCGCCTACGAATAAAACATAGAAACGCTATGTTTTTTGCTATTGGGAAACCAAGGTCCATTCTCAAGTATATTCGTCTGAAGGCCTATAGAATAGGCGGTTTCTTCTCAATCATAAAGATACTAACTTTTGGAACCTCTTCGTCTACTGCACTGTAAATTATCCGTAACAATAAATAGCCTATGGTCTTCCCTATGGTCTTGTACTGATGTAGTGTGTTTGTATTGTTTTAGGGCACCTATACGATGCGCGTGAGCAAGGCCCACGTGCGACGGAGCAGCAGCCTCACCTCCTGGCGAAGTCTCAGGACTGAATATGTGAGTACCATTACATATGCTATGATACGACGAACGATATGATATGACGAACTGATAAGCCCAGCGGTAGTTAACGGCTTCTATGCACAAACCCCGGTAGGGACAAAAGTGTTTGTGATTAGCATCAACATATTTTGTATCCATCCATATGTGTAGTATATCAACCTGCTAGTATCCGTAACAGAAGCCTCGTTGCTTAGTGTCGGAACTAGATGGCGCTGTCATAATTTCCGGGTATATTATTTTAGTTTTGTTATTATGTATTTTAGTTCATTTTAGTTTTAAGTCTTGGCCTTACAAGTTGTTGAATGTATCATTTATTACGGTAATATAAGCCATTCAATTGATTAAGAGATTAATCCAGATTTCAATTCAAACATGACTTACCCAGTCAAAATACCATTAAAAAAACAGGTACCTCTTAAATTACAACGCAGTCATAATATCATTGTTACGCTCACGTTTTCTTAATGCTTTACGAATCGCTACCCACCAAACAATACATCAATATTCATAAAGCTTAAAAAAAACAATCAGCTTCTATAATTTTGACGTGGGAAACTGTTGCGGGGACGCATGTTGCCAATCGGCACTCGTAAATTGAAACTGCATTGTGCGCGGTCGTGAACTTTGCGCAAGCGGCGCGGGTGCGCGGGCGCATGGCACCGGCCGAGGTCAAGGCGAACCATTACAGATGCTTACTTAACATAATTGACCTGTTCTACTTCTGTTACGTTTCTATGGCAATACTAAGTTGCTTGCGTGTGCTATGAAGCTGGGTTATTAAGGATCAAGGGTAATGAGAACGTGAAGATCAGTTGAGGTTAAATTAAATTGTGTTTTGGTACTTATGTAGTTTGTTCTTGTGTCGTGGTTTATTCATATGGGTATATACTTCCTCATTTATGATGTTTCTATTTGTGATATTTATGATATTGTCATGTAAAATACACTCACACCTTTTCCCCATGGGGGTGGGCAGAAACTATCCCTGTATACCAATGGATTGAATTGCCTGTTAGACTAAAAAAAATCGTTATAAGGCTCAGCTCCCATATCCCATCCATAATGACTTAAAAATGCTATCATATCAGCTAACAGATCAGGCGGATACCTGGGTGGCTCAGTTGGCAGAGCGTCTGGAGTACCAATCCATAAGACGCGGGTTCGAGTCCTGCCTGAGGTTGAATTTTTCTTTCTTAATAAAATTTAATAATCTTTGCTTGAGATAAGCTAAAAAATACAAAAAGATTTTATAAAAGGTAATGCAATATCATCCGGAATCTACTCGCTGTAAAGGGAGTATTCTGGGTTGGGCAGAATTATCCAATCGATATTGCTATGTCACCGTAAGACATAAGTAACATAAAGAAGGAAAAATTCAACACATTAGGCGGATACCTCGGTGGCTCAGTTGGCAGAGCGTCTGGAGTACCAATCCAGAAGACGCGGGTTCGAGTCCCGCCTGAGGTTGAATTTTTCATTCTTAATTAAATTTAAAAATGCTATCCTTATGGTCGTTACTTGAACCCTGGCTTTCAACGAGAATGTATATGTGTGAGAGAGAACACATACATTCCACATCTTTGCTGCGTGATATTCACAAGAAGTGAACAAAGTTACATGTGGGAAGGAGATGGCGAGAAATAAAAATGAGCATCAATCTTGCTCCCTAAACCTGAACCCGAAAGATTTTCCCGACAGAATGTGAAGTTTATCCACTCTCCCTAGGTCATTATTAAGAGGATTAAGCTGATAGAGATATAATGCTCAACAGTAGTACAGTACACAAGTTAAACATTATCAATAGGGGGTCAATCATCTACTATCGATCCAGGTCCATAATTTATCATTGACACTATATTTGTGTCACTAAATTTATTCGTACCTGAATAATTAGAATACATACCTACTATTACAACACGTCAATATAACATGTAATTGAATAAATCATGCACATTTCGTTCGTGTACAACTTTGTACAATGGAACAACTTGACGAGTGAGTGCCACGATGTGTAGGTTACGTCAGTCCACGTAATACGTTATGGTAATAACTACTTCGGTATACGATAATAATCAACCATATTATTTGCGACTGCAGGCAACAATTGGATTTACTTGCCGAGTGAGTTACGTAATATTCATGTACTTATTGTGCAGCTAAAGATTGTTTTGCTGGAAATATTTAAACCCAGTGCCAGTCAAGGATTGAGTATTGAGGTTGGTAATGAATAAACGACGTAAAGAACCATTAAGTAGAACTGACTCATCACCACTATCAATACTCCAGCGTGCTGACCACAGGATTTTATTGTTTTATTTATTTTCTTTTTTAAAACGTTGCCGCACACTAGAATTTTCTCCTGTGTCGTGGGTGCGTTTACAAACACAAATGTTCACATATACAAACGCCCAGACCCGGAACCACTGTAGAACGTACAAATACTTGCTCCTTGCGGGATCGTACCCGCAACCCGTGACGCACAAACCGATCGCTCAGCCACTGCGCCATTCTGCTGTGAAAGCCAGATACCGGGATACCGGGCCGTCCTTCGAAGTCGAGTGTCAAAACTCCCCTCATACCCGCTTCGAAAACCAAGTAAGGTTTTGAAGGCATTTTCTGCCACTACAATCTATGGAATTTCTGTCGCCGCAGCTGTATTTCCGTACCGTCACGACCTTCAAAAAGAGAGCGTAAACATTCTTAAATGGTCATGAATGCATTTGCAAGTACATGGGTGACGGTGATTACTTACCAACGACTCTCCTGCCCGTTTGCCCCCTAATTTTAATAAAAATAGTGCAATTTGTGACTGGACGTGTAGATCCTCACCCTTAATCTGAGACAAGACCCGTTCTCAGCTGTGGGGTAGTAAATGGGTTTAAGGATACTAATACTTTTTTCATTATCATGTATCTGTCTGCTACGGACGATATCGTATCACTATTCAGTTACCACTTCATCTTCATTGCAATATGACTGCCATACAAAAAATAATCACAGGAGAAAATATTAATTAAAAGAGAAATGTATAACTATATTCAGCTATAACGAGCAAAAGTTGTCTTGACAGCACTATCGCTTGAAGCGTTACCTTGATTTATATTAAGAATCTGATCAGAAAGCGTTGCAGCCGCTAGATTTATTAAATGAGAAATATGTTTTACTGCACTGTCAAACGCAATAATGATGAAGAATGTAGTTTTCATACTGAAATATTTGTTTTTTGATGCGCAATATAATATTATATCAACTGTCTCACATGCTATGCTATGCTTGTGCTGACTGCGATAGTGACAGGCGAGTATCGAAAGGAGTGTCGTGACTATCAGTTGCTTGTCATCTCACATAGTATCCACGTACATCGTGCTATCGATACCATCTAGATCCTTAAAATATCTTATAAACCTATATTAATATTATAAATGCAAAAAAAGTCTGTCTGTTAGCTAGTCAAGCTTAAACCGCTGGACCGATTTAGATGTAATTATAAAACAAACGTATATATATTATAATGTAATTAATATACTATGTACCGATTGAACCTTTTTGAGAGAAAATAAAGTATATATATATATTATATTATAAATTTGTGTCCCAGAAATTAACTTTTAAAAGAGCGAAAATGGAAGTTGAAATTTTTAAGCTAAAAAAACTAGTAACTTATTAGTTTTTTCAAAAGATCTATTTACAGTAATAAATATATATGTTTTTTATCATATATCGTTAAATCCTAAGCCAAGTATATAATATAATCGCTAGGATATGCATACGTACACGAAGCAGCCGCCTCTAGATTATTACTAGTCAACTTGATGAACAAATAAGTTCTCTAATTATTTCCTCATTGTGAGCTCATTGTCAAGTGTATACAAAAAACAAACATGAAACAAGCACGACAAGGATGTCGCATCCAGTCATGTATAGCTCCGTCTCTCTCCTGCACTGGAATTATCACGGATATATTTATTATTTATAAACATTACATAACTTTATCTCCATCCATCATCCATGTAACAATGTATTATGCAACAAACATTTTGGAAAACAAACAAATAAACACGATCAACCATAATATACTATAAATATTATTACTATATCATTGTGATAATGTCATGTAATCTGTTTAAAATAGAAGAATGAATTAATGAATGTGAAATTAGGGTCTGTATAAGGTACAGTGTCTGTGTTTGATCTAAAGATCTTGACAGAAGCTTACGGCAGCATGGTTTCTGTGTTAACGGTGGAGAAACTATGTAATAAAATAATATTTTAACTAGTTGAGTAAGCTCAAGCTGCCGTATCCACTTTTTTTTCTTATGTTTTATGGCTTATTCCAAACACTAAAAAGGTCGAATATTTTTTTTAATAGAATGGCACAAATTCGTGTACAGCATACAAATACATATTTGAAAAAAATAATCCAAAGTAAAATGGGTCTAACCCTAATGATTGAAATCTTCCATCATTAGGCCATCTTGGAGTGATTTGTTAGGCTATAAGCTAATCTGCTGGGATGAGAAAGTTAAGTGTTCTATAATACAAAAGCACTTAATAAATTTGGCACACTTGGCAGACTTATTATAGCGAAATTCTCATCATGAATAGTCATCATCTTCAAACTGGATCAAACCATAATGATGGATAGTGAAAATGAAATGCCGTCAGCAAAATTTCCATTATTTTGACCAAGAGATTTGCTGATTTTTTCACTTTTTATAGCTAATCTATTCAAAGTAGACAAAGTTTTCATTGTAAATAGATAAATTGAAGTGGTTCTTATTAATATTACAATAAAGGTTACAGTTTAGATGGGCAGATATATATTTAAATTGGTAAAATATAAGCCACAGTGTGACTGCCACAATTGATTCAATTAGGGGAAATTATAGTCGTCAATGTTATTGTTTTGTGGGTGTTATTAAAAAGAGTGGTGTAGTGTATTCAAGTCTTGTATGTGTGCATTTATTGATATTTGCTAAGAAGTTTGCATTGATAGTGAAACGAGTAAATATAAGGTTTTTAAAGTTTAAAGCAATGTTGAATATAACATAACATACCATCACGCTTCCCCGAAAGTTTAAGCAGAGGTGTACTACTAATACACCCACATTACGCCAGGATTTTTTTAGGTCCCATGTAAAAAGGGGCGAGTCTATTGCTATCGACGACCCAATTAGTCCAACGAACGGTAGTTAACACTGCGAATCCCGGTAGGGACAGATGTTTGTGTGATGAGCATAAACATTTGTATCCGAGTCATGGATGTATCTGTATATAATATGTATGTATTTACAAAAAAAAGTATATATGTAGTATATCAACCAACTAGTATCCGTAACACAAGACTCGTTGCTTAGCTCGGGACTAGATGGCCCTGTGTCATAATGTCTAGGGATATTTATTTATTTATTAACCGGGCATGAATCCAAACTCAGAACTGCTACTGAGAACTTCAAAGAAAAACCTAATTCCCAGGTCAAGCAATGTGTTATTACATTACTCGACCTGGGAATCGAACCCAAGACCTCACCTACGAACACTTTTAACCTAACGAAGCAGTCATTCAGTATTGAATTGAGCTACAAAACGAAACAACAAATAAGTGAAAATAATATTATTATTATTCTATGGACCAAGTCAAATTATTGTCATTTTATACATATGTATGAATATGAACGTAGTACCGCGTTGGCGGAAGTTTTCAACAAAATAATTACAGTATCGGATGCTTATGACGGCGACGAATGACGACCCTCCTCAAACAATGAAAGAAATGTTGAAAAATAATAATTATGAGGATGTTTTACTTCAGTATTTGTATAAACTTTCCAATATCTTTCGACAAAGAATGAACGATTTTGGATTCGTTTAGACTGGAAAAGTATAAACTATGTCTTTGTGGAATTTTTATGTGTCATTTTTGTGAAGGAACTTCATATATTATTGTAATCCAAGGAAAATAATATGGTTTTTTTTTGTAATGTTGTACTTGCAATAGTTACATGAAAACATAAACCTTCGATCGTTTTAAAACTTAGTTAATATCCCATATATTACATTCATGGATCTGTGATGTGACAGCTCAGTTAAGTCCAGGAATATTTATGACTGCTTTTAACCATTTTAACTGAACACTAATAATTTCGTTCAAGTTAACGAGGATGATATTACTGAATAAACAATATTTATGGGAGTATTCAAGGATCTCCAGCAAAGTATATACATATTTATTAATTTTATTTAAATAAATGAAGAAATGAGACGATTAACGTAACTTAACTAAAATAAGTATTGAAAAGTTCGAAACAAAAAAAACATTTAAAAATAATGTTAATGTCGAGTGAAAAAAAAACATGTAAATTGACTACTATTTTTTTTACTAATTATCTACGAATCTTGTAAAGGCATTGTGCGAACCTTATTCCTCAAGGGATCATATTTGGTCCACATATATACATATTATAATGTTTGATTTCATTTGAAACTAATTTATTTGTACTCGCTGAAGTTATTAATCAGCAATCGCATGTACTTTGAAGCGATGGCAACAAGACCACCATGATGGATATCAATTTTATTTAAGAAACTGTTTGACAAGTTGCAACACTACCGTTTATAACATTATAAGTATACCTGGAAATGTTATAAACAGTTAAGCTGGGCATGTGCTGTAAAATTAATATAGACAAATGTACAAACGATTACTAACCGTAGATATGGTGATGTATATTAAACTTTTAACGCGACTGAATGATGTTGTCCAAACATTTCGTTCAATAGGCGGATGCGCAGGCTAGTTTTTGTTTCCCGGACGCAATCACAATGCTCCGCTTACAGGAACTCTAGTTCAACAGAGGTTGATTTTCAGACTTCATCGGTTTAGCTGGGGCCATACTAATAGCGAGCATTCTAAAGCTTCTTATGTATTCGGTCTCATCGCACAGCCATGTCATGACGACGGCATCGCAAAATTTGACATATTTATTTTAGTCAATTCTTTGATATCGAAGTTTCGGAGCCTTTGAAACATACTCACTAGACATTGTTGTAGGTAGGCACAATAATAGTTTTATTTCAATGTCTATTATTTGCATAAACGTAACAAATTAGTAGCTGATTCCAATTTCTGATATTTTCTCAGACAAACAATAATCCAAAATCTGGAATCCTATTAAACATATAACTTTTTGGAATTCTGAATATTTGACTATTACAGGGCTACTTTTTTTAAGAAAAACCCTTAGCTATGGTCTCGAGGAAACTAAAGTTACAAACTTAAAAATTTTAATAATACCTATTTAATAGACCATCAATGGTAGCGTAAAATATCAAAGTAGGTGGTATCAAACGCCGCGGCCGCTCTAATGGCTCCAGCGCAAACTCGTCTTGTTTGTTCCCAGAATCAATTACTGTACATCACTGAGGTTTAATGACTCGTTTGAACAAAAACTTAGGCCGAACCGCGGTCGCTGACACTGGTGCGGCGACTCTGCTGTAGCCGTTCACCGCTCGCAAAATCGGGCATATAATTAAAAATCGATTTGATCTGTTTGCAGTCGAATGCCTATGACTTAAATCACATTGCTGGTTTCCGTGCGTGATATTCGTGATACCAGGAAAATGAATCTTTTAGATTAAAGTCTCAGTTTGCTCTGTAAATTTTCCAATGTTATTTTACAGTGTCTAACTGTTAGCGGTTCTATTTGTTTAAGTACTTCTGACGGATTTTATCGCGGTTTATTGATATTATTTAATCCCAATGTTTCGAATTCTTTACAGCACTGCACTGTCAGGTGTCTAAGATATTATGAATACTGTAAAGGATGGATCCGGGTCATCAAAATTAAGTAAAGTGTACGAAATACTTCAGTACTTCAGAAGTCAGTTTTATATAACTCTTGACAAGAAAATATATTCAATACACTCACGTGGTAATCCATTGCTCATTTTCAAGGGAGAGCAAAACGGGATTTAGAAGTTGAACATGATTTTTCTAATCTGGTATTACCTATCTACATCTAACAAATTTATTTTATCTATTACGTCAAAATTCAATATAGAAATTACAATAATGAACGTGTGGTTGAAATGACAATGATCTACAATCTTGTTCCTTATCGTTACTTTGAGATAACTTAAGATAAGTAGAACGCAAAAACGCTTTAAAAGTATTTCCTCCAGAAGATTTGAGAGATGCATTGTAGCAAATTGCCTTCTATAACCTATGTATTTTGTTTTGACTGGTGGATTACAGATTCCTACCGCCAATTATTCGTGAGGCTATTAATAAAATAATAAAAATCAGGTGTCAGTATTGTTAGCCATTTTAACATCAAACATTGAAAACCTTACTCTGCCAGTGACGAAAATATTGAGATTTAAAATAATATCAATAAAAATCGTAAGAGTACGTAGTTTTAAATACATCAATTTCAAACTATGGATATCTTCATAATCCTTCACTGGTTTATTTTTAGCAAAAACTTTGTTTTTAGAACTGGTTCATTGATCTATATAGATAACTATGTATGTCGCCTTTAGAAGTTTTGACCTAGCCTTCAGAGTGCGATTTGTTATCGATTTCCGTATTTTCACTTGACAGTGTTAAAAACAAAACTACAATTATTCCGGTATGGACCCAAAATAGATTGTGGAGATGTGATTGTGTCAGTCACATGTTATTGTGGTACTATCTGATAATACCTCAAAGAATTGACAGCTGTGGAAAATTACAAAAATCTTGTGGACATCTGACTAAAATTATATTTTATTGGCGCAAAATATGTGGTTACGATATTTTAGTCAACATTCATACAGTTGAAGATCCAGGGTTTCTGTTTTACATGACTGCTACTTTAGCCATGTTTCAGATGAGTCCAGGTGGTACTTTATCCAGTTACAGACCAGACCCTTTCTTTGTTCTACTTTATTTCTGCGATCCATTCTGTTTATCACATTTTTTGTTTTATTTCACGTCATCTCTCCTTGCAATGTGATTAATTTAACCAATTGCTCTTGCCTAGTTAATTATTTTCATATTATTCTCTAGTGAGAAATGTTTTAGACGTTCTATAAAAGGAAATAATTGTTTCATAAAATATTTATAGTAATCATGTTTCTCTAAACTCATTGTAAATCCAAAAACTAAACGTCCTGAAACATCGACCCTGTTATTGTGAAATAATATTTATAGTGGTTTGGCAAAGTCAATTAATTTTGTTGTCGAATGAAGTTTGCTATTAAGGAAACATATTACAATTTACGGTTTATGTTTTCAGTAAGGTTAAGTATAATAAAACTTGTAATTCAGTTATTATCTTTGTGGCAATCCAAAGTCAAATTGCATCATTAACTACTTTAACTTTATTTTTGAGTTTACCGTTCAGTATAATAAACAGTAAAATGTTAGTGTATAATTATGATAGTTTTATATGATGTCTGAAAACATTAAAATAAATAATTTGTAAAGGCATGTATGCTTAGTTTGTATGTAGTACAATTTAACAAATTCATTGATTACGGCAGACCAGACATTGGGACTTATGGTGTGACTTTTGCAAAATTATGGAGTCAATAATAAAAAGGTCATATGCAAGGTGAGAATCAATTGTGTTGCATGATATACATTGGACTTATTGTCCTTCTTCAGTCGTGAACAATAAACGTAAATTTCACATGACAAGGGCAACCTTGTCTCAACATTCGATGTTAGTAAAAATAATTACTACTGCAACAGTCTTAATAACAAGTCATCTAAGTCAACCACTGTTTGTCTAAACCACGCGTTATCAATAGAACCATCGTGATTCATTGTCAATTCAAGTGTTATTGTATCTATCTCCTTCATATGTTTTATGTAAATCGTACTCACTCGTTCTACAATAATTGTTATCATTTTAATACGCTTTTGTTTCAGTTTAGACGGCTGCGTTATTATTACAAATTAAAATCAAGCCAGTTTTGGATTACGCGTCTCTATGTTCAAGTGTGAACATTTTGTGATTCCAGAAATAAATTATTTCTTAAACCAGATACATGCTAATTATCGAACTCGTGGGATTTGAATTATTCTAACCCCGCTCCAGGTGGCATTAAAAAAAGGTTGGGTGCGCGTGAGGTCAGAACAGAAAACATTTTGGGGGGCAGCAGCTTGAACAGAGGCTGTATGCTTGAGCGAGACGCACGACACGAGCCTACCCGATTCATTCTCGCTTTCTCGCCAGTGCCGCGCGAACCGTCGACAACATCGCCTGTCGCGTTTCATTCTTATCGTATAAAGTTTTTTTATTTAATTTCGAGGTGTGATTTGAAAAGTCGGTAACAATAAAAGTAAACGAATTGTTTTATAATTTTCGAATAACGAATTGAATGGTGTTGTGAGCAAGTGTATCGATTGTTGTAAACAGCTACCTGACCGACGCGTGGCGGAACATAAAAACAAACTCTCGTCTCGCGTTTCGAATGGTCCCCAGCAATAATTAGTTTGGTAAAAGTGAGTGTGTGTGCTGTGGATGCTTGATGGTTCAATTAGAACTGTTATTATTAAGCTTTCGTATGTACCATTTCGCTTAGTCGGCTCTTATTCCGGATCACACATGTTGAAGTTGGTTAGTGTCATTTTTGCATGATTCATTCCTTGTTATCTGTATCGACACGTTCGTTTGAATTTAACGTTTGTGATTTAACTTGCATGTCAACCTTGTCAACAACGACTGTTTACTTCACATTGTGGACAGGTTATTATTGTTAAGACGTAAACATAATCGAGTCCACATTATGTTTATCAAATTTGCAACTAGTAATTTGGTATTATCGTAAATCTTATCGAGTACCGGTGACGATAGTAAAATCTAATTGCTTTAGTATCCATTGTTGAGTTCACACGATTACTTGTCTTGTTCGTATGTGGAAGTATCCTTAACCAAACCGTTAATTAATACCTTATGAAGATTATGTCACGTTACAGTTGATTAATTATCCAGGTAATCGTTTGTAGCATCGCCTGGCTCGTACAATTCCAACCTTACCCCCAATATTTTTTTTGACATTCAAATAATGAACTTCAACTGCTGTAGTGATTGCATGTACGTTTATGTTGACTACACTTATTTCTATATGTCCATTTCAATAATAAGTACAGGTGTTCGTGCTGCACTGTAATTAAATACCTACATATTGTAGTACATATTTTATATAGAGTGCATAATTAATATCTGCTATGAGTAAGTATACATCAATAAATTGTTTATTTCCAGTGCATATGTAAGTTTTTGTATCAGTCATTGTAAAGGGCATCTGTTAACCTATTGACGAGATATTTTTTTACTAGATACTGAAGGTAATTCGTACACTTGAACTTTAAACGTGGCATTGGACTATACTGAACCACTTTTCTGTTACCTGTGTCGAATAGCAAATTATATTAAAGTTTAATTCATTTCGTATTCTGCTTAAATGCATAATTCGGAACTAATTCTATTATCTAAATAAAGTTTTTACCGAGATAGGTAGGTACTTTTGATATTATTTTAAACATAATACAACATAAATCTATATAATTCTGTTACGTAAGTTATATTATAATTTTTCTATTCATCAGATTTTCTACGGGCAAAAATGTAGACATATTTCTTGTAGCAGCCGGTTTGCCATTGTTTTCTCCTATAAATATTTACTTATTCAACTGTTTATGCTTTCCAAATGCTCTGGTATTTGAAAGGCCTACCACTAAAATTGTCTATTAAACTTCAAAAGCATTATTAACATTAAGAAATTATTGAGCTGCATAAAAAAATTGGTCATGTCTAAAAAGTAATTCGTTCCAATTCCAATCAGTTTTCTAAACATAATTTCTTTTTCAGGTATAAGATGTATAAGATAACGAAAAAAAAAACATCTGACACTTTTCTGCATAAAATTACGAACAAAAAATATTGTTATCATGAACATTTACTAGTTTTTCTTCAGTGTAAGTTTGTGCCGTTCTCTGTGGCTGGACATATTTGTTCCACTCACCTATTTCTTAGTGTATTTTTAGCGTCGCGTGCCAACTGTCACTAGTCCACTAATGGGAGAACGTATCGCTACATTAATTATCGTGCTCCTAGCGTCGTTTGATTTTCTCTCGTACAAGTGATATTTCGCTTGTAGTGCGTCAATTACATCTATTGCACATGATGGATTTTCGTTGTCGGCATCGTGTGCTTTGTTATCGGCTTTCTCATTTATCTTACGCATGACGGTATTTAATAAATATGTGTCTAGTAAAAGAGTAGTATTAATACAAGTGGCTGCGTTTATTTATTTGATAATTCCATTGAGGTGATTGAAATTGCTAGCTGTTTTTAATTTGGTTTTACATAAACGCACCGATTGCTTATGTTTGTTAGGTATGAGTTTCTGATTAGATTATGTTGCGTAGATACCTACCTAGTCTATTTCCTTACTTCTAACATAATTAAACGTTGGTTAATATAGTTTTATTACATTACAATATTATGGGACGTGAGTTATCGTGAATTTACTTATCCATTGTGTTGCAGTAATTGTTGCTTCCTGTTGGCAGCTATTGTTTATTTTCGTACTTGCCTTTGCCATATTTCCATAGAAATCAAGTAGGTTCCTATGTAGCGGGAGTAATTAAAAAAGTAATGTCATAGACAATAGCTTATTAAAAAAAAACAATTTTACAAGCTAAGAAAGGATGGAATTGACATGCCACTCAAGAAGGCATGTACTTCAATTTTGTATATCTTGCTTACCTACCTATAAATATATTGGAAATGTAATTTTCTTAGTTTGATTTCATTCCGTCTTGACAAAGTAGGTAGTCTGTAAAAGGCTACTCTGTGCTCACATGAATGAACGCCAACGATTTAATTGCCTGACACAATTGATATTTCAATTGGAAACACGTAGGAACCTATGAAGCTTTTGTGTCAACTCGGCGATCGTAAACAGTTTTATAGCCTCTTTGCATTAGAACTCGTTAAGATTTGAAAGACCAACATTTTCACACACCATGGTTTTAACATTTGGAAACTTCAATCGTAAATAATTTAAGACCGTTATAGCTATTGAATTATTTCCAAAGTTTATATGACAAATAACTGTGTGATAAGTAGTGTAGTAGGTACCTACCTGCCACTAGGCTAGGGGTGTAAACAGTGGACTTTGAGTCCACTAGTCAAAGGTTTTGAGTCAAACCCAAGGCAAGCATTACGTGCGTATGTAACGCTGATATACTCAACCGGTGAAGGAAAAAATCGTAAAGAAATCTGCATTCCGAAAGATTTCTCTCGTGTGAAGTCTACCAAACTGTACTACGGTAGCGTAATGGACTATGGCCTAATCCCTCCGAAATGAGAGTAACGTGTCCAGCAGTGGGACAATAAATTGTTACTCATTTCAAAGTTCAAATAGTTCTTTATCTAATAATGAAACTAAGCGGAATACCGTTGAGACATTTTTATTTTTTAATATTATTTAAATGGCAGCAATTTTAAACAAACAATTTATAAGAAAAGCTAATATAGATTGTTATATATGTTAAAAACCTGCGTCATATATTTTATTCTTGGTAAGTGAGAAAACACATGTGTTTTCATTATGTACGAATATACTTTTAATTAGCTGTAACGTTCAATGATTCAAAACGTTATTTATGATTTATAAATTATGATTGTTTGAATATCTACGCATAATATTAAGTAATAAAGTTATGAAGGTACAGGAAAAATAATAATTTAACTAAATGTACTATTGGACCTATTCCGATTCTTAACAACCAAACTAAGTTGTAGCAAATCGTCTAGACCGTAAATCTCAAATATCAAAAAGCATAAAACCTTATTTTTCATGACACAACAAATACTCGCAGTTGCCACCTGATGTCTATGGCGAGATAACATTATCTGTAGTCTTGACATTGACATGTTTATTGATGATGCTGTCAGAATCGCGAGCGTTTGGATGTGCTACTGAATGACCATACGTCATGCGATCAATCAAAGTGCCTTTGTAGTAAACATCACGAGGAATATTGATGGCGTCTACATATTTGTAGGAGGGCAGACAGATCTGTAATCTGTGAGGTAGTCGCCTGACTGTCTGATGATACAATACTCGTTTGACTAAATAATAATAAACCCAGGCCCGGCTGCTGTAGAGAGAAAAAAAAATTAATATACCGCCATAAAATCCGAAAATATAAAATAAATCATAAAATATTTTTTTTTCAATTGATGACTTTTTTTTATTGAATATTTGAGTATTTGGAATAGAGAGATACATTATACACATGCAAAGTAATTAATAATCGCACTCATTAACTGACCGAAAAAGATCTGATGGAATTTTATTGACAATATCCACAAAGCGATTGCACTCAGATCTCCGCCACCCTATTAATGAGCAGAGAATACCAATATCCAAAAGGTAATCTAATGACGATGATAATATTAAAAAAAAACTAAACGACGTGAGTTAAAGAATAAAGAGGTCGAATATCTGTTTACGTTTCTGTGGCTATCATATCGAACCATTAAAAATGTATGTAAAAATTATAGCGTCACTAAATGGCTATTGTTTTTTTGCCTTTTTTCTATGATTAAAAAATAATAGGTAAAAAGTATTTTTTTTAAATTAAGTGTTTTTTAATGCTTTGGTCGTGATTGCGAACAATCACTGCAGTTCTTACTCGCAGCGAGCGTCGCAGCGGGTGGTTAGTGCAATTTTACGGACACTTTTTGTGATAATTATTACATTTGGTGCAGTCGTTGAAATAAGTAAGCACCAACTTTCTGTCTTCGGTGCCATTATTTATTCTTTTCTTTTCTGGACGCAATAAAGTTTATGTTTCAATTATTTTTCTTATAAATAAATCATTTTTTTTGCGATAATTTACTGAATTAGACCCTTGGGATAGTTTTAACTTCCCCAAGTATCACCCCCTATTTAGTGTTTGTGCTAAAATGTTCAATATTCATCATCATCATCATCATCAGCCCATATTCATCCACTGCTGGACGTAGGCCTCCCCTAGTGAACGCCACAGAGCTCGATCTTCGGCGATCTGGTAATTATTGATCATAAGTAAATTAATTACGTTTCTTAAGCAACTCAAGCAACTAATAAATATTGATTTCTACATATAATTAAAATCAGAAGATAGAAGTTCTAAGAATCAACTTTTTCATCTTGTTTTTCAACTACCTGCATCGGTTGCTTCAATGGAGATGAGATCTTGTATCACAAATAAACACGTGTCTAATTAACATTATCAAATCGTTATCAATGTGTTTATCTCCAGTAGCCACGACCAGATACCATCGGTTCGCTTAATTAGAACTGGTTGTAGAAACGTAGAAAGTAAAGAAACTATGTTACCGTCGACAATTGTGTATTCAGATAGAATTGGTACAATTTCCATTTAACCTCCATATATCGGGTCCTAATCATGTCCTGCTGTGGTAGCCTAGCGGTGTGACCAGAGGACTGAGATATCAGAGGTCTCGAGTTCAAACCCAAGACCGACTTTTCGGAAGTTATGTACGTATTCACATGCGGTCAAGAATAACATCGTGAGGAAACCTGCATGCTTGAGAGATTTTTTCGATCGCATGTGAAGTCTGCCAACCCGTAGTAAGCTAGCGTGGTGGACTATAGCCTAATCGCTCTCAAAATGAGAGGAGGCCCGTGCTCAGCAGTGGGGCAATAATGGGTTCATGATGATGAATCATGTCCTGTATTTAGATAATGGTTTACCACATTATGTTAAAAGAAAACTAGGACAACATATCCATAGAAGGGACGGGGTTGCGAACATCCATTGGTGTTGCAAACGTCCATAGGCTACAATAACCGCTTACCATCAGGTGGGCAGTACCTGAGCTTGTTGGCCCCGATTGTGGTCTAATAAAATAATGGGGAAACTAAGGACTGCATATCTAAATAATAAACAGAAAGGGTACTAGAGTACCGTGTCCTCTGGGACAAGACTCTATCTTAGATCCTTACCTAACCTCCAATCCTGTGTAAAATGTTCGAAAACTAAAAAAAAACTGAACCGATTGAGCTCATATTTTAACCCTAAAACTGATTTTAGGTATATATTATTCGCGTCAATGCTTTCTTCATAATTTCTCATCCCCATACAAATTACAACGAGCCACAGCGAAGCAAGATAGGGTAGTAAATAGTGTTCCATGTGCATGCAAGAAAACATTTGAAATACGCATATCATGTAATGGAAGTAATATTGATACGAGCAAGGTGAATAGGTATGTCATTAGAACGAAGAAAACCCATCATAAAAACAACCGGTTAGAATAATTGACTGAATCGTATACATCAGAATTCGTAACAGCGCTAATGATCAGGCGTCGTATCTAACAATCATTGCGTCTATATCTATAACCATATATTGCTATCTAATTTCGCATGTAATACCCATAATGGGCGGCAAAACTAAGATATTACGTTATTTACAAGCAATTTGAGCGATGGAGCGTATCGACCCGCGTATCATTTGCGGTGAGTTTGCAATATCTAATGTTTGGAAGAAATTACCGTGTATTGGACCTTCTTTGGTGAAATAAGTGGCTGTAATATACGACCATATTTTATTGTTGCAAGCTAAATTGCCTTTTATCCTGTTTACGTAGGTACGTTATTTAGGTTGGTAGTCTGTATTGTAAGTATATGATACCATACTAAATATACCTATATATAAATAGATATTATATATTTTTCCTATTAGAGTGACAATCATTTCTTGCTGTAATTTTAATATTTTAGGGTTTATACCACCCAAGTGCGGTATGCACCAGTAAGGACAAATATTTGTGTGAGGAATACATCTACATTCCTATGATAGCATAATGTAGTATTTCCAACATCTCGTTGCTTAGCTATAAATAATGTATTGATTTAGAGCGTAGATATACTTTTGTGCTTTCATAACTTTTTGGTCTCGTGTACACGTACTTACAGCTGTATTTGAATTTTGATTAGCTAAAGGAAGCAATGTCAGCCTAATTATAGAACCACGAGCTGCTAAGTCATAGGTCTTAATTTCTAAACAGACAGGGGGTTCTAAACAAACAGGGGTCTGAGACAGCCCTGGTTTTAATGGCTTGGAGGCATGGTGAAGATAATGTTAACGAGAGCTGCATACCAGAAATATTTTCTGCATTGCATGTGAAGTCTACTAATTTGCACTAGGCTCGATAGACTGATGAAACCGGTACACAGGTGTGGGACAGATGATAAAACTAAAGGTGCTCTTTAAAATGGTTGCAGTGATGCAATTCATTCGCAGCTTCTAGAGAGCTCGTGCCAATGCAATTTTAGAAAGATTACTTCATTATAATTCTATAACCTTTACAACTTTTGTCAATGCCACCACCCAGTAGAAATTATTGACCCAAACAAGTGCTTTGGAACAATCTATTATTCATTTCGTGTTTTTATGATTGTTAACAGTTACATTTACAAGGATATTTCGAGGTTGTTTGACTAGTTTCGAAGTGTAAACGGATATTTTTTCGTTATGATGAGATTGACTCTGACTTGATTAAAGGATAGTTAATATTTATTTACACTTGTGTATTGTGCTGGCTGATTGCTGTTGATATTGAATTCTTAGGTGGTTTTTTCTTTTGTTTTTCGAGTTTTGGTTTCAAGTTTACAAGTAATAGTTAGCTAAGATTATTTTTCGATCCCCGAGGACATAACGAAAGGTTACAAGATGTCTCGTTTTTTTCAGTATCGGTAAAATATACCTATCGGTATATTTTCAATAATAAATCCCACACAAGTTTTGTAAGTCTCAGTAAAATTCGGTAAATATTACTGGCTATTTGATACGTGAATTGAACAATGATTATGAAATTGATGCGTATTTAAAAGAGGAAATGCGCAGGAACAGCGTATTTGTAAACAAAGTGTTATTTGCCGCGTGGGATGTAACTCATTTCCATAATAGATAACATCGCTATCTACATATAATCACAGTAATTATGTTATCATTATCAAATCTATTAAATCATGTCACCTGAAACTTTTACGACTACATTACTTATGTACTAGAGAACTTTGTTTATCAATTAGCTGATAATATGAATGAGAATTCAAGTGGAATCCGCTGGATGCGGGTGGTGCAGGACCGGTCATCGTGGCCATCCTTGGGGGAGATCTATGTCCAGCAGTGGACGTCTAACGGTTGATATGACATGAATGAGAATCTATGTGTTTGTTAGAATTGTGTTGTTTTGTGTTCTAACTACGTTATACTATGAACTATATCCTGCATGGAACTAAAACTTGTGCCACAGTCACAGTGTAAACTGAATGTTTGACAGTTACTACAGATTTAGGTTTTTTTAAGGTGTGTTTTAATGGCACACATGATATTATAACATGAGAATTTACATACCAAAAGCAACAGCCTTGCTAGTAGACCTAAATATATCCAAATATGTATAATAAACCGATTTTATGAGGATTGGTACTGGTTTCTCAATTTCCGGGATTTATGATTCTAAAGTTATAGATATTTAAATAACTAAACGGCACAAATACGACTGGAAATATGTGCCGTTTTTGCTGCAGAATGGCTTATCAATTTACTGACACACACACAAACACACTAGGAAAGAAAGCAGTAGATTTCTTCTACAGCTGTTCCTTATGAAGTAGCTCGAAGATGTGACGCACTTATCTCAATGATATCAGTTTAGCGATTGAGCACGCGCGCCTTGCATCACAGATCGTCCCCCGACAAACAGACTGCGACTATTGTGTCGCAACTGATTGAGACGTCGCCCTTTATCTGTCGCGCCCTGTTAATTACTGGCCTAGCTTTCTTTGATATCACCTTGCAATTTGAGCTTGATATTTTTTTAGAAATTGAACTATGTTTTTAATAATTAAATGGTGTCCGTGCGGTTCCATCAATCCGATTAGTTCGTTAGTTTGAAAGTAACACTGGTTACTCACCACTACTGTTGCCCTACAATATTGGACCGTTTTTTTATTTTATGTAATTCAAACAAATCATTAAAAAAATGGAATTATACTCTGCTATAGTATTCTGCACTTTATATGATTCGAGTCTACAAATATGATACGATTGTAGTATCGATTATTCGAATCGATTTTCTACTACACTTTTACGATTAGGCATTATTGTTGAATAAGACGATAGGTTTTCTCATCAAGATATATGAAGAAAAGGCAGATAATGTATTGCAATTAACATACGCAGAACCTTTTGAAAGTAACACTTGGAATGTATGCCGTTAGCGTCAAAAGGATGATGACGTGTTTGCGCACGCAGAGGTCCTGACCGCATTCGAATATTAAATATTACATTTTTAAATGATTAAGCTGTTGCAAGCCTTTTGAGTTGTGAAACTCCAGACCTTCATTCCGAACGTCTCAGGATGTGAACGTTAAAAAATAATTTGATTTGAACACCAGATGTGGCAATTTTATATTTTGTATGATGTTTAATTGCAGTAAAATTATGATGAAATATATTGATTTGCTATTCATTTGACAGCTGTCATCAAAAATAACTTCTTTTATTCGTTTGAAAGTCATATAGTCCAAGATCCCAGGGCCGCCAGACGTCACGTATTTTCTGACGAACCAAATGTGGATTATTGAGTAGTACTAGCATGTACTAAGAACGCATGCCTACCAGCTATCTTGCCTAGTGGGCCAATTTTCAGGTATCAGGTAATCAAGGTACATACAAATATTACTTACCTCACTTAAATTCTCCAAGCTGATTTTTATGTATATTTTAGGCAATATCCTTAAAAATAAGTCGCCTATACTCCCAGACACTTTCCGTCGGCCGTATTGCTTTGCAGACGCTTTAAAGCTCCCGAAGGAATTAATTAACTTCACGTAAATTATGATGAATGTATGTACCTTGATTACCTGATACCTGAAAATTGGCCCACTAGGCAAGATAGCTGGTAGGCATGCGTTCTTAGTACATACTAGCACTACTCAATAATCCACATTTGGTTCGTCAGAAAATACGTGACGTCTGGCGGCCCTGGGATCTTACTCTAATAGGTATATTATGTCTACATTTCTCGTGCGGTTAAACAATAATATATATAAAAAATATTTATTAACTATACACTCAGGTACCTTTATTATATGTATAATATAATTGCTGTAGCACTTGTTATCTGAAGCCATAATGTAAGCATTCTAACGTCATAGTTATAATAAAATTACTGGCGAGAAATCGATTACCAATTTCAAACCCATAATATTTATATTGCGGTAAAATTATCAAACGTACAAAGAATAAAAACCTACATTATATTCTAATACTTATGTCCAGAACCGTGTACAAATGTCGGTACTCGATTGCAAGATCGGCTGTCGTCGATTACGATACGATTGTAGCTTCGATTGCTTAAATCGATTCTCGATCACACTTTAACGATTACGAGCATTATTATTCAATTCGATTTATACTGTTTTATCTAGTGTAAAACAATCGGATTGCAATGGATATTTATTGTTCGTGTGTTTTGGTGAAAACTGTGGAGTAATTTTGCGATCACGCCTTTGATTTTTGAATGGTCCAATTCAGTAACGGTTATTTATCACAACTTATTTAAATAGGTATAATATTACAGTAAATAGAATTATGAAAACCAGTATTGTACTTTTCGGTAACACCACCGGATTATTAAATCATTCGATATATGTATACGTACTTCTCTATAAGGGACAGTAAAATTGCTCCCTTGCTGGTGATCTGTTGGAAGTATTTAAAACTTCGCCCTGAATTTGGCGATCTCAGGGCCATATAGAATCCCATAGGCTGCTGTAATTCATCATCCATACAGAAAACCAGACTTAGTGTTAAGAGTCAAGTGAACTAAATTAGAAAAGCATTTTTTTTTTCCAGAACTAAATACAAAATAATCTATCCCTAATCTTTTTGTATTCGATGACAGTGAATATGTTAATTAGGTTATGTTATATAGTTCCATAAAATACTTTTTGGCACGGTAAACTCCATGGTACAATAGTGACGTCACAAGCAGATAGCTAACTACCTACCTACGTGTCACATTCTCGATGCTGTAACAATTGACACAAGCAAGTGTGTAATCGTTCGATTACAATAAGCAAAGGTCATACATACTCTGCCACATTAAAAGGTTAATTCAATCGATTTTATTGTTAGACAATACTGTCTCGAATAAGTGGATTGCGTTATTGAAACTTTTGGCTGCCCAAGGCTTTTGATTGCTAAAGTTTATGCCATACATATGCTGTTTGCAGTAGGATCTGGTCCTTAAAGCCTGAATAGAGAGGAGAGTATTTCGTTTATTTACATATCATTTTAATTTAGACCGATTGAATGTTACCACACTAAACTTTTCTATGTCGTGGGTGAGTTTACATTCGCCCAGACCTAGAACAACTCCGTGCTCCGTGCCGAAGCTCCGTGGGGGGATCCAGCCCTAAACCTTCAGCGTACAACCCGATCGCTCAGCTACTGTGCCAATCGAGTCATCAACATTGAAATCTAACTTCACCAAATAATTAAAAACAATTTCAAAACGCTCACATCTAAACGTCTTGCCGAGACAAGACTAAACTAGATTTCGTAAATGCTGAATCATTAATCATATCTCCTAATTGTTTTGTTTTAAATGCTTTTAAATATTACCTACATTACGAGGCCTTTAAGATCTAAAACTGTGACGCAACAGAATTAAGAATGTTACTCAACTATTTAACATAATCTCGTAGTTAATTTTGATTAAACCCAAATTTTATTACATAAACTTAGTGTTATATGAGATGTTAATCTAATTTAGCTAACTTGTTAGACATTTTTTACATCTAGATCCTTTTTTTGCTAGATTCAGGCGTAGCGACTCAGAGAGCGTAGCTTGTTTCTTTCGTAATAACACAAACATATTATTCACTGTCTTACACGTGGACTAAACAAATTAGTATAACATTGTTAATGCCAGTTCATTTTGTAGTGTAGATTTTATTTAAAATAATATGGTTGGCGTTTCTTCCCGTCTCTTTTGAGACCGATTTTTTCGGTGGCGGGTAAGGTCTGCAAACCTTCAATAGGTAAGCATGGTGAACTATAGCCTAACTTCCCCTTTTAAATGTGAGTAGACCTGTGAGAGCTGGGCAGTAGTTAAATGGTTTAATGACGATAATAAAAATAATTGCTATCTACGATATTAGGATAAAAAATACCTGTTATGAATTTTCTATAGACGATATGTACATGTATATGACGTTACGATGTAGAAAAATTATCGTCCCGATATAAGAATAGTGTTGATTGAATTTTTTAATTTTGTTTGATATAATATTGGCCATTGTGTCTATAATGCGAGAATATATAGACTCTTGATTCAAATGATTTCAAAATTATGGGTGAGATTCTAAGATTAAGATAAGGGTTTATTTGTCTTAAATATTAATGTTTTAACCGTTTCACGTTACGTCAAAATAATTCACGTTCTTCTTTAAATTATTTCAACGGCACCTAATTATTTCCGATGTTGAAATATATAATTTGTAAAGCGGCAAGTGAACGTTTTCAGGTTATTCATAATTAATAGCGCACAGCTTTCATTGCCACTAATTAGGTACTTACTGTTATACAATCCGCTCGGAAAACAGCCGTGACAGGTAAATGTATAATAATTAATAATGTTATGTAATACATACATAATACCTACATTCTTATCTACCTATTCTCGTGTCAATTCCGCGAGACTTTCGACTTTGAGCTCCCACAGACTGCAGACTTTGCAGCGGCCTGTAGTTTGTCTTCGATCGCCATGCAAGTGCAGACATTCTAAATTTTAAGTTCTTTATATTACTCGGTCGATGAATAAAATTTAGTGGCCTTTAGTTTAATTGTTGGTGGAAATTTCGATGACTAATTATAGAGCTTGCGGCTTAGTGACGTTTAGTGAGGCACCGTTGACCATTCCATCTGTTCACGCACGGACATTTACTATGACACGACAGAAAGTCTGTGGGGGCTCTTACTGTAAGGCCGGTGTAGAAAACAAAATATAATTATATATATTTTCAACACACTGCAGAAAATTCTCATGCTTCTACCGTTAGTGCCATGGAATTTGTAGACATGTACTCTACGATAGACCATGATTTTTATCGGATGCTCGGGCAGTCTACAACTGCACACGTACTATACGACAATGAACGAAAGCACATCCTACATCCTTTACAGCTGTGATAATTTATCAGCAACAGTCAACGACCCCAGTATTGTGCAAGATTGAGCAGTAACTTATATCGATTTGCAAATAATCAAATTGAAGTTCATAACTACATATTTGTGAAGGAGAAATATTGTCATTACTCGTCATTATTGTCGTTATCTTACGATAATTTGATTGTCTATTTCATGAAAAAGTCATTCAATCCAATTGTATGCACTGTGAGGGTTGTATTGATGATATTAATTATTATAATTCTGTAACCTAATACCTATTACAGGCGCGAATCATATTTTGTTTAATGTTCAGTCTGACAATGACCGGCAAATTGCAAAAAACGTACGAAAATTTGAATTTTGCGGGCTAGCGTGGAGCTTCCACCTTAAGAGGAAAGGGTAGGTTCCTATACAAGTTTCCTGACTTCACTTAAAAAAGCATGGGAATGAACCGCATTTTGTTTGTTCATCGTCACCCACTGACAGATGACTACTTCAACGCTCACATTCACAGAATTGACCGCATTTTTTACACATTTGTATCAAATTAAATTCCTACACTTTCATTAATTAATTATTGAAGGCCTACTTTAAATTAGTCATTCAGTGTCTACGAAAATTGTGAGTCGAGTTTGAATTGATTTTAATTCAGGGGTCACAAACTCAAATATTTTCTAGTATATTCGAGATTTGTGAGATTTTAATAAAACATATATATATATGTTTCTGCATTGCTTTATTTTAAATTTAATAAATATTCAGCAGATGACATTCAAGTAAGAGGCTACTTTATTAACAAACTAGCTGATTCTCGCGCCTTCGTCCGCGTGCAATTTAACTAAAAAAATAAAAGTTTCATATTAATTTGCACCCCCGTTTTACCCCATTAGGGGGAGAATTTTCAAAAATCCTTACTTAGCGGATGCCTACGTCATAACATCTACCTGCATGCCAAATTTCAGCCCGATCCATGCAGTGGTTTGGGCCGTGCATTGATAGATCACTATGTCAGTCAGTCAGTCAGTTATATATATATATATATGTCGGAGAAACATTATTTCTGTTGACATCGTCATTAGTGGCTAAGAATTTAGTGGGCATCATCAGAGTTAATTGCAAGCACAAACATAATGATCATTGTTTTGCACTACATATTATTTTAATTCGGATTAAATAATAATTTATCACCTCACTATAATATCGAGAGAAAATACACAGTTAAGACCGAGCAGCGAGTTCAGGGCACCGGTCTTACTTTTACCAACAATTAATACTCTTTCAGTCTCTCAGACTCTCAATCTCAATGATCCAACTCGACCATTCGCTATTTCTCAATAATGTCCAATACTGTCCGCGTCCCTCCAAAAGTAAAGATGGCGCCTCGACCACGCTCAAGCTAAATGCTCTGCTCTGATTGGTCTATAACTGATAACAATATTTTTTACTTTTTATTAGACTAAGGAGGTTTTAAGCTATGGAAAAATGTAATAAATCATTATGTGCTTTATTCTTGCAAACAATAATCAAACCGACTTATAGCTTTCTCCGACACGGCCGTCCTGACATACCACACGCCCTCGTGTGATGTTGAAGGTTGCGCATCGTCTTTAACTGCAAAAAAGATATTGTTATCGTTCGGCCACTCCTGACCAAAGGAATCATTATTTTATCTCCTGCACACCGATGATAAGATATTATCTTAAATTAGCTATACGCCTTTTGCTATCAAATCTGACTCCTAGTAGCCCACACGCTACACACGAAATCAAGTTCATAGTATCGAAACAGCCACCTCGCCGTTATACACGTTTCACATTTTAGATAATTGGCCACCTCGCCTTTTATCCAACAGATTTTAGGTACTTTTCAATGGCCACCTCGCCTTGCTACGGCCACCTCGCCTTGCTATGGCCACCTCGCCTTGCTATGGCCACCTCGCCCTACTACGGCCACCTCGCCGTACTACGGCCACTTCGCCTTACTACGGCTACCTCACCTTGCTATGGCTACCTCATCTTGCTATGGCCACCTCGCCTTGTATCCGCCGCCTCGCCTCTCACAAAGTCTACCTAAACATTAACAACCACCATGCTGCTAGGGTATCTTATAGGCATGAGATATACCTTCAACATTACCGCGCAACATTACCATGCAACATTACCTTGCAACGTACCCGGGTTCAAAGGTATGGGTATGGCCGTATACCCAGTACCTAGGTACTAATATGTGTCCTCCACACCGTATCCGGTGACGGCGACTACTAAATGATCAGTTGGTCATTGTGATGGGCTCTGATGTGACTTGCAAAGACGGTATGACGCCATTCCGTACTCTTCATTCCGTCCTCCCAACCATCAGTAGATATGTTACAGGCCGCGAGATTGCGTTTCAACACGTATTTGTAACGCAGATATTGAACTCTTTGTTTGCGCTTTCCGCATGAGAGTTCGGAGTAGAAGAAAGACTTTGGCAATCTACTATCATCCATGTGTACGACGTGTCCGCTCCAGCGGACTCCAGTGTTTAGTACTTACTAAAACCCTATATCAAAATACCTATAGGTTTTCCAAACCTGGCCTTAGCGGTCATCGTCATCATCATCACCTTTAGAGGTCGCCTTTTAGAAACTCGATTACTTTATACACAGACAAATAACAACACAACAATCAAAACAACAAAAACAATACAGAAACACGATAACAGTTAAATCCCGCCAAAAATTCCATCTGACTTCATAAATATTCACAGGCAAATAAACTGACGTAAAAAAATGTTTAAAATTAAAATAATATTACTATTATTGTCGACCAATTCCAATATTTTAAAATAGGTACTCTAAAATCACCTCTATCTTTATCAAACGTAAAGAACTCTTTTTAGTAATTCTAAATAAATACTCTAGCATTATTACGCAATTAACTTCTCAATTCAGATTAGAATAAGGAACAGATTTGTATCTCCGAATTATTTGTTAGAAAATGCTAAAATCTTACACGTACGCGTGTCGGGAATCGCCGTAACTATTCGGGTAACTTCGTATTCTCCGCGAGCGCGAGCATTATGAATGACCGCGCCGCCGGCGCCGTACTGGGTATGACAAGAGACCCGCGTAAGTCCGTACCATCATACGATTTAGTTCGGCGTTTTACTCGATACCTAGTACAATAAAATTGTACTTATCGGGTACGGCCGGGTTTCTGCTATACATAGCCAGTCTGCGTACTGGTAAGCTCATAATGGGTATTTATACCTGTACCAGTATATAGTACGTATCATCCCTAGTATCTTATAAAGAGACTAGTATTCGTCACACACGCACAAACTCCGATAATATAACATTTTTAAACAAAATACAACAACAGTACAACAGCATCAACATACAACAACAGTAGGTACAACGATTTTGCCATCATCGTTATCCGTTTGATTCCGTTCGTAATTTTTTATTTAAACATTATCACTTACTGAAAACGAAGTAACTTTTGACTCAATAAGTACTAGAATTAATTTACTTTCCTGTATACCACGATCCGCAAAAGCAAAAGTCCACCGTTACCAACCAGCGTCAGTATTTATATCACCAAGTTTTTCTCGATATTCTGTTTTTCTACAATGCCTTGTTATTGCGACTGCACCTCGCTTCCAGATTTATTCGAATTTCGAACCACGATTAACAGAGTCCAATCTGCTTTGTGTCCGTATAAATGAAAAATCTGAAATATAAATTGAAAAACGACAGAAAGCGAAGGTAGTTATCCCACTTCTGATGTCGGAGAAACATTATTTCTGTTGACATCGTCATTAGTGGCTAAGAATTTAGTGGGCATCATCAGAGTTAATTGCAAGCACAAACATAATGATCATTGTTTTGCACTACATATTATTTTAATTCGGATTAAATAATAATTTATCACCTCACTATAATATCGAGAGAAAATACACAGTTAAGACCGAGCAGCGAGTTCAGGGCACCGGTCTTACTTTTACCAACAATTAATACTCTTTCAGTCTCTCAGACTCTCAATCTCAATGATCCAACTCGACCATTCGCTATTTCTCAATAATGTCCAATACTGTCCGCGTCCCTCCAAAAGTAAAGATGGCGCCTCGACCACGCTCAAGCTAAATGCTCTGCTCTGATTGGTCTATAACTGATAACAATATTTTTTACTTTTTATTAGACTAAGGAGGTTTTAAGCTATGGAAAAATGTAATAAATCATTATGTGCTTTATTCTTGCAAACAATAATCAAACCGACTTATAGCTTTCTCCGACATATATATAGATTATTTTCTATTCTATGGTTAGGTTAATGTGATTATTCAACGCAACCAATATTCTGTAGGCTTGTCACTTACGAATACATATTATTACTTAACAGTACAGACTTCATTTATAAAGTCTTTATTCTGAGATTCTTATGACACTGGCGATGAACTGATAACGCATCACCGCTTGTGCGTTTGTTAGGTAATAAAGAATAAACCGGATCTTTCCTTTTTTACATAAAGGTAGAGAATTAAGATATAAAACTTATTTATACATTTAGTGTTTGATGATGTATTCGTTTCTTCGTATCGTGTCGGTGATATTAGAGGAAAAAGTGAGGAGAATATTCTAAGAAACCGCTGAGGAGTAGAAAGTGTGAAAGGTTATGCAGGTATTTGTGCGATATTGTCAGTCTGATGTTAAAATTGATCTGAATGACATGCACAGAGAAATGGAAATCGAAGATAAAGGCTAAAAAGAAATGTGCTTAAGAAGCAAATGGCTTAAGCTTATAATTTCTTTACTTAACTTTATTAAATACATAGCCTTATAATTGTTATTTTGTAACGATTTGTAGCTGCGACACATTTTATCTAACCCTCCACTTGGCGTTAACGGAAAATAATTGTTGGTTCATTTCGTGGAATCACGGGCCTAAGTGTATGTATATTACGTATATAAGGATAAATAATATTAAGGATAAAGACACAAGACGTGGTACTGACGCATGAAGTAACTGCATTCGTGATGACATCATGATGTACAAAAACATAAAGCTTAAAACATAAAGACCAGTGACTTGTCAGAACATTCAGGAGCCACGAGGATTCGTTACTTCAACATAAACTTTAAATATATTCAAGTAAAATTATCGATTTGTATATAGGCGGGTGCTGGAAATCATGCGCATATACACCTACAAATCTTAAGATTTGAAAAAAATATAAATAAATGTAAAATATAAATAATGCTTACATTACAATGTCCATCTAATGCAAATTTAATCTCGGACGTAAATCGATATTATTTAATCACATTAAATAAATAATTTAATATGTTTTTATGTAGTTCAATGTGAAAGTGGTGTTTATAGATTAGGGATATGCTTTCTTTTCCTTTAGAAATATTAATTGTTGTGTGAGCAATATTGGTTCTTATCAAGTAAGAGTAAAAGCTAAATTCGTGAGCTTTTAATGGTGTAGAGATTATGGAATTATTCATTGAATCATTCATGTTTTGAAGTTATATTATAATGGTTTCCAGTCACGCACAGGGCCGCAATTGGGGCCACGATTATGATGACTGTGTGATATGGACGCGTGTGATGGATCACCCTTTTAGTGACAGCCATTAATGTTTGTGAGATTCACGGCCAAAGTATTCGTGCCGTGAGATCATAAAGTTTATGTTCGAATAAAAATATTGTGCTGTATACAATATTCTATCATAAAATATTACCGTAAATATACTATCTAATGTTTTATCTATTAAAGAATGTAATGGAATGGTGGTATCAGTTCTGTTTGTTGATGTTTTTTTCTTGATTTGTATGATCTAATAAAAATAAAGCATGCATATTAATGAGCTAAAGTGTTCGATTTATTATTCATCTGATTCATCTGACAGTAGCTGGAATGGTGAGCGTACGTTGTATATTTTGCATGCTCCGGAAACCGGACAGCATGCCTGAGATGCTTAACTTTGTCTCTGAATAAAATTAATGTGGTCGTAAATGTGATTTTAATTGATTATTTAACAGCGTCCGGTGCTTCGTCTCACCTAATTACGTCGACCTCAATCCGACTCTGGTAATGATATTACAAATGATTCGTGTGTTCTAAATAATGTTACTATGTGTTCAAATGATCTTTATTGGTCGATGAATGTTTGTGATATTAAGTATCCATATTATTTGTAACAAATAAACAAAATATATTTGTTATATTGCTTGTCTTAGAGTAGTAGTAGCATACGCCGGGTAACCGATTGTATTTTCATAGAAATACAAAAATATCTCGATAAGCATTGCATAATTCATTATTATTTTTATCGCCTGCTAATGATAAGTACTTACTATACGTATATTGTAAAATAAACTTTATTTGTAATCGATAATGACATCAGTAGCTTTAACAAATTCAGCTATAATTCAATTGCCCCCCATATTACTTCATACAATGATGTTATCACGCGCTGGGATCTTTATGAATAGGATAAAGGGATTTCCTTTATTTTTACTACAGATATCAGGTACATATAATACGTGGGCAATTAACAACCTATTGTAATCTAATCTTTAACGCCAATAACAATGTTTTGGTCGACACTTCATATATCAGTAAAACTGAGGACGTTTCTATCTATTTTTGTGTGTGCGAGTAAAAATAGCACTTGGGCTTTATAAATAGGCCAACAGTCTCTTTCCTAGTTTGTGACTTCTTCTTTGCGTCATCCAACTACGTGTTCATCATATTGCAAATAATATCATCATGTAGCACCTAATATGCTTTAATATTCATATCTATATTTTTTTTACATATTCATATTCATTTATTTGCAATAATAGATTTTATTCACCTTTTCGTAAACTTGTGTTTAATTCTACAATGCTTAGATTTGAAGTCTAAAAACATACAATTATAGCTTTAATATACAATACAACAACATTGACAAAATATTTCTACTTTAACAACATTAAAATTGAATAACTATCTTTGTAACAATAAATATACACATAAATGACGGAGTGGGTGCTCCGGAAACGCCGCAGGATGCTACTGTATCTTCTGTCTTTGTTACTTCATGTGTGGGCTGTGAAGGAAACATTAATAACTACACAAGCTTTCGGAGGTCGCTGGGCGGAGACCAAACGTAGAACCGACATAAGCTGACTTTACATGGTAGGGAGATTCGATATAATGCTGCATTTACAAATATTGAAAGCCTTTAGGAACTCTTTTTGGCGGTTAGTGGAGGTTTACGTCGGACTTTTACCGACAAAAAGCTATAATAATATTAAAGCCCTTAATGGAGTATTATTATATATTCTTTGGATAATGCTTTGGTAAACTTAATATAAATATTTAAAGCCCTTAATGCAGTATTATTATGCTATTCTGTCCGGGATAATAGAGGCATAATGTCGGATTTCTACCGACAAAAAGCCACACTTAATATAAAACTATTTTAACCGCATCTGGTTAGTCCGAAAATTAGGTTGCGGTAATTTTGAAACCGTCAAGAATTTCTTGATATTAATTTAACTAATTTAGTAGGAGGTAAGAAGTGTCTATGCGCGCTGAATTAAGCAAGAACGCGCCTCATTCATGAGGACTGGTTTCGGCGGCTTAATTGCTTGAGAAATAAAGTGAATTGGATTCACAATTACGCAACGATTACATTGTAATTAAATATATTAATTGAGTTGAAATTAATTATTGTAAAGAATCAGGACAAAAAACCTAACCACAATTTTTTTTGTTATTGAAATAATCAATTTCATAATATGTACATGTATACTATCCGAATAGATGGATGAGGTTCAAATGTAATAATGCGTTGAACAGTACTCTGTTCAGGAATCGTTTATGATATTATAAGGTATTTGTATTTTATAAAACTATGTTTAGAATATAAGAAATTATTTAAAAGCAACTAAGTGGTGTCAGATAAACCTACGGTTTACCTTTATCGTAAAATTATATGTTATTAAGTGTTGCGATTTGAGGAACCTAAATGTTCCACATGCGCGTTAACAGTCGTTATTACATGCGCAATACCGAGCGTCATCGATGCACTTCAGTTTTTGTTATACAAAAACTGAAGTGCATCTAGACGCTACGTAAAGAAAAGTTGTGTAGGTATGACCTATAATAACAACTATTAAATTATTACCTACATATATAAACAAGTAGCTTTAATAGGGCGTGAACTTTAGGCGTAACTTAGTTCATCGAATGCCATGCATTTCAGAACGGTGACTAACCCTTGATAAACATATGTATTTACCAGTATTACGTGAGTTGTGGCCATTGTAACAATATAATTAATATTGAACAAGTTAAAAGAAAAATCGTCACTATTTTTATTTATAATAGCTTTTGGTTAACAATCTTTGAAGCGGGTAGTACCTATATCGAGTCAAATTTGAACTCAATCGGTGCAGAACTTTGAAGCTTATAGAAACCAATTTAACATTTATGTTAAATTTTAAGGTTATAAATGGAAATATATATTTGTAGCCCTATCTTTGTAACTGGTTATAAACCAATTATAACCAGTTTCACTTATACTAGGTATAAAATATTTATTTCTGTGGGTAGGTTATCATTCTATTGGAGAACCGAAATAAACGTATCTTCGATAAGGCTTCCCAAACCCTGGCAGGATATACAGCAGCTATTATTTACTCTGTGGTCACGACATTGACAACCTAATGACTATTGATAAGGATCTACTATCAAAATTCGTTCCAAATAAAAAAAAATGAGAACTAATTTTAAAAGATGACGCCTAATCTTTATTAGCCGTACAAATATTTAAAATATAATGTATTTGTCCTTGTTTTATCGTGTATTTGCTAATGACATACGTCACCTGATAACATTACGTGAAGATATTCAAGGGTGCGGTTGAATTATTGGATATTAGGTCTAAATTACGCTGTATTTTGGACGCAGATAATAGGTACATACTGTACTATACATCAGGCATTTGATAATACGGGCGGAAGTAAACGTACGTGGTTCCGACTGCTGTTTACTGTAAATTATATATTTCTGTTTGAAGGACATTATGCAAAATAGTGTGGATTTTGAGATAGATAATATACATACCTATAGGCATTAGTGTGGGATAACGTCTGTCATATAATGTATTATTAATGTTTTAAAAGCATTTTTAGTATGCTGTGGCAAAATAAATACTTGTTTTTTTTAAGGACAGTATGAAACAACGCCATCTAGTTCCGTGGTAAGCAACGAGGATTGTGTTACGGATACTAGCTGGTTGATCTACTACATATATACTTTTTTTTTGTAAATACATACATATTATACACAGATACATCCATGACTCGGATACAAATGTTTATGCTCATCACACAAACATTTGTCCCTGCCGGGATTCGAACTCGGGACACATAGCACAGAAGGCAGCGTTAACTACCGCTGGACTAATTGGGTCGTCAAACTTATGAATGTTTCAACCAACTTCAGTCATATAATCACCAGGTATACCAACAAAAAACGTACGCACACTGTAGGACACTGCTGACTAAAGGCTTGTCCATATATTTCCACAAAGATTTCTAGTCGATAACTTTACAATTACGACCGTATTCACATCTCTATTTAGGTATAAGTTATTCTTATATTTCTCCATAGAATATCTTCAAAGCTATAGAACAAATGTTTCATATCATAAAATCCCGAAACCTAACTCTTTTAGTCACTTTTATCACTGACTACGCAGTCCATAAGAAAACATAGTAAGTATTAACACTTACTTCATTTTATCGCAATGCGGTGAGATTAGTTAAAATCCTCCAGTCATCTGTTTGCACTGAATGACGTAAGCCATGTTCATTTGGTAACTGTTTTAATTATTATGATGAGTTGCTTCATCCACTTGGTGTTGCATGACCTTTATCTCAAGTTTCATTATCGTTGGGAGCGTTTGTTTTATGTAGCTAACGTTTAATTGGTTGTAGGCATGGGCGTATCCGTATCTAGATTTTTCCTTCTGGAGGCTTGGCCTCAGCGCTAAGAGAACGAGGCGCTGGAGCCAAAAAAAAGGTCATCTCACTTAAATTACCAAAAACATTCACAAGTTTCAACTAATAGTAAAGGCCCTTTTTTATTTTTTGGCCTCGGCCCCTTGATCTCCTTGCTACTACACCATTGAATTCCAATAGATGATAATTTGCCTATATAATAGTAGTAGCCCAACATCCTAGGGTGGGCACTATGCCATTCTAGTGTAGCCCCACTCCCTCTAGTTACGCCTAAGGTTGTGGGTTACCATAAGAGCTGACTGCTCCTACTTTGAATTTTTATTTAAGAGCTCAGCTCTCTTATATGTAGATCGAACTCCACTGCTGCCTTCAACTCCTTTCTCACTTCCACTATCAGTCCTGGCTTCTCATGGGTGCAAATAATTTTATTTCTATACAATTTTTTTTCAACAAATTTGATGATTGTAGCAACCGTAATATAAAACTGCTTATATATAAAAAAAATGTAAACCATAGGTTGAATATCATCATCAGCCTATATTTTTCCACTGCTGTACTCGATCTTCAGTATAGTGTTGACTGTAAAATATTTTCCTTATAACTGACGTACGTTTTCGAAGTTACGTTCGAATTTATCACATGCTTAAACTGTGATGGAAAAACATCTGCAAACCCGTACTAGGCTAGCGTGCTGGGCTATAGCCTAATCTCTCTCAAATGAGAGGAGGCTCGTGCCCAGCATCGCGGCAATCGATTCTGTTTTGTATTTTATGATTTAAAGTATGTCGTGTTTTTGTTCACTACGGTAGAGATTTAGATTAATAATCCAGGCACTCGATTCTAGGATCGACGACATATGAAAATAATTCTTGAATTGGCCTTCACTGAACTTTTTATATTGGCAAATTATGATTCATAATTCTAGATTACACGATTACAAAAATGCTTAAAATTTGGTTGCAAATTATGATAGTCATCTTCTTGTTCTGAAAGGATTGACCAATGTATTTCGTAAACCTGCTCAGAATACTTGAGTTTCTCATAGCTTATATTATAGATTGTTTGGTCATGACGAGTACCATTGTCGTTTAAGTAATAGTTCTCATTATTTTATCAATTGTTTAACTGATCATGTTGATACTCATTATAGGTGTATGTTTACCATGCTACGGCTTTTAGGACGATGATGTAAGAACGTTTAGATACGGAAAATTGAACAGTGGATTATTCATAGAATAATGCGAAAAAACAAGCGGTTGTTATATTTTACGAGCCAGAACAAAACGCTTTGTGTCAGTGGCACAAGTATTAATCATTTGGACTTATGTCTAGCATTTAATTTAAAGTTTTCAATACGAGTAATTGTGTGAGTTTTATGGGAGCTTAATTCAGCTTTTGGTGTAATTTATACCACAAAAGTGGCAAACAATCTTACGACTTCTCTGATGGTAACCGGTTACCGTATATAGCCTATGGACATTTGCAATACCAGAGATGTCACTCGCGCTTTGCCGACCCTAAATTTAGTACATTTACTTACCTGCTCGGCCTACACACCAGCAAATTTTAATAGATCTATTATTAATAGATATATTATTATTAATAGATCTACTTAAATTATCATCATTAACAAATCAGTTATATAAATGAACTAAATCGCTTTAATAGGTGACAGTACGACTTATTGATCATGCTGTTTAGTCAACAAAGATTCTAATAGAACCCTTCTTTTTGTCACAGGAGTCTCCGGAGGTCCGCATGGCGCTGCCACTGCCCGCGCGGGCGCCGGACCCCTCGGCGCTGGCTGCGTACTGGGCGGAGTACGAGGACCTCTGCCGACAGATCAGCGCCGCACACGATGATGACGACAACCTCTATGAAGGTATGTTTCGGTTCACTGCTGGACAGAAGCCGGCTTATTGAAGGATTTCCACGGCGACCAATGCTGTACCACTCGCTTACCTCGTATTTAAATAAATAGGTTATATTTTGACGACTTGATTGGCGCAGTGGTTGAGCGATTGGCTTGTGCGTCACGGGTTGTAGGATCGGTCCCCGCACAGAGCAAATATATACAATGTGGGGAGGACAATATGATCATAAATGAAACTTCGTATAAGTCATGATATTCCCAACCGTCACACAAAAAATCAAATGAATATATCCAGTAGTTTAGCCACAGGACATTATTTTTCATTTTAAGTATTTTCGACATGATGTTTTGTAAACAGGAGAGCACGCGACAGGTTAACGACTTACGTTGCCAGCTCGCCACTTTAAAAACCTACGCCTTTTCTATCAAATTTATTTTCTCAATGCAAATTATACTTTATGCCCGAGCCATAAGAGTCATAAAGCGTGTCATCACAGCTAGATAAGAAAATATGTATGTGCGAAAGAGATAGGTAAGTTTGCTTGTTTCCTCTTTGCTTACTTGTCGACGTGTCTAGGTTACGCGGTCAGTGTGTCACCGGACGTCCTTACTGCCTGTGACGCATTTTATTTTCTCTGGAATTTCGGATGCGCCCGCGCCCGTTTGAAGTCGCCGCGCGAGTGTTATCGTATCTTTGTTGTTGTGTTGTGTTGTGTTGTGCGAAATTTGACGCTTTGTTTTAATAGTGACAGGACACATAAACGTATTATAGGTACTTAGTTAAATAGCTAAGTGAACTTTGCGAAATTAGACGCTTAATACTTGGTGTTTCAAGGTTTTATTATTAAATAATCATGCCTCGTTACAATTATACCGCTTCGGAGTACACTGATATGATTTTAATTTATGGGGAGTGTCACGGTAATGCCGCTTTAGCTGTACGGACATACCGTGAGACCTATTATCAAGAGTGAGAAATAACATTATACGTCGGTGTAGTTTGTGTATTCAAGAACACGGCGGACATATTGAAAATAAAAAAATTTAATGACTGGCGACATAATTATGTGATCGAAAAGTGATTGTGAATAATAAATTGATCAGTGAATAACTCGCGGGTGAATGATGCCCGACTATTTGGTTAATATTCTGTGATTTGATTTGTGTAATTGAGCATTAATAACAATAAGAATAATGGCGCCAAACATTACGTCGCTGCGTCGGCCACAGCTTTAACATGAATGAAACCAAGCTGCGTTGCCATTCTTATCGCAGGTCAGTGTACCATTTTTATAAATGGTGTTTTATTTTGTTTGCAGTTTTAAGCTATTTAGTTTGTAAGAAAATTTTTTTTTTTTTAATTTCCATGTTCGGATTTATTTGATAGTTTACAAATGTTTCTATAAACCAGTATTGCCAGTGTTTTCATTTAAAGTCATATTGTCATCTCCACATTGTATAATATAGTGAGGGCGTTTGTAGTTTTTGACGCACCCACGACAGAAAATCTTAGTGTGGGGAAATGTTTTTAAAAACAAACAATAAAAAAAAAAAAAACAATTAGAATAAAAAAATACACAATAATTATACAAATATAATATAAGAAGTTAGTATTTAATATTTTATATTTATTTTAAATTTGGTTGCTCAACTGAATTTAGTTGTGTTAAATATTAGCGAAATAAATGCATGCATAATTCCGAGTTGTTTAATTATTTAAACACATTTCAAGGACGTTAATAATTTTCCATTTCAACGGTTATTTTATTAACACTATGTACACTGAAATAAAAATACTATTTACGAAGTTTTATCGCAGTGTATTATTTTATTTTAACCCGACGTTTCGGATCCTTTACAGAATCCATGGTCACAGGCTTCCTATACAGGTTGTAATAAAAAAATGTTTTACTTCAATGTCTAATAAGAAGTGTAAGATATTAATACTGATGATTTTACTATTTTTCATGTATTTTATCGCGATATATGTATAGGTTTTCGAGTGACGTGCCCTGCCCATGGATGGCTAATGCGACTTAAAGGTTCTCAAGTAGCGTACTAGAAGAAGTAGTAGGGATAGGCTCCTGGTAAAGGTCGCTGGAATCCGCTGGATGCGAGTGGCGCAGGACCGGTCGTCGTGGCAATCCTTGGGAGAGTCCTATGCCCAGCAGTGGACGTCTATCGGTGGATATGATGATGATAATATTGATTTATTTTAATACGGATACTTCGGATCCATGGTCACTGGCATAGAGTCCGCCAACGTCCCTGAGATGTGTGTTCCGTAAATGTTGTAAAGATGCAAGTATTCGATATACCTACAGGTTCTCTTATCAGTTCTTACTTCAGTCCTTGTAGCGTCGTAACAGATACCCAACTAACAAATATATTTCGATACACATATTTTTGTAGATAAGCACGTTGATACTGATGTTTTTCATTAATTACCAAAGCATGTAACGGTTAAGAAAATCAACTTCGATAAATAAGTGTGACAAAATTGAAATCAGAAGGTACTATTGTTGACGATGATATTCATTTTTTTGCAAATTATGCTGGGGTCAGCTCAAAGACTATAAAAGATACTCGTTGGGTCAGCTCCAGACAGACTAGTATCTGAATACTAGTTAGTTAAAAAACCGGTGAATATCAGTATTTTACATGATATAACTCCATCATAAGATCAACGTAACCTAATGAATATCCCCGGGATATATTCTCGTTACTTCTTCGTGTTCTTTTATTTACAATTGACGGGTCTCCGAGGCACAAAGAAGTATCTATATTTTTAGGAACTATGACAGCCGCATCAACATAACGATTTATCAACGTAACTATTAATAACGTTCAAGTCCTTCTGTGAACATTTCTATATTTTTACTGCGTAAATACCTAGTAATATTTACTCACTTAGTAATATCCAGTGCGTCTTTCACAACCATCAAACGATAAATATTATCGTTCGCTTCAGCAATCGTTTTCATTTCATCACTTATCATTTGATTGTAGTTTTTTAATATAAATATTATTGTCCCGCTTTCTTTATGGTCGTTGCCTCTTACAATATATTTTCTTTTTATCTTTCTGCTTTTGCAACATTTCAAGATCAAACTAATATTACGTTTTCACATCTAAATTGCAGGACTAAAATATCGTTAAAATTATAGTGAGAATAGTGAATTATAAGTAGTCTATATGGCTACCTAATGTCCTAAGGTCTATGCCCACAAAAGGCTATCAGAAAAAAGAGAAAAAACTATCTATTATTAAATCAAACATTAAAATAAATCTTATCTGTGAAAACAAAATTATAAGGGTTGCCATAACACGACCAATAAAACTACCGGTCTTAACGAAAAAAATATTTATAAAGCCATTCAAAAAAATATTTTAGAAACCCTTTTTGAATATAGAATCTATTGGTGCCTACTACATTTACGCAATGAAATTATATGACATGGATGTTAAGAATGTCGTGGTCAATAGACAAGTTTACGATAACATTACAGGTTTGACAATCTCTCAGTTTTGTTATTTGCTCTAGGCGTGGTTTGCGCAATTAACGAGTAATAGATATTAAATAGACCCCAAGGTCAGGCCACTACCGTTGCCTTAATAGCATTCATGTAAGAGCTAATTATATTTGCAATTAAACACGGGATTTCAAGTGCGATGCCGAAGAGGTCATTGTTTAATAAAATAATTTGGAAAAATGAATGTTCATCTCGTATTTTTTTGTATTTTAGGCATACCATCTTACGTACTGACTTTCCAAAGAGTCATTCATTGTTTTATGTAAATAGTTGCGTAAAAAAATAATTAATTATATTTTCATACGATAAAATACTGTAGGTACCTATTTACATAATAATTATACGCGAGCTGTTATTGTTCGGGTTGCCGTGATTCTTTCTTTAAAACGCTTTTTTTTTGTGGTAACACAAAACGTTTTTTTTAATTGCATAGATAAGTCTCGATGTTGCTAATACGATCATTTAAACTACCAAACTAAATTACAATAATAATTTTAAAATTGAATAGGTATGGTTTTAACAAATATAAATTATAGAAATATGAACAGACATGGAATCACGCACGCATAATTAGTTCCACTTTTAATCGCAAGAGACGGACTTTATTAACGTGATACTCAAACTTTTTGCCGGGTACTGCCTAAAAAAAACATTGTAAAACTACCATACAAGTACGTATCTTAAAGCCTTGACATGTTCTAAGTTCATATGAATGGTCTACGTCAGATGGTTGTGCTTGAGGAATTTTAATTTTCCCATTCAGCACTACAATAGAAGTATTGTTAGGTTGGCAATTACAGACAGTAAAAATAGGCTGGCAATTTTTTTGTGTCCCAATTCTTATTTCAAATCAAAAAGTGGCTTAACACACGCTTTTGAGTTGGTATTGAAAAAAAAAATGAGTATTTCGTTACTACTTTTGAGATTTTATACCGTTATTGGTATTTTAAATTAATTAATGTTATTTGGTGGCATTCTGTAGTTTCTGCCTACCCCCATGGGAAAAAGGCGTGAGTGTATGTATGTATGTATGGTATTTCAAATTTTATTTTCGGTTTATATTTGCATAAATATTTAACATGATTGCATTTTGAAATCATCGTTTGAAAATGGAAGAAAAATCAAGTATTAATTAGACCCAGGAATTGTATAATATTCATACAACATTTTGAAAGGTCGTTTTCACGTCTTGTCCCTCAAAACAGTAATGACTTGACATATGCTTTTTTAATTAATCTCCAGTGTACTCGGCATTTCACCATACGTCACCTTCGCAATAAGAGTCCAGTTTACGACATTTTGCATAAGGTAATCAATCTAAAGTAAACATAGCAGGTTCTTACGATTGCCCAAACCGAAGGCCGGTTAAATGTCACACGTCACACAACCACAGCTGTTATACCAATGGTTCTTTTTATTGGTGCTTACTCCTAACTTGATTTAAATTTTATGGTGAACGCGTCAATAAATTTTATCGTGAGTAAACGGGTGCTATCGAATTTATTTCTGTTTTTGAAAATGAGTAGTTAGTTTTTTCATTAGGGTAGTTTTATTAAAGTGAACAGTGTAGGTAGTATCACTATACTGTTCACGTTAATAATCTCTTGAAAATAACCTCTTGGCGGGAAATAAAAAAATAATGTTAAAATGCTGTAAAAAATGTATGGGATTCAGCCGTTTCTTTTAAATATATATTATATCATCAACAGTATTATGTTATGTAAGTTATCAAAATATGCTTAGGCAGGAAAATATTCTATAGAAAATCTAGTTTAAAATTTTGCAAACACTATACATATTAAAAAAAACGAAATAATTTAAGAAATGATCACGTAAGCTAGCGTCGTTCTAGAAACTAAAAAAACTAAAATTAATATATCAAATACAGGGATTTGCGTAAATCGATGTCAATATTCGACGCACCTTAAATAAGTCGTGACATAATATAAACAAAGTGCCTCATTATGTTAATATTTGTGCGTCATTACTAAGTCCAGCGAAATTGATGGCAGGACATAAAACATGAGATTGCTACACAAATTCACAGAAAACGGACAACGCCATTACCTACTTGATTTTATTTATTGATTTAATATTTATTTTTTATTTTACCTGTTCAGCAAATCATAATCTCGCTAAAAGGCGTCGTCGTTGCGTTTAATAAACTAGTTTATTTTGCTAATTGATTTCTGGTTTCTGCATCCCGGCTTTACGTATAAGTTTTATTAGGTTACTGTACTAAGGAGTCCTTAAAAGCAGTTCATTCGAATTGACGCCCGTTTATTAGTAAAATTAAAAATATAGAAACTTCATGAAGGTATCTCATCACCAGTCACAACAAACTTCCCATGTCAGCCCTGTGGCGGGGTGTGTCGCTCTCACAACGGTTTATTCAGCCACCAAAAACATTGTCTCACAGACAAATACCCCAAGAATCTTGCAGACGATTCTTGGGGTATTTGTCTGTGAGACAATGACAATCATCATCATCATCATCACCAGCCTATATTCGTCCACTGCTGGACGTAGGCCTCCCCTAGTGAACGCCACAGAGCTCGATCTTCGGCTCTTTTCCTCCAGTCACTGCCAGCTATCTTGTCATTGACAATGACAATGCCGTATGTAAATTGCTAATACCCTGTCCTTCATTACGAAAATATATTTGGACTCACCTCTCTCTATTCCCTTACTCATATAATAAGTGCAACTAAAGTATGTAACTCTACATTTAATTGACTTAGACATTTAAAAATAAATTGTCCATCACGCAACGATATCGTTTGATGTTGTTATTGCTCAATATGTATTTACATCTTTATATCACGAACAAGCGCAATTTTATACGCTTGTAGGATTATTTTTGTGATGGAAGTAGCAAAAATAATTGTGTATTAAAAAAAAGTTTGTGAAAAGAGTTTAGTAATGAAACTACTTCGAACTCCTTAAAGACAAAAAGTTTCTATAATAAAAGTTTCAACTTGTATCTTGATTATTTGCCGTTATTTTAGACATGTGTTCGCAACTAAATCTAAAGGGCATCAAACATTTATGAACCAAAGCAACTGGTATCGATATTAATTTCTGTTTAATCCGTATCTAATTCATTTCATTCACTTTTTCTGAACCCAAAATGGAGAAACCCGTTTTCACATGCAACCGCTACGCACAACCGTAAATATTTTATTGTTGTGGGGCAGTAGTTATTCTGTACGTCATGTTTATGTTATCAAGATATTATCAAGAATTGATTACCTATTTTATAATTTGCAAACATAATTTTTGTAAACATTTACAAGAGTACCTATCTAAGGAGTTTCTTGCTGGCTCTTCTCAATTATCTCTAACTACCTTTTGGAACCCTGCAATTACCTATGTAGTTTTGACAATTCAAAAGCAATTATGTATTTGTCTGCTTGAAATAAAATATTTGTTTTTTCAAGCATTATTAGCTCTAGCTAGACTCGATACGCTGGTCTGTGTCGGTCGATTTATTTGACTTCAAATACTGTCGAAGCAATCTCTTACACAGCAAGTATATATCCAATATTTATTCATCATTAATGCTTTACCATAGATTGGTCCAGATATCTTTCATAATTTGTAACATAAAGTAGAACTCCCGGAAATAATGCTTTCTATTTCCAATCGTTCGGCTGAAAGGTATACAGTAATATATCAAATATGTAACGCACACGGACACGCGGGTAACGGGCCACACATCTGCGTACAGTTACCTGTCTAACTGTTGTCAATTATTGGCGATTCGTTGCGATTTACACACAGAAGTGCTTTATCATTATCACCTCGAATATCTATAATATCCTCGTTAAACATCTTCCGTTGCTGTCGACACGCTGATCGTAAATCGAGATTACCCAATAAATCTGTTGTGAAATTGACTATCTCGACGCACTCGGATAGAATCGATTAATTGGCTGTAAGAAAGCAATCGACGTTACTTACACACGCCGGTGGTTGTATTGGAGCTTTCGTACGTCGGTTCTGGGCCCGCATTCCTTATTAACAACTGGTTTGTTAAGAAAACCGGACGCTTCGAAAACACCACCATCGCAATTTCTCGGCTCGCTAAAGATCTACGTAACCTTCCTTTCTCAAGTGTAAGCTCTGGAGCCGCACCTCTGGTATTGCGAATCAGCTTGAAGGTTATTTAGCCTCCATACTTACTTGAGCAAGTCGAGCAGTGTGCAAGAATTTGATGAACTCAAGAATCGCCTTTTACTCTCAAAACTTTTACTTTTATGAATATTTTGCATGAAATCTAATCTTATGAATAACCGTAATTGTCTAATTTTCAATTTGCGTTTCTTACACGTAACATAGAATGATAATTGTTATAAAATTAACAATGACATAATCCTTTCCAGCGTTTAAATTGATGTAATGAATACAAGCACATTACAAGATAAAGCTCAATCAACTTTTATGAGCCTTACAAAAGATCATGCGACAGATAAATAAAAGACCAAGGGGATATTGCACTTGGGATTTCTTAGAGAAACCTACCCAAGCTAAAGGTGGATTAAGATGAGTGCTAGAATCTACAAAGGCTTCAGAAAGTAAAGCCTAAAGCGATTTCTTTGAATGTTTTGGTTAAAAACAAAGAGGCGGGAGATAGAATGGGATTAGTTTTAACTTGTGTTAGGATTATTTGTCAATTGTTTGTATACATCAAATTTGTTGATTGTTTTATTGTCTATCTTCGTAAGTAAAATTAAAACCTCCTTCGAACATTATGTTCGCGCATGGAAAAAAATAAAAGCAAATAGGTTATTATGACACTCCAAACGAGAACTCAAGTATAGGTCAAGTGCAGTGCATACATGAACGATACGTTTTAGTATCGCTGCCTATCTAGATAATACTGGCTTCTAGACTTACAGTTATTATGAGCACTGAATAGGCAAATGTAGAAGGTTTGTATTTAACAAAATACATACTTAAGGCATGAAACTATCAAGGCAGAATGTCCAATAACGATATAAAATGTAATAAATGCTGATCTGATTTTTTTTTCAACATAAACTATATATAATATAAATACCTAATGTACTTAATCAAAATATTTATTTATTTTATTTATTTATTTATTTATTTTATATCACCATCATCCTAACAGGTTTACACCCAATGCGATAATGTTGTCATACTTACAATATAGATACACGTTAAAATTTACGACAATTACAATAACAGAATAGAATGAATATAATAGCTATGATATTGAATGTTATTAAAGAATAAAAATAATAAATTAAAGTAACAATTTGCAAAATTATAATAAATAAACAAAATTATAAAATTAATAAATTCAAATATTAATATTAATATTCAGAACTGACAATGACAGTGGTCACTTTTAGAAATTCCGCCAATGAACAATTAAAAACATCGATTCCTCGCCCAACACTGTTAATTACTTTTATAGCTCTCGCGACAGGACCATATTTACCTATGTTAGTGCGGGCCACGGGAACCTCTAACAGCCTTTGCCTTGCACTGAGTCTCAGCCCACCGCTTGGGACAAGCAGCCTCAAAGAAGCTAGTATAGATGGATTGTTCAATTTACCCCTGAAGACCTCGAATATATATTTAGCTAGCGCCACCTCGCGCCTAACTTCCAACTTATACTTAACTTATACTTCCAACCATACCTATGACAAATAGGGTTGGATACATAAGTGGATAATAAGGGTAAACTCCGTATTGTTTGAGGTACAGATACCGTGTAAATTTGTTTTGCATCTTCTCCACCATGAGGCTATACTTAACTTCATAGGGGTTCCAGATTATAGCACTTGTCTCTAACTGACTTCTAACTAATGCATTGTACAATCCCTTTATTGCCGATATATTTTTAAAATCTGTAGTCTCTCTCATTACAAACCCTAAATTTCTTGCTTTAGAGCAAACTTTTACAGCATGTTCTCGAAACATCAAGATCAATTAACACAATAAAATTGATTTACAATTATGTAGTTCCTTTTGAGCACATGGAAAGAATAAGTCGCTCAGAATCTAGATGAATATTACCCAAATTTTAATGGTCTCAATATGTAATGTATCTAATTTATTACATAATTATGTTTCTTTGGCATTCGATCTCATCTCACTCGCCTTCTTAATTAATGTTTCTTAATTTTTTTTTTCGACATATGTATCAGTGGAATAAAATGTTCAAATGCTAGTCTAGAATTAGTCATGAATACTTTAATGTTTATAGTAAGTTTAATGTCAGCAATATTCTTAGGTACTAAAACCATATGAAAATATTTTCCAGTTTCTATCCAGGGGTTGTTACGAGTTAGTTTTCTGTGCCTTATTCTTTCTGTGGTCCTAGTATTAGATGCGTAGGCGCCTCCATTCACAAGTGGGCACTCAGGCTCGACCACTTGTCTATAGGTACCTAATAACGGAGGGTCTCAAGACGTGACCGCGCTTTTGCAATTTGCGGTGTATGAAAATACAAAATGTGCAAATATTTGAATTGTACAGGACAATTGTATATATTCAGGAAATTGCGTAGTGATCAAATTATTCGTCAAATATTCTACGGATATATTCTATGAAATAAATAAGCTTCAGGTAGGTATTTACTTAAAAGGTGTGTTGCATTTATGTTACCAAAATCTGTGAATGATTTTTGTACGTTTAGAGTTGTTTGACCTTGTCAGCTGTATAGCCATTCAATGCTTATCAATTATAACAATGCAAATTTAAATCACAATCAAAATACAGTTCATTCACGATTCAACCGCAACGCCATACAACCGTGACAATCTTCTTCAATTGCAGTCACCAACAGAGTGTTTACTCTAGCGTGCAGCACTGCAAGTGCGCATGTCCAGCTGGCAGCCAATGGGACGGTGGCACCCGTTATACCGAATGAGATTGTTGGTAACGGGACTGCGCTTGCGCCGATCCGACGATACGTTGCCCGACGGGTTTGCCTTACAAGGTCGAGACCGCGATTTGTTTGAATATCATTAGTGTTTGCGATGTGGTTAATTTGCGTGTGAAAAAGAAAAAGGGAGTCTCGAGGCTACATAAGCCTCGAGACTAACTCGCGATATAACTGTCTTTATGAAATCATTTATTGAAATAAAAGTTAGCCTTCATAAATAAACAAACAACTTAGCTGTATACCTACAGCTAATTTAAAAGTTGTAACTTTTGGACTTAACGAAAAAAATCAAAAGAATGGAAAGTGGTCTGCCGACAAATTTGCTTGTTGTACTTAAACGTAATATCTAACCCTGCAGACTTTAAAGATGTTAAATTATTATGTAAAATCAACTGAATATCGCACCCATAAAGGAAAAGCCCTTGTTAGCACCAGAATTATGATTTATTGATTAAATGCGCAGGCGCATTAAATAACGAGTAAACAACATATCAAAAACGAAGACATTTTTCATTTATATTATCTTGTCAATGAATACTATCGTATCATCAAAATTGTTTTTATAGTGGTTATATTGAGTAATCTGATATTATCTGTTCTAATTTTAATTAAAATCAAGGACTGAATTTTTATATCACACATTTCAAAGTGACTAGATTTGATTATATTTGTACAAGGTAACATTGACTTAATTAACTGGTAACATTTTTGAAAAGTTTAACGGTTCATGCTGAACCTAGTTCAGTTGATTCTGATTACTCGAATATTACGAATCATTGATAATTGCTAGGTTAATCAACTCTTGCGCAATGTTAGTTTGGGGGCCTTATTCCGTGTTATAGAGAGCATTATTCAGAGATCTGGTGCACCTTGAGTTTGACGCTCCATATAGCGATTCGGACCATTAAATAAACTGTCGCTACAGTTCAACCATTTGCATATTACATTTTTTTTTGTACCGAAGTTTATTATGCGTTGCAAATGGTAATGTGTTATGAATTTGCATTGCTAGATTTTAGCTAATAGTTGAGAGTCGAGTCAAAGGAATTTGTGTGTAGATTTTTTAAGAGGGAAAGCAATATATTTTTTGTGTAGTGCCTTGCTTTACGAGAGATATCTCGTAAGGTGACTTAATTTGGTTGATAAACTTGACAGTAATGTCTTGGTAAAGGTCACTTACCTTCCCATAAAACGCCATATACAGGAACAATGGAGATTTAATAATTCATAATTATAGGTTTCGAACACCAAAAGACTTACTTCCCGCTGCAGAGGTATTTCACTAAAAACATACCTACATCTTTATACAAGTGTATATTTTTCACGTTGGTAATTAATGTTCGTAGAGCTTAAAATATATATTGGCAGGGTAATAAAGTGTCAAAATTGACGATAAATCGCAATGCCTTTAGAAAATCGTATGTTAATTAATATACAAAATAGCTATATCAACCAACTAATGAAAAAAACAACAAACAGTATTAGGTACCTGTACTTATGTCCTTATAGGAACCCATTGTCAATAAAAGTAGATAATGATGTCATTAACTTATGATTAAATTACAACACAGCATAACTAGAATAAATTATAATAAACGACCTAGGATTTTTTCTACTGTCATTCAGCCACACCTGTCATCTGTCATTTATCTGTTTTTTTTAAATATTTTTTTCACTAATGAATGCCTTTGCCCTATCGAGACTAAAATAAAAATAAACATTAGCTGTCAGCTGCTTGTTATTTACATCCAAAAAGTTCTTTTACAGTAACAAAAACTAAGCACATTTCGTTGTCCAGCTGGTATCTGGCCATCATACTGTGGCTCTTGCACAACTGTTACAGCACTTCTAAGTGAATTTGACGGTCACCTCAGTAACGAACGGTCGTTATTACGTGTTGTTCAACGCTAATGCTTTCAATTGTTGGTTTGCGAAGCCAGCTTTAGTTTCAGATTAATTTGACATTTAGTACAAATGCAAATTTTATTTAAGCTATTAGGTAATAAAACCATAAACACCGTTTGAAAAAAATACAATCTATGGCTTATGTTCAGTGAAAGAACCTGACTCCTGCTGTAATAACAATTAGTGAAGTAATCCTGTTACTGAACGATTCAACCAAATCACAGAAACATTTTCGCAGTAATTTACTTGCAATACAATGAACTTAAGTTCTTAAAATGTTTCATTAATTTTCTCTGTGCTATTGTCGGAATATTTGTCATTATAAACTTTTTGCTGTTATGGTATAAAATGAAGCATTTTCTAAGCTTATATTTACAACTGCATTGTTTTCTTGATCCTTTATAAACTTTCATTAAAATGATTTTATTATAATACGTAATAGAGGCACGTAGAGTATTAAATAGAAAGTCCAATAGAAATTGTAAAATCACTTGCCAACAGTGAAAGGAAAATACAGGTTGGTTCTCACATGATTTGATTCGTGTAATAAATACATATCGTTACACTTAACGTTTTAGCACATAAATAAACTAAGTAATCGCCAATAAATAGAGATTACATTGCTATAATAGTAATGGCCTTTAAAGCTTTTATCAAGTTATGTAATAGTTCTATTTTTACAACCCTTTTGTTCTGTAACGAAGTAAATTAATACGGTAAATTAATAGAAACAATGTATATTGTTTCTATTGATAAAACAGTGTTAAAGTAAACAAGAATTACGAATTCTTTTTCTTCTAAAATGTATCTATGAATAAATATATGCATAAATGTATAACATTATGCTTTCGTTTAGGTAATATATTATGTAGGTATGGTTTCGCTAATTTACGCTTCTTCTTACGCTTTCGCTTCGGTAACCAATATTAATATGATAACACAATTTATTTATATAATTTTATAAAGTTTTCACAATGAAAATATTCAAACTGGCAAATTTATAGCAAAACCGTGGTATAGTATCTAGTTCAACTAAGTAACCCGAAACTCCTTTCCATTACGTACCAAATTTCGGATTTAAACCACAATAGTGGATGTACAATTTAAAAAAAACAGCTGCAAGTAGGTATATTTAAAACTTTTTTATCATAACTTTTACTATAATCTTGTGGAGTAATGAAAACACATGTACTCATATGTTAACATAAATTAATTATAATGAGATCTTTTCATCATTATGTAAGGAAAGAGGAAGGAATTATTTTATGTAATATGTAACAATAGAGGTTTTACATCTTTGTTGCGGGGTGACACGATATGAGCAACAAAATGACACGTAACACGTATATGTGAGTGGACGTGTCTTAAGATACTAGCAGTGTTGCAGTCAGCCTCTCAAATTCCTGGTTTTGAGACATTTAAAATTTAAATTTAAATTTAAAAAGAGACCATGATTCGATTTCGACTCTGGGGTCGTCAGTTGGGAAACACTTGTACCGAAATTGGCTTGTAAAAGTGTTCTTAATGTGATATGTTTGCAGAAATTAAAAATATGTACATCAAATGTATCATATCATAGCTAATTGTAGAAGGTCAGAGACGTGTTAGTATTGTGATATGATAACGGACGGCCATACGTCTCGAGTACCTGTCACATTATGAAATTATAAACTCATCACTTGTACACAACAGTAAAAAAAACATCGAGAGGAAACCTGCATGCCTGATATAGGCGTGGGACTAACATTTACCCAGCTTTATTCGCGTTTCGCTGAATGTTTAAGTCTGCCAACCCGCATTACGCTAACGTGGTTTAATGAAGCCTTAGCCTCTATCTGATAGAAGACCCCAAATCCCAATAGTTGGTGATACCAAGAGTTATTTCGACAAATACTGTTTAATATTTGACGACTCGGTGGCGCAGTAGCTGAGCGATCGGCTTGTGCGTCACGGGTTGCGGGTTCGATCCCCGCACGGAGCAAATATTTGTACGTTCTACAGGTAGTTGTTCCGGGTCTGGGCGTTTGTGTATGTGAAAATTTGTGTTTGTAAACGCACCCACAACACAGGTGAAAAGCCTAGTGTGGGGCAAAGTTATTAAAAAAATATATATTGAAGTACAACATTAAATATATTCTGACCTAGTTTAAATAAATAAATCAACCTTCTACTAATTTATAATTTCTAAACGTTCTTGTTGTGAGCCTCTGATTAAACTTGATCTAATTGACAATTACGTGTTGTGACCTTTTTGCGACATTCAATCTAATGGCGTGTTTTATTAGGATTCCGTAGTCAATAAGGAACCCCTATACTTTTATTGTCTTTCCGCAGCTGAGCTCTTGAATTTAAGTATATACTAGAAAACTGTCATTAGTCATGGTAGTAATTTTTTTTAAAGTAACATATTTGTGAGTTGTACTTAGATAGGATATTATAAATTTGGCAGGATTGTCAAAACCTTTTCTGATTCAGTGATCTTTTTTTGCAAAATGTCAATCTTTAAAATCAACGTATATCTAGTACTTTTAACCCCTCCCATTGGTATCTATAAAGAAAGAAACATAACAAAGTTAAAATTAAATACTATCATAGGTACTTACAAGTCATCCAGTAATATTCAACCAACTAATTACAGAACCTCATACTATGCGTGGCCCGACTCGCACTTGGCCGATATTTTTTCATATAATCGAAATATCTAATGGTCTTGGACCACTTAAGAAATTCAATTACATATAAAAAATGTTTTTAACTTGATCTTGAATATCAACGGCCTTCATAGTTTAAATTGATATACGTATGTAAATTATATGTATTGAGACATAACTTAGGAGTAGCCATGTTAATTATCTTGTAATCATAAAGTTAAAAGGGGCTTGTAATTAAGTAATCGAATAAGCAAGTTTATATAGATTTTTTTATTTGAAATTTGCACCGCATGTATCAGTCTCATCTCTCAGTTTATATCTTAAACTAAAAACTAGTGGCAGGGTTCCAAAAAGAAGGTTTTATGTGGAGTAGCCGGCTAGTAAAACTTGTGTAAAAAAAAATATAACAATATCTTATATATAAAAATCTAGTGTCGTGACACTACCGCCGACAAACACCGTGGTGTTTGTCGCTGAACTCCTCCGAAACGGCTGAAGGGATTATTATGAAAATTTGTATGTGTATTTGGTAGGTCTGAGAATCGGTCGTAGGCTACTTTTTTACACCCCTAGGTGATAAGGATGTCCCTCACCAGACATTTCTTTTCAAATTTTTGGTAGAAACATTTTTTTGGATTTTTTTTATGATTTGGCGTTAAAAATACTGATAACCCTAAATTTTCACTATTCTACTTCCAACCCTTATAATGCGGCAAAACAACGTTTGCTGGGTCAGTTAGTAATATATGTATAATTAATAAACATAGTACTTAGGTTCATTTATATTGTTATACGTATATATCGATGTTGCAGTTCAATGTGAAACGTATGAATTGATTTCGAAAGACAATTATTTTTTTAGACATTTTAATCTTACTTTCTTCTACTTAATAGCAATAATTTTGTTATATTGGCAACATCCCATTAAAATATGTCGTCACTAATAATATACTAGACCTTGAATTGAACAAATATATCGTAAATAGATTGTTATTTAAACAAATTCCGATTGAAGGTTGATTATTTCAAATTAAGTATTAAGACAATTTTGTATATTTAAAGGATTAAAATAGAAAAATAAATACTCTAAATAATCCTACTAATATTATAAAAGCGACAGTTTGTATAGTTGTTTGTTAGCCTTTCACGCAAAAACCACTCAACGGATTTTAATGAAATTTAGCATACACATAGTTTATTACCTGGATTAACGCATGATCTGTATACACTAGACCGAACACCGAGCAAAGCCGCGAGCGGAAGTTAGTTTATTACAGTCATCAAATCTTTAAAGCTAAAATCTTATTTAAAAGAAAAAATACCATAATATGATTCCACATTCGTTATTTGAATCGTTGGCAATAAGTCCACTAGAGTTTATTTACGTCAGTGTTGTTATTTTCATCTTTTTATTTACGTCTTATTTTTATTTTTAGAGCAACACTTGCCAAAGGAACTCATTCATTAAAAAAATATTACGAAACTTTTTACTGGCGCTACTGTCGTCAAGGCGGCCGTAAATTATTAAAACTATGTTTGCTTTTTTCAATTTTGTTTGTATTGTCTTTGGGTTACGTTTGATGTGGTGTGGACGTAAAATTATATTCTGCTAGATTTGAAAGAGTATGGCTTCTTCCCAGTTCTTCCCTGCTTCCTTGCATGTGCAGTAATAGTCTATTTATTATAATTATTTTCTGGCCATGGTCAAACTAAGTCTACATCTCTTAGTTCACGTTAACCCAATGACTACAACCTTGTTTTTTTATTTAGTTCCTGTATAATTTCTATTAAACGTTTTAATTTCCTTCAAATTACAAAACCAATTCCTTTAAACAATTTCGTAGGTTGTTCACCTTCAAATATATTGTTTATAAAAAAATATTACCACACATAAAATCCATTATTAATAATTCTAAGTTCGTCAATTTTTATTGCGTTTTTTTCTGAATGATTGGCAAAGGAAACCAGTTTTAGTTCTATCGATATATATTTTTTGCGAGCAACGGTTGTGGTCGTTGGGTAACGGTACCAGTTCTTACAATCTGGTGTGGGTCTCCCTAATGTTAATTGTCTTTTGGTTGTATTTGTTAGCAAGCCAATTTATCTAATACACGGAAGAAGATATAGAAGTATCTAGACTTAATATTAGATTTTACTTATGAATTATTTTGAAATAAAACTACTTTTTACGGATTTTATCGCGGTATATTGAATAATTATTGATATTATTTTAACCCGACGTTTCAGATCCTTTACAGCATCCATGGTCACGGGCCGATTCTTATGATTTATTTAGTTAAAATTAGTCAATAAAATTTTCCAAATATTATAATTATGTTGCCGTTTAATTTTATTATTTTTTAATTTATTATTTGGCAATTTTTCTATAGTATTGTCTTCATTCAATTTACTACTTATCAATAATAGTTAGACTCTATTAAAAAAACGATTAGAGAGTACCTACCTGTAGAGTTATAAACTAAAATTCCTCAGTAACGTTAGCTTGGTAATAAAGTTAGTCCGCCAATGTCCTCGGGCATGGCGACAAGGCGTGAATTTGTATGACATGCTGACGTAATCATTCATGATACCAACAGCTCTACGATATTTGACACCAAAATTGCCATATACTGGTCAAAAGCTGTCTCAAAATTTAATCAACATATCATTTTTTTAGTGTTTATTGCGGGCGTTAAAATCTTCGCTCATTGAAGCAGTTCAGAATCTACATGCACGCTTTTTTAGTTATTCTTAAGTCAATTCCTATAAGATTTGTGACAACAGATACACATTCAGTTCAAAATAGCGTGTATTCTTGTTTATTTATATTGGTATTCGCATACGCTGAGCAAGGCACATGTGATATGACGTCACGATACAGTGGGAGCAACAGACCTACTGTGTACCTATTATCTGTCAAAAGAAATATTTATGTCCAATGAAATCCTATTTCTCTAAAACCGACGACAACTCTTTTGTATTCTCGCTGTATTTGCTCCGTAAAACCAACATTGTGTCATTTGGCACCAAAATGTTGTCCAAATCAACAGACCGTCTGACCTCACATCCTGTTTTACCTTATTAACATAAGTATTTTGTTTCTACTACGTAATTCTGCATAGCGATCACCAGCCATCGACACTATAATAATAATATTATTTATTACTATATCATAAAAGCGTACAACGACTCATTCGAATCCATATTATTTGAAACAATATATTAACATAAAAAAAAAAAAACTTGGACATTATGGCACACAGCGCCATCTAGTTCCGTGCTAAGCAACGAGGCTTGTGTTACAGATACTAGCTGGTTGATATACTACATATATACTTTTTTTTTGTAAATACATACATATTATAGATAGATACATCCATGATTCGGATACAAATGTTCATGCTTATCACACAAACATTTGTCCCTACCGGGATTCGAACCCGGGACCCATAGCACAGAAGGCAGTGTTAACTACCGCTGGACTAACTGGGTCGTCGGCTTCTAAAGTCATATTCTACAAAGATGGACAAACTCTTACTGTCATTGGATGCTTAAATTTTTCTCAAGTGATCACAGTTAAAACGGTGTCGTATTGAAACCGTAGCAATAATTGTGAACGTAGTTTTACCTTTTCTAAATTGTTTTTAGCTTTAACCTACCTTTGCAATACGATATGATATTCGTACTGATTCCTTTGTGAATTGCAAATATCAGTCCCCAACTTCAACACCATCATGTCTCATAAATTCATCTTTAAAAAAATATGTAGTAGCATGTTTTTTTATCGCACATATTGTTTGACACCCGTCATCTGCAAGTTAAATGAGCTTGTTTAGATACAAATCTAGTCTGGCTTGTCAAGGATTAACGTACGATCGAGGTTGACTGTTTGTTTGATTTCAGTTGCGATTCCAATCTTTGCATACCAACGCCTTTGTGCATTCTTTTAAAATACCTACTGCTCAAATGTGAGCAGGAAGAATTCGAAACCAATTATTCTGATTCTTCCAAGAATTGATTGTTAACAAAACAGCTTAAGAAATTCTTTTTCGATCACAATAATGGCCACGGTCGGTACTACATTAAAAAAGTAGTTTATCAACTTAGTGCATTCTTTTACATAATTTAACCTTGCGAATCTCTGATAGGTATATAGCGGAACATAAAATTCGTCGCACATTAAATATGACATCATTAATGGCTTTGGCGACGAGGTTGTCCCCAACATTTATCAATGGTAGGAATCCGATACAAACTTCATATGTCATTGTCCTACTTTTATATAATATCATTTACTCGAATTAGATCATCATCGCGTTTATCGATGCGCTGAATATTTGTCATTGTATATCGAATCCGTTGGATTTAGATAACATTGCATAAGGCGACCAATTTATCAGGTTATTTAAATGAAGCATATGACTTCCTCTGAATCGTTTTAAATGATTAACACTAGTTCCGCATATTACAAATCTGGGTCAAAATCTGAATGTTAACTACCTACAGCCTGTAAAGAAACATGCTATAGAAGAAAGAGACATACACACATACAAGGAATTAAATCAACTTACTGCCTGGAATAAACCAGCCTCCAGATCGGATCTCGACCGTAGGATCTCTGTAATAAGAGAATATTGTTCAATACATTAGGTGATAAGTATTTTAAATCTTGCTAAAGCTAAAATCTATCTTTCATCAAAAGGCGAGTATAAACGACCTCTCGATCATGGGTCAATGCCGCAGTCGCATGCTGTGCTATTGTCAATTACAATCACACGCGACCCCGTCAAATTATGAATAGATAGTACAATACCAGGCGTTGATAATGATGAGGAAAGAATACAAAGACCAGTTGACAGTTACCACAGTCAAGAAATTCGATAGGCGTTGTAAATCAATAAAAGACTCCCGCGGTACGCCGGAACATACCAATGCCAATTTAAAGTATAAAGCGATTGTTTTTGGTTCAAGACCGTCTCAATTCATTACTTCTTGTTTCTCGGCTATTGTTTAGTATTATTGTGTTTACGGTTATAATTCATAATGTTCGTTTTATTGGGTTTTACCTTTGCTACCGTACTATTTCTCCAATTTCCGGCAATGTTTTTATTACATATTTATAGGTGGTCCAATGTCTTTTCTATTGTTTGGTCAATGCTTTGTTTAAATTACATTCAATTGTTGACATGGATCCAAGACTAATGATTGGTAAGTTCAACTTGACCATCAATTTGAATCTTGGCTTCATTTGTTACAATCATATACCTAATAGGTTATTTAACCTACTTCCCTGATTCGTGTCTATCATTGCTCATTATTTTGACAATTGCCATTACTCACGTCCTGGGTGCTAGAAGTCGACCTACTTCATACAAATTGTTGTAATTGTCCAAATTTGACTGCAAATGGGGCCCACCTACACGGCCAGCAACTAGGTATTTGTTACTGCGTAGGATGTAATTTTAGTGAAGTACTAACTAGGTACCTTATTTGTAGTTCCATATCTGTTCCTATATTATTAATAATCATATTTAAAATTTCGTTCGAGTCAATCTGTTCAATTAAATGTGTATGCATGAATAAATTGGTTGTTAGTCACTTACATTTATGTATATGTAATAAATTAGTGGACTTGGCTTTACTGTATGTCGAAAATATTTCAATAAAAAAGATAGCCATTGTGTAAAGGAATAGAATATAAATAGAATCCATTTCTCTTGTTTTATCTTCTTTGTCTGTTTATTTATTTGTACAGGCTCTTGTAGTAAATCGCAATTGGTTTAGGAACTTAATCAAATTTAAAAACCTCAAGAAATAATCATCATCATCATCATAGCATCATAGCCGGGTCTTCTAAAATTTGTGAGAAAGCTATAATAGGCCACCACGCCTGTCTAGGGGTTGGCTATACATGCCATCGAGAGAATCTTTTGGGCATGCAGGTTTCCTCACCGCATGATGTATTCCTTCGCCGCTTGAGCAGGTGATAAATACGCACATAAATTCTTACGACTTAAGACCTTTGACTTGACAGCAACTCTTTTATCATGTAATGGTTTGTGCGCAAGCTGTTTTCCTGCCAAGTACAAAATTCCAGCTTTTACAATAGGATTTAAAAAACTGAAGTGTAACTGTAAAATAATATTTATTGTTTTATTAATAAAAGTATATTATTGCTTCCGATTTTTTTTTATATACCTACTTCCGAATTTCTACGTTTTATTGTATCCATAATCATTCGCGTGAAATTATCAATCATTGTATTCAAACAAATGAATGTTGATGATAAGGAATGGGACATAACACACTGTTCTGTTTATAAAATAATAGGACTCAATTACCTCAAGAAAGAAAAAAGCATGTCTTTATTGACTGAGCTTTATTTTTATTTAGGGTATATTTTTCTATAATATTTCAATAAATCTTCGAATTCAATTAATTATTTTTATTATTTAAATAAGCAACCCAACCTCGGTATAAAGGAACGTTATTTTATTTCTTTGACATTAAATTTGGTGCACTTGTGGTATGGTAGCAACACCGATATTATATATTATGGTGTTCATTTTCAACTTTTGCGCAGACGTATTCGCAGATACTATTGTTTAATAAGATAATTACAAAAACTCTGGCCTGTAAAAGGAAATGAAGTAAGTAGTATTATACTAAGTCAAATGTTTTTTCATTCTCTGTTTTCAAGTATTCTATTATTGGAAGTGATTGTGTCGTTATTGCTATTATCGTGTGAGGTCATAGTAGAACAAAAGCCTAACCTTTATTTTTATTCGTAAAGTTGGCTAAATTGAACCAGGAAATGACTGGCAATTAAAAACTGGTAGACTTATGCACGCTCGATGAGATAAATGCAAAAGAGTATTAATATCTAATAAATCAGTTTTGGAATGGATTTACAGAAATAATTTCATTTACGAATTGATATTTATATATCTTACAAAAACTTTGATAAGAAACGCGAAGAAAAAACAGCGCGGACTAAATAAAAAATAAATATAAATTACACGTCTTTGCAAATCCACTAAGGTAATGCAATGTTTACAATTGAAATATCCCGCGTTGCTCTTAACTGATTTTTATGGCAAATCGAACCATTCATTATGGGCAATAAGCTTCTCAGAAGCACGGGGGGCTTAAATACCGTCTTTCACTGCTGTACACACCGCACAGGATACAGCAAATGAATGATGATTATAAAGTAGTTATTGACGACATACTGTCTCACACATGAGGACAGAATTAAGGGTACCTACTTAAAATTACTATTATTATTTTGCTTCGATGTTTTGACCGAACGCAGTATAAACATAATTTAGTTAGTAGTTAAGTTAAATAAGCTTGTGGTCGTTATTCGATTAAAATACCTACATATTTTTTTAAACATCTATACTAAATTGACCTGAAGAGTGTTTTTTATTTAAGGGTGGTAATCTCTGGTATCTTCTCTCTTTCTACAAGTAGGATTTGAAAAATTCTTGTCTATATTTGATAGTCGATTCTTGAGGAAGATTTCGAGCTATTCAAGATCACATAGAATGTGGATCTGAACGACCCATTGGATACGTCCATTCTTGTATATTCTTAATTGTCATAATTCAAGTTAAAATCTGCAGGGTGTAAATATCTGCTTTTTTTAATCAATGTTGATAAGTGCTTAATGAACTGGAAAATGTTTTGTCAAAACAAGGATGACGAGAGTGTTCTGTTTGTAGATAGCGGACAGTTTCTCAGTGGAAACGGACGAGGTGACATACAAACAGACAAGCACTTTCACATGGGAGCGGGGGCTGCGCATGCGCATTGTCTCCGCTACCATTGTTCCGATACACGATAATGAAAACAACTCATTACTTTCTTTGGTTTTGCTTGGGAAAATCGCGAGATGAGCATTTGGTGGCAAAAAATCCATTCGAAAGTGTTATCCGTTAAACATTTGTCGTATAAATAGATGTTTGTATAAACATGGATGACGTTTGACAGTTTTAAAGATGGCGAGTTCACTGGAATTAATCGTTTTTTAACGGTAGTGAGAATTGAAAAGAAACAACGTTTATTCGTGTAGAATATTATGAATCTGGATCAAGGAGAACAGAAATTAGAACACAGGAATTATGTTATCTACGAAGGAATAAATTAAATGTAAAAATATTGCTTAAAAATTTACTGTTATTCGAATCTGACCTAAAATAAAAATTCCACGTAATGCTTCGTCGGGATAGCAGAATATTTCTATGTAATATATTCTCACGGGTGTAGGCAAATAGTTTTTGTGCGCTGTTGACTCCTTCAGGAAGTTGGGGTTTAATGCCGTCACGGAAGGCGAGCCTGTTCTCATGCGCGTGGGAAGACAGCTGCGGTATCTATGCTACCTGCCACGCGTTGTTTACATATTTGTGGGGTTTTAATTGGTTGTTTGGATACCCTGAGATCTGTATAATGTGACCAGTGAACTGAGTAGTAAAAGGTCTTGAGTTTAAACCCAAGACCAGTGAGTTTTCGAAGTTATTTGCCTATTTATCACATGCTCAAACGGTGAAGGAAAACGTCGTGAGGAAACCTGCATGCCTGAGAGATTTTCTCGGTGGCGCCTGAAGTCTTCTGATATGCGTGCTTCTCAAAAATATTGGAGACCCACGCCCAGCAGTGGGACTGTAAATGGGTTGATGATGATTAGATATACTGCTGTTGATAGGTTTGAGTTTCCTCTTGGATAATATGACCAACTGTGGTGTATTCATCGGTAACATAGCCATTCAAATTTATGTGGTCAAAATGGTATCTTTGCGTCTTTGTATTTATCAGTCTCTTCTCTGGGTACCAACCCAATTACACGAATATAAGTAAATGATTATCAACATGGTTCATCAGGGACAAACTAAAACTCTTAATCTGTAGATTCAGTGAAAAGTGATATAAGTGTCAAACATTGATTTGACACTTATATCACTTTTCACTGAATGCACAGAAATATTGTTACGGCAAAATTAGGTATACCTACCTACCTACGTAGTTAGTTTAACTATTTGAACTTTATGTTACTTTATTTCCAATGCTCATATATTCACATTATATCTCTGAATATTTCAAGGCTTCATCCGAACACGGGATAACGTCACTTTATTGTTAATTCGAAAGAGTCAGGCGTGTAAGAATGTTATGTTAGTCACACTAGAAAGTCTAGATATTTTCACTTAGAACTTTCAAACTTTTGAACATGTCTCTTTGGTTTTTGGATGCTTAATGGATTATTGTATGCAAACATTAGACATAATTAATTATCCTGCAGAAAGAACGAACACATTTTACTATTAGATTCTTGAATAAGTATATAGAGGTATTTAATAAATAAATATAGAGTGCATGTTAAATATATAACTATTATCATCATCAGGTGAAGGGCGTTTTTGGGGTCTGTTTTTATTGTCGACGTCCAAAAAGAGACTATTAAAATTGGCCTATTTTGAATAAAACTTCAAATAATTTGTGTTCCATAACAGACAAACGCTCTCCTCTTCCCCTGATCTTTTTGTTTATAGACATCCACAATGCCTAGTTTTGCACCGTACGCATCTAACTTCTAAAAAACACTTAAACTTCTAAAAAATACAAAAATAAAAGAATCTAGTGTCAAATGTAGATTGAGAATATTAGAATGTTCCTCCTATAAAAGAGGATTTAATGATCTGCCGGGCTGACTACGATCACAAGCACACCCGGAGGCAAGTAGTTTTATTATACTCCGTCGACCCGTAATTCATTGTAGTACTTGTACATTGTGCTACACCTTGGATCCTGTAGGCATACCTATATTTTCTGTCAAGCAAAAAGGCATATAAAATCAATTAAGTAATCAAACTCAAATGAATTCATTAAGTATTAATCGTTTAAACTAGTAGTTTTTATCGAGAGCAGCGTTCTCAATAAGGCTTCGGTTTTATTTTCACAGATATGCGTTATCATCCGCTAATGCGTTATGATAGCGCTCGATGTGATTTCAATGTAGAATTGATTCCAAGATAACAGGCTGATAGCAATTTAATTACTGATTTTATTAGGTATAACGGAGATAGGTAGGTATTCTGAGAATAATATTGAATTTCTGTTATACATCGCGTCAAAATGTATGCTAATACAAATGAACTTAACATTTTTATATGTAAAGATAAGATTACCAAACATGCATATTATGTTGTTTAAAAATAAATTAACATACATATTGACTTAAATTCTAACTTACGTAGATTAAAAATAGATAATGCATAATCGCATAGATAAGAAGTAAATTATAAATCGATCTTTGCTGTCCAACGAAGCATTGTTAGTATATTATTTGACAAACAAACCTATTGATTATTATTTGATAATAATGTGGGCACACCTCATCATTATGAAAATCATATTCCACGCTGTCACATCCGTTGCCTAGCAACCGACGCGCAGGTATGCTCGCATGCGCCCGCGCCGCGGCACGCAACTAAATGTCGTTGAGCATCATACTTTTTTATTATATGCAGTGACTATTCAACAATATCACTATATGCGTGGAATACTAAGTCAATGTCACAAGAATGATAAGCTAAATGATGAAAAGACAGCAGTAAGTGGGCCTTAACAAGAAATCAAGAGCGATGCTAATCAAACATCTACTGTTGGAAAAGTCGGACGCACCGCGGCGCTAAATACCTACCAAGTAGATGCGTGCTCTATAAAAGTACAGTGCACAGCCCTATTATTTACTTAATTACACGAATTCGCGCGCTTTATCACAACAGAGTGAAGTTTTTACTCCAATTAACATACTTTTTCATTAAAGCATAATCTCTCTTAGTAAACATATTGTTGTAGTAGAAATCGTCCGATTGTCATCTCGATAAAAGCGGATCGGTAGAATCGCTATTCGAAATCGCGTACGCGATCAGAAGTTAATCGATTCTCGTCAGGTAGTGTTCATGTACTTAACATACTATCCCCGATCGTCGTGTGGGCGAATTTATTTGGCCGCGTTGGTAACGGTACATCCTTATTTTACTGTGCACCTATTCAGATCGTGGTATACTTATTATGATGGATAGTGAACCGTTCCATACTAAATACTTTAAAAAATTAATTGCACGTGGGTGAGGTGTAACTCTAATCTCTCTATATTTACTCTACTAATCTACTCTCGGTCTAAATCTACTTTAATATTTCAGAAATTAATTTAACACCTACACGTTCTGACATTGCTAATTCTATTTATTTTAATACTCTAATGAGGCACAGGACAATAACTATACAGCCTACTTTATTGCATCCTCCTCTTACATTCTTGACATGTCAATATGACAAAATATGTCTCCACAGAGCTTCTATGTGTTTTTATTTATTTATTTAATCTTCGTGGTGTATTGGAATGTGCTTCCTCGTTAGTTAAATGGTAATAAATCTTAGCGGGTATGTCTCGCAATACTTCCAGACTGTGAACTATTGTTCGACTTCCTGCATCATTAGTATTTACGCATATATTATGATTTATAATGTAAGTCATGATGAAAATATCTTTATTACCTACCTTGTTAAGTTAAAACTTAATATGTCCACGTGTTCAAGTTTTATTGTTCCGTTTTAATGACATTGTATAGCAGTATTATAAATTATAGTTCTCTGAAATAATAAATATGAAATAGGTATAAGCACTTATTGGTAAATCGTAAACACATAACTGATGATGATGCTTTTACCATTATGTAAGATTGATGGCAAATTTATTCTATGACCCGATTAACGCAGCGGTAGTAAAGGCTGCTGTGCTAAGGGTCCTTTGTTCGAATCCTGGAACCGTCAAATTTTTGTGTACTTATACATAATATGTGTAGAGTATTTTCTTTAGATTTATATTCGTTTTTTTTTCTAGAGTATGTATTCTAAAAAAAAATAACAAACGAACGAATCCGTGGGATAGCGAATACCTAGGTACTCCGAAATCTAAAGAAATGTGAAAAGTAAATTAAATAATAGGTAATAAATAATAAACCATGATAAAACGAGACGGTCACTTCAAGTAGGTAGTTCAAGCAAATAGGTACTGCGCAGAAATATAAAACCCAGTCATGTTACCATGTACCTAGATTATTTCTATATTTAAATCCGACACCAATATTTATCTTTCATCCTTTATCTGTTTTTCTGCGCAGAAAATATAGATATTACTACAACAGTCGATAGGAAATTTTGTGAAACGCAGTCGCTTCAGTTGTGATATAAATTGGTATTAATGGGCGCCCAACATGAGATTGTACGACGCATATCTTCGTATAAGTAAGTTTGTTTTAAGTTCTAATAATTATACTTCAAGTTATAGTTAATACGGGGAATAATTAATATTAGGCACTTTCCAATGCACAAAAGGGAGTACTTCTCTACTCCGCAATTTGTTATCTTATTTGTTGTCATCTGAAAACATACTTGGATACTTTATCTTCTTAGATAGCAGTATATACTTTATTCTTCGCAGGGTAAGACTTTTTTCGGGAGAAAAGTAATAATAATTTCATTTCGAAGCAATATGAAAATGTTTTTACTCTTCTTAAAATACGATAGAGACGAATATGTCACCCAGTCAAAAGTATTTTTTTTACAAAATTAGACTTTTGACTGGGTGAATCGAATAATGAAATTCTACTTAAGTTCAAACAATTTGTGATAATACATTGGTGGAATAATCTTACCAAGTTAAATGTAGGTTTAAATAATTATTATAGTGATTTTTTTGTTTAGGCAAATAACTAAAAAATATTTACTTGCTTTTGTTATGGTATGTTTGTTTTCCTCATACATATTAATTAGTAAATCGGATTCGGATTTCATGAGTTATGTAAGTTATTTTTGATAATTTGAATTGGTCAAGAACAACACTGATTAACAATCTACTTAAATAAATAAGAACATCAATAACAATATCCCATATTTCTAAATTAGTACAGATATTTACATAGAAAAATACTAATGTCCTCTAATCTCTGTTGTTTGCGTACATACAATCTCTAAATACTTTAACCTCATTAGGGATTGAGAGTCATTTGTCTGTTATCTATGGTCACCAAGTCTTCCTGATTCGAATTTCAACTTTTGATGGTTAGTTGAGTTTCAGTTTTTGTGACGAGTGCATCACAGTGCAGTGTTTATTGGATTTGTTTTAGTTATTAACATTTTTACGAAGATGGTTGTGTTGTTAAGATATAAGCGTAGAAATTTGTATGGTTCTCATGCTGCTGGTAAGTTGCTTATTAGTTACAATATTAAGATTGTTGAATATATATTTTTTTAAGGTTCCTTGTTTATACAAGGAACCCTTTTAGTTTCGCCATGTCGTTTGTTGTTTTTAAGGTTATCTACCCTACAAGTAAATAGAAGATGATTTATTTTCTCGTCTATCGCATGTTGTGGGATAAAAATACTGCGAATATGTGAACATCATTTATCGGTTATTGATCAGTGAAATATTTTATGTTATAATGTTCATTTTTGTCGGAGTCAAGTGTAACTACTAAAAGAAAACGATGATTATGGTCAACTACCGAATCCTACACACACTTGGCCGATATATTTATTTTTACTCTCATTATACTAAAGCGTTATCTTCACAACTATATTTAATTACAATTCCACAAAAAATATCTCGGCTCTCAACTGCAACAAATATTAATTCTAACAACTTTTTAGTTGGACTTTTATCCCAATTATTACGTACAAACGTTATGACACTCTCAAATAGCAATGTGACGTATGCAAGTGAATCTGTGTGGTAAATATAACTCGTCTAGACGCCATCGACAGTGCGTTGACACAAATAGTTCTAGTGTTCATCTGTGACTAACTAGATAGGGATGTACTTTGCATTGTGTAGTTAGGTCAATTGGATTGTGTATATTATGACGTATTAAGATCAGTTGTGAGTCAGTTCCGGGAATACACAGAACGTTGAACTAACTTCTACGTAGGTTCCTACATTTAAAAGGTATATCCAGGACTTAATGAAATAGGGGCTGTAGTATCTTATTTAGACGTTGAAAAATTGTTAAATATAAAGATTTTGTATCACTATGTTTGTTCACAATAAACTACTGTACCTACTAATGAACCGATTTTTTTTTCAACTTTGCACAGTGTGTCGTTTAGTCCAACTTGAGAGATTGAATAGTTTTTATATCATTATATATTCCCATTTTTTTATTTGCAAACCAATAAATAACTTCGCTACAGTGACTACAACACTTGGCTAGGTCTACTAGTTAATTATAAAATGAATCGAAATCCCCCTAAAAAATATTATTTTCTACATATCTGTAGCGTTTTTTATTCATTATAACTAGCCTATTACCGGATTAAAAAAAAAATTGTTAACACTCAAATTATATCCTCAAAGAAGTGAGCTTAAATCTCTAGCTATAAAAACTTCCTAAAGTGTACAGTTTCACTGAACGGAAATAATTGAACTCTATCCCGTGTTTCGATCCGATCTATAAATACAAGACCATAATAATCCGGGATCGTCGGCGCACGCGCAGTTAGTAGCGCCGCGACGCCCGACGCCGACGTCAACCGCGACTTGAAAACGCCGAGCATTTTTTTTCTACGTCACTAGTTTTGACAGTAATGACAATGTGTCAAATTGCGCGCGCTTTTAAGATTAGTTGCTGAAAACAGCTGATTGTGCATTTTACGCATCCTCTGACTGAAAATTAGTAACTAAATGATTTTTTTTTTATTTACTCGTATTGGATAATATGTAGGGTGATTTTGGTTCGACATTTAGATGCATATGAAATGTATCAGAATTTTAGTCACGTTTTAGCACACGATGAAAATGTGGTCACGCCAGTTCTCAACGTAATCCCTTCAAAACACTCCAGTAAACAGATAACGTATGACTCGTCTTGCCAGAATAAAGAAACGTTACACAAACGAATCACCACTTTTATGATATTTCATTCATAAAATCATAATGCGGTACATTAATGCGTCACCCGATCATTCACCACTCCAGACATAGTGACTATCGATAACACGTAACGCCAAGTCACCTGTGACGTCACTCGCGTACGATTGTACACCCACGTACACAAGTCGTCACGAAAAAAATCTTGTGTTATCTGAGTTTTGGCAAATGTTATTGTGTGGTAGAATGTACTACAACTGCAGTTCGTTAAAGCGTCCCCGATCCATTTAAATTAAGAGCAATTGGTTCTAATTATCCATTTTCCGGTGAAATTTTATTTTATTTTCTCATTTGCTCGGTGATCCATGTGTGTTATGGGTGCGTTATGTCGGTTCCATGCCAAATATGTCATAGGTGAGTCATTAAATGTAATTATTAAATTATTAGATAATAAAATAAAACATTTTTTTACGGATTTTTTAATTACAGCATCACCATGGTTGATGTAGAGGAATGTTGGGTTAAAATAATATCAATATACCTCGATAAAACACGTAAAAATAGTTTTATTTATTTATTAACCCTTTGACCGGCGGCCTCCGAATACCTAAAACGCCGAAAATGTTCACGAAATCTACGACCAATGCCGACCGGGCACTTATGAACCGATGAGGTTCATATGACATTTCGAGCATTTTTTCTTATGAACCTATGCGGTATCATATGACATTTTAGACTTTAATGTCTAATATTCGCGTAAGTGTAATAAATTATTAACCTATTTAGAATTAATATTAATTACTTAAATCAGGTTATTTAGTTAGAAGTTAAAACAACTAACAACAAAAAACTTGCTATTTTTTCAAATTACGTAAACATGTTTGCTTGTTCATAAAACAATGTTTTTGTTTTAAAACTTTGCGTGTGGCCTATTCAGCCTTGCTATTAAGTGAACGGTAATTAAACGTTAAATCTCAAAACAAGCTGTGTGTGTTCCGATTGATTTGATAGTTTGTTTAGTAAATAAATTGATAATTAACAACCTTATCGCCGTTTAAACCGTCGAGCTAAGAGTAAAAGAAGAAGATTTTTCAAAAGAATTCAAAAGTAAAAAAAAAATTATTATAGGTACTTACTTTTACTTTTATTCGCACAAAAAGCAATTCTTACAGTCGTAGAAGAGACACACAGTCAATATTTAGATCTTTATAAATTCCAAAAGTTACAGCTTTAAGTTCTTGCACTGTTATATGTCAAAAATCTTTGAGATCGTTGACAACGAACTCAAACATTTACCACATAATACATTAGAAGCTTTAAACAGCTGGATTGGGAGAGTTGCTAAACAAACAACATTCCGCCAGTTCCGGCTTGGATGTTGAAATAAACCACACTCTGTATTCACTGGCCACGGAAATCCTTGGTCTTTGTGTTGTCACGGGTTCAGTGTACAGGTCATTGATACTTATAAAAAAGAAATTAAAAGATACATCGTTCATCATGACAGGTCATTTTCGTCCACCGATTTACCGCTATGTGAGTCTTGTAAAAGGAAAAAACATACTGTATACGCGGTCATACGCCCCAGGAGTGACATTTTAATTTTGTGTTGAATAAACTCCAGTAAATTTTGAGCATTTTAATTAACTTATATTACTTGTGAAACCATTCACAGATCTCCGATGACTAACAAGCCTTAAACCCCAAGTAAACAAAACAATTCCTGCTCAAAATAGGGTGAAAATAACATCTAATAAATCCTTCACAACGACTTAGTACTTCAAACAAGCGGTTCTGTCTTACATCCCCTTTATGGCGAGATCTGTTTTATACAAAATTGTGATATATCAAATGCTACAAAATGGCACAAAAAGCTTTCAGTTAGCGTCGGCGCTAACAGCTGAGTCAGGCGGACAGACACGCGCACTATATTTAGTTACTGGCCGCAAATATAAGCATCCTGCTGTAAGTTAACGCTGTAGATGTTGAATTTAACATTATTCTTTAACTTCGAAACTCGCTCATTTATGATAAATGCTACTTAAAAAATATTAGTCAAGGTTTTATTTAAATTTTAAGTAAAAAAGTGTAAGGATTTTTTACAGTAACCGAGGTGTTTATTTAACGGTTTTGGTATTTACATAATCTTACCCTTTTTTTGTTAAAATATATTATAAAAACAAATCTTAATGCTTAAAAGTGTTTTAAATTTATCAAGACACCATAGGCATATTTTATTTCAACTTAATTCAAAATTACTACTTTACTAAAAGCTACGTATGCAATTGTTTTAATATACCAATAGAATAATGTTGCAGTTTGTTATCAAATATTATTTCCATAACTAGCTTGAATTGATCTCCAAAAGTAACAAAATAAATACTGATTTGGATTGCCATAACATGTATAAGCTGACTAATCCCTATAGATTTCAGCCATTGATGAGCATGACGTGTGTATTTTTGGCAATACGTATGTAATTTATACTAATGTATAAATTATGTTAAGTACTTATTTACATTTAGAATTCAAGATTATAATCCAACCTTTTATCGCATTTTAAATTAATTTCCTTATTCTAAAAAAATAGTTTACGATGCATTGTTGTCTATTCATCTTCTTTTTTTTAATCGTTCAGATACTTCCTACTCCTCTTTTATTTAGTTTGTTAATCTATGGTCGTGGTCACGGATTACAGTGTTGCCATAGACGCGTTGTGTGCGTGCAAATAAGTTCTTTGACCTTGTGTTTTTTTAAATACTGGCCTTGTATTATGGGTTCGTCATTGTAAAACTAGTACAATCCTCGACAACAGCATCTCCTGGTTTTAAACAAATAGCGAAATGTTGAACACATGCGTGTGCTCCAATTCTCGGTTTTAAAATTATATACATAGGGGATAAGCCTATTGCCATTAACCGAGCACGAATCCGAAATCCTGCTACTGAGAATTTCATAGAATCATAAACAAACTGGATGAGAAGAGCTGATGATCGAGCTCTGTGGCGTTTACTAGGGGAGGTCTAGGTCCAGCAGTGGACGAATATAGGCTGATAATTATGATGATAGAAAAACCCAATAACCGTGCTCGACCACTAGACCAACGAGCACCTATTAAAACATATGCCACTTATGGAATAACAATTCAATTATTTATTTCGTTCAAACCTTTGTCTTTGAATGTACGCATGTGAACATTGGTATCGAGTGTCGACTTAATGGTTCATGATCTAAGTGCAAACAAAAAACTGCGGAAGATTTTTGTTTGAACAAAAAATTGTAAGGAGCTCGCAAATTGTGTCTGCCTTCCTTCAATATGTAGTATGACTTTGTAATTTTTGGGTCATTTTGGTATAATGAGCAAAAAGACTTGCGCAAATGAGATTTGTATGTTTTGCAGACTATAATTATTTTCTGAAATTGAGATGATCTCGTAGTCTTAATAGTTTCAAAGACAAAGGCGAGATTATACAGTGTGTTACGTTCAGATCTTATACCCTTAGAGAGAATAATTTTAGTAGGTACCTTTATTTAATTTTATTTCTCCTTGTCAATACAGAAGGCGAATTGGAAACAGAATGGCTGCAAGCGGCAGGCCTCGGATCCCTGGCGGCTCCGTTCCAAGCCGGTCTGGAGGTTACCGAGGCCCAGCTGGGTGAGGCCGTGAGACCGCTGCCCAGGGAACAGGCCGCAGCCGTGCGTAGGCGTGTCAGAAGACTTAACAGAACTGTGAGGAGGAAACGAGCTGCTTCCAGAGCGAGGAAGCCAGACATACGAGATGTTTTTAGGGATTTAGAGGTGAGTGGATCTGGGATTTTTATCCCCTTTGGACTGTGTTATATCTTCGTGATTCGGATCATCTTCAGGATTCGGTAGTTCTAGTTACACAGCTACTGATGTGTCTGTAGCTACAACGGAAGCTACCTCTAAATCTTCTGCCAGATATGTTTATTTCATAGACAGTTTTATCGAAGACAGTAATTCGTTTATTTCAGAAACTTATTTTGCGTGAAGGCGTGGCCTTATTTTTGGCATAACTTAAAAAAGAACACAAAGTACTTAATGTGTTTGTTTAAATAGGTATGTTTATTAGCTCTTTGTTCCTCGTCAGAGTGATGATAAAAACTATCTACATCAGCTTTTTCCTGAAAGTCATTCTTACATTGAATTTTGGGTTTTCCTAACACTACAATAAAAATGTTACCCTTGCCTTTCTCGAAGAAAAATCGAAACTCGAATCTATGATTCAGAACAAAATCCCCAAGATTCGAATCGCACGTCCTTTCCTATTTATAATACCAGAGACACATTTACTTGTGGGACTATTGGAATCAACATTTGAACTTATTGTACTGTCACACGGAACGATTGATGGTCTCTCAAGTGCCCTAACGATAAATGTGCATCGTTCATCGTTTATCAATTACTGTGACAGTACTTTACATACGTCCTGAGCTAACCAGGGGGCTTTGCAGTACTTGATAGATGACAAAACATTCGAGGTTAAAAATTAATGATGTTCTTAAAAACATCAATATTTTCTCTAACTTTTCTAAAGTAAAACTAAAATTTATTTGAGAATAATAATAATATATGGAAAAGATAATTTTAATGAAATTTATCTAAGAAATATATTTTTTTATCGCAGTATGTTGATATAATTTAATCCAAATGTTTCGGATCCTTCACATCATGGTGACGGGCAGACTCTGTAGTATTTTAATGTCGTCTTATTTATTTACCTTATTTATTTAGTTATTACGAGTTTTTAACTAAGAGGCTAGTCATTAGTAATTTTAACTGGAAAGCCTAAACAATAAGGTTAGCTTAATGAAGTAGAATAACCATTATTTTGGCTCATTAAAGGTAGCTTGCTGTTGACATTTTTAATAAAAACATGCGCAGGACTATCTTCCCTTACCGTTATATTTCCCAACTAAATCTTTATTGGTTATATGTTACATGAATCTAAATTCGTCAGCGTTGGAATATAGCATAGCTTTTTTTATGAGTTTGCTAGTTTTTAAAAACTAAATACTCCATAAAATCATCTGAAAAGTATGCATTTCCATATGGTTTTAATAAAAAATAACAAATTATGCTATTTAATAAAAAAATAGCAATGTAATGTAATGTTCAATACTAGTGCAATCGGACCATATTCCAAAGTCCAAGTACGGACGGTACAACCGATGCATAATTCGAATTCTGATTGATCTAGTCAAATATATATCCCAATAAAAAAATAATCTAAGTGATACAATCATGCCAAATAAATCTTTGTTAATTAAAACGAAACGGATATAAAAACTATTTGTTTACAGACAAACCACGAACAACTTAACTGTATCATAAACACAGCAAGTGCATACATATTTATGATTCACCCGTTAATATAATGTCGAAAAACTAAAGAAGTTCTCCGAATGTGGGTGAATAATGACGTCCGAGGGATTATCGACTTCACAAAGAATCTCCTTCGATTAGTGTGCAGAATGTTATCGGAAAATTAATAGACTCATTCGGTCAGGAATTTGTATCTGTTGAGGATGAGTAGGTCATTTGAATGTGCGTAGGTATTTGTTCTTTGAATATTTGTTGATTTTGGTCAATGATTACTGTAGTTTGAATTAATTTATCTTTTAATCTGTTCTGTATAGTACATTGATCTCACTCCATTGCAGTAGTCAAAGTCAAAATATCATTATTGACTCTTTTTGAACGTCGACAAAAAGACTGCCCCCCGAAACGCCCGTGCATCACCGTTTTCTAGCGTTTTTGCTATGAAGAACAAACGGTGCCACAAAATGCTTAGGAAACTTGGTATTAATTCCAATCTTAAGTTGTTTACCTTCCCCACTGAACAATGCATACTGACACGTCGCAAGTCATTATTAGACCAGTCCCATTAGTGAGCGCCCACCTGTATTGCAACTCGAAACGTAAGATCACCTACAGTCCTACAGCCATAGAATTCTATAAATGAGATCTGACGGTGATTAAATTCTATTCACCTCATTTGTTTCATGTTTAAGAGCAAGCCAAGCAGTATCTCCATTACTTGTACAATCACCATTATCATTAGACTAGATTTTCATTCTACATCGATATCGTCAATTGCAGATAGTAAACATCATTCGCAATTTCTAATGACCATTCCATCCCACTGAACTCAATGAAAATATCTTGAGAAAAATCCACCTGTAACGAATGTAAGAAAATCGTCAATGTGATGTGTTGTTATGATTCTTCTAGCACTTTCTAAGTCTACACCTGATCGGTTGTGGTTAGCCGCGAATGATTGGCTGTTATTATATTTAGTTTCACGTGCACTGGGTTAATTGGTACAACCAAAGCGGTTTTATTGTCAGTTGTGATCTTGTCAAGAGGTTCAGTGTTATTTGATTTAATATGACTTACGACTGTACTTCTACTGTAGTTGTATTCCGGTTTTTTTAAAGTGGCTTGATTAAATCCTAAGTTACTGGAATAAATTCCTAAAACACTACGTATTTGGAATTTAGCGCGAATATGAGAGTCGCCACTTTGCTGGGGTTGTAGTTGTTTTTCGGTACATTACGGATATTTAATTGATTCATAAAAAACAAATAAATAATAACAATTATGCTTTAATTACTTGACCTGGTTTTTCTATTGTAGTGAAATTCTGTTGAAATAACTGAGTAATAAGTCATTAAATATTTTTTTATTGTTCTGGAAATGGAATTTATAACTTGGCTTTTTTAACTGTTCGCTAAACGCAATTCTCACCATAGTAACCACCGGAACTTTTTACAATACATAATACTGCATAAAATGGTATCTGGTCCTTGTCCTTGATTAATACCGCACAGTATTAATCATTCAAGCATTTAAGTAAACGATTATTCTGAAAACAAGTGAAATTTACGAGAGCGTAATTAACTCATCCGATATCCCAAAAATGCTTCGTGAAACTTTGTACGCAAAAAAGTGAATTTCGGAATCTCAAGCTGATATGCGCTCCATCGAATCACGCGTCGTTGATCATGCGATTATTACTGAGAATCCATTACCTTAGTGACGTGTCTGTTGAAATATGTTCAAAACTACTTTTGGACACAGCATTTTAGGGCCAGGTGATAATGGCTCGTTAGATAAGCATGCAATTAACGTTTTCGGGGATAACTTGTTTAGTTACAATTTCCAAACGATTGCTAGTTTACGCGTGTTGCTGCTTCAGAACGATTCAATGAACTGGTGTTTTATTTGGGTTGAATCGTAAATGTTTATTTATTTTTTTAATTTGGGGTTAATTAGTGTGTCTTGCTGCAATGTACAGTCAAACAGTGATGTGAAATTGTGTGTGTGAATTCGAAGTACAAATATTCCTCAATACCAATTTGTGCCGTATGACACTTAGTAAATTTTTGCATCAAAATGAATTGTAATGCCAACTTAAATCATGATTCGCTACAACAATTTTGATTAATACAATAATTTCCTTCGAAACAGTCGTCGACAGTGAAAGCTGATGAACGTGTGAAAATCAAAAGATGCCGCTGAATTGCAACAGTCAGTCGGTACAATATTGTCTTGTCTTTATACACAAATTACGCAAAAATTGTATTTAGTTTTACGGTAATTTTAATTACACAAGCAATAGCAGTGTTAAGTACTGTGAGCCGGACGCATTGCGTTGCGTCCGCTGGCTTCCAAGTCTAGTTCAGTGCGTGCTGATACAGTGCTGCTAGCAAGGTGTGCAGTGCTTCAGCACTCCCGCGAACATGATCTGTGACACCATGCGGGGGAAGGTGTGCGAGAAAGTCGTCAACTGTAAGGGGCTGGCGCTCATGCGCTCCTATATCGAGGCTCTGGTAAATATTTGTGCTCTGTTCAGTGTTAGTGACCTCGTGGAATGTGACGTCATTTGGGAAAGTTGGAAACTTAAGGTCAGAAAAGGGTGGGATCGTATCGTATTTTGAATCTCTCTGTCTACACGACAAGATGGAGAAATGAAACAAAACTTGGATTTATATTGTTTTTATTTATGAACTCCAATAACATGTTTTTAGATGCAATACTGATTTTATCTGTTTTCTTGAGATACTTTTAGACAAGATCAACACGATTGCCTCCCAACTGGGTACAGATCTTACAAGATCAAGAGATTACTTGTAGTATCATGTGATTGTGGATTAAAATTCCGTAAGATAGAAATAGATGGTAGTAGCCAGCTTAACGATAAGATAACTAGGATTGGTTTCGCTTGTTTATCTTTTTTTCATCCTAACGTTGTTTTATCAGTTAGTAATTCTTTTGTGCCAAGTACTCGGACTGGGTTAAATGCATTGCCATATAATTCTGTCGATCTTTTATCACATTTTGAGCCATATTTACAGGGAAAGAAAGCTTAGCGCAGAGGAGGAAAATATACAGACCGTTTTAGTAATTCTGTTTGAACGATATCTGTAAAACAATATTTCCGTATCTACCAATATTTTTATTCTTTAACTTCTGTAACAGCTCGTAGAATTAGGTCGCACGATTTTACTTTATCTATATACGATAATCTATGTACATATAATGTTTGTCGTTACGACTTTTAAAGTAGTAATGTACGATTAATGCATTTATCGTGATACTGGCAATATTTTACTTTCCTTTGTCATTCTAGAAAATGTATATTTAGTAGGTATACAATCAAGGTTATTGTGCGAACGATTTTATAACCTAAAGACTATTAAATCGATTTGATCTACTTTTTTACGCATTGTTTATCAACAAAGCATAAAAGTGGGGCAAATAATAAATGCGCACAATAACAGAATGACGTATGCGCACACAAGTACTTACAATATATTGAATTATTTAATGATAGACATAGAGTTTATTCTTATTTGTCACCGTTTTTTATTGTGTAAATAAACACAATAAAAAACGGTGACAATCGAAATTTTAACTATTTTGAGAGAGCGTAGCAGCGGGAATAATTTTCATATTAATTATCATTATCGGTACATTCATATTTTGCAATACCTAATATAAATTGGAAACCATTTGCCTTTTGCACAACACAAATAAGTCCTGTATAGTAATATAAATAGTTGTATTTCGTTTAAAACACCAACCACATGATAAAATAATGAGACCTAACATTCAGAATTTATTATATTTATATTAATAACAACTATCCGTTTACAGCGTTTAGCGTTTACAAACACAAACTACCTGTAGACCCTATATACCTACATATATGGGTTCTGTGGGTATCGAACTTAATATACGGGGCGCATTAACCGATCGCTAGACCACTCACGCACCGAGTCACCCACCGTGCACGCACCGAGTCACCCACCGTGCACGCACCGAGTCACCCACCGTGCCTACATATTCCCCTCTCAAAGTTACGCAGCAGTTTTTTTAAGATTAAAATATCCATATTGAATTATTGATATTACGGACGTGAAATCCAGTCACGCTGATCATAATAAACAACGCATATCATTGACCGTTGCGATTTTAGCTGCAATCAATCAGGCCGAGCGTGCAGGAAACGCAGCACTATTATTGTTTTCTAGTGTTTTTATCGTGTCCAAGGTAAAACTAGCAGCTAACAGACTAATGGGCTGTAGACTGTATAATACTGCACAGATCATGACTACACACCGAATTTTGATTACTAAATAATATCTATATAATGATTAATACGTGAAGCAAAAAGTTGTACCCCTTTTTACGAAAATTGCGTGGACAGAGGAGTATGATATTTTGCAACACTTTATAGTTTATATAGAGAACGAGTGGAGAATGCTAATATTTTTGATTAATTATTTAATTATACATAAGAAAACTTATAATTTAAATTAGTTATGGTCGAATTTCGAAGAGTAGGCAACCACTAGTAACTGTTAAATAGTTATTTACTATTTGTTTACAGTAATAATATATAGTCTATCGGTGTAAACAGTTAAAATATAGCTGGTGTAAACAGAGTGGACTTAGTAGTCAAAGATCTCAAGTCCAAGGCACGCACCACTGACTTTTGTAGTGATGTGCGTATTGATCACTATTCCAAACGATGAAGGATAACATCGTGCATGCTTGAGAGATTTTATCGATGGCGTGTGAAGTCTGCCAACTCGCACTAGTCTGGCGTGGTGGACTTTAGTCTAATCTCTCTCAAATGAGAGGAGACCCGTGCCCAGAAATCGGATAGTAAATGGGTTGATGAGAATGTTGTTTATTCCAATTGAAAGTCCTAACCATGTTTTCTGTCTAATGGGCCTGAGCGTGGCTGCTGAGCTTAATTCAATTTCTAGTTCCATTCAATCATTATTATTGAGATTTTCTATAATACCTATTATGTATGCAGTATGTACATATGTAGTAACAGTCTATATCCTTATTGCGTTCTAATAAAAATAGTTCTTACAACCATTGGAAACCCCTAGAAACAATAGGCTTATCTTTGATATGATCAGTTTGGTTGCATACGAATTATTTCACTGTAAACTGATTCTCATGCGAGCTGCCTCTAATATTATATTGTTATTCTAACGCGGTTGGCAGTCTGTCGCCACAGTTACTTCCAAGTAAATACATGTTTAGATTATTAGGATTATGTCGTTTATGTACCTTGTACCTACGTACCTTGAGTCACAGTCATTCAACTTCCGAAACGTGAAATGCATTGACTGTTATTCATAGAGTTGGTATCATTCTTATCAGGGATAAATAAATACTGCCAGTATTAACGTTTACTGAAAACTTAAATCTTGCAAATGCATCGATTTGTATTCATGCTTCCGTGTTTTGTTCAAATGTTAATTGAGCAATCATAAATATTACAATTCGTCTAATGTACCTCACGACCGAAGATACCGATAGGCGCGTAAATACTTCTTCTATTTAATTTAAATTATAATATGTAATTTTATTATCCTATTATTGATCTGTTTAAGCATTCCCTCGCTAAGAAAATTACAGAAGGCTCGTTAAACAATATTAACTAAAACAAAAGAATAAAGGATGTTGTATGGATGATTAATGGATGCTGTGTCGTAGACATTATCCAGCAGTGTTTCTATTTTACTTAGTATATAATCGTTGTCAAACCAAAATCTGCTGAACCAAAAATTGAGGTTTCGTTGTATGACCTACATATTTATATTAACTTAAAGGGTCTGCTGATATTTCAATGCTTTTTTAAAACAAAGTTGGTTGTTTGGCAAAGTGAATAGTATTTTTTTATATAGGCATAAACTAAACGTAAGAGTCGAATAAACAGAAAATTGCACAAATTGCACGATTTCCTTCGACATAGTAGTCGATATAAATCTTTGCTGGCGTGATTATAAGAGGGACTTCTCTCTTCATTATCATGATCAACTTCTTACCAACAGCTTATAAATATTTTCCAGGCTTTCAACGAAAGCTAGCTTCTACTATCATTTCCGTTCCCAGCAAAGATTTCACATTTCTATCTCATATCTAAATAAACTTGCTTCAATCTGCCGATCTCATTGCTGCCTAATATAGCCATAGGTTTCTTGTCGATATTTCCTTATCAATATTTATCGGTGTACCTTAGGCGGTTACACTTGAATCTAACCGGTTGGAGGCACACCGCTGACACACATGTCCATTGCTTGCAGTCCCTTACTGTCTTTGGTTGTCGCTTCCGTAATTTCCGCACTTGTGTATCCGCAGTGACCGGTTGAGCTGCCACTACTATATGGTTAGCTTTAATTACTGTTTCGTTGTTGACTGTATTACTTTTGTCCATGTTTCGTACACGTCGCAACGTAGTGAACTTTGTGTGATCCTAGCTTTTTCCTGTGACTTCATCGGCGTAGAAACTTTTGCCCTGCTTTCGCCTTATAAATATAAACAAAATCCCATAAATGCTATATCCTCTCCATGCCAAATTTTATTTAAATCGGTTCCCCAGTCATGGAGAGGTAACGGATAGACAGATTTACATTCGTATTTATAATATTAGTATCTATGAATATCTTAACATTTCTATGTATTTCTATTTTCTTTTTATCTCTAGTTTGATCCGAATATTATGTCGTTTTAGTAGTCTTTAATCGTTTACGTAATTGAAGTTGGCGACCCTTGTTAAGAGGTTTCGCAGATTTTGTAGATTTACCGTGAGTAATTAAAGTAAGTTATGAATAAACCGCCATTTAAGTACGTACTTCAACACAATTATTTGTATTCTATATTTAAATCAATAAATTTAAATCTAATGTTTCTGATACATTTGGACCCTATGAAGGTTACATTCCAGTACCTCCTTCAGAGACACGACTGAATATATAGAATGGTTGTAATCATTTATCACAACCGGAAAACGCTTTCTCAAAAAATATTCTGAATCAAATACACAACCACACCGTTAAAGGTTAATCCATTAATATTAAAATTACATTGTTACCTAAATATAATTAAAAAAAGTATGTCGATCCAACAAATCAATTCAGATGAAATGAAACACCTAAAAATGTCAGTAGACTAAAATATATATTACATAAATTTGTCGATTACATAATGGCACTGTAATCGTTATTAAGTAGAAATTACATTGAAATTCTTCTAAAAAGTAGCCAGTCATTAATTTGGGAGCTTTCACTAACGATTGTGTAATGTGTGGGGACCAACAATACTACGTAATATTAAGTTTCTCTTTTTAACTATTTACACTTCTAAGTAGAAGGGACAATGAGTTAAGTATGGGAATGTTTATTTCTCAGTTTTATTACTCTGTTGTTGTGTCATTTAAGAAATAAGTGGCACATATTTAATATCATCTTGTGTAACTGAACGGTAGAAATATTTTAATATTTTTTATTTAACTTGAGTGAGTTACTGGTTATTAAAATACCTATGTTGTGTTTTTACCTACGTTACAAAATTAATACATCTGTTTCCAAGAAACAGTAATAGGAATACTGATTCCCTACATTGACGCGAGTACTGGATATCGAAATTAAAATGAATGCGATATATTAGATTACTAGATTTACCATCCACGGTCACAGACAGACATTTTGCCCATGGAAAGGATCCGAAATGAGTTTTTTTTTATTAGTTGTAGGTAGATTTTCTTCAAAAATGTTTATTTATACTATATCGCCAGGTTCTGAATGGCTGATAATGCTAAAAAACTTATTTAAAGTAACAAGCCGAATCTTATCTAACTTTTCCTTTGGTGAAATTCTTACGATAAAAACCTGGACATTTTAATTCCTCAATCAATAGCATTAGTGATGTGACAGCCGGTAACAGCGTAATTGGCGAACAATAAGCGGTTCACACAGTTCATCTCTAGTCGCATGCGCATCAATGAGACGCGATACAAAACGATAGCTACAAAAACTTTGAAACTTTGTACACGACAATCGATTATTGGAAGCGAATTTCCATCAGGGTGTAGATATTTTTTGTTTAGTTAGTTATATGTTTTTCTATAAACTCAGCTTTCATTATTAAGAAAATAGGTAGTCATTATACTAACCAACTTGACCAACAACCAAGGGATTGACATTTTGAATTAAGAAACCGTTTTTTTCAAATATCGAACATGGCTGCAATATTGACCGTTATAAAAATTTGCCGAGAGTCTTGTGTTCTTTGTGCCAGTCCTTTTTCTTCTTCTTAACGTAACCTTTACCTAACGTTACTTTTATCTAGTCTTAGGTAAGTCCAAAAAAAAACATCTTAAAACTTCCAGAGCTGATCGTAACATAATTCTCACGCTTATAAAGTTCACTTTCGTTTACTTTTGATTGAACACTACTATGTCGAATTTGTTAATTAACACCCGTAACTAAACGCAAATTAAAATTATTTTAATCTTAGATTAGCGTTACAGAGATTAGTGCAACCATCACTATATCTACAGTTCTTATCACTCTTATCAGAACACGCCAGTAGGACTTCTTATGAAAGACTCCCTACTTACGAAAGTGCAATAAAAATATGATACCTAAATGGTATTTATATCTGTAAATAGATCTTTTGATGACACTTTTACATGTTATCTTTTATATATTCTTTATTACTAGATTATAGTTTTATTATCATCATCAACCTAATTATTTTCCTACTGTTGGCCACGGGTGTCCAGTCATTTGAGAGATTAGGTTCGATTATAATAAAAAAAAAAATTAGATCTTTATTTATGCTATCTAGTTATTGGTTGCGGAGAAGTTTGATAGCAGTCGCATCGTGCACAACACTAATGTTCAGCCACTCACTGGAAGCTATCCCGAAACTAGTTAAAAAACCACTCTGAAGATGATGAAATAATGTTCAACTTAGAGATATTTTATACAGAAATGGTACTGAAATAATATGGAAAAGGAGTGGAAAAGTTTTACAAATAACTAAAAGTTTTTGGCAACGCGTAAGCGACACGTCCACCGTTGTAAACGTCCAGCTACGGTAACCGCTTAGTCCCAGGCGACCTTAAGATTCTTTGTCATCTTCGACGTATAAAAATGTCATCTAATCACCCCATTATCCAATAAAAAACCCCGCACACACCGTTATCTTGTAAATCGATATAAGTAACTAAACATTGATCAATTTTTAAAATAAGATTGAGATATCAAGTGACAGAACACGCTACTATGTTATATGTAGTTCATTGCGTGCTTTCTAACGTTGAATCTCAAACAGGTCCGTTCTACGCAGACTCCGTGATACGATGATCAATTGATGGCAATTAAGCAGATAATTATCGTGTAGAAATTAATTAACACTTTTAATTAATTACTAAATATTAAAGCTTGTTATGAGTAAGAATTGGTTACGTTTTTAGGAATTCGGTAAACTTTTAAAATCGTTAGTCGTCACTGACTGTTGTATCAACACTTATCCAAATCCTGCAAAGCATAGGTTATGTGAGAATTTAAGGAAATTTCATTTTTACACTACAGGACAGTACTGTATAGGAAATGCGTGGAGAATCAGGGTAATTTTATAGGGTTTTAATATTAGTGTCTTGAGGAGTTAAAACAATACGCATACCTAAATTGCAACAGCCTACGTTCTTGTAATAAGGAACGTTTCCATGGAGTGATGAGAATGAATCTCAATACTCATTTCGGATGGTTTCCATAATGATATGGAAACCATCCGAAATCAGCTGGGAAGTATATGATATGAATCATATGCCGATTTTAGCTATGGTGACTGCTATTAATGATTTATTACCAAAGAACTAGGATGATCAGTTCTCTAATGTGCCCTTTGATGACTACAGTATCCAATCTCGTGAGTAAGTCTCGTTTCCATATAACAAATGTTTATAGGTGATCTCCTTTGTCCACAGAACTCAAGTGGTAGTGAACCGCGGTCGCGCAGTGCGACTCCCGACTCATTGGATTCTCTGCCAAGCGGCGGCTCCGGCAGCCCGCCAGCCGAGTGGGCGGATGCCGCCACGCCGCCAGACTTCGCGTGAGTAAAAGGACTATCTACCTTCCTATGTTTGCCTCTGAAACAGAAATCTTCTCGTTAGTGTATCAACGAATAAACGAAGTTTGAACCCATGGCATCCAAGCTAAGATTGAATTGAATGGATGTGAAGGCTCTCTCTTTATATTGATGTAGAGTCATTTTAATTTATATATGCATTCAAAATATCACATAGTTATATTATATAAATGTAACTGTTATTAGCTAAAAGGAGAATCCTTATTAAATAAACAGACTAAAATGTGTTGCTGGGGAGTTTGTTGCGCCGCTTCTTCTTCTCGGCAAAAACACTAGGAAGCGCTGAAGTTTTTGGGGACTGTCTTTATTGTCCACGTTCAAAGAGAGGCAATTAAATTTGGCCTGGCCAAATTACAAATGGTGTTACAATTCTATTTTGATATTTAAGTTCCGATACATAGAGCAGCCATCTGTAAAAGCTTTCTATAAGAGCAGATATCTGTAAAATCTGCATTACCTGTAAAAGCTTCTCTTTCCTCTCGTTGATTTTCGCGGGTTTCACAAATAGTACTCTGTCTCTTTGGACAGCTAAGTTGGAATAACTGCATTAATCGTATTCTTTGTGTGTGCAGTGACAGCTTCCCGCCAGTAGGCACGCACGCGCCGCTAGCCCGCACGCCGTCGGCGCCGGCCGGGCGGCGCGCGCGCCTGTCCCCGCCGGCCGGCGAGCCGCACTCGCCGCCGCTGCCCATGCACGAACTCTTCAAGCCTAATGACTTGCATTGGGCCGATATTGCGAGTAATACTGGTGAGTAACAGATAGATGAACCTGTAATAGCCTACTGGCGTGACCAATGGACTCTAAAAGTCCAAGGACTCGAGGGCAAACTGCAAACCCAAGGTACCACTGACTTATCGAAAGCGGCTAGCATGGTGGACTATAGCTTCAAAATTTCCCTCTAAAAATGAGAGGAGACCTGTACCCAGCAGTGGGACAATAATTTGGTTGCTGATCATGATGAATAGATAGGTCCTAGAACATGTTTGTCTTTGAATGACGTGAAGGCTTTGAACGCATTGATTGAGTTTATTGGGGGCTGTTAGAATAAGTACAAATTAATGTTATTCCTATTTTAAAATAAGTGTAAGTATTCTTTTTCCGTTTTTAGAAATAAATTTCTTGAACTTTATGAGGCTTTCTAGTGAGATACCTATACCAGATCTAGCAGAAGGGGCGAACGTCATCAAATATCTTAATACCATAACAAGCTCCCTCTACCTGCACAATATTTTAATGTATGTAACAATGTTGTTTTTCTTTCAATTCCAGAGGGTATCGAGCTCCTAGGCTACCAAAGATATGGGACAGTCCAGGGACCGAGGATAGGAAAAGAACGAATCAATGGATCTATACTCAAAGATAATGATCCGTTCATGTAAGTATCTACCTTGAAGCACACCCAATATTTGCGGCAGTTATTCTGTATTTAAAAAGTATTGAATTCCATTATAGCTATCTAACATGAAAAATAGATGGTCCATAAATTTGTCCTTCTGGTTATTGTCAACGTGGGTTTAGTCGCTATTGATGACGGACAACTATAGAACCTATGGATTTCACCGATAAATAATTTAACGGAGAAAATATTGCTATAGATTTTCAGCTCTAAATATTGGAAATAAAGTCTTGATTCGTGGATGGTACATATTTCAGCATGATAGAGCAAATCAGCTCCTTTGTCGAAATTATCGAAGCTGTACTTAATAATAATATTTATTATAATTAATATTCTGAATTATATTAAATTCCAATTCCCCTGAGCCAGGTTCTACCGAGTTTCTTAATTCTTAGCAACTTATATTAAAGTTCTGTTGTTTTGTTCTAGCAACAACAAGCACGCGGCCGTGTCTCGTGCGAAGAGCGCCGCAGCCGTGCAGCAGCCACTCAGCTTCGAACACAAGTTCAATCTCGACAGACAGATGCTCGACCAAGAGGAGGTACGTAACACTGATGCACAAAACGAAGTGTATTTTTTCTCTTCAAAAGATTCCGTTTCGTTCTTAAGATAAAAAATTTGAGGCTGCAAGTTGAGAGACATTCAGTCTCTCAACCCAAGATGTGTTGGGTGATTTATATGGACAATAGGAAAGGTCTTAGCTTGGTTTTCCAAGTCCAGCAAAGTGGAATAGATTTTATTCTATAAACATAATAGTAGCTGAGTTCTCCATAAAAAATGTACCTACCGACCCTAAAAAGTAGGTACCTAGTGGATAGATGTTTAGGTACTACTACTTCTTCTAAATAAGTATTTTTGTTTCCAGGATTGGCCAGAAGAGGATAGTACCGTGGACATTGAGAGTATCGGCGAGCCGCAGTTGAAGCGCCTGCCACCGCTGCTGTGGTTGGAGCTCACTGCGCTCTTTGACCGGTACTCGCTGCCGTTCCAGAAGAGGAAATCACCCAAGAAGAAAAGGAAAGAAGGTGAGAATTGTACTCAGCTGTAAATATTGATGAAGATTGGGAGTGACACACATACATTACCATCAACCCATCAAAGTCTTGCTGCATTTGTAGGAGCTACTAAAAATCCTGCCTTTCGAGGCCACGAATTGAACTAAATTGAACCTATTCTATTATAGCGATTCTATTTCCATATACATATATAGCTTTACTTTATTTAGTTTGCTATAAACTGAACACTTTCTAAAACTCAACTAAGCTAAGTCCTAATTGCTTTAATTTTAATAATCTTAAAACTCTTGTTTTCTTCAGAAGGCTCAGTGTTTGGCGTGTCTCTGGAGACACTGGTCCGCAAAGACATGATACTGTGGGAGGAAACTTGGAGCTGCGCGCCCAGCATAGTACGGGCTCTAGCCTCCGCGCTGGCACAGCGCACGGCGGATGAGGGACTGCTGCGAGTACCCGGGAATAAGCAGAAGGTAATACACAATACACAAGATCTATTAACGGCTATTATTCAAATATTTTTCTTAGAAACTTTATCCTGGGACGCAGGAGCGCAAATTATCATAAACAGGCTAACAATTACCCACGCAAAAGTAGATAGGTATCATGTATTTTTCAACAAAAATGTTAAGTTGGTAGTTTTTGACAGAATTATTTTTGATGTTATTCGCAAAATGGTTATTTTGCGAATAACATCAAAATAGAGCCGGCTCTAACTATAGATGTATGGAACTGGTCTACTTTAATTCTGTTAAAAATAATTAATTCGCTTGAGTTCAACTCATTATTACTCTGTTGTTGTTTTTCAACATTGCTATTCAAACCAAGACAACGATATCGATATCATTGGTAGACTACTTTTAGACGGTTGAATATTAGGTATATTAATACCTGTCTAGTGTCATCAAGGTAAGCATTAGCTTAAGAACTAAACGACTCCCTTAAGGTATAATCCATCAAACGTAACTACTTTTGCAATCTAAATATACCTATTCCTTCTCCAGATTGAAGCTCTCTGTCAGCTAATTGAGCGGCAGTGGTACTCGGACCGGTCGGGCGTGGAGGCGGCGCTGTCCCGCGCCAGCAGCCACGACCTGGCCGCCGTGTTCAAGCGCCTGCTGCGCGCCCTGCCGCAGCCGCCGCTCACGCAGGAGCTCATGAGACTGTTCTATCACACTTACGGTGAGTGGAACTTCTTGGAGAAGCTTTACATAGATTTAATAGAATCTATGATGAAGTTCCAAGCAGGCGGTGGGGACCAACCATCTACTCTTTTGAAAATTGAGTGTTATATTTAGTTTCTATAGCTTCAAGGACTTGTTGCCAAATTGATGCTATGAACACAAGCCCAACAAGCCCTGGGGTTTTCTTAAGGCACTAAACCACTTCTATACACGGCGGTGTTTCACATCAGCAATGTTATTTTACGCGGGTCTCCGTGCTTGTTTTGGTCTTTATGCGTAGCATTTATCGTTGAATGATTTTGAGGCCGAACGTGCTAATTATGCCTTATAGATACTGATAATCAAATAGATATACATATATAATTGATCATGGAATTAGCCAGTGGAAAAGAACAATATTGTGATAGCATAGGAAAAGTTCGGTTAGATGTTACCACCAAGTGTTATTAAGAGATAAGATTGTAACAAAACACTCTTATAAATAACTCCGGGGGGTTAGATAAGAGTAGATAACAGAGCACTAATGTACTTTTGCAGTTCGCCGGAACTTTTGATGTCCTATGTAATATGGGCAAAGCCTTTTACCACGAACCAAACACGACACACACCCAAACTCCGATCTGCTACTGAGAATTTAACACAATGCTCGATTTTGGACCTCACACTCCCCGGCGGGGTCGTGAAGCATGCTTTCGCTAATCACATGGCCCCAGCAAAAGGACTGGCTGGTTTTTAGTCGGTAAACGCCCACTCTGGGCGGAGTCCGACACGCCCCGTCGCCTCCCCAGGCGGCGTGGCAGTCTGTAACAGATTTTCCAAACCTTACAAAAAAAGGACTTCACGACTAGCAGTCGCGTTTACTTTTGTAGAATATTCTTATTTTCTTGATCCCTTATCCTTATCGATTTGTTTATGTATTCCAGCTCTGAGCGGCACAACGCAAGGCCGGGCACTGAACCTGCTCGTGTTGTTACTGCCGGCGGAACAACGCGCCACTCTCCGCGAGCTACTGCGGCTGGTGCGAGAGATCGTCGCCAGGCAAGATATCAACAAGATGACAGAACACAACGTCGCCATGATCATTGCACCTACGCTCTTTCCACCCAGGTTAACATTATAAGTTTTTTTTCCAATACGTTTACATTTTAACAAGTTTGAGAAAAGCAAAAAAGAGGAGACTCTGCGAATAGAGCCACGTTTTACCTACTATAGATGTATGGAACTGGTTTTTCTGAAGTCTGTTTAACAACAATAGTGCAGGCTTAAAATCCAATTTTTAGAAAATTTTCGTTCAGTCACACATTTAACGTCTTATTTTGCTTTCAGTCTCCTGATCAAGCCTTCAGACAGCCTCGAAACTCAACTGGCGACAGCTGCGAACAGTTGTCACGTGACAGAGGCGCTGATGCGCTGGTGTGACCAGCTGTGGTTGTTGCCAGCCTCCCTGCTGGCCGCCGCACAGAGGAAGCCGCCCCCTCACAGAAGGAACCATCACACTTGATTCACACGTGCAGTGATTGCACATTCAAGACATAGTCAGGAACGACTCGGAACAAGGTCGAACGGGCTTTCACGGAAAGTGAACATTAATTTTGACCTTGACATTGAAACGGTCAGGGTCAAAGTTGATTTGACCGCCTGTTTTAATAGTGAGTGATACGGCGAAACGGACATTTTTAGTTTAATGAGTGACCTTAATGGCTCTCGAGGTCAAGGTCGAATTTAAGAAATCGGCGCTTCGGAGAAGGTGGTCATTAGATTGTTCTTTGGATGGTGCTCGCAATTAGTATTATATCGAATAAGAACAATAAAAAAATATCAATTATTATTTTCCGTCAAATTGTGCTGTGTTTATTAATATTTTATTCTTGAACAATATTATAATCGAGTGATAATTATTAATATGCTTACCTACAATAATTATACTCCATTATGCTATTTTGTATGATAATGTGAATAAGATGCCAAATATTCAACCATTTTTGTTAAATTATAGTGATATTATTCCAGTTTAGAGGCTGAGCCTGGCTGATGTACCATCAAAAATATATGTTTGATTAGCTTTTTAAACTATGACAGTATAAAATCTAAGAAACTGATAAATTGTGATTGCTCTCAATGAAGTCGAAACGAATGTAGCTTAGGAGTTACCTAAGTTAAGGATGACTCTTTTGAGAACAAATGATTTGTTCAGGAACGTAAGAGAAGCTAGAATAATTTGGTGCCATCAGTATTTTGGATTTGAGGACATTATAATAGAATATTGACATTGAAGCGAATATTAATTCAAATTAAATTGACTAGAAGTATCAGTTTTCATAAAAAGAATACTAAACAATATGTACGAAGCACATTTCAAAGTAATATATTCTATGTAAGTGCTGTTAGAATAAATAAAACGCGATCGATTATGGTATGTTACCTTTTTGGAAATTGAGAGTATTCTAACAGTTGTTAGGGGCCGTCCAAATATTACGTAAGCAGTATCTAAGTAATTTTTAGTCAACCCCCACTCCCTCTTTTCCTTGTCAGCGAAATTAAAGCAGCCCAAATTATAGTGAATCCCGAAACATAGGTAGGATATGTTTAGGTTTTATTTTTAAGTGTTACAATACAAAAAAGATTGCTTGCCCAGTTACAATTCAGACCCCCCGTTTAGAAATAAACAAATAGAAGACCCCCCCCTTACCCCCTTCATGTGTTTACGTAATACTTGAATGGTCCCTTATAACGGTGCCTAGTATTGATATTAAGTTCGCACAATTAATTATATCATGTAAATACTTATATACTTCGGTTTTTGTAATATATTTTACCGATACTAAGCATGCAAAGACTGACTTGGTGTATTATTATTATGTAGTATTATTTAATAAGTGTATATCTACTTTTCAGAATTTAATAAAATGCATATTACTTACGACAAACGTTTTATTTTTTTGATAACCTAACTCTTATATTATTATTAACTTAACAGAAAACAGTACTTAGTTAAATTTAAAAACTATTAAAAAAAACACTCGTTAACATTCACACAAATCGCTCGTAAATATCACACAAGTTATCTCCACGAAATGTGTTGAAAATAAAAAATACGAGCGAAGCCGCGAGCATATATATGTACACGATATCCACACATGTTTAATGGTTCACATTGTTGCGTGTCCGAAATGATGTTAGGCTCACTAGACAATCTTCTAAGCATTAGACAATTTGCTTCAATTCAGTAAATATGTTGTATGGGAACTACAACATATTTAAGTATTTATTATCAATTTATAGTCTGTTTTTCTACAGCAATTGTTGCTAAGATTAAATGGTGCAATCTTTTCTCAAAGAAACGTTATACAACTGTGAACCATACCACATAATCAGTACACCTCCACCAGCATTACCTTTCGGTGTTATGCTATGTTATGAGACTCACCTTTCAAACTTAGTACTTAAAGTTCTTAATCAAATAAATAGCTTCATTGTCAGCCCCACAGAGTATCCTGCCTGTGTCACAATGAAGAGTGTTAATCGGTTTATGCAGTACTGGTATCAGAGCATTCACATTCATAGCCTTTTTGTCTTCTAACGGCATCCAAGCCACTTGAGCATCCCCCTTAGAGCTTTTCGTCATAGCTTCCATGTTCCAATCCCAAAGTTCTCCTGCTACCGAACACGTAATAAGTTTGTGTGGATTCTGCGGATGGAACTGCATCTCCGATACTCCAGCGGAGTGTGCGCTGACAAGGGATGTGGGGAATGAGTTCATACGTAAGTCCCAAACAGCAATGGACCCTGATTCACTTCCCGCTAGAATAATGTGGGGCTGTGTTGGGTGATTGATGAGGCATGTGGCAGCTTGCTCATCACCAGCTAGAAGGAATGACGCAGCTGGTTTGTTGTTTACTGTTCGTAGATCCCATATCTTCATGTGACCTCTCAGATTACCTGTTATAACCTGAAATTAAAAATAAAGAATAAGACTAAATATTGTAGCCTTTTTACTTCATTTATTTAAATTTAAATTATAGTACAACTATTCGTCATCATCATCAACCCCTTATTGTCCCACTGCTGGACACGGGTCTCCTCTCATCTAAGAGGGATTAGGCTATAGTCCACTACGCTAGCCTACTACGGGTTGGTAGACTTGACATGCCATCGAGCAAATCTCTTAACTTGCAGGTTTACTCATGATGGTTTCCTTCACTGTTTCATCATGTGATAAATACACACATAGCAACCGAAAAGTCAGTGGTGCATGCCCGGGTTCTAACTTGAGCCCTTTGAAATGTCCACTGGTCACACCACTAGGCTACCACAACTTGATGTACAGGTATCATTAATATAAAAAATAACTAGAAATTTCACCTCATTATGTTTCATAAAGCAGATGGAATGTAAGGAACAGCTGTCAGCTCCCTTAATCGTGTGCATGACCTCCCCTCTCCTTCCACTCAGGACAGTAACATTGCCATCTTCCCCGATGGTGGCTATATCTCCCTCCAATGTATCCAATGATGTACAGGAACATTGCTCTTCACTGGAAATAGTGAAATGGTAATCAGATGCAAGTTAATTAAGAAACTATTAACAGATAAATGGAAATATGGTTATTGTTGTTGCGGGTAACTCGACTTACCAATGTGAAGTCGAGTCGCTTAGCAGCAGAGGTTTACAAAGTCAGAGATGATTTGCACTCACGAAGAATTTATTTCATTGTAATAGACGATCTACTTTAGCCCCTATTGTACGAGTCTATAGCTATTTATATTTAGCACGACTTTATATTTAATATTAATTTTAAACGCGACACCAACATGCACTTTTTGTTTTAACAAGACACACGTCAGTCTATTCTTTTATATGTCACATACCATTTTCAAATATTCAGTCTCTAAAGAGTTCCTAACCTACACTTGATGCTATGCAACCTTTAACACTTTCCCTCATTAATGAAGTGTATGGCAATGTATCCCCAGGGCCTCTCGGATTATAACGAGTCTTGGCCTTGGAACTGCCTTGGTCATAATATCTGCCAATTGAGTAGCAGTGCCAGTCTTTTGTACATCCACAAGTCCGTCTTGTACAGTTTCTCTTACAAAGAAATGTCTCACTCGGATGTGTTTGGTCCGCTTATGGAACTCTGGATTGTATGCAAGACGTATGGCGGCTTCATTGTCTACTTTTAATGTAGGAAGTCCATCCATATTAGTAAGTGAGCTGAATACTCTCTGGAGCCATACAAGTTCACGAGCGCCTTCGCTTGCTGCTACTATTTCGGCTTCAGTAGTAGAAATTGCGACTGAAGATTGTCGTTGGCTTAGCCATGATACTATTCCCCCAGCAAAGAGACATGCAACTCCCGTTGTAGAGCGTCCTGTTTGCTGGTCTCCTCCATGATCCGCATCACTATAGCCTTGTATTACGTTGGAATCATGTTCTGGTTTATATGTTATACCAAAAGAACAAGTCCCTTTTATGTAGCGCATTATCCGCTTAACACGTAACCAATCTTCATACGTTGGGTTTTCCAAATTTCTCGAAACTAATCCAACTGCATACGCTATATCAGGTCGTGTCCCTGTCATTAAGTATGCTAGAGCACCTACTGCTTCTCTGTAAGGAAACTTCTCTTCCTCTTTCTTAACTTTCCCTGTTTGAGAAGTCGTTTCTATTGGCGTAGAAACTGGATTACATTCTAACATATTAAAACGTTCCAGAATCTTTATAGCGTACGATTCTTGTTTAATCGTAATGGAGCCATCTTTCGACTGTGCTATCTCAAGTCCAAGGTAATAAGACGCTGGCTTGCTTGTGATTTTTAGAGTATTCCCTAATTCTTTGAGGAATTGGTTTGCCAAATCTTTGTCTGTAGTGGCTACCAGCCCATCATCCACATACAGAGTTATCAAGATTTTCTTGTCACCTATTTTCTTAGTGAATAGACAACAATCAGCTGCATTTTGCTGAAAACCTTTCTCTAACAAAGTCTCTTCAAAGCAAGAGTTCCAGCATCTGGGAGCCTGCTTGAGTCCATATAAACTCCTTTTAAGCCGACATACATTTGTAGTTCCGTCATTGAATCCATCCGGCTGCTGCATATAAATTTCTTCATTTAGCTTGCCGTTGAGGAATGCTGTTGAAACGTCAAACTGCGTTAAATATAATTTTTCTTTGGCTGCGACACTCAATAAAGCTCTGATGGTGGCCATTCTAGCAACAGGACTATAAGTCTGTTCGTAATCGATTCCTTTCCGTTGCTTGAAGCCTTTTACTACGAGCCTAGCCTTATATTTGTCAATACTGCCGTCTGGGTTTCTCTTTATTCTAAAGACCCACTTGCAAGGGAGTGCCTTTCTATCTTTAGGTAGCTTACAGAGTGTCCATACATTATTTTGCTTTAGAGAGTTCATTTCACTCATCATTGCCTTGACCCACTCTGCCTTGTCATCCCTTTCAATAGCTTCCTTATATGTCTCAGGAAAATATTCTGTGCCTACGAAACACACGTAGTCTTCAAACTTCTTAGGACGTGAGAGGCAAGTTCGATCGCGTAAGTTGTATCGAGATCTCGCTTCCAACAACGGTGGTTCGACTATCTCTAACTCCTCATCAGCGTCAACGAACTCTTCGTTAGCACTCTCATCCCCTCTGGTTTCGTAGCTATCTCCCATAACTTCAACATGTACATGATCATCATTTTCTCTATCTCCCTCAAGAGCATGTTCATGATTTGTTTCCTGTTGCTCTATAGCACTTTCAGGTACAGCTTCTTGCGTAAACATTTGGTTATCTCCCTCTGAACTTGAAGTTGTAGGAATTGCTGTACTGATTCGGAACTCGACGTCAGTTTGGAAGGTTATGTCCCTCGATCTTTGCGTTTTGTTTCCGTCCCAAATACGATAACCATCATCGTTTTCATAGCCTATAAGCTTGCCTTTTATTGCCTTTTTGCTGAGCTTTTTCCTTTTTTGTTTAGGAATGTGAAAGTAACATTCACTACCAATTACACGCAAGTGTGAGATCTTAGGCTTCTTCGTATGCCACAGTTCATACGGTACTTTCCCTTCTTCTCTCGTGGGTCCCGTGCGATTGAGAACGTAAGCAGCTGTATGAATAAGCTCTGCCCACAAGGCTTGTGGAAACTCCTGTCCCGAGTGCATGTAAGATCGAGCGGTTTCTACAAGAGTCCTGTTTTCTCTTTCTGCACACCCGTTTTGCTCTGGGGTGTATGGCATCGTGAGTCGCTGGATTATTCCCTGTCTGTTGAGCACCTCTCGAACAGCTTTATTATCAAACTCGCCGCCATTATCGCTCAATAACGTTTTGACTGTGTCCTGCGTTCTTGGCTTCTTTCAAAAATTGAATAAGCTTGTCCTTTACTTCACTTTTGTTACGAATAAAGTAGACGTAACGAAACGCGGAGAAGTCATCCTTGAAAAGGACAAAGTAGCGATATTTCGAGTAACTTTCAGGAAATGGTCCGCATACATCAGCGTGTACGAGCTCTCCAGGCATAGTAGCTCTATCTCTCTTGCTAAATTTGAGTCGCTGTGCTTTTCCATAAATGCAGCCTTCACATTGTATATCATGGTCTGGCTTGAGATTTATCCCCAGTTCCCTCTTAACTAGATCCTTTACATATCTCTTGTTCTGGTGACCAAATCTTTCATGATATAACTGGAGTAAGCTTGATGGACTTACAGCATTTATTTCTACAGCTTGACTTGGCAAAACTGTCTTCATGTGCAGTTTGTAAAGTCCTCCATATTGGACTCTATTTCCAACAACTCTAGTTGTGCCTCCAATATCTAGCTTGCACTCTCTAGTCGTGGAACTGAAGATGCTGTTCGGCATCCTGTCTTGTGCTGCAAGCGGTGAGAAGAGGTTCTTTGTAAGCGATGGTACTAACCACACATCTCTGAGTGTTATTCGCTCCCTCTTGCCACTGACATTTGATTCCACCTCAACGGTGCCTTTCCCTATCGCGGGTATGACGCTTCCGTCCGCAGTCGATACGGTATGGTCTGAATCAAATTCGTGAAACTCTTGGAAATAAATTTTCCTTATTGCAATGTGAGTAGTGGCTCCATTGTCAACGTACCAGCTTTCCCTGTCTTGAGGTTGTCCAGTGGAACAGGCATTCACTAACAGAGAAATGTGTTGCACTTGCTTCGACGTAGAACCATTTGATGTGCCAGGTGTGGGTTTGGGTGGCCTCCCATCCTTTATCCACTTTTTGCACTTCCGAACTTTGTGTCCTTTACCGGAACAGTAGTTACAGATAAGCTCTTTCTCATTGCTTTGCTTGCTCTTATGTGCAGTGCGTATTGCCGCTAAAGCCTCTTGCTTTACGTGCTCTTTATTACCAAGCGCTCTTTCAAATGCGCACAAGTGACTCGTTAAATTGTCCACTGTCCGTTCACTTTGGTTCAGTAATAACCAACTCGATTTGAAAGAAAAATATTTTTCATCCAGCGTGTCCAGGATTTTACAAATTAGGAATAGTTCCGGCAGCTTGACAGTGGCATCTTTTTTTGTAATTTCTGCATTTAAATTTGTCCAGATATTTTTCAGCTTTGACATGTGGGTAGATACGTCATCCTCATTGTGACGTTGAAAACTGAAGAATTCTGCACACAAATTGTATGCCCTATCATCTGACTGTCCATCAAATAATCTGTGTAGCTCTTGCCAGACCTCTTTAGCTGTTTCAAATCGCATTACTTTTTTAAGTGTATCCTCAGACATATTAGTGGTTAATATGAGCAGAGCGCTACATTCAGACTTCCTATATTTCGCCATGGCCAAATTATAGGTGCCGACCTCAGCGTCACCAGCTCCTTGGGCGGGGGTAATGGGCTTTACGAGGGTTCCTTCGGCTGCTTCCATAGCGCCATCTACACCTCGTAGCATTATCGAAACTTTATATTTCCATGTGGCCCAATTTTCTTTCCCCTCTAGATTGCCTATTTGCAATTTTGATGTAAAATTTTCCATTTTTGGCAAATCTCTTTTTTTTTTACTTCTCTGGGCCCATAACCTGTTGCGGGTAACTCGACTTACCAATGTGAAGTCGATTCGCTTAGCAGCAGAGGTTTACAAAGTCAGAGATGATTTGCACTCACGAAGAATTTATTTCATTGTAATAGACGATCTACTTTAGCCCCTATTGTACGAGTCTATAGCTATTTATATTTAGCACGACTTTATATTTAATATTAATTTTAAACGCGACACCAACATGCACTTTTTGTTTTAACAAGACACACGTCAGTCTATTCTTTTATATGTCACATACCATTTTCAAATATTCAGTCTCTAAAGAGTTCCTAACCTACACTTGATGCTATGCAACCTTTAACAATTGTTAGGCATTTAAAGCACCCTTGCATCAAGGCATAAAGATGTCACTTGTAACTTCATACTTTAGTGTTGATATAGCTTATTATTAATATAAACTAGCTGCCTCCATGGTATATATATAAAAAGTAACCTATGTGTTCATCCAGGTAATAAACAATATGAATGCTAAACATCATTCAAAACTGTTAAGCGGTTTTAGCGTGAAATCTTACTTACAAACTTTCGCGTTTATTATTAGGAAGTAGGATTTTACCAGCCACACAGACATGACCCATTGCACAATTCGCACACAGTAAGCAAAGTATCACAGAAGTAATACCTAATATAACAAATTTTTATTTATATTAAAACTTTTTTAGTATAAAAAGTTTTAATTAAGTGATCATGACAACTGTTACAGATATTATTGCTATGGTAATGCTTGCTTGCTTCTTCAAAAAGGTCGGGTACGCAGTACTCATAACCGGCGCGCGTGCATGACGAGATGTATGAATGTGGACGAGGCAAAAGTGGTATGCATGGACCATAGCGCGTGGCATTCTGTAGTTTCTGCCTACCCCCATAGAAAAAGGCGAGAGTGTATGTCGGATGTATGGTAATGCTTACCCGTAATTATGTAAACTCTTCCAGTGGAACACTTCTCGAAGAGGTGATTCTTTATCATAAATACTAACTTCTAGCACCTTCACATCTCCGTTGGATATCGAAACCGCTATTTTGTTCTTCTCTATAAACTTTATTTCAGTGACGTCACCGTCCACACGGTACTCCGACAGTGGACGAGGGTATTCCACCTCATCTTCTTCGTTAGGACTTTCAAAAGTCCAAACTTTAATGGAGTTGACATCATCATCCCAACTGCCGGTGAAAAAGCACTTTGTTTCAACGTAATCTTCGGCTATCCATCTTATTTTGTTGATTTTCTGTGATACAAATGTTCCTTGAACATCGAGCGGCATTGTCGATTACGTTTTTTACAGTTATTTAGAATTATAATGATTCTAACTATAAGATTTGAATTATTCCAGTAAAAGTCAGACATAAACAGACAGATCAGGTTAGGTTATAAACTTACATTCCGTTTTACACATTTCTCCCGCTCAAGAATAAAAAACTGACAGTTATTAAAATTAATAAAAAAATTAAATATTCAAGTTGGTTTATCATAAAATATTAATTGCGATAAGCGTTATTATTGTCCAGAGAGATATCTAAAGGCTATTATAGTAATTAATTAATCATTATAATGGATTATTAATAATGACACCGTTTAAATCAACCGTAATCTAGTAACTCAAATATCACAATTCACAGTTTCTTATGGATATAATTATTATCACAATAATATCACATTTTGAAACAAACATTAAAAAAACGGAACGGAAGAGTTGGCTGTATACACACGATTCCTTTGTCAGAAACAAGAAAAAACAACTAATGATCTGAATTAGAGTTCCGTACCCACAGGGTAAAAACGGGACCCTATTCACCCTATTACTAGAACTTCGCTATCTGTCCGTCCGTCTGTCTGTCACCAGGCTGCATCTTAAGAACCGTGATAGTTAGACAGTCGAATTTTTCACTAAATATGTATTTTTCTTGCCGCTATTACAAAAAATACTAAAAACAAGATACAATAAATATTTAAGTGAGGCTCCCATACAACAAATGTGTTTTTTTGCCACTTGAAATATTCACAAAATACTTAATTGTATATTTAATTTAATAATAAATCATAAAAATAAAATAAAATAATATCTAGGGGGCGCTCTCATAAAACAAAAGTGTTTTTTTTTTGCCGCAGAAATTTTTGTCCTCCCTTTACGGTGACCTGGGTAGTTAATGGTATGGAACCCTTCGTGCTCGAGTCCGACTCGCACTTGGCCGGTTTTTGACGTGGGCCTGTTCGTGATCATTGGTATATTCTGTGTCATTGGTTAGTAGTTACTGCTGTCAGTCAGCGCTGTCATAATAAACTTTAACAATAATAAAGATTATTAAAGATAATTATTAATCTTTGCCGTCTTACCAGTTGTCTGTAATGATAAGGGGTTTATTGGCGATTCTATTGATAACCATAACTTTTACATAGTCTGTTATATTTCTTCTAGCTAAATGCACCCACTGGACCTGTTATAAAATCTCTTCATTTCAAAAGCTTTAAAATAGAAAATACACTATGGTTCGTGAGGGAGTGTTAGCGCCAGCAGAATCTGGTAAATTTATTGCAAAAAATGCGCAATACGTCAAAATCCACGAAGAAGGACTTGATAAACTCTGTGGAGAGGTAAAATAAAAATTCTGTTCAAGTTCTCTGATACTTATACAATTACACCATCATATTCTATATGACAGTATTTATACATCACATAAAAAGTAAATGTATAACATCTATATGAAATAGTTTACATACACTCAAGAAACACCAACAATTCTAGCCTTCCTTCAAATTATTATTTTATTCTAGATGCTAACATCAATAACCAATAAGCTGGAGATTCCTGATACTGGTGCAGACATTATCCACCCAGACAAAGACCATGAAAGGGCGGCAGACTGGGTGTTTGTCGCAGATGCCCTGAACTTCTGCTTCTGGTCATATACGGATGCTGAAAAGTGGACCGTTGATGGCCATTCTGGGTACTATGCATTGGAAGCAGCTCTTGCTAGAGCCATACAGGTAATATATAAAATAGTAGTACATATATGTAACAAATCCACTCAATTTTTATTTTCTATGAAGAATGTTACCGGTTAATAGCAATGTGCTGGGAACATCATATTTTATATCATAGGCCATCTCAGACTTCAACCTATATTGTCAGGCTCACATATTGAAACCAAAATGTTTTGACCTCTGGGTCATCAGTTAGAAAATGCCGATGTCAACTAGATACTAAAAAAAATGTTACAGGACATGTAAAAGTGTCTTTAAAAAGACAGGTCTATTTACAGAAATAAACAATCATTTCAATTAATTTCATAATAAAAACAGTAGGTAAAAGTAGCCTTAGTGAAAGGCTTGCATATTATAGCCATTAATTGCAAACTAAACTCCAACCTACAGCAACAACAACAACTCTAATGACAGACCTAAAACTGCTCTGCCCAGGGTTTCATACTTCAAGCAAATAAATATTCATTTCAATTGTTAAACATCAAGATAGACAGACAAATTATTACAGCTACTGAATATAGGATAGGGGCTACAAGATTGACTGGCAGAAATTACTGGCCAATGACAATTAATTTATTAATGGTATTACTTAAGATCAATCATTTCCTTGCTCTCATTGATCAGTAGTCTACATGACAATATCAAGAAAAAAAAACATTAATATTAAATAACCATAAATTTTCTCATTTCAGGAAGGCATTGATATAACAAATCCAGAATACTATTCGAAGATAACTGAAGAACAACTCCGCGCAATAATGAGAGGAGACAATAATGCTACAATCTCTTTATTTGAGGAACGCATAACTGTTCTTCATGAAGTTGGCACTATTCTCTGTCAAAAGTACAGTGGTACCTTTGTGAATTGTTTGAAAGAGGCAAATAAATCCGCTGCAAAGTTGTTAGAAATCATTGTAAATAATTTCCCGTGTTTTCGTGATGAGGCAGTTTATAAAGGACAGAAAGTGTCACTGTACAAAAGAGCACAGATTCTAGTGGCAGATTTGTGGAACTTCTTTGGTGGAAGTGGCTGGGGAGAGTTCACAGATATTGAGCGAATTACGATGTTCGCTGATTACCGCGTCCCACAAGTACTAGTTTATTTTGGGGCATTGAGCTATAGTGATGGACTAATGGAGAAATTAAAGAAAGGTGAGTTCTTCAGTTTTATTAATTTTGGATTCAGCGGTTGTTAATTGACTTCGTGGGCGTAGAATTAATTTTTCTTTTTGATCAATCTGTTTATTTAAGATTTAAGAATTTATCGATTTCACTTTCACATACAAACTTCAACCCCTCTTTTCAGTTAGAAAGATAGACACTTTCGGAAATTTCGGATATACATATAATATTATTATGGATAAGATACTACGTCACTCATGTAATGAAAAGCTATGACAAAGAAATATGTAATATGTAAATACACTCAGTTTGCCATTATGTTCAAAGTTACCAACTTTGAATATAATGGCAAACTGGGTGTTTAGCTAAATGTTATAGCCGGCGAGTTTTTCGCCATCATTTGGGTATAAAACGAAATTCATAATTGTTCAATAATAGGGTTGTGGTATTATCTTTATGATAATATGTATAAATGTGATACGAAGCAAATGTGGTATACAGAGATTGTAGCAAATAGTATTCTGTAATTTCTGCCTAACCACATGAAAAAAGCGTGATGTATATAATTATTTCAGATGATCTCCTCCCAAGTGGTTCAGAGGAAGAGGTGGAGATACGAGGATGCTCCATACATGCAGTAGAACTCCTTAAGAAGAGAATAGAAGAGAAACTAAAGGGGCAGGAAGTAGAAGTTCCTAACTCCAGCTTAATAGACTATTATCTCTGGTGCTATAGGAGGAAGTATGAAAAAGATATAGAGTGTATTCCATTCCATAAGACATTGGGTATTTTTTATTAAATACGGTGAGTATGCTTTTGACAATACATTTGTGATCTAAATCTGTGAATTGACAAATGGTGCTATACAAATAGTTCATTTAGAATTTATATTATTGTTTTATTATTCATATGCATTTAATATTATTATTTTAACTTGTGACTACACATATAAACGGAAGTATTATTTGTTGAAGCAGAAACCATTTTAATATCATTATTACATAGGTTGATAGTAATCTTTTCATAATAAAAAAATGGTTTCTATTTTTGTATACTGTTTTGAAACCTCAATTTAGTGACTATTAAATTTTTAAGTACATAAATAATTATGTTTATATACATGACAAAAAAGGGAACAGTAAATAACATTATTTTTATAATATAAGTATAACTTCTATAGTCTTATTTTCAAATATAAAATAAATAAAAAACATATTTATATTATATTAAATTTTTATTCTAAACCACCCTTATCCAATATACGATCATATTTATTTCGCGACGCTTGCATACATTCACAATACGCCGTATCACAATATTACAGTGGTCCCCTAATATATAACTTAATGCACATTTAATGACATTACTACATTTATACATTAATACACAACCGCTATACAATATACATATACCCAGTTATATTATTTATTTACAACTTTGGCATTAGCTAAGTAATCCATGTTATTTTGGGGAAGATAAGTGATTATGTTTGAACACTATTTTTTAAATACAATAAAAAATGTAATATGAAATAAAGTAGAATTCAAAATCGTAGAATAAATGATCCACAGTTTGAATATTACATAGTAATAAATAAGAAAATAAATAATAGTAATGCCCATAGATACTGATGACTAAAAGCCGCTTGTATAATAACTTAATAAATTAAATTAGTACTAAATCACATTTACACCTCGGTCACTCTATTATGTCTTTCCAACTCCAATATCTACTACACTATCATAAGCAAGATGACGTTTCTAAACGTGTCAATGTCTGCGTGAAGAAAAGACAGCTGCGAAATATTTAAAAGATTAAGATATTATTAATTAATTAAATTTTGATATAATTCAGTATTTAATAAATATATTATTTTTCTGGACATTATGACACAGCGCCATCTAGTTCCGAGCTAAGCAACGAGGCTTGTGTTACGGATACTAGTTGGTTGATATACTACATATATACTTTTTTTTGTAAATACATACATATTATATATAGAAACATCCATGTCTCGGATACAAATATTTATACTCATCACACAAACATTTGTCCCTACCGGGATTTGAACCCGGGACCCACAGCACAGCAGGCAGTGTTAACTACCGCTGGACTAATTGGGTCGTCAATAAGTTAAGCTATGAAAAATAAAACCAATTGTATTGACACGAAATTGACATGTTGCCACTCAAATTATCAGTGGCTCTGAGGTAATTGACATTGGAGGGAGGAAAAGCGTGGCCAATCTGTATGTAGTAGGTGCTTTTAGTTCCTTCTCTGTCACTTGTTTGATGTTAATAGAGAAAGAAAGCATTAATTGTAGCTCATAAGTAATTGTTCAAGCGATTATAAATATTCCAGTAGTGTTCGTTAAAGACCAGACACTTCTTAGATAAAGTTTTATACATGAGCACATTTCTTCCACAATAAAACATAGACTTTAATCAACTTAAATAAATGAAAAATAATGATTACAAAATGGCACTTAATATTTACACCGTAACCTAACATTTAATTTATTTAAATAATGTGACCATATTTATTATGCACTACAGTATACATTTAAAGGAATTTGATTATACTGCCGTCGTTCAGCGTTTTAACTACATTACTTGTTTAGTTGTACACAAACAAGTTGTAATCAAACTACTGCATTAGATAGCACGCAATGAACAGAAAATCATGCTAATATCTCTCATGTTACGTGAAAATACGGGACCTAAGAGAATTTACTGATTATTTCTATCGTGGTGAAGATTTGTTATACTGAAAAGCGATTGCGAAGCAAATGTTGATCCTATTTGAACATTATCAATTATAATTTTATACTAAATTTTTACACGTACTCCTAATTAGTATCCATACATTTGTTCATAACAAAAATCTACATTAATTTCCTTAATATAATTTGTGTCTATGGCATCGCTTTTCAACCTATCAAACTTCACTTATTACTGAATTTGGACTTGAGACTTTCAAAGAATGCCAGCTTGGTTTTAATTGTACCAGGTTCTGGCACTGGGCTGCTTGGTCTACTGGACTCTTTCGTGACCTCCTCAATACCTTCGGGGATTTCTTTGGTTCCTCCCGGCACGGTTAGTGGCGTGGACATGGAGAGTTTGAGTTCTTCCCTGAATTCCCTGGAGATGCTTCTAGCTGTAAGACTATGCATGTAGACCTGCTTGTTTCTCTCTGGTTTGAACTCTGACAGTATGTTCTCTTTGCTCTGCCGCCGTCGCGAGTAGGGCTGTACTGGCTGGAATAGAAATGATAAAGCAATTAAGTGTTATATTTTGAAGTCTTCGTTATTGTCGTGACTTAATTTGGATGTTTCGTCACATTAAATTTAAGAAATGACAAGTATTTGCACTGTCTTAGATATTGCTTTAACGTTCCAACCCAATTACTTCTAAATTTAGTACTACACAAACAATCGTCATCAGTCGCAGCGTAATATTTGTCATAACACAGCTAAGAACCGGCAAACAGACTTACACAACACTTTGTTGATTGACTTACCTTCACTTGTCCGTTTATGTCTTCCATACTAACAAATATCTTAGCCAACTCTTTCACTTTGGGCAGATTCTGCAGAATATCATCGGATTCGTTTAATTCAGACTTTGTTACATTTTCTTCTGCCGTAGTATCTTCCTGCACATTGTCGGTATAACTAGCGCTATCTGGCTCCGAGATGTTCTTATCTACAATATCGATGTTGTCGTTCGTGTCAGTCTCATAGCTTGGTGATACGTTATCAGGTTTACATTTAATAATCTCTCCAGTTTGAACATTGTAGATTTTTATCGAGTCTTCCAAACTACTTGTGCTTATGTAAGACATGTCCACGCTGAGGGGTGATTTAAGAGGTTCATCGATTCTTTCCTCATTATCTTGTATTGGTATGGGCGGTGGAGAATCAAATGGGACTGTTTTGTAGGCTGTTTCTAAAATTTCTTCGAATTGTTTATCTGTATCGTCGTCGACGTAGATAGGTTTTGCGGCATAAAGTGTTGGTTCATTGGCATCCTCGTATTCAATCATAATATTTTCTTTATTATTTATGGTTGTTGTCGGCGATGCCATGTCCTCTTTGCCGGCGAATTTTGTATAGTGTTGGTTCGTCGCTATCATGTTGAATTGTTGTATAAGATTTCCCTGAAAAAGTTAAGAACATTATCATAACAGAATTAGTATTTAACTGCAGTTTATTTATGATAAAGTAATCAAGTATATTTACAGCTAAAATCCCCATTACTTATTTTTTACAATAGATAGAACGACTAATAAGTTGCTAATAGTGCGGTTAATTTTAATGTTAGTAAATTTGTTAATATTACTAGTACCCATAAAATCATTACCAACGTGCATCGCAATAAAGGTGTGTCAGAAAACACAGAATATAGTATCCATTCGTTATTAAGTAATATAATTGCTAAAGATCTAAAGATGAAATAATCGTGTGTGAAGTGATTGCGAATGAGTTAGTATTCGAGTAAGTAGAGGTGCATTTGCGGCTCATTTGTTAAGTGGCAAGCAGTCTGATGCGGTTAGTCAAAATTTCGTTTGCCAAAATCACTCACCACTAACATCTTTGTGGATTACTGTAGTACTGAAAATTTTAATAAGAAGAACACAAAATCTATAAGTGCAGTACTAAGTAGGTACTTTTGTATTAATAGTGCAGTGCTGTTAGTCAGCCGTCTTTATATCCAACAAATAACATGCCAACTTCACACACAACAGGCAATACTGTGTGTCAAACGAAGATATTTTAGATGTACGCTCGATTTAGTAATGAGAAAGATTCTTTCACCATGTTTTATGGAAAGTGACCGTGATGTCAGTTATCCTAACGTATCGTAACTGGGGAGTCCGGAAGCTATGTATGTATCGTACACAGTAAGAGATTCGCATGTTGAGAGATACTGGTCAGTAGGAGTGCCATTGAGAACGGAGGTAGTGTATTAGAATGTCGGGACTATGAAGGTGCTCAATCACCAGATATCGGTACGAAAGCCTTTGCTTAACCTGAGACTGCCACCGAATGTATAATTGAGCGTGGGGCGGCGCTTGGCGCGGACGCACAGATCCTCACTGCGCAGCGTGTTGCTCCGCCTAACGTGGGTGTACGTCTCGAAAAGATCTTCGGTAATTTCGGGTACTTTTGGAATTTTAAGTCTAACTATATCCTCGTTTTCCACATAACCGTCACCTTCGCACACAGTTCTACATTGTTGTCTTACGTTGGCATTTCGACAGACATAACGTTCGTCTGTCGCATGATTTTCGTCAGCGTTATCGTTTTGTCTATCGGAGTTTTCGAAAATGGGGTTTATAGCGAAGTTGGGGCTCGCATTCCTAGGGCTGAGTACGTTGCGGACGATGTTGTGATGTAGGGCGGAGGCCTCGAGGTCGCTCAACGAACTGCTGGCACTTACAGGCGACGCGAACTCTGTGTCGAAATTGTCTAAACTGGTGGACTTGTTCATGGACACCGACGACACCGAGCTCGCCTCGCTCACACTGCTCTTTTTGCGACCCCCGGACGACGCCTTCGCTTCCCTTATATAATAGTCACGTCCGTAACTGTGAACAAAACAGTCTTATACAAACATCTCATCAAAATCGAACTCTGTTCTTAGTATTAGATAAGAAAGAGCCAAGTTAGGGACATGGGTACTATATTCAGCCTTGGATACTTTATTTAACAGGATATTTTATTCGGCTATTAATTTATTTTAACGTCAAGTGATTACAAGTTTACACTGAGTGATTACGTAGCTCACAAGGATCGTATGTCTATATTACAGATTTTAAGAAGTATCAACTTACCGTTTATACTGCGGAATGTCTTCAGAAATAACATCTTTCAATATTCTAGGCGACGGGCTTTTAGTTCTTCTATCAATACTATTAATACTATCATTACTCATTGTTAATCTTAACTTATTATGCTTGATTTCTTTTACTGGTTTTTCATTTGATTCGCTTTCCTCGTTATCTACGTCTTGGATTTCAATTGTCTCATCCCCTGAGTCTTTCTTGGATGTCATCATGTCAAAAAGTGATGAAGCACTCTTGTTTGATAGTCTTTTCTGAATAGCTTCTGGAGAATACGGGTTGTTTGGCATTTCCACATAGTTTAGCCATTTTTTATGCTCTCTATAAGCTATTGTTCCTGCAATGATGATAAGAGATGCATAAGACCATTATTTCTCACGAAATTATATACATATATACATATTTTTGTCATTTACAAAATTCGTTATTATATTTTGTAATTTGCCATATCATTGTTAAGTAACAATATTTTATCATTTTTAGTATTTACTTTCCTTATGACCCTAATCACAATAAATATGATATTCGATAAGCATAAACATTACACATGTTTTACAACTTGTCACTCACCTGGTATTAACTCATCGTCTTGATCAGTGTCACGAGTTGGAATCCTGAAACGAAGAAGATGATAATTTATTTATTGAATTGAATTAAGAATGGGAGCAATTTATGTGCGTATCAATAATTTGTCAACTTGTACCCTTCTGGATATAGGCGTCTACCAGTTGTCTTTGCGCGAGATATAATGACAAATTGTTATGACATGTTCACAGAAGAAGGCTTTGAAGTCATGGCAATGGGATATTTATTATCATGTAAATACTTACTGTTGCGTTGCGTCATCGAAGTGCTTTCTGCGCAGACTGTCCGCATACCTCTGCACGGGCAGCGTGACTGTTTCCTCGTATTCGCCCTCCCGCTCATGGTGACTGAGCGTGTTTGTCGATTCTGTTGTGATTGAATATTTTTGGTTGTCATTTGATCCTCAAATCTCATTGCCTTTAAGTACACAAGACAATAGAAATACTGACCTTTGTTATTAGTTGAGCTGTCGATGCTATGCATTTCATTCCCACCTCCGTTGTATATCTCTCCGTTAGTTTTAGCAGCACATAAGTCGTCCATTAATTCTTCTGAGGTCCCGTTAAGTAGAGTTCTGTGTATTTCTTCTTTCACTGCAAATTCTGCTTTAGTTAGGGGACCACTTTCAATGCTGAGCATTAATTTGCTACCGTCGACTTGATCTGTCGCGTTCACATTGATAGTTTCCACAATAGTAACGTTATTGTCATTAATTTCGTTAATGATTGCGTCTACTGTTTCGTCATCTTCTATTTTATCGACGAGTTTATCAAATTCGTCTGCTCCGTCGATAATAGTGAGGCTGTCTGGTTCAAAGTCATTTTCGTCAACTTTAGGCTTGCCGCCAATAACGTGTTTGGAGTCTAAAACTTTTTTCATGTCACTCTTGTATTCTGTTTGTTCTTCTGAGTCGCTTGCGTTGTCTGATAAGTCTGTTGTATCGTCAGCATCTCTGTCACCGATCAGGGCTCGATACTCCGTGTTGGAGTTAGGAACCAGCATTGGTACTGGCACCGACTGTATTGTTTTGATTTTCTTCTTTTGGAAAAGCCAATTCTCTTCCCAACTACCGTCGACAGCCTGTAGATCGCTGCTCGAAACTTCGTCGAACTCGCGATCGTCATTATCTGTAAAAGATAACAATAATATTGTATCGGCCCTTGTCAAAATTAATTTATTTTTGCATAACGGTGTGTAAGCTGATAGCTTATCTAGAAAGAGGTTATTAACATCGACCCATTATTTTTCTATCACCTGATAATGAGTGATAAATGAGGTAGTGAGTCTGATTACAATTTTTTTCTTACCTTCGACGGAGTACTGGGATTTTAAGTACAAATAGTCAAAACTGCAGCTTGCACGTTATTTACTTAAGTCTAAAGTTTTCGTATTACTTGAATATTGCTTATTATTATTTTTTCCAATTTTGAGCCGTAGTTTTATTGCTTACCTGTGTTATGCACTATGTCCCCTCCAAACTCTGGGAACGGTACTCTGCGTGGCACCTCTAAGGCTTCGTCCGTCGCCTCCCCCTCCTCCCAGTCAGACACATCGTCTTCTTCGCGGAGCTGAAAAATTGTAATATTTAAAAACTCCTAGTAGCAATAATGTCGGTGTAGTTAAAGAATTACGGAGAGTTTGAGAGTACTAAAATGTTCACAATTGTTATTTATTTTAGGAGGCCATTAAGAATTACCTAATAATTCTCAACTGTATAGTTTGTTTAATAGAATATGCATAAAGGTGTTGAGAATGTTAGTATCCCATTACTTACTAGATGAAAGTTCTACAACGGTACTTGGCGCATCAGACCTAAGTCCAAAAAACCAAGGTGAAAAGACCAAAAATGACTCTATAGACCAATTTCCACTCTCGCAGAAGATAAGTAGCGTATGATTTAAAAGGAGAATAGATGGTATACTTACTGGGGGAGTAATGTCCCTGTTGTGCCGTGAGTGTAGCGAGCGTGGCGAGGATCGCTCTGAGGGTGTGGGGCTGGCGCTCGCCGAGTGTATGCCGCTGCTGCGACCTCCAGAACCATTCTCATTTTGGTAGCGCTCTATTACCTGCAAAAAGTATCAAAGCATTAGCTCCCCTGCTTCTACGGTGACAGTATGGCGTAACGATTGGCCTAGTTGTAGTAGGCTGAATGTATGTGTGTGTGAATGTGTCCTTATATACGCACATATATATGAGACAATCCTACAGTGGGGTGAAGATCCTTAAGATAATGATTTGATTTGATTGATTTGATGTTGATATCGATATTGAAGATCGTGGTAGTCCAATGGTCCTCACTGCTAGTTACTTACAACACACCAAAAAGGACGGGAGGCAGATTAATATCAGGTGTTTTGAGCTTTGAACCGAATAACGAAGGTTAGATATACGTCAAGAGACTAGCTCGACTTATTTATTTAACTTATTTATTTAAATGCTTTTCCCCACTATAAAACAACAAATTACCTATTTTAAATGTTCACAAATCAACACTTGGTTTTGAAAACGTAAAGACATTGACAACGTAAAGGCTTTCTGTAGCGGTATGCAAGAGAAACCTATATTCGGACAGCACACATATCTCCGCGCTCACTTTCAAGATTTACACAGGAAACTCGTACTAAATCATTTAGATGATACATACAGATAATCTGCTTGAAATTTTGTACATCGCTCAGCCGTATCTGAGCCAGTGGAGCGACAATACGGCTAAACGCATGAATTAGTAACTACGAGCAATCGTATGAAAAAAACTACGAACCTCTCCGTTCGCTTCGGGAAAGTAGCTCACAATGGAACTGAAGAAATTGTTCATTTCCACAAATTGTTACACAAAATTTAACTTTATTCCGTCGCGATACGAGGGCGGTGGGAAATTGTGTGTTTTCTAAAAAGGTCTGGTTCACACAGGCGCCGTTTTGCTCTGCGCTACTGAGGCTTGTGGGGTTGTATGGGTCGTAGGGTTGGCGATTTTTAGAACATTGTTGTATTTAATTTATTATTGTGATGTGATTGAAAAAGAAAAACACCTATAGAATTAATTAATTTATTAGATTAAAGATTTAAGAATTTATTAATAAATTAATTAATTAGATAATACGCACGATAATATAAATAAAAAGAAACATGGACATTTAGTATACGAACTAGCGTTTAAACTTCTCTGAAATTTGTTAAAACCTCGTTATTAAAATTTATTTACACTACAAGTAACATTAAAAACAATCGCACAACAGATCAACAAACATCTCAACCGTTTCCGTATTTCTATCAATCACATAAAAATTATTATTTTAATCACCAATAAAACGAAATCTGCATTTCAATACAAACATCAGAATGCAATCATATATTTACGTAACTCACCAGATTTATGGCCGCAATAACATATAAAATCACAACGAAACCTATCATGTAAAAAGTATACATTTTTTTTAATTTACATTTCACTTCACGACACACACATTATCGAGGATAACATCGCGGGCGAGTGATTAACGCTGAATGTATGAAATCAATATCACTCATTAATCTCATTATTTATATTTATGACTTACCATTTCTTTGGAAAACATTGGAGCGATTAGGCGCCGAACTGACTTTGTACTCGACACAATGAGATAGGCATTCGCTATCGATAGATAGATAAGTCCTTCGATAAGATATCGGAGCGAGCAATGCGTGTGATGGATCGTATCAAACATTAAACATTTCTTGTACACTTACTGCTATTTTTTTAATTTGCTACCTGTGTTTTGGTCTTATAATCTTCACCTTTCTCATATTTAGTCCAGAAAATAAGTTGGAACGATATTGATTCAGTTGGAGGTCATAATTATTATTATTATAGGGAATTCAAATTACGTCGGGGATTTGAATAATATCGAGATAAATGACGTAAAAATTAGTGTTCTTTAAATATCTAAATTTCGTGTAAGCTATTAATACGTGTTTATATGAAGTCGTGTGTTTACCATTTTGTTTTAATCAAAATAATTATTAAAATTATTTATAGCCGGAAATGTTAATATCGCATTGTAATGCTTGCAAAATGATAAAAAGTTTTATGTGATAAGGTTAGGGAGTGCGTAATTTTAAACAAGTTTTTTTTAATCATAATTTGTTTATTTAATTAATTTAGGGCTGCACTACAAACTTCCCTAGTTTGTAGTGCAGCCCTAAATTAGCGCGGAGCATGCACTAACTAATGAAGCGTTTGTAAGGATTCGCGGCAGTAAGGTTATATTTACTTCAATGCATCCTATGCAATTGGATTGATAGGATTTATGCACAATTTAGATGATTGAAATATTTATAACGTACTTTTGGATATTTGGGCATTTTTACCTGAATTCATAGAGAATAGAATGTAGCGTTAAAAGTTTCGACAAAAATGAGGTCAGTATGAGATTTATCTCGCCAAGGATGCCTCTGATATAAATGATATGATAAAATTATAAAAACTTTTTTGATGTTATTTACTCCTTTGCAATTCAAACTTATTGTTTATCCACTATCTGTCTTCTTAACTTAGTGATTATAGGCCTCTATGCCACCACATTGCCAATATCGTGCCAGTCTCATTGCCAGCTGTCTCTCCAATGGTTCTGACCATCGAGCTGATAATCCTGAGATCGTGATCTGCCTCAACCACCATTCAGTGACTAATTTGGTTCAACCGAGTTCATTCTCTTTCTCGCTTGCATTTTGCAAATTCTCACATACTTTCGGAAACATTCAGATGAGGAAAAAACTATCTATATCAATAAGATTTTGTTGTTAATCTCAACGGTACGGGTTTTAAACCCGTGATGAGAATTGAAGATTGAGAGAGAGAGACCTTCTGTGTGTATGTATGTTAACATTTTCCCTATAGATGACACTAGTTAAACTAACCCAAACTCACCTTATTCAAAATGGCCGTTGCCAACAAGTCTTCGTACGTGGAAGACTCTATGGTAGGTGTGTGAGGTTCGGCAGCATATCTGGCCAGTGCAGGGAGTGCCGCCGCCTCTTCCACGACCCTCGCGACTAAACGCTTGAGCTGCACGTGTGCGCCGCTCGCACTGTGCCCCGCTGGCGAAGGAGACGCATTGCGCGGCGCAGGAAGATCTGTGGAAGGTAAAAAATAATTTAAAAATATAATTCTTAAAAAAAAAAGTTGTATGTGCATGTACGGTTTTCATTTCTGCAAAGATTAAGCAGGAAAATGATTGGGCTTCGTATTTTGAATATATGATTCTTATGAAGTTGTTTCTCCAAGTTTGGTTTTAATACTCCTGCACAGATTATACAAGTTAATATTGAAAATGATTGGGTTCGTATTTTGAAGATATCAGTCGGACGTGGAACCCGTTTCGACATGTACCGGGGTCGGGCAGAGGTCGAATTTTAGATGTTTTTTGCGTAATACGTGTATTGCCAAAAATACAGACAAATTAATATTTATCTTCGTTATACCAAAAAGGTTAAGTAGATTTTAGAATCGCCATTTCATTGAATTTGAATATTTTGTAGTTGCAAAATAGCATTGAGTTTAGATTTTAAGTTTCATTCATTAGTACAGGTGTATTGATGCCCTGCCCCCATTCACTGAAGCGTGAATCACGAGTGCGTGGCAAGGACAACTTTACCAGGATCAACATATTGGATATACGGGGGTTTTGAAATTAGAACAACATTTGGAAGCCCCAAAAATGTTACCCGGTTTTCTCCATGATTCATTTATTTTTAACCGACTTCAAAAAGGAGGAGGTTATCAATTCGACTGTATTTTTTTATGTTTGTTTCCTCTAATTCTTTTTTTATTTGAAACCTGGTGCTTCCCGTGTGGTCCAATAAAAAATGGTGAGGATCTAACGAGTGAGTCCTTGGGAAATCGAGAGAAACCCTCAACTTTTCTACGTAGATGACACGTTTGTTAACGTAAAAGTTCTTCTAGGCATCACCCAATTAATAATCTATAAATTAGATAGGTTGGGCTTGGATTTGCTAGTGTATATAATTATATTAACAAAAATTTAACTAGCTGAACTATGACGTTGTGATTAATTTTGTCACACGATTGGTGTGTTTGCTTCTCACACAGAGCATAATATTTAAAATAACTCATTTTTTAGAAGTTGGGTGGAACCTGGCTACAGACCAACTGGCCTACTGCAAATCGGTAGCCAATTACAAATATCTTTGGACTTAAATATTGGTGTATTTATTGCATAGGTATCAGTTTATTGTATTCAATTGTGAACAGTAATCTCGTTTATCTATCTCATTATCGAAATCAACTTGACCCGGATTTAATACTTTGTAGATTACTGTTACGTTATCATGCCTACATAATAAGCTGTTGCAATGTATCTTTTATAAATACATTTTAAATTTAAAAAATAATTTAATTAATTCGAGATTTTACCAAACATTTACTATCTATATATTACTTACTTATCTGCGTAAGTACATATTTATAAACATAGTATCTAATTACTTACATAATCTGTATTTTTTTTGTAGCAATCATTGATGTTGTCAACTGCAATTCCACCAATATCAAAAATTAAAAAAAAAACGTTTTCTTCATAGCAGTGGACGTGATGCGACTGATGAGATGATGACGATGAAGGGGATATGTACCTACATGTTTTTCAGCGACTCTAAACATTAAGTTTTTACGACAAAAACCGTTTATCACATACAATGTTCATATTTTGGACAGGCTTGACGTTATTATACGTTAGTTACCTCGTACGAGAAAATAAAAAATACCATAAACAAGATAAAAAACTAATGGCTATCATGAAGGTAGGTATTTTCCACCGATTCTAACTATGCTTACGGATTTTTTTATCTGTGATGATTTTGAACTTTGATATGGCGGAAGTTTTGAAGTTCATTGAACCGACATAAAACATACGAAGCTATATATTTTTAAATATTTATCTATAGTAGTAAAAAATGCAATTAACGCGGAACTCAACAGTTAAATGCTCACGAAAATAATTATTTTAATAATTATAATGACTGTGTTGATGTCGCAACAGGTTATGAGATGTTGTAATCATTGCATACATTATATTTTTTTTGGCACTGTAGGATTTGTATAATCCACAGAGAATTGAGGTAATTCTAGTCTGTGAACTTAGAAAAAAACAATGTGATTCTACTTATTATACCCATATATTATATCCGCAAATTATAACTTCTGTTTTTGTGCTACTTTTAAATTTTTTTGTATATATACGACTAGTACCTAACTACGTTATTAAAATAATGTAAAAATATAACTTTAAAGTAGTATATATTTAGTACATTTTGCCGTACCGGGAAATTTATAATCCTTATCTATCTCAATGGAATACAAGCGTTACTTAAAGTGTGTTTTTGTCTAAAACATACCACTGTCAGTATCACTATATTATGTTCTATGCAAAGGTTAGATACTCGTTAGTTCTATGCTATATTCCTATGAATGGTTTGTTTGTTAAGAATGCAGTATTCATAGGACGGATTTAGTAAATCTAAGTATAGAACTAGTACCTCGTTGTAATTTCTTATAGTATGGTGGGTATAAGATAAGCATCATCTGGCCACGAATTAAATCGATTTACAAGTTCAAATGTTAAACCGATTTTATGCTACGCTAACCTGATGCTATCATTATCAACGTAAAATACAAATCGTAATTATGTATGATTTTCTCCAATTGCTAAAGTAGTTCGCAGCGTTGAAATATAACCTACTTTTTACAGTCTTTTCGCGGTTTATTGATATTATAAATTATTCCCGACATTTTTGATGCTATACTGTTTCCACCTAGTTGGTTCACAGTTTAGAATCTGTGAGGATTATAAAAAAGGACCTACTTCTTAAATTATTATTTTTTATAAATATAATATGGAATGTTTATGGTAATTTCATGATATCATACATACAAGTCACACCGTCGTATTTATCATGAAAACATGATTCATATAGGCAAATACAAATGCCAAACCTTATTACAATCTGTCTTTGTAAATTTTTCCATGTAAGTAAGTAGATATTACTTATTATAACTGTTTACTCAGGTTCAATGTGGCTGAACAAAGTTATTCATAATTATCTACACAATGACGCAAAGAATTTGTATGGAATTTAAATTTGTATGGTACAATGTCGTTATTTCGTAAATATTTTGATTGTGTTAATCAACACATAGCCAAACTTCAGCCACATAAGTATAATTTAGGGGTCTTCAAGTCACGAGTTAATTCAGTTATTCTAGATAAGCGTTCTTCATCTTAGACCACATCGTCACTTACCAACAAGTGAGATGTTTAATATATTAAAAAAAAAAGATTTAAAAAAACCCTACCAACTTGTCAAAGTAACCTTATACATATGTATATACCTTAGGTATATGTTTTTATTGTTAATAGGTTTACCCAGCCTGGTTTTGTATCAAATACACTATACATATGTGTGGTAAATAAATAGTATGTACAGTGTATTGTAACGTAATGATAACACAGATTTACCACAACACAAAATTCATGTTCCAATCAATCGTTTGTGTTTCTGTAGTTTAGTTTGTTAAGTACATTACAGGATTACAAAATCACTTGTATACTGCCAGCCATTTTGGAGTCCCCTTTTTGAATGGCCACGCACCTTTGAATTTTCATTCAAATCATTTGCTGTGCATATTCATTAATTCATAAACATTAGCAATTGTCTAGCATACTGGTTTCCTGACGAAACTACGTTTGAGCATAAATGATAAATATGCATTGTAAGTGGTATTATGCCGTTATAATTAAATTAAATTAAAAATTAACTTCCGAGAAGTCAGTAGTATCTTAGGATTGAACCTGAGACCATTGACTATCGCAATTTGCAATGTAAGTACAAGTAGCAAACAAAATATTGAACAGAAATTCAGCGGTTTATTATACTGGGGTAGGGTACTGCCATCACGTAAATTGCCGAAGTCGGATAAACACAGCAAAAAACCCGGACTTTTGTACTATATATGATTTTTCCTCGGACACCTCTGTAAAAATATTTTATAGCAACAAAATTAAAAACATCGTTATATTTTTTCCCTGACAGCAAGTGTCCAGGCCCGGGATACTTTTGAAAACCCCCGCCGGATGGCCCCCGGACGCCCTTCAAATTAGGACAAATCCGGCGAAAACCGGAGGGATGGCCGCCCTATACTGGGGCAAGGAAAACACTTGTAAGCGTGGAATAAACTCTGTAATAACATACATAGTATCTTTCTCGTATGACGAGGTACAGTCGCGGTTACAAAGTCCGTATGAGGCGAAGAGGTTAGCAGCCGGCCTCGACATGAGCGTAATAAAAATGGCAAACAATACCCACAATATGGCGGAGTTAATGATAAAACAACATAATTAGCGCTGGGGTCAGACAGATCTGTAGATAATACGCAACTGGGACGCGTCACGTGTGTTACTCAACTTAATTATCGACGTAATGATGCTTGTTATCTGAAAACGTGTTTACAGTTTTGATTTATTATTGACTTGACATCCGTATCCATTTATCCGGACATTATGACACAGCGCCATCTAGTTCCGTGGTAAGCAACGAGGCTTGTGTTACGGATACTAGAAGGTTGGTATTGGTATTACATTATACTGTTTTTTTTGTAAGTAAATACCTATTTTACATAGATACATCCGTGACTAGGATACAAATGTTTATGCTCATCACAAAAACATTTGTCCCTACCGTGATTCAATTTCGGAGACCCGTAGCACAGAAGGCAGGATAACTACCATACATCCACACTACAATATTATAAATGCTAAAGTATTTCTGCAAGTCTGTTACCACTTCACGCATGAACGGCTGGACTGATTTAGGTTGCACCAACTGAATATCTTCTTTGAGAATGAGAAGAAAGAATCAGAGGCCGGGAGAAATGTTAGGGAGGGTGGGAAAGTTTCCATGTCAACGATTTCTCAGACCCTGTTTTATGTAAATTTATGTAAAATCCATTTTAAATTTATATTATTTATCAATTTATTTCACAATGTTATGTGCTGTATAAAAATTATTGGACTTTGTTCTACTTATCCTGGTTTTGAATGATGCAAATGAGTATTATTTAATGATGGCAATAAAAAATTATGCCTACGACTCCGTAATGAATTTTTTTATAGCTAATGATCGTAAATATGTCGGGTGAGTATCTTGAGTTATTCTACATGAAGTTGAATGCACCCCTCAGCCCTCGTATTAATGTAAGGGTTATTATTCACTGCTGCGTAATCGCCAAATATGGTTCGCAGTTCGCAGACTGTACTAGCCATCGAGAAAATGTCTTGTATGCAGGTTTCCTCACTATGTTTTCCCTTCAACGTTTGAGAATGAGATAAATATGCATATAATATCGAAGAGTCAGTGGAGCATGCCTTGGGATCAACCTTGAGACCTGTCACTGTTTGGTCTACATGTCACATCTAAAATCCATGCCATACTGAGACTATACCCATACCTAGAAGTAGGACACAAAACGGGTTGATAACGAAACGAATGTTACAACTACGACGCAGATAAGTTCGTTCACCAATATTGTGTCGTCATAATGAGTAACGACCTTTGTAAATTATTCGTCATTTCATATAATAATAGCTTCATCGATTGAATACTGCCCAGTAGGGTTTAATGTCAGGCAGTTGTTGGCACTGCAAGTGTTTTGTATTAAATGTAATTACTTCGATCCGTTGATGGAGCAGACAGCCGGTTTACGCTCTTGAAAAGGAAAAATAAATATATAGGCACCTACGCTCTGCAGCAAGTAAATGTAAAATTTACCTTTTACTGTTAAAATTGCGTGGCAATTTTGGGTTACTTTTATTGTATTTGTGGAGATTAAAGGGGCATTCGGGTTTTTATTATACACTGAATTGATATTTATTAATTATTAATTATTAATTAATATTATTAATTAATCTTAACAACATCTATGGTCAGGGGCGGACTGAAGTGCCGTGTGTTTTGATGTTATAATAACGAACAGCTACAGTTCAGTGACCTCAGTGACATAAGTCGAATACGAATAAATGTGAATAATTTATTAAATAACTATACCATTTTTTTTTTTTTTTAAGTGCGGAAAAATATTTTACGGACCGTCCCGCCGCCTGGGGAGGCGACGGGGTGTGTCGGACTCCGCCCAATGTGAGCGTTTACCGACTAAAAAACCGCACCCGCCAGCACCACCAACCCGATTGCCGGGGCCATGGGATTCGCAAAAGCATGCACCACAGCCCCGGCTACTGCCGAGCAAGAGGTCCGAGCAAGGGTTCGATTCCCAGGTCGAGCAAAGTGTTATTGGGTTTTTCTATGAAATTCTCAGTAGCAGCTCCCTCAACTGTCAGGCAGAGGTGTACTAGTGTACACCCACATTTCGCCGGTATGTTTTATGTCCCATGTGATAGGAGGCGAGCCTATTGCCATCAACCGGACACGAATCCAAACTTCGAGTTGTTATTGAGAATTTAATTGAAAAACCCAATATCTATTTGCTTGACCTGAGAATTGAACCCAAGACCTCTTGCTCAGCAGTCACACTAACGATCGCTAGACCAAAGAGGCAACTAACGATATAGTTTTATTATTAACAGTTTTAACTATAATTGATTGTCTCGTCAGATATGTATATTCTATATAATATTCAAAGTAACTTCCGTAGTCGTTTGAATCCTGTTGAATGATATATTAATTAATTATATACATACTAATTAAGTATAGCCAATGATTATTCGATAACAGCTTGTAACAGTCTATAATTATGTGGTAATAGCCAATGAATGTCAACCGGTTGTTCTTTAGGTCGACTGCTGACCATTTCTGACCATTTTCGTATATATCGAGGTGACTTGCAAGTAAAACGGGTTATTTAATATTATGTAAATCAATGCTGATTTTATATAATCAGTCAAAGAAATGTAGTTTTTTTTTATGTTGATACGGCGGCAAACGAGCAGGCTGCTCACTTGATGGCAAGTGATGACCGCCGCCCATGGACATTTGCAACACCAGAGGCTTGCAAATGCGTTGCCAAACCCATTAGAAACCGTTCAGGTTTCTTAAAATAGGGAGTTACTGAACTGGTAGCAAACGGAATTCCCATGCTGTCAGAATAGTCACTCCCCCAATGAGCTCTGGTAACCTTACTCACTCGCAGAAAAACAACTTGTTGATTCACTGCGGACTTCTGTAAGGCGTTAAGATACAGGAAATTATTTGGAGGGTGGTTTTATAGTAGTGGTGAGGTTAGAATGATATGCCTTTATCGCATGACATCTGTATCTTTAAGGGTTAGGCAGATACATTTTTATGTTCTAGATCCGTAGTAACCCGAATCGATATTTTTTTATGTTGGTAGAGTTTATTGTCATTCCCTGTCCACAAATTCAAACTCCATTCTGCTACTGAGAATTACTTAATGTATTACCTGATTATACTGTTTGAAAACTAGATAGAAAATCTGTCACCGAGTCGATGTAAATCACAGGGTTTACAAACTTGAAATTTTGACAGATGATGCATTTTATAATGAAAACATCCGTTAAAAAAGGAATTTTAGAAATTCGACCGCTAAGGAGGTAAAATAAGTGATAAACGGTTGTATGGAAATCCGATATTTTTTAAATTAGAGATATGAAATTGAATATGCAAGTTTTTGGTTAGAAATAATTAAACACGAATAACAGGATGTTTTTAACATCGACCCTCTAAGCGAGTGAAATAGGGGTTGAAAGTTTATTTGGGAAGTCCATAATTTTTAAAGTAAGAAAAATGAAATTTTATATTCAAGCTCCTCAGCAAAAATAATGCGTACGTGTTGCGTAGTTTTTGGGAAATCAGCCACTAACGGACGAAACGAGGAAGAGAAATTAGTATTAAATTGCGCGGGCGACGCTGCGAGCATCAGCTAGTAATTAAATTATACATATAAATAGGTCCACTACTACTACCACTGTTTTTTTAATCGTTTGCCCAATATAAGATTTTCTCATGTGATAGATACATGTGTGCATTTACTTAAAAAAGACTATTATTAGACAAATTGTCACATACTACTACTTACTTCAGGCCATACAAATATATGAATAGCTTGAAGGTACATTATCAATGATTGGCGATAGTTCTCCAGTCAAATACACACCTCAACTACATACATCTCGCCTGACGCCTGTTTAGTCGTTTTTGTATGAATACATAATACCCAGTAACACGGTTGTTTGGTCGCAAATTATGCAACCATGGCGGTCAATAAGTATAATTACGAGTATCTTTTAGAATTACAAATGAGATCGCGCGGGTAATCAAAATCGAAGCGCAACTTGGTCTTAAGATTATGATGTAAATTGCACATGTAAAGTAACTGAGGGAGGGAGCAAAGGAGGAATCTTATAAATCTAATTGTTTTTCATTACACTTAAGTCAATACTATACATTCTGTTCTACAAATAAAATTACTGTATGGGAATTTTTTCGCACTATGTTGATACATGTTTTGTCCCGTTTTGGATCCTTTACAGTAAATGGTCATTGGCAGAGGTTTATGCCCAATTTCCTTCAGGCTTAAATATAGTTGTGTACAGTTTAAACGTAATTTTAATTAAAAATCAACTATATTTAATGACAGTTATAACAAGTTCTAGATTACATATAGATCAATAATTGGCTACTATTAAGAACGCAAGGATATACAATTATGAAGTTAATGTCAAATTGAGATGTCAATAAATAAATTAAGGAGTCATGAGTTTTATTATTCAAATCAAATCAAATCATTTATTTCAATTAGACCAATACAGGTACTTTTGAATTGTCGAATTAAATTGAATTTAGTTGCACGGTTCCAAAAGGTAGGTGTTATGGAGAAGAACCGACAGGAAACTCCATAGATACTCTTTTTAAATTAAATACAAAATTGTTGGTTTTGTTTTACAATGCTTTGTGTATGTAATATCAATATGAGACTGGTGCAGTTCGATATGAAACGTATGATTTATGAAAGTAAAAGAAATAACTAAAACTTTAATATTTATGGAGAGCGTAGTTTCTATCCTTGTCCCGCATACAGCTATATCTATATTGGGGTTTGTATCAGATTACTGAACTATGACGTCAAAATTCAGTAGTGCTGTGTTCGTTTTATTGCCGTCAAGATCATCAACACATCACCTATCAATGCGTCGCTCGTCGCATCCGATGGAAAATTCTAGTAGCAATTTAAGGCAAAATGGTAGCGCCATCAAACCGCTCTCTGACTTCAAGGCCTTTCAGCACAGACACACACAACTTCAAGTACATGATCATATATAGCCACACCTGTTTTTATAAATAAAACGTTAACACATGAGATCACCACCAAATAGGCTATAAAAAAGAGGTGCTTATTATTTTCCTTTTAAATTTAATCTACAACTATAATCATTACGTCAGATGATAAATTGGTGCAGTGGCTGAGCGATCGGCTTGTGCTTCACGGGTTGCGTTTTCGATCCTACACGGAGCAAATATTTGTACGATCTGTTCCGGGTCTGGGTGTTTGTGTATGTGAAAATTTGTGTTTGTAAATGTACCCACGACACAGAAGACATAGACTAGAGTAGGTCTAGTTTAGCTGTAGATAAAAAAAAGTGCATGGATAGAACCATCAAAGAGAAGAAGACTGTTTTTGAATATTGCAATACTAAATAAAACTTACCTAAAATTTCCTCGAGCCAGTAGCAGGATATGTACAAGAATATGGCAACACCGAACCAGAAGCCGATGAGCAACACTGCCAGGTACTCCCACATGGTATATTTCGCATTACTAGTACTCGATTTTCAACACTCACTAATTTGGCACAACACTAGTTGAATATTTGTATATTTTTTTATGGACACTGACATTTCATTTTCTTTTCTAGAATTGAATTGGGTAGTTTGGTATGAGGTTCCATATTTGAACAGGGTTTTATTTTTAAGATAATTTAATTTTTAATACTACGAAGGTAACAAACAAGTTTACAGCCTCTTTGATGGTAAGTGGTTACTGTAGACTATAGACGTTTGCAACACTAGAGGTGTAGTTCGCGCGTTGCCGATCCTGTCAAAACCTATTCAATCAGTCGCGTCGTTGGAAAAACCTTGGCAGGTAGCTCATTCTACAGCCTGATTGTCCTCAGCATGAAGTTCCTTTGCAACCGTACAGTCCTACAGGATGATATTGGTTCCTTAGGTATTTAGGACTCTATAAAGTATCGGTAATTAATACATGTAAGACGTTATGGTCCGAAAGAGCGGATGAAAGTGTTGAAAATCTTTTACAACAATGAGTATTTATGTAGTATTTAAAGTAAATTAGTATTTAATGTCTCAAAGTTTACATATTTATTTTAACAATGCACTTTCCAATATAATTTCGTTATGAAACAATTAGCATTGTATCGTTGTATTTTCAATAAAAAAACATTATTCGTTGCAATATTAATGACATAATGAATATCATAATGAATGTTATAATAATATAAGAAAACCTGAAATGTCAAGAATTGCTGCACTTTCAAATATATTAATGTTATAGATCCATGCAATAACCTTTTAAATTAAATATTATATGAAATATTTAACAAAATGTTTATCGCGTTTCATAGCCTTGATATTTTATTGATTTACTAATAAACAATGTTAATATTCATTAAAAACAATCGCGTATAATAAAAATGAACTGATTACACAATGGCAACAAATTGTACACTCACGTACTATATAAAAATAAAATCACCTACAATAAAATTGTTTAGTTTTCTCATTTAAAGTTAAAACTAGGTAGGTAGGTAGGTAGCTAACATATCAACACGCTTTTAACGCCGAAGGGGAGGCAGATGTGTAGTAAATTACTCCCATACTCTGCAATTTTCAAATCCAAATCGATTCGGGGCGAACCTATTGCCATTATCCGGGCACTAGTAACATACATATCATCACGCCTGTTATCCCCGAAAGGTTAGGCAGAGGCATACTGATGTACACCCACGTTTCGACGGTATGTTTTAGGTCCCATGTAATAGGGGGCGAGCCTATTGCTATTAACCGAAAACAAATCCGAACTCCGGGCTGCTGCTGAGAACTTCATAGAAAAACCGAATAACACTTTGCTCGACCTGGGAATCGAACCTAAGAATTCTTGCTTGGCAGTCGCACTGTACGACCACTAGACCATCGAGGCAGTTAGTAATAGTAACAGTTCAAACTCCAGTCCAGCTACTACTGAGAGTTTTATGAGAGAGAACCCTGTACCGACGTTTGTAGGTACTTACTCTACGAATGATTTCATAACAATTTTCAAATTAACTACGTGAGTGACGTCATCATAGTAGTAAGCATGACATCAACGTTACGTTATTATTACGAAATCCATCATCCATTATTGTTATGAAGGTAAACAAAAGCGATTCAATTGTTTCAATGAATCAACACAACTTGTTGGTAAACATACAAAATATTCGATGAATCGCATTATCAATGTTCTGAATGCAGAATGAAAACACACCTTACTATAGCGTAACTGTTCCACTTATGGTACGTTGACCCTGATTTATTCGTGCAAAAGTGTCTAAACATATACTATAAAAAAAAAACTGGACTCTGGAAATCTGGTCTTTTTTTGTCTATACCACTAAAGAGTTTGGATATATCTACTAAACTTTTTCGTTGATAGGTGGATTACGTTAAATGAAGTTATTTAATTTTAGACTATGATACGTTTTTGTATTAAAGCTATATTATCGATCATTGTTAGTGATTTGTTAATCCTTTAAGGAAAATAGCGTAATATTGTCTTATATTGTTTTAAAAGTAACTTATAAAATTATACACATAATAATATGTATAATTACGTAAGCAGCTTGTGTTAATGCAGTTTTTGTATGCATACTCTGTGCACGTTGATTTATGTAAAGATTCACATTCATTTGCGAATTATCAAGGTTAATTTTATTCTAGAAGCCGATATTCTAAGTAAGAAACAGACAAGTTTTTTAGTTTTAATTTTATTAAAAATTTAATATAATTTTATATATGTAAAGCAACTCACGAACAGTTTCAGCTACAGCTGGAAAATCGATTCGCTGGTCTGGAAACCACGTTAGACATTGATGAGGCCCTAAATAGGGTGGTGGGAATCCTACGGGAAGAAGGGTCGAAATTCTTTCAGCTGCAGCGTGCAGGTACGAAGTCCAAACTCTCGGTCGAGACTCTTCGACTTATGGACGAAAGAAGAAATGTTAGCCAGGCCACTTCGTTAGAGAAGCGGGCCCTCAATCGAAATATCAGCAAGCTGGTGCGGCGAGACCTCCGAGACTCTAATACCCTCCGCATAATGGAGGCTATAGAGAAAAACCGGGGGTCAAAAGTCTTTGCCCAGCAATTGAGGAGGCCCCATCTGACGAAGCTGACTACATCTTCTGGCAACACCGTCACTTCAGGGCCGGAGATTCTCGCTGAGATAGAGGACTTCTATGGCCGATTGTACGACTCGCATGCTTCAAGACCCCAACCCAGTAGAGAGGATTCCAGGGCCACTTTAACCCGCCACTACACCAATGAGCTGCCAGACATCAGCCTCGACGAGATTGAGAATGCCCTTAAGCAGCTTAAAAATGGAAAAGCCCCGGGTGAGGACGGAGTAACTTCGGAGCTCTTGAAGGCTGCAGGCAAACCTGTGCTTCGAGAACTCCAGAAGTTGTTTAACTCTGTTCTCATCAATGGGAGAACTCCAAGGGCGTGGAATAGAAGCATTGTGGCCTTGTTCTTCAAGAAAGGAGACAAATCCTTACTGAAAAACTACAGGCCCATCTCGCTTCTGAGCCACGTCTATAAGCTGTTTTCGAGGGTAGTCTCAAATCGTCTAGCAAGAAGACTTGACGAGTTTCAACCTCCGGAGCAGGCTGGGTTCCGAAGGGGTTACGGGACCATAGACCACATCAACACAGTAAGGCAGATTATACAGAAGACCGAAGAGTATAACCAGCCCCTGTGTCTTGCTCTCGTGGACTATGAGAAAGCCTTTGACTCAATCGAAACCTGGGCTGTTCTGGAGGGCCTGCAGCGATGCCAAGTTGACTGTCGGTATGTCGAAGTGATGAGGTGTCTATATAACGCCGCGTTTATGTCAGTCCAAGTACAGAACCAGCAAACTAGACATATCCCGCTACGCAGGGGAGTGAGACAGGGGGATGTCCATCCCCGAAACTGTTCACTAACGCCCTAGAGGATATGTTTAAGACGCTAAACTGGAAAGGAATGGGCATAAACGTAAACGGCGAATACATCTCACACCTAAGATTTGCCGACGATATTGTCCTCATGTCGGAGTCGCTGCAGGATCTCGAGCGGATGCTGACTGACCTAGATGAGGCCTCTCGACGTATTGGTCTTGGGATGAACATAGAAAAAACCAAGGTTATGTTCAACAGCCTAGTTACCCCGAGACCGGTCGTTGTAAATGGTGTATCTCTCGAAGTTGTTCAGGAATACGTGTACCTTGGGCAAATTGTGCAATTGGGTAGAAACAACTTCGAGAGGGAAGCCGACAGGAGGATTCAGCTGGGATGGGCAGCATTCGGTCAACTTCGTCAGGTCATCTCGTCGCCCATACCACAGTGCCTCAAGACAAAAGTCTTCAATGCGTGCGTCCTACCCGTTATGACCTACGGAGCCGAAACGTGGACACTCACGGTGAGACTGGTCCACAAGTTTAAAGTCGCTCAGCGAGCTATGGAGAGAGCTATGAGGGATAAAATCCGGAACGAAGTTATCCGCCAGAGGACCAAAGTTACCGACATAGCTCAGAGGATTAGCAAGCTGAAGTGGCAATGGGCCGGTCACATCTCTCGGAGAACCGACAACCGTTGGAACAAACGAGTTCTTGAGTGGAGACCGCGTCTCGGCAAACGTAGTGTAGGACGGCCGCCGGCCAGGTGGAGCGACGACTTGCGCAAGATAGCTGGCAGTGACTGGAGGAAAAGAGCCGAAGATCGAGCTCTGTGGCGTTCACTAGGGGAGGCCTACGTCCAGCAGTGGACGAATATAGGCTGATGATGATGATGATGATGATGAAAGCAACTCACTTACAAATCACCAGTAAGTATATATGATAGTAAATTCCTATCGACGTCTATAATTACATAATACTACACTTTGCAATAGAGTAATATGCTTTTTTTTAAGTTACCTATAATATTCCTAGGGTGGTAAATAGCTATAGGAACCAGGTAAATGGCTAAAATATTAGAAAAGATACTCTTTTAGGGAGGTTTTTCTGCACGGAGCGTACTAGGTACGTTACTAATTAGTAAATGCATTTTTTTCTGGAATAACTATTCAAATATTTTCCCCAAGGTTTCAAAAATATTATTAAGATTCCTAAAAAAAAACTTAAAAAATATGACGAAGGTAGATCTGTGACAAGTACTGCTACTACGACCGGTATAAAAACAGTTATTCAATTGACTACTTTAAAAATGAGATAATTTCCATTCACGAGAAACAATGCTACAACCTTGTTCCATGTTTTGAACACAGAACACGTTTATAGCGGCCGTTGTAACTTTTATGAATGAGGTAAGACATATCGGTGAAGATGTATTTCCTACAAAATCATAAGATTTAATGCTCAAGGAATTGTCTATCACCAAGGTTAAAGCCACCTTGAGGTCTTACATTACAGATAACAAATGACAAGTAAACAGAGAGTAAAATCTATAAGACGTTGTCAAGTTTAAAAAATCTACGATTATTGTTGAAGTTGTCTATGATTAAGTTAAAAACATATTTCTCTATTTGTCAAGTTTAAAAAATCTACGATTATTGTTGAAGTTGTCTATGATTATTTTAAACACATATTTCTCTATTTTTAAAGGGTTCCTAGTCACACTGACTACTCAATCTAATGTTAAGCTACACCTGCCTACGTTGGTTTATTGATAGGTGACTATTTTTAGCATACCTATATAGAATTCAGAAATACGAAAACTGACAACCGAAAAATTTGTCTTCTTAAAATAACTAATTAAGTAGCGGAGGTCTGTAGACTGGATATCGACCGAAAAGACTCGGAATCTAGGATAATACAATCATCAATCTGTGCACAGATTAAACAATGAAATAGCAGATAAAACAGAACATGTTCAAACTGTTAAATTCTCAAAATGCTCGCGCCCTACATACCGGTGTATAGTATAAAACTATCGGTGACATTGCTCACTGAAGGTCGCCAAAGTAAGTCAATAGTTGACTGATAAAGCTCGGAGACGAGTTTGTTTGTTAAACTGTGTTTAGATGGATATTCAATAAATGCTTTTATTTTAACGTTTGAACATTTATTCAACGATGTATTACAAATTATTAACGGGTTTATAAAATATGAACGAATATATGTATTTTAACGAATATGTAACGAATTGTGTAGAAATTAGAAGAATCTGAAGAAGGGTGGTTGCAAAGACTACAATATATATACGGGTGGTTGTTCGAACGATGACGATATGAAGTTGGTCGCCGCTCTCCCATTGGCTGCTTGCTGGCCATCATGCCACTTGCATTTGCACCGCTCGGTGCGGTGTTCAGGACGGTGCGTGATTGCACAACTTTGCCAATAGATGGCAATGTACGTTCCAACATACCGACCGCCTTGGAAGAACCCTCTTCCAATTATTACTCGGAATCGACAGGAAGCGGGCAGATCTTGGAACAGGCTCGTCGGATGACGCCCGATGCAGTGCGGATTTCAGCTACCCTCGAGATGCCATCGGTTCCTGCAAACACGCGAATAACTCTGCCCATTCTCCACTTTAACGGTGGTAGGTTATCTTCCTTAATCAATACCAAGCTATTGCACGCGATGTCGTCTTTAGTGGCAACCCATTTGGTCCGACGCTGTAACTCCGACACGTACTCCTTTGACCAGCGCTCCCAAAAATGCTGCCGTAGCTGCTCCAGCCGCTCGTAGCGCCCGAGACGTGTTGGAGTCGCCTGGGTCAGGTCCTCGCTAGCATGCGCAGTCAACGGCCGGCCAATGAGAAAATGAGCTGGTGTCAGAGGAAGGAAGTCGTTGGGGTCTGTGGACAGAGGTGACATGGGTCGGGAGTTCAGGACGGCTTCGATCTGTGTCAATATCGTACTGAACTCCTCGAACGTTAATTTTGCATCGCCTACAACGCGTCGTAAATGATGTTTACACGACTTTATACCCGCCTCCCACAAACCACCAAAATGAGGCGCGTAAGGCGGAATAAAAAGAAATTTAATATTATTATTACTAGCAAATTCTAAAATATCTTTGGTATTGTCAAATACAGCTGAAAGTTCCTTTTCAGCGCCTACGAAATTTTTCCCGTTATCGGAAAAAATCTGATAAGGTTTACCACGTCGCGATATGAATCTTTTAAGAGCCAATATGTAATCTTGTGTAGACAATGTGCTCACCAACTCTAAATGCACCGCTCTAGTGGTAAAACATATAAATAAACAAATGTATGCTTTAATTAAGCGTGACCCTCTGCCTTTCCGGTTTAAAATAAGTACAGGACCAGCGTAGTCAACCCCACACTTCATAAAAGGATATGTAGGTTCTAAACGCTCTGATGGCAAGCTGCCCATAAGTGGAGTTAGCGTCTTCCCCTTAAGACGTGTGCAGGTGACACACTTATGCACTACATATTTTGCCAAATTTCGCGCTCCTAGCACCCACCAAGTATCACGCAGGGTAGATACCAGAAGTTGAGGTCCAGCATGAAGTAACCTCTTATGTTCATACGTACATAACAGTACTGTGAACCGATGCTTATGGCACAACAATACTGGATGCTTTTTATTGTAATTAAATTGCGAATTGCATAACCGGCCGCCTACGCGGATAATATTATCTGTATCTAAAAATATATTTAAACCAGATATTTTATTAAAACGTTTTTCGTACTTATATTTAACAGGTAAGTTCCGTATAAGATTATTATATTCATTATGAAACGATTGTTGCTGAACTAAACGAATTATAACTTGTAACGAGCTAGCTATCTCATCCACTGTCAATACACCGGATCTACGTGGTTTCCCGTTACGGGACGCACGTGCATTATGCAAAAAACGTATCACATATGTACAGGTTCGTTGAAGACGATTAAAGCATGAAAACCTATCAAAATTAATAACACTGTTGGAATCTGTAGAAATTAGATTTATGGTTTGAGGTTTTACATCTGGCAAATGTATACTATGATCAGGAATTATAGGTGTAGACCAACTTGATGTAGGCTCACATAAAAACCTAGGACCGTACCACCACAGATCAATATTATCTTCCTTGAACGAATTGAAATAGACGCCTCTAGACAATAAATCAGCCGGGTTTTCTTTACCCTTAACATGACGCCATATCGTGTTACCCGTCAGCTCATTGATCTGCACAACCCTGTTTTGCACAAATGTTTTTAATTGATGTGGCGACATCCGAAGCCAGCCTTGGACTATAGTGGAGTCTATTCCGGCTCGAAGGACCAATGTTTAGATGGATATTCAATAAATGCTTTTATTTTAACGTTTGAACATTTATTCAACGATGTATTACAAATTATTAACGGGTTTATAAAATATGAACGAATATATGTATTTTAACGAATATGTAACGAATTGTGTAGAAATTAGAAGAATCTGAAGAAGGGTGGTTGCAAAGACTACAATATATATACGGGTGGTTGTTCGAACGATGACGATATGAAGTTGGTCGCCGCTCTCCCATTGGCTGCTTGCTGGCCATCATGCCACTTGCATTTGCACCGCTCGGTGCGGTGTTCAGGACGGTGCGTGATTGCACAACTTTGCCAATAGATGGCAATGTACGTTCCAACAAACTGTCACGTAATTCTATAAGCCTTGGTATTTCTCAATGCTGTGAAGGAAAGCCTTTTAACGGCGTCTGGGAATTTATTATTTGTTGTGCTAGTGACCTAGTAATACCGGCATAATGTGAAGCCGACGAGGAAGAATAAATATGTACCTTAATATACGTAGGTATAAAGCAATTATTCTACAGCGCCATCTAGTTAGGAAGCAAGAAACAAGGTTTGTGTTACGGATACTGAATAGTTTGTTTTAATGTATGGACTCAAGTTTTCAAAATTAACCCTTATCATTGAAGACAGCCTCCATACCGCTGCACTTATCACTAATCAGTATAGATAATACACTTTTCTGTATAGGTACTTACTACGCACACGTTAAAAGCAACACACACACGCACACATGTTAAAAGCGAGTGTGCAAATGTCTTCTTACTGATTTTTGACACCTATCTGTCATTTTCGTTATTTCTTTTTTAAAACCTTGCTGACTTTCTTGAAGGCAAAGGCATGAATAATGTATAGAGCTTGCCTATAAAATAAACTTTTTATGCAAATCATTGCAGGTTAAACTTTGAGGAGAAATAAAATATATACGTAGATTGATATGAAAGGCTTATCATAGGTTTTGCTACGGTTAAATATGTATCAAATTAATTATTTATGTACCGTACAAAATATTTAATAACTTCTTCATAACAGTACCGTATTTTAACTTTAGAATTACACAGTTGTAAGTTGGTAATAATAAATGTTGTTATTTAGGGAAGAAATCACATGCTCAATCGGTGAAGGAAAACATAGTGTTACATATTGTCTCGATGGCATGTGAAGTCCGCCAACCCGCAGTAGGCTAGCGTGGTGGACTATAGCCTAATCCCTCTCAAATGAGAGGAGATCCGTGCCCAGCAGTGGGACAGTAATGGGTTGATGATGACGAGGGAAGACAATCAACAGAAACAATGCATGGAAATTTTGAAGATTTCAGAACGTTTTCTTCAAATCTATTTCTTTTAAATGTTTATAACATACCGTATGTTATACCTTCGTGGTATAGTTCACCAGGATATTTTTAAATAAAGAGGAGACTTGTCAATTGCCCTCATCCAGACAGAAATCGCATCCTACTTCTCTAGTTTCTTTGAAAAATTGACACTGCCCCATATAGGAATATAAATCAAGGTCCATAACGGAGAACAGTCACTTAGGACCATTAAACCTATGACGAAATCTATAACTTATGTTACGTGACAGTATATTTGATCACAAGTTACTTAATCTCCATTTGGACATTATTTTACATATTCCTACATTAACTAGCCCACCAATTCATTATTAGACATAATTTTATACTTAGACCAAAGTTACATGTACTTTTCAATCGTAAAAACTAGTGGCCATTATGAAAAACATACATAGGTACAATAAACTAGTCTGCTTATTAATAAATTATCTTTGAATAGGATGACCAGTCCCAGAGAGCGCCTGTTCGGTTTCGCTCTACTCAACCTTAGTCTAGTGATAAAACCAACCAGGTACACAACGCTACCATTAAACGAATAAAAAAGGTTGACAAACGAAAGAAAAAAGGTTCTATATTATTTAGTCTTTATCTATTCTATTTAGTCTATGCATCTTCGCACAGATAATTCACATGCTCAAGTACGGAAACGCATGCTACATAACACAGTCGTAAACAAAACGAGTCGCGAACACTTTCGATCCCATCGGTTCCTCTTCCTATGGCCGGTCACTTTCATCTGACATTCATGCATAATGCCTTCATATTCCCTTGTATGAGCGCAAGACGTGCCTTCGTAGTTCCCGAGAGTGGCGATTTAAGTCATAAGCGATAGCGGGTTTGTGATAAAATGTGTTTTTTGCAACTGGTTATTATTTGTTGTTTTCGAGGAATCAACAAGTGATAGATAATAAAGCTTCTAAGCGCGGGCTGTTGGTATACCTTTATGGACTCAGTATTTTTTTTAGGTTTATGACTAGAGTGTGTGTGCTTTTCTCTAATTAAAAAATCTGTACAAGAAACAGCCTGCTCTAAAATTGTAGCTCATGTAGAATTTGGACGCTTTTTAATAAAGTAAGATAACACTGATTTATATTTTATGTTTAGCTTGGCAAGACTCATAAGATAAACTAACACTACGCATTTCGTCCTAATTCCAAACATCTAATATTGTTGTCGAGATTAAAATAAAATCGGAAAGGTGCTAAATATTACGAATTCTCTTCCTCTGAATTAGGGTCCTTTGTAATGGTAAGGTGACGTAACGGCTATTGAAATAGAAAAATACATATCACGTTAACCCTAACGCGTCACTAAAAACTCTAATAATAACAGTGTCATTTTCACATTTTCATTAAATAAAAACATAGTTAAAAATCTTAGCTTGAAATAAGCTATAAAATAAAAAAGATTAAAAACATAGTTTTATGCATCGCTAAATCTTACCTCTTGCACCGCACACGGCGGCGGTCGTCAATGCGCTAAAAAGGAAAACTATTTCCGATCAACAACATCCAACCAGTACAGGGATAGCCTTTTCGCTTTCTACAGAATGGCACCTTCGCCTTTAATGTACAATTATGTCGTTTTAAATGGCTTTAAGTACAAACTTTAATGGTAAATATATTCGAGCTTGAAGCTGGCCAGTTTTATGACGGGTTTTATTTTTATTTTAGACGCAGGATGTGAGCAAAGTATTTAAATTTATTGTTTTAAGCTTTTGCAATATGTAGGGTAAACTACCCTAATGTTGGCACCCTACCAATTAATTGGCACCTTACACTATTTTAACTATATTAAGATTATCAGAACGCAAGACGTAGTTTTTCAAATAGGCAAACATCGGTAGTTTTATACTCTATTGCCCTGCCAGCATAGACACAGATGTATTTTCAATATGGTGCCTCAATAAGAAATTAAGTGACGTGTCTGAACGTTTGTGGAAAAAATAAATAAAATTTTGATTTTTTGCTAAGGTAAGACTAATTTTATTCTTGTTCTTTATTGTTGATATTTTGCATTTTGACTAAAAATGTTATTTCATGTGATTTAAGAGTGCTTAATCTTATTTTAGCCGTAAATAAATTATTGCATTAATGGCGATTTTCATATTTTTTAACCGTGCTAACATTTGGTATCAAAAATATGCCGTTAACCTTTTATTGGCCCCTGCCAATGATGTTAGATCTATTTATTGGCATGTATCAAAAATTGGTAATTCTGATGTGTTCATCATTGATAACATTGATATTCGTTTCAGCTAACTAACATGAAACCAAGGGCGAGAAATTATTTAAAAGTAAAATCAGTAAAGGTGAGGCGTAAGGTGTATACACAGGTAAGTGTGCTTTAAGCGTAAATCCTTAATGATATACTTGTGTTGAAAAACTTTTATCTGAAATGGAAGACTAATCGAAGATGAATGACTTAAAATTACCTAGTTACATGATATATGACTGATTTTTTATTACTAATTATTTAAGAAGAATAACTATTTCCAATAAATGCCTACCTCTGACTTTGTTTCTAATATTTTTGAACTAATTAATGTTCCTACGCAAATATACCTATATCTATATATTATATTAATTAAAGCCCTAGAATTTAGAATAGCTGTAATATTGTCTTCTACTCATCTAAGTGTATACCCACAAAATGAATGAGGGGCCAATAATAGGTAATTTCAACTGCCAATAAAAGGGTTACCTATGCCAACATTTGGTTTTTTGAGACATTTCTTTATAACATAAAAACTATGCAATAATCTACTTTAAATTGAAATAAAAAGTACATATAATCAATCTTCTATGTGTATTTAACCAATATGGATACTCATTACCTTGTTAAAATTAAAAGTACATGCCTAATTTTAATGTTTTATACAAGCTACTCCTTAAAGTGCCAATAAATGGGTGTTTTACCCTATCCGAATCTATTTGTGAAATTAAAAGATCCAGTTTTCATATCTGTTCCATTTTTGAAATGACATTTGACATTTATTTTCGTTGCTTATGAAAATGGCGGCTCCAGTTTTCGCGGCAAAATTGTAAATGTTCATTTTGGAAAAAAATATTCGATATAAATTAAACTTAAAAGGAGGATTTTGATTTCGTATTCAATTAGATCTATTATCATCGTTCATAAAACTTTATTTAAGGAATTGTTGCACAAAGACAAACAATTACAAAAGTAGGATAAGATTTCCGTGTAAACATTTTACGTGTAGTTTTTTCCCAATTTACAAACATGCCCCAAATAATTCTAACCTAAATAGTCGGCCATGTTGTAATTCATCAACATGGCGTCACAGATATAGTATGTCATTTATCTAGAAGGGACTGCGGTGATTATGTCGAAATATAAGTAGTGACAAACATGCGGTTAAGTAAGGAATATGCGTTTAATGCGCTAAATACGTTAAGATAAATGTAATTTGTCTTGCCACAACTTGATTTAGCTCGTTAGGCATTGGTACTATGTACGTTCTAACTAATCTGTGGTGTGGGCCAAAGGTTCCGAGTTCAATCTCAAGGTAGGCACAGTGGTGCCTCACTTCGAAGACTCAGTGGAGTCTTCGAAGTTACGTGTGTATACATATCATGCTCAAACGATGAAGGAAATCATTGTATGGAAATCTGCATGCCTCTTCGTGGCGCGTGAGTTCTGCCAACTTACACTAGGCTAGCGTGAGATTTAGCAGACGCGGGTCTCCTCTCATATCCCATCCCTTCCAAACGATAGGAGACAATAATAGAGTCGATGAATCAAGCTTATGATGGACTAAGAGCTATCTATAGTTGTATTGACATCATTTGGAGTCTACAAAAATAAAAATCTATAGTGGAATAATCCGAGAAAACTGCGCAGAAATTGCGCAATAAACACTTACATTCATAAATACATATTATTCCATATACATAGTTGCCGACAGCACAACTTTAACCATTCAAAATTATTATTGCACGCAATATTGTATACATTTGTTTCGCCACAGCGGCACCTGTCATTATCTTTATTGGCTGACTACTTTAAAGATACCATCAATTGATTTCTCAACACCTGAGCGCTTCATCTGATGGTCTATTGCCCCACAGATCATAACTGAACAGAACGGACCTCTGACCCCAACTTATATATGAAATTACTCCACACTTACCATGGCAAATATTTTGTAATTTAAAAATAACCCTTGCGTTACTAAGTACTGCTTACCTAACGCTAGATACCAGTGTTAATGGTTGCGTCGTATAAGAATATTATAATGAAATACTTGACTGACTGGATTTCGTTTTACATATATTTTATGCTTGGCTGTATGTTATTTTTTTATTTCGATATATACAAGTTTATATAAGTTTATTACCCTAAAAGGAGGTTGAATGCATACGATTGGCATATAAAGATCGTGTCTTTATATGCCTAAGTATAATGCCTAATAATAATATATGCCTATATATATAAATTCAGTTCGGTCTTACTTATGAGTTAATATTTAAATTAAGTTTTGCTCATTATTAGCTAAGCTTACTTAAATTAAAAAAAAAACATAGTCACGGCTCTTAAAACAAAAGTCAGCCCCTCCACTTCTAAGTGTTCGATTAAGAAACTGTTTTTCTTTACAAATAAGTTCGTTAAACATCTTTGTTCATATACTAGATTTTCTTCCATGATTACTAATAAACTCGATCTTCTATGTTTAGGTTAAAAATATTTATGTCATGCAGAGATCAAACCAGTCACCCGAGGCGCAAAAACTCAGACAGCAATCGTCAATTAACTATATCAATCTAATCGCAGTAAGAGTCTTGTACAAGACTCTTTAATAAGAAAAAAGAAATACACTTTAAAATACAATTTCCACTTGCTGTTAAAATAAAATGTTAGTTGGAATCTAAAACTTCGTGAATCGAATCGCACATTCCTCAATCACCAATCGACAGTCCGTGTAAGATTGTGCGATGATACGCGATTGCTCATCCGAATCGTTCATAGATGAATATTAATAAAGCTTATACATTAACGAGTTGCAATTGTATTAGTGTTGCGTTATTTGACCACGAGTTGCAATCTTTTTCGTGTCAGGTTTATGATGTAACTACGGTAACTTTCATTCACTGGGTCAGTGGTCAGATGTTTTCTATAACTTGTTTGGATGATGTGTGTATTTCTTAATTAATTTTTAATGAGCATTCAGTCTCAGGCATCTATAATGAGATACGGATCAATAGAGAGTATGGGAACACCTTGTTGCTATTGAACTCAAAGCATAAAGAAAATTTAAAATCGGTTCACAATCGGCGGAGACATCGCATACACAATAAAACTGTATTCATCATACTATCATCCATCCGACTGCATAGTCGACTTTTTGTGAAGTCTGTTGAAAAATATAGAAGTAGCTGTTTAATAAAGAGATGCAATTGTGTCAGGTATACTATTACTATATGATGTCAATATTTTTTATCAAGTGCAAAGTCAATCAGGACTAAGGCATAATAAATATGACATCAATATTTAAAGAAGAATTTATATTAGATAATTCACGCCATTTAACCTACTAACTTGTATAACTATAGATACTGTACAGAAATATTTAAATGAACTTATTCGGCCCGCCAATAACCCCGGCGGACGTACGCAAAATAACCCACCAAGTAAAAAGGAGTGAAAACGTTTTCACAGGATCGCTAACGCATCACTTGTTGTGACACCTCCGGTGTCACTCGGGCGTTGGCGATCCAAATGGATGGATGGTGTTGCAAACGTCCATACACCATATCATACAATGACCGCTGACTCTCAGGCGGGCCGTATGTTTGCCACCATTGGGGTATAAGATAATTCTCGAAAAAAAACCGAGTTCAAGGTCAAAACTGGACCAAATTTAAATGGGACCACACAGGAAACACCAGCTTTCAAATAAAAAAAGAGTTATCAAAATCGGTTCACCTATTCGAAAGTTACGAGGTAACAAACATAAAAAAATGCAGTCGAATTGATAACCGCCTCCCTTTTTAAAAAATATTACATGACTTGTAAAAGTGTCTTTAAAAAGATCTATTTACAGAAATAAACAATCATCCAATCATTCATTCATTCAACGGACTGTATGCGAGTACTGCTAACAGAGTTTTCAATAAATGCCAATGATTAATTAATATATAATTTTCAATTTACTGTTTAATCTCACGACATAGATAATTACTATCTCAAAAGAACAAGCATAATAACATACCAATATATGCGTGTACATTGCCTTGGCGTGATTAAAAAAAAAAACAAATTGTGAATCACAGACAAAACAAACATTTAAAGCGTGTTGCACAATGACGATTAAAGTGTGGTTGCAATGACAGATTACAAAATATTTTTGTGGTCACGCAAAATGTGTGTTTAATTTTCTTAATATGTACATTTACACTCTTTAATATGTACATTCACACCTTTTTCCCATGGGGGTAGGCAGAAACTACAGAATGCCTAGCGCTACGGTCCCTGCATACCACTATACCAAAAAAAATATTTTTGCATTTAGGATATTAGTACGTATAGATTGTGTATTATTTAATAATTACCGGATGACTAAGTTATATTACTGACCTGATTGCACTGCACAGTCAATTAATTAATAAGTATGTTAATTGTATTATCGATTTCTTTTGTGGTCATAATTTGGTTAATCGTTATTCAAAGAGAACCGGTCTACTGATCCTACTGTCTGTAATTATTATTATCTACTAATTTGAACATACTCGTTGTATTTATTGATAATTAGTCAAATTGAGTGGCGTTTACTAGGGGAGGCCTACGTCCAGCAGTGGACGAATACAGGCTGATGATGATGATAATTCAAATTGAGCAGAATGCTGGTACAGAGGTACCAGCTTGCGTTAAGCAACTGGTCTCTGACAACCACACAACTAGCCAGTCTCTAGTTGACTTGTCCAACAACTATTCACTGTCTCTCTGGTCCAAAAATTTGTCACTGGTCCACTAATCCCACGTTAGGGCTGGGTTTAATTGTCTGGGTGTTAGACTGCTAACACATCCTCCGAAAATAGTATGTGTTACTTACAAAGTTGTTATTTAAATAAAATTAAAATATATTTGTATTATTAAGAATTAAATTAGTATAAATACTCAAAATGTCGAAGCTGCTATTTTGAGAGATGGAAAATAATGGAAACCCCAACCTACCAGTGAGCAGTTCTATGAAAAATCTAGAATAAAGGTGATAAAAATACGAAGAATGTAATAATTTCTAGCCGTCTACGACTATTATGAACGGCATTGCCAGCATTAAAAAATACGAAACGTCACTACGACGTCGATGATATACACTTTTTGGAAATTGGGAGATTTCATTCTTTGGGCTGTAATATGTAGGTAAATGTACATGTCAGATTATTTAATTTATCTCAGTTATAAAAAAAAAACTAGATCAACTGTGTTAAAACTTGACAATATAACAATATCCTTAAATAATAAGTATGTCATATAATTAGTCTGATTAGCCGTAGCTAAATAAATTGAATACAACAATATTTGTTTATGTTAAGCGTTTACAAATTCTGCGTAATTTATTACAACAAGACACTCAACACCTGTCTACTAGTGATAAAAATCAGCTCAAGACGCGCTAGCAGCGTTTGAGAAGACCGTGGAAGAGGTGTCTTTTTTTTTTTTTTTAAGTGCGGAAAAATCCTTTACGTACCGTCCCATCGCCTGGGGAGGCGACGGGGTGTGTCGGACTCCGCTTAAGCGTTTACCGACTAAAAAAACCGCACCCGTCAACGCCACTAACCCTATTGCCGGGGCCATGGGATTCGCAAAAGCATGCACCACAACCCCAGCGGGCTTCGGTCCAGCTCTGGTCGCTGGACCCCGGCTAGGAGCGAGGCATAGCTCGCCTCGCATCCTCCGCGCAGGCGCACGTGTGACGAACACGCGCGCCGCCTACTTGGGGCCATTACCAGTTCGGGCGGCGGACTCCCCTAGTCGCGCCCACCCGCTGGCCACAGCTTATGGAGGCCGTCGGTCGTGGAAGAGGTGTCTGCGGAGGACTGGAAAAAATGTTTTGAAAATTGGTTCAGACGCATGAAACTTTGTATAGAGTCTGGTGGAGAGTTCTTTGAAAAGATTTAATTTACTTTTTAAATAATACAAATCGTGGGAATAAGTGATTCAATACAAATTGATTGGGACAAATGGAGACTTTAGAGCCTCTACCTTATCGCAAATGAAAATAGGTAGCAACCTACACAAATCAAATAATTAACGCATTACATCACAGTAAATCATTCACACATCTCTAACTTCACAATGAGAGCATTAAACGTGATACCATAAACAAAAAGAGATTCACAGATAACACAATGTTAGGTAGAAACTTAGGAGAGTATCTAGCCACCCCAGATCTAGCAGCTGCGTGGGAACTGGCAACAATTACATGAGCGAAAATATACTGCATGCGCTTTCCCAAACATTATTTTGTCACTATTGTGACATACTGAAAGCATACACTATGCTATGCTAGGCTAGTAAGGTATATAAATAATGTTGTATAGAGAGCTTTGTAGATAGAATATTATTTAATTTACACCAAATTATTTAAATTACACATCATATCTATGAATTAATCGTACAATGGCGGTCTTATTGGCGATTTGAAATGCGAAATTTGAAGGATTTATTATTGTAGTTAATTAATTTAAAAATAAATTATAATTATTAATTTGACAAAGCAATTTTAATAGGAAGAATTAGGTAAAGGGTTTTAAGTTTAAGTAAATAATTAACTAGATGTTGTGTGAGCTCTTTCTAATAACGAAAAAAATACCTAATTAAAATAAATTAAGTTAAAATGCTTACAGTTTCAGTTTTAACGATACCTGGAGTATTTAAAATATAATGTTGTAATATAGTCTTGTAATTAATTGATCTGTATTTAGAGATCAGATTTCATCGCTTTTCGATAGCTATAGCATCGCGATCAATGTGCTCAACCTCAACTGTTACGTTATGTGACACTTGTCACATAAGTTGATGTTCTACATTGGGACATATTTTAATACATAAAGGATTTCCTGTTTGTTTTAGTCACCAAACAGTAACGACAGTTATGTCAATTTTGTAACTTTAAACACAGAATACGAACCTATCACAAAGTAGGCCAAAACTTAATCTTTTTTTATGTCGATAATAAAGAGGGCCCAAAAACACCCGTCCTTTAAACATCACGACCATGTAATCAATGCTTGTAAGCCATACAAGTCAAATGTGGAAATCGAATCATTGACACCTGCCGAAGCTGGTTGCTGTTTCACTGCACCAGCCGTACCATTTATACCTAAACATATATGTTTTAGATTGCTTTCTTATGCCATTTTTCATGAATTTGTGGTCAATATTTGGTCAGTTTGTGGTCAATATGTGGTCACGGGGTCACCCAAAGTAACTAGCCAATTTTAAATATATGTACTGTTCATTTTGTTCCAGTAAAGTTTGATGAATGCGAAAGCACGTATGTCGATTACGCGTACTTATTACAAAGCAATATTATTCAGGCCACGGTTGTCGATGTTAACGACCACACAGGAGAATAATATGCCTTTAATAAATCCCCTTCAACACATATCTGCATATTTTGTTGTATATCTGTAAACAACGCATTTTAATGCTGAAGTGATACAAGTGATTAGGATGGAGACATAGCAGTTATTGTAAGTTGTATGGGATGTTCGAGTCATCATCATCAACCCATTAATGTCCCACTGCTGGGCACGGGTCTCTTCTCAATTGAGAGGGATTAGGTTATAAGTCCACCACGCTAGCCTACTGCGGGTTGGCAGTCTTCACATGCCATCGAGAATTCTCTCAAGCATGCAGGTTTCCTCACGATGTTTTCCTTCACTGTTTGAGCATGTGATAAATACGCACATAATTTCCGAAAAGTCAGTGGTGCGTTGGGTTCGAACTCGAGACCTCTGACATCTCAGTCCACTGGTCACACCGCTCGGCTACCACAGCTTTTTTTTGATGATGTACGAGTATTTACATTAAATAATAACCAACCTGTTTTGAACTTCCACGAAATAAGTTTCCTTCTTATAGTAAAATGATGTATTATTTTTTCGGAATCACAGCAGACAAAAAAAGTGTTAGAGGTTACCTACATTGAGTTTACGAGAAGTGTTTATCTGGTATACCTGTTTTTAATATGATGAATACAGTTTTTAAGATTATTTTATTTTCTTAACAATTAGTTATAATAAAATTCTTACTTATTTAGTAGCAATGATTTAGTGCTTCGGTAAGTGTCGAAGACTTCAAAAACATTTAATATATATTTTGTTTTTAAAACTGGTCTAGTAAATAATAAATTAACTAAGCCATTAATTAATATTCAATGAAATACATAAAATATTTTTGGGTTATTTTACAATTAGCCTGCTTGATAAATACTTCCAACGTATACCTTGCACTGGTACTTATCAGTTTTCAAAATCGGTAATTTTGGCAAACAAAATTCGGTCGGTCAAGTGTATTAAGAAATTAAATTATCTTAAGTTTGACGTAAGGATTGGTATTATTAACCGGTTTTGTGAGCTCAAAGTACAAGGTAAGCTAATTTCGAAGCACTTTTTATAAAATAAAGATACCCATTTATTATTTAAATTAATGACTCGCGTCATTAATTTTTTCGTTTTTTGACTCTGGCTAAAAACTACTTCGTTGTTTTTTATTTTAAAAAAACTTCAGGTCGTTCTTAGAGTTCCGTATGCAGCGAGGCTTTTGTTGCATATAGGTGCCGTCACGAGTTTAGAGCGCTCGACGAAAGTAGTGGGGAGACTTGCGCATGTCGTACACTCGTGCTCACATATATTACGAAGTGTTTTTAGAAAAGTTAAATTAACTTGAGTTGTCACTTGTAATGGAAAAGAAAAATAAGTTTTATATAGGTATTTTAAAAGAGAAAAATAAAATATAACCACGGTTTATTTTATAAAAATAATAATTTATATTTTTTTGTAGATACGTATAGAATCAATATTACATAATCAATGTGTACTTTAATTATTGGTGTACAATAAAGTATATTCTATCTATCTATCTACATATAATCAAATAATTAATTATATTTAAAAAAACTTAAATTCTAATCGTTTGGCAATAATCCTATTCCTTCCATCAAATCGTCGTTAATTAAGAAAGTCGAAGTTTATAGATGGATGCGACTGGAACTACTTATTAAAAGGTAAAAGGTCAAGACGATGAAAAAATACGAAAGCAATATGTGCGTGAATGTACTTTGGGCGATACACCAATACGGCGCCGGCACTGGCCGCTTCACCCTCCGCACACCGCCCACCCCGCCAAACGGACCCAAAAACTGATATCTGCGCATTCAAGGCCAGCGCTCTAAACTCGTGACGGCACCTATACCTAATAGTTATTACCTATTACTTAATAGGTACAAGTTGTCGATTCATCTGATAATCTAGGTCTATAACAAGGCTCTATGATACCAAAAGTAGAGAAAAGTACTATTAACCTAGATCAAATATGCAAAACTTTTTTTACTCTCTATAACACTAGCATATTCACATTACACAAGGACTACGACATACAATTAGTTGTCAAAAATGTCATATCTCAGAAAAAAAAATCATGTACGCTCTCTGGTGACAAATGAAGAATTAAGAAAAATATTCGTGGAATATTTATTTAAATGAACAGTCATTTGTGTAATATATAAACCAAATATTATTTCTAAGCAAATCGCTTCCTGAGAGAGCACACGTTTATACAGAAAGAAATTGAGTATACAGGATATATATATTGAGTAAACTGAATTTAAATAAACTAAACCAAATTAATAGACAAAACTAAAATCTTTTTATATAATAGAAAAGCTATATAATTTAAAATGACTTTAAAACGAAAAGAACCCAGTGTCTGAAAATAATTTGCAGATCGCCATTTTTTTGACGTTTTGCTAATTATTGTTTTTAGTTTGCAACTTATTATGTGGTTTTTGTCCAAAAACATATATTATCTTTTTGTGCGATCATTTGCATTGAATATTATAATAATTATGAGGAGGTATCATCTAACGACATTGTGAAGGCAATTATCTCACATCAAGAGTGCTCTTATCTTATCTCGTAGACAGTACATGTTTCTATTGCTATGATATAATTTTGATTCAATTAGTGAGTTGAAAATTCAAAGTAAATTGTAAAGGATGTGACATCAACATCTGGTTTGCTACGTTTGTTCTGTAATTTTTACCAGATACCAAAATTTTTTTGCAGATTTTCCATTTGCAACTTATTCTTCTCCATACAATTTATAAACCTATCTGAATTTGTGCACTTTGTTTCAAAAGCAGGTAGACTAGGAAAGCCATTTCCTGTAATTTACGGTAACGCAACATTTGAAACTAGTTTGGTTAAAAACATCTTCTTAAAGCACTACCTAGGTATACGCATCCAAAGTATACCTAGGTATACTTTGGGTGCGTATAGCTAAGTTTCACCCTTGTAAAAAACCTTATCAAATGAATGTTGAATGAATTTAGCAACACTGATAGCAGAAGGACCTTCCACTTGTTTAAGCTACCTTACTGTGCTAGCGGAAAGAACGGTTATGTTTTTCTACATATATTTTATCAAGAGCCTTTGATACTGTCTGTGTTTGTCTATAGCTTTGTTTGTCTTGCTGATGTCATGTATTCACCTTGAACGATAAAAAACTCTTTAGAAGTTACTGCAGCATAATTATTTTATGATATATTGAGTACTTTTTTATCACGTGGAATTTATGCAAATTAATGGTGTCACAGAGGTCAAAAATCGATAGTAAGAGCTTTCTGCACTCCGTCTTTATATAAACGTTAAGTAGAATAAATTGTAAATTTACCTAGGTGCGGGGAATATGTTTAAGAAGAGGCAAATTGTTTTCTCTTCACGTATAAGTTTAATGTTTAAATTATGAAGCCCCATTTTTAACATACCGAGACCCACGGTGTATTAGAGACCTGTATTAGACACCTTAATCAGTTGATTCAGGTTTGTAAGACGAATACCTATGGCGGTTGTATTGTCCATGTCCAGTAATGGGATGGTGGAGGTCAGAGGATATTCGCGTAAAATATTCAGCCCAGAAGTCGACTCCAACAGTGGGTTAAAAGCTTGGAAGGTGGCTAGTAATTTAATGTTTAGTATAACTTCTAAATTCTTGGTAAAGAAATGCCACAACCAACTACCAAGCAAAAAGGCAACAAATCGCCTGATGGTAAGCGGTTACCGTAGCCTAGCCCTATAGAGGTTTGCAACACCAAAAGCGTCACTCACGCGTGGCCCACCCTAAAGCAATCGTCTAGGTTTCTTAGAATAAAGGAGTTAATAAACTGATTATAGTATATTATAAAATATTTGTGCAACAATGTGTGGAGTCTGGCAGGTCAATAGCCGCTTGGATATGAACTGTCGATGCTCCGAACACGCATAGGTACTTCAGCCATCATCGTGTAGCGTCAACCATAAAATCGCTTTACTAACAAAGTTACAATGCCAATGAAAAAATGGGAAAAAACTATATCGTGTTTATAATTTCTAGTCGGTTGAACTTGAGCTTGCGTAGCGATTACGATAAGCCGAGTTGATTGCATGAACTTGAAATTACCGTGAAAATATTATAGTGTTCTGTGATAATGCATTATTTCTGCATTTCCTTATCTAGACCTAATGTTTTGGTGTTATGGGTTTCAATACCGGAAGATGTTTGTGATTAATATGGAAATTTGTACATGAGTTATGTATGTCTCTATGTATGTACATTATAACAAAAATGTTCTTTTGTTTTGCGATCCTGTAAAGTAGTTATTTGACACAAGTAATAATTTTGGAGACCTGAGAAGCACTCACTTCAGCGAAGAAAATATTGATTTAAGAGAAACAATTTAAATATTTATAATTGAACAAACAAACGAGAATATCAAATATTATTATTATACATTAAGTTGAAGTGTAGGTAAAGGTACGTAAACGTAAAATGTTATCATAAAGACTTAACTCACAGTTTACTCACGTCAAAAGACGCATTCTTTTTTTGTATTTTTTTTAAGAATCGTGTTAATTGTTTTGTTTCCTTTAGTTTAGTTTCACACAGCTTACATATTTTTACCTTAAGCACTACTCTCTCCAAGCAAAAATAGTGCAACAGAGAGCTCGAGAGAGTGACTTAGAAAACGAAACAAGTGCATAGCGCATTGACCCCGTCTCTAGCGTGTGTACCGACCTTCACCTACAACTGAAATTAGATCACTGTGCAGTATTACACCTGACTCGAGTCACGACGCATTTGTAAAGCCTCACGCACACTTAGACATATTTGTTCCGGCACATGGTTTCGGCACAAATTATCGCGGCATAATTTAATGCGATGCGGACGTTGTGCCGCGGAGATGCGTGATTGCTGTAATAAGCATAAATTTGTGCACTGTGATTTAAAAGGAAAATTTCTTTAAGTTTCCCATTTATTTCGGTTGAATTTACATACATTTGTGTATGTAAGTATATGTGTGTGAATGTATGCAATGTGTTAAAGAAAATGTTTTGCAAAACAAAATAACTAGAGAAAGAAGTAGGTGAGAATTTTAACCATTCTCATAATTTATTGAATTTTACTGCGTATTCGGACATCTTGTGCCGAAACCGTGTGCCATAAAATGTGTCCTAGCATGCACGCACCTTAACGGTTTACAAATTACTATTATAGGTATTTTGTAAACAAACTGTTTTGATTGGTATCGAATTACTGCTGCCGCGTGCTGAATCCAAAGCGTGCAAAATATTTACGATGGGTACGTACAAGCCAAGGCCTAAAATCATATTATTGCGTCAGGACACCTCAACATTCTTATTTATTATATAATAATAATAAATATTAAGACCATTATGGTTTGTAGGTCACTTGGAAATGCGTTCAATTACGTTTCATACATATAAAATTATAATAACCGGATTTATTTAAAAATATATTATAATACTTATACTGAAGCACGTTTTGTGAGTTAAGTTTATCGTAAAACGTGTCTTGGGACGAATGTTGGACCAGCAGCGTATTCTATTGTGCAATGGACAGTTCACCTATCAACAACATGGTCGCTTCTAGTGCAGCTTCATGCATGCAATCAATTAAATTAATTCATCAGTTCTCTTTGTCTTCAATTTGGTAACTTTTGAATATATAAATGAATAATGATTACCTAGTTTTATTACGAGTTCATTTTATAATCAGAGTCGCACTGTTTTTTTTATATTTATGTTTTTGAAGCCTTAGTAGGTACTGCTCGCGATCCGAAATGAATAAAGGTTCGTGTAAAACTCGGATTTACTGAATTCATGTGTAATGGTAGAAGTTCGAAATCATCAAAGACTCCCAAAGATTTTGGACTTCAACCGTGCTTGGTTTAACTAGAACATCTTAGAATCTATCGATATTAAATATACTAGGTATATTATAAAACTCTGAACACTCAATTTTGAAAACTCAAAAAATCAGTCATGTGCATTGACTTATCTAGGCTCATTTTTCAAAGGGGGCCTGGTCCCAGTCGTGCTGGTCCGTCTCAAGATTTTTTTAGCCCATTCTAGCTACCCCCACTGATCCCGATCGATGTGGGACAATTTTTACTAATCCAAAATCCTGGGGTTGGCACCTCCGCCTCCATCTACGCCTATAAGAATTTATCATCTCCATCGGTAACCCATCATCCTAGGGTGGGCACGGCTCACCCAGGCCCCCATAGAGACGCGAATAGTCATGTGATGAAACTCAAAAAATCGGCACCCAATTACACCTGCGTGGTCTTGACCCCGGGTAAAACTAGGCTGATACGATTGAGCTATTACTTGCAATGCATTCTGCGCAATAAATATACCACTTTATTGTATTTTAAATTTAGTTATTATATAATAAAGTCCATTCACTCAAAATGTCTTAGACATTTTATTTTATGATGCTTTAGTTCCGCTATTTTTTGTGCAAAAAAAATAAGCAATAAATTTCAAATTTTGTTTTATAATTAGATATCTTCCGCCATAGTTAAGAATTGTCCAGTAAAAAATAATACTTGGCTTTGATTTGTGTGTACAAAAAATGTAAGTTATATACTTAATATACAATATACATGCAAGCAAGACAATATTAGATGATGAAATAAAAATATTGTATCCAATGTCGGGATTAAATAATATTAATATACCGCGATTAAATACTTAAAAAGTAGTTTTATTTTATTATTATCAATAAAAACTATAATTAGTCTACATTAAAAGAAACAAAAAATGTAGTAATATACTAAAGCCATTATTTTTTATACTCCAATTTAAGTATCCGAAACAAGTTTTTTCCAAAGGTCACTTGATGTATCAAGGTCAATAGTTTTCCGTGATTTTCTCTGGTATTTTAAATAGGTACATATATTTTTAAATAATTTGCAACTTAGTTTGACTATAAAGCAACCTTTTTTAGTAGAAACCTATTTTTGAAAATATAAAAAGGTATTGATTTCTTACACTTACGCGAATATTAGACATTGAAATAAAACTAGTTTTTACGGATTTTATCGCGGTAGGTTCTTAAAAAACAAGCATCATTTTATACGTAGTTTTGATACTGAATGACTCGATCATCGTAGCTAAGCGGTTAGCTTCAGTATCTGGACGCTTGTGTACAGTAGGTGGAAATTGCTATTTATAAACGCACCCACGACCCAAGAAAAAAACATAGTGTGGGGTAAGGTTTAAAAAAAAAGAGTAAAGTAGGTATATCTACTTACTTATGTATAAGTTTTTACTATACATTTCATTTCGTTCGTAAACTGCAATCTATTTTAATGCAGATAACATCAATAAACTTTCTTTCAGTCTATTCTCACTTAAAACTATGTTAGCCCAGTTATTGGACATGTCATTAGTTTGAATGATGAGGTCAAAATAGCTCTTGCTTTACTTTATGGCATAAATCAAATACTGGCTGCACATTACGATGGCCGGTTTGACAGATAAAAAAAGTGGTGTGACTTATTTTTAAATATTTTTATTATATAAATCTATTATTAATTCATTATTTAAATGAAATATAATTAGGATAAAATATCGTATTGAGCAGGGTACATTGCTTATTTACAATAACAAGTGTTTTTGCTATCATTATTTCGGAAAGTATTTATAAAAATACACAAAATGTTTTTTTTTTCTTAAGTACGAGTAGGATTTAAAAAGAAATGTTCACGTGGTACTTCACTGTTCTCACTGACCACAGTCAATTAGAAAAGTGTATGGTTCGCAATAACTGTTCATTAAAACTATCAAAATTATCTGTAGAGCATATGTTCTGATTGCTGAAGTTAATCAGAGCATGCGCAATACTACTACACAGATTATACATAGATAAACAATACTTCATAGATATCGTACTCCTATATTTGTTATCTATGATCACGAAAGATAAAAAATTGAATATAAGCAGTTAAATGTCTAATGTGATTTTGTAAAATTGTTAGTAATTTAACGTTAAAAAAACATTGTATCATCAAGGTTAAAATGTTATAAATATGTAGATTGTTTCCAGACGTATAAGTGTCTCATTTTTTAAAATATCATCCATCATTTTATCAAAAACATTTACTTTTATAGTTCTTTATTTGAAAATACAATAAACCTTTTTTTAGTTTGCATAGCATAAGGAACTTTTTTAAATGAAGTCATAAAATATGATCTACCTACTTAATTAATGTTATTTTTTCGAACACTAGGAAAAACTACTGTAAGTATACGAACTACCAGGTATTATGCTATTGTGATATGGAAATATTTATTAAAATTAAATACGTTCAAAGTATAACATTTAATAAATATAGTTAGCTAAATAGCTGATCTAGTTTATATCTGTGAAAAAAAAAAACACATTGAAATTTTTGCTTTTAAATCAGCTGTCTGACTTTTATGGATGTCAAACTTAGGTTTACTTTATTATTTAATGTACATTGGCATGATTGTGCAATAGCTAAACAAAAAAAAAAAAAAACAAAAATATTATGGTGAGCTATAAAATACTACCATTTGATCGTCTTAAAATTTATTACGCGAACAGTATTGATATCGCGGTGTATTATGCAATAGAGTAATAAAATAAATATTGTTTCTTTTCGTTATAGCTATTGCTATTGATGTTATTTTAATCTCTATGTTTAGGATCCTATAGTCCCACAGATAACCCCGTGTATAGTCCCCTTGTTTATGAGAGGTAGGACATAGCGAGATTCCCCGCTCAAATTGAGCTGCCCGATTGGGGAAGTACTTCCGCCTTACAGAAGTCCGCAGTGTTCAACAATAGTTGTTTCTGCGAGTGAGTAAGGTTACTAGAGCTCATTAAGAGAGTCACTATTCTGACAGCATGGGAATTCAGTTTTTTTGTCAGTTTAGTGATTCCCCTATTTTAAGAAACTTAAACGGTTTTTATGGGGTCACAAACGCGCGAACGACACCCCCTTTTTCTTACACTTACGCGAATATTAGACATTGAAATAAAAATACTTTTTACGGATTTTATCGCGGTGTATTGATATTACTTTAACCCGACGTTTCGGATCCTTTACAGCATCCATGACATGGATGCTGTAAAAGATAGGATATATAACATACAGTCCATGACCATTAATATATGGTAAGTAGTTAGTGCTTATGTAAAACTATACCTAGAATCTTAAAGGTGAAATAAACTTGAACCAACATTGTTTTTCATATGTTACTTATAAACAACACTACAAAATAATGGTTAACTATTTTAACATTGAAAGAAAATTCCGGCAGATGGCAGATTGGTAGTCTGTCTAAAGGATCTGAAATCAAATCTGAATCCAGTCAGGTTTAAAACAATATGAATATATCGCGATAAAATACGTCAACTAAATATCTAATATTTCTATAAATTAAAAAAATCAGTATACTGCACTTTAAATTTTACAAAAAATATCATTAACAAGATAATTAGGCAAATAGGCATACAGTGCTTTTTTAATTAATTCTAGAATTTTCTACGTAGGTTGTTTTCTACTTGGTCATCAGGAGTAACGTTATCATAGTTCCATGATCACAATAAATCTATGACGTGCCTTCATAACACGTAAAAGTAACAAAGCCTTATCATCACTTGTTCAAATACGCAGACTCATACCACTAAACTCCAATAAATAACTCACTAAAATTACACTTCTTCAAAATTTTCACTTCACACGTAAATTGGCGGTAAATGTTTGACAGTTACCTTTTTAATACAGAGTAAAAATCGCGGGAGAAAAGAGGTTCGGTATCGGAAAACGGACTTCGCGGTGGCGCGAAAATGGCGAGCGCGCCGGCGCGGGCGGTGGATGCGAGCGTCGCGTGCAAAGACGACTAACTTAATGCGTTCGAGCTAACTATAGAAACCGACGCAGCGACACCACAGTCTTAACCTAAAGATTAAAAACTTATAATTACTAGTAACGTAATCACAACTATTAACCGTGTTCGGCATACAATACTATTGTTTTATGTAACTTGCCAATTGTTGAATTGAATACTTCATTAGTCGTGACTCATTTATAAAATTTATCTGTTTTTGAAAATGGTAATTATGAAATTACTTACTTACGAATATTCTGGGAAGTAATTTTTACGTTTTTAACTATAGTAAGGCCAAAGCGTTTCATTCAAAATGCTTGATGGACTGTTAGCAATGCAAGTTAAAGTTGTATCTGAAATGTCAATACCATCTATAAGTGTTTGACTTTTATGACGCCAAGTAATACGTAATTATGCTATTAATAAAACAATATCTATCTATTGATAGCTGTAACGTCAAAACATAGATATGTAGTGTCAATCTACACATCAACAGTAAATGACAAGAGGAATGCTTCAGCCTATAATTATTAGATAAAAGCTATTTTGTATTTAACAGCAGTTTTCTACAGTGACGCATTACGTCATCATGTCTTATGTTTGAAGAAGGATTTTTTTACTTACGTGTAGACGTACTTTTGATTAAATCCTAAGATAAGATTTTTTACATAAAAGAACAAGATTACAAAATATCTGCAAACGAGAAGTTCCTTTACACATGCTAAATTACGTGCTCAAAGATTAACGCAAAAAAGTAATTATATTTTAATAAAACTAAAACATTAAATAGCCCGTTATGGTTTTTTACAGGATCGGCAACGCGCGAGAGACCCTTCTGGTGTTGCAAACTTCCATAGGTTACAGTGACCGCTTAAGCGAGTCGTTTGCCACCCTTGTGGAATAAAATAAAATAAGTTTTTTTTACACACGCAACATTTAACGGAACGATAAAATCCATTTAAATTTGGAACGCTCGGCTAGCAAGGTATGCCATGCGTCGATATTAATCCGACTTTAATCCTTGTCCAAGTTAATCCGCGGTTGGTCACCTCGATGTAATCGGGCCGTACAGTTTTCACATCAAACGCGTGTAAGAAAATTCATAAGAGCGGTAATTGCGATGCCTCTAGTAATTGGATTATTTTGCTCAAAATAAATATATGTTTATAAAACTACATTTTACGGATTTTATGGCGGTATATTGATATTATTTTATCCCAACGTTTTGGATCCTTTACAGCATCCATTGTCACGGATAGGCTTAGGAGTCGGTTAGGGTTGGTTTTATAACTACTGAAATATACCTACCTACTTATATTTTTATGAATTATATTATTGACAATCCCATTTACACAAAGTAGTTTTAATTCAATGTCTAATAGTCGCGTGTGTTAGAATTCAAAATAATATGTTTTTTAACTTTTATATCGTGTTTGATGACTGATCTGTTGATAGTTTGGTTAAAAAATTGTTGGCTGATGTGAAAATATCTACTACTAAAGAGGTTGCTAGCAAGGACTGGGGTCTTCGAAAATGTATTCGAGAACCCTATGGCCCTAATAATATGGCAATATCAAGTATGGTAGTAAGAGAGTACGAGTCCTCAGACAGATCCATGTGGATCCGCTATATGAAGAGATGGATCCATGAGGATTTTTAGGTGGTTCCTGAGAGTCAGACAAGCATTTGTGCAATCGTTTCTGAATTTAAATTAAAATGATTGAGACGAAGATGTCTGGAATAAAAAAACAAACGAATCGTAATTATGTTTAAGAACAATGTGATGTTTTGACATTGTTTCCTATTTTCTCAGTACATCCATTATTTATTTGCTATGACCTTCGGTGTCATTATACTTAACTTAAATTGCACACGCTAAGTTTTACCTACCAAGAAGTAAACGATAAAATATTCTAGGTAGTAAGTATTATAAACTTGAAAAGAATCAGCAGATGAAAAATTTGATTATTTTAATGCGGTTATATTCATTATTTATATTATTATCATCCCCATGTTTCGTATTATTTACAGCATTAATGGTCAGGGGTAAAATTGCTGCTTATTTAAATTTTTTTTACGTTAAAATAATATCAATATTACGAGGCACCTGAATAAAATCCAGCAGTTAAATATCGAATCAATAAAAAAAAATACCAAGCGAGTAAGTAAATAGGTACTTTATACTATGTATGTAGAGGTACAAGGGTCGCATAAACTACATAAAATATTATAATATTGTTTTTGGTGTCGTCAGCAGGTAATTGTGTACATAATTAATATTCGCCGTGACCTTGCGGGCACAGCACTCGTCAAAGATCGCGGTCGGCAACGTGTGCACGTGGCTACCCGCGTCTGTACTAAATTATAGTCTGTGGCGAATAGCCGATAGTTCTTTTTTATTAAAAAAAATGTGTGGCACGGGTCCAACATCCCCAGGAATAGAAAAAGAAAAGAATTAAAGATACTAATTAAATTTTTTTATCGATCTGCAAAATGAAAAGCTTTATGAATGACATTCGTTTTTTATGGTAATGAAAAAATTGCAATGGCAAAAGGGCAGTTTAAGATAATACTCTACATTAGTTTAAGACTGTTCACATCTGGATTTTTAAACAGGAGGGGTCATGCGATACATTATGGTACCTTCCACTCAACGTTTTGGTCTGACCCAGTACGTCTACTGACCAAAATCATACGGTGTAAGTACCTCCAGCCAGAGTAGAGTTTTTGAGAGGTAGAGCATAGTGAGATACCTCTGGGGTACTTGACTGTAGAAGTACCTCCGTCTTACTCCGCAATGAATCAACAATAGTTGTATTTCTGTGAGTGAGTAAGGTTACCAGAACTCGTTGGGGGAGTGACTATTCTGACAGCATGGGTATTCCGTTTGCTGTCAGTTTAGTAATTCCCTTTTTTTAAGAAACCTTAACGGTTCTGCAGGGATTGGCAACAAATATACAAGCCTTCTGGTAATGCAAATGTCCAGGTGCCGGTGATCATTTATTAATTTATAGTTATCAGGTGAGCCGTCTGCCCGTTTGCCCCTTATCACCATAAAAAAAGAGTTATATAATTTACCTCCATGCCCAAAGTCGCTCGTCTGTAATTTTCAAATCTAACACTCATAGATAAATTACAGTGGAAAGGAAATAATATATTATACCCTCAATTGTCATAAAATAAACTTATGAAATTGTGTATAGCGTACCTAAGTTTATTATGATTAACGCGCCGTGTGCGCATAGGCAGCGTTTTCACGCACAAAAAAATATGTCTACAATATTCCAGACAGTGTTTTTAAAATACGAATGATTTAAAAAAAAGGACCTTTCTCCAAGCATCCCACGCCAGCTGAGTACTGGCCAGTGTCATGTCGCCATTGATACTCTTAGGTATGTACCTATTTGTAGTTTTATCTACAAACATGTATTTATAAGGTGTGTGTACGCAATGTCGTTATCTTAAAGTGACACGTTATTGCGACACGAGACTACGCCGATGTAATTAGCTCGTCAAACGTTCCATAACATTTTATGGGTTTTGTTAGGATGTAATGGGTATTTTGTTTATTAGTTATACTTGGTAAGTAGCGTGCTGTAGTTATTATAAAATATGTAAAACTCAGAGACATGATAGAAGAACTAATATCATTAATGAAAGCTATATTATGTTTGGGTTATTCTATGAAATTCTCAATAGCAGCTCGGAGTTTGGATTCGTGACCGGTTGATGGCAATAGGCTTGCCCCCTATTACATGGGACCCAAAATTTATTATATATTTATGTTTGTATCCAAGTAAAATGAACAGCCCTATAGTGAGGGGGAAACGGTTAAAACAAACGAATATCGCGAATGAAAACAAAAGTCAATACATATCAAATAGAAAATGCGCATAGCAATAAACAAATTAAAAGTCGTAAATGTTTCACCGACATTGGAAAGTGAACTTTTACGATTACAATCGATTGCCGATGGAATCGATAAGGCCACGTGTATCGGTTACTGAAGCAAATCGATTTTTAACATAGCAATTGGACTGCTCACGATCCTTTTACGTTTTCATGGTTACGTAAACCATGTTATTTGTGAGAGAAATGTTTGTACTTACTTGCGTTTTCCCTTGACTGCAGCAAGGCTACATATGCCTTGCTGTAGTGGATTTGTTCTGGTGTTTTATTTTATCAGTCATATTATTTACTTATTCGTTGACGAGGCACTAATTAAAGTCGCCAATAATTTATCACACTGCCCGAACCTACATTTATCTTACGGGCCTTTTATGACTGTCATAGACGAAATTTTAAATTATAATTTAACCCATTGTTTGGAAACCTTTTCCGAAACCTCTTCCACTCTTACTATTCGAGAATTTGGGTTTTCAGTCCCTCTGAACTTATAAACTGTCCTCTTTTGATTTGCGTTCTAGATAAAATTAGGTAATTCAAGTTTTTTTATAATTTTTAAATTATGGTAGGTAAGCAACTCATATTTATTTACGAAATTACATACATTTATTTATATAAATACATGGGGGTAGGCAGAAATTACAGAATGCCACGCGCAGTCCCTACATACTACTTTTGCCTCATCCACATTCATACATCTCGTCATGCACGCGCGCCAGTTACGAGTACTGCGCACCTGACCTTTTTGAAGGAGTTCACCAATTAGGTCGGTGTATGTAAGCACATACACCGATCACCGACCATCTAGGGCGGTCTATGTCCTTCTAGAATTTAATAATATTGAACTTTACATAAATGTTTAGATTCATTTAATAACAGTAAGCGGACTCAATATCAGAGCAGGTTTATGTATCAATTGTCTGCGGTATTTTAAGCTAGATTTATATTTTCACACAAAATCCAGCATGACGGATAAAAAACAAAGAGTTGCAGCGTCTCAAATGAAATTTGCAAACATTCAAAAAAGCAAACATTCGCGCAACTCATCGCTTTACAGCTCGTTTTGCAAATTGTATTTTTTAGTCTGTGGCAACACTTTGCGTTACCTTCTAGACCTTAGTTCTCACAGACATAGTGCAAGATGCAATTTATAATATCCTTTATGGACCAGAGAGATATAACACTCGAATAAATATGATCAAAATGGCCTGTGAAAATATTTGACCCCAAAATTTATGGTTTTCAGGAGACGAGGTATTTTAAAAACGATAGTTGTTTGTTGAAGTAATTCCTAAGAACAATTTTAATATTTCATCAACAAAAAGGAATTACTTAATAGGAAAGAAAGGCTAGAAGAAGATACCGTAGAAGAACATAATATAAGTATACATGACAAAAACCCTTCAAAAAGATCAGATCCTTAGTACCTACTTCAAAATAAATGAAGGAATAACAAGGCATACAAACGTGAACGATGCAAAACTGCATCGTATTGCTACACACAAATTTACGCACTTAAAAAAAACTACTTTTTTATTTGCCCGCGACTACCTAAGGATGCTGTAAAGGACCCCGGACGTTTGGATTTAAACAAAATATACCGCGATAAAATCAGTAAATAGTAGTTTTATCAAAAGTGAATTCAAGCGGCATACATAAAAAGCCGTTTTAATGTATGTAACAAACATTTCGTTGCACAGCTCAAATGCTGTCTCCATATTAAATGCACATTCATTCAACAAAGATTAATATATTCAAGTTTCGATGCTTAACAGCTTTCTCACATGTAAATATTTATTTAGTTTATTATCCATTACATAAGTAGCTATAAAAGCGCTTGAGCTTGCATATTGTCTGCAGAAAAACGTCTGTAGAAGACCAACTATCGACCATATTTGGGTGTTTGTAAAAGTTGTCTTGGAAACATTACTTTTTTGTAGTTCAGTAGAATCTGGCGAGACAATTTTTGAGTAATTTTACGTGCGATTCCTCATTTAATGAAAGTTGTAAAGTATATCGTATCAGGAGAAGAATATTCTCCATCTCCCTTCAAAACAGAAAGGCGTAATAGTATGTAAGTTATTATTAGAGATGTACCGACTAGGACTTTGGCCGAATAGCCGAGTAACCGATTATTTGTTTGTAAAGAGGCCGAGTAGTTGGTGGGCCTATCACAGTTTTAAGGTAATTGGTAATCAAGGGTTTTTATCTTTGTAAAAATACATCATATTAAGATATACATACAAAGTAAGTAGCCGAATAGCCGACGATCTTTGGCGAATACTTGTCGACTAAGAAAGTGGCCGGATATTCGGATTCACAGACTAGTTGGCACATCTTTAGTTGCATTATCTATTTGTATTAGTCAAATTTTATTTTGTTGTATTGTTGTTGTTGTATCATCTATTTGTATTAGTCAAATTTCATCAACTAGCACAGTAGTTTAATCGTAAAGATGCAATAAAGACAGTTACACATTAATAAGTGTGACTGAAAAACATTGGTCATTCGTGTATCCATGGCATCATGATTTATTTTATTGTTTTATCTCTCAGAGATGCAATTATTGATGTTGCGTAAACAATGGATATATTGAGTGATTTGTTTACATATTGAAACTGTATCGGATCTCGTTAAATTTATCAATTGTTACTTTTCACGTACAGGTAATTTTATAGTGATTCTAAATATTGTTCTTTTATAAACCATGTTGGTATTATATGGAATTGCATATTTATTTTAATAGAAGCTGTCCTTTCAATTTGATCTACGTGAAGCCTCAATTCAAAACTATTCCATCTGTGAAGTAAGACCCAACTTTTATGTCTGTGCAAAGTTCAAATTAAAAAAAAGTGACATGAAGTTTTTAAATAGAAATGTGTACCTACTACAAATGTATTAAAATATAAAGCAACAAAATCCGTAAAAGTAGTTTTATTACAATAATTTACATTTCGATTTGCTCATTAGAAATTCTTCAAATAAAACAAAAGCGAACATTCTACCATAGTGTAATAAATTATGATTCTACGCTGATAGAAAGTTCAACAAGTGTTTTATACATATGTTAATATTTATGATCAGTTCCATAACAATAGTTAACACATACGATACATTACCACTTATGTAATAACTATATTTGCTTAGAACCTCAAAACCGGGCAACCTCAAAAGTTAATACATAACTGACAGTTTATATGGACGACAGTCACACCGTAGCGCAACTTATAATGATATTAGATATATTATACTATTGAAAATAGTAATAAATATAATATATGTATGGATATTATTACACAGCTCTTGTTCTGAGCTAAGCAATGACACTTTTTTTACAGATACTGGATCGTTATGATACACTACATACATTGTTATTTTGTAAATACACATACATTATTTTTATTATTATATTAATTATTATTATTATTATTATATGTATATAGTTCATATTAATTTGCCTTTTCTAGGATCGCCTGAACTCTTGCTTCGTAAGAAGACTTTATACCGCTTTAGTAATCGGATCGTCTTGATTCATTGAAATAGCAAAATTAATATGGTGATTTTATACTTTCAGATCACGAAGAACATTCCGGAAGTCGACTCAAACATCGTGTATATTCAAACAAGATCACTGATTAAATTAACAAATGATACTAAATAAAAGTGGATCCCGTCACTTTTTCTCAAGTTTCTACTCGATTCGTACATATTTAAGAAGGTAATACTAATAATCATTACATCACTGCCAGTCTATTTGAACAGGAAAAAGCAAGATTAAATATGAATAGCACAGGAATCTACGTAATTAAATCTATACAATTAAACTATAAATTATTTGCTATATCACTTCATATTATTAAATGGCTTGGCATTTAACACCTATTTGCATTTAAATAAATTTAAGAACTAGTTTTCTCAGGACACTTAGGCACAGAAAGACAAGGTCGTCCAAAACAAAATAAATTAAAAATAATATGTACCTACAGACTCATAATATTAATTTAATTAATAGCAAAATAAATATTTGATTGAATCTAGTTTTACTATAATAAGAAATATGCAAATAATACGAAAAATCTTTTTAGAATGTTAATTAGTTAGGTAAACTATAAGACTTGCTCACAGTCTACGAGTTTTTGACCTTGAAAACTTATTTTGTAGAGACATACATTTTCAGAGCATTTTACGATCCGAGTAGCGCACGCAGATTATTAAAGACCGCCTTTTGTGGTAATAAAATTTTACAATAATCTGATATCTGTATCACAAACCTTGTTGCTTAACTACATGCTGTTATAATATAATTATTGTACCTAATACATTTTCTATCTCAACATTATACATACAATGAAAATATCAAAATGATGACCTTTTGTTACGTATCGGTGTGACAGGGTGCCACCCTAATCGCACCGCGAGCGATTACAAGCAACCTTACACACTTGGGCAAGGCCGACGCGGGTGTAATGTTACCAATACACCGAGAACAGGGTGACGGTGTGTTACCTAATTGTGTGACAGGCACGTAACCCAGACAAACCCTAAGGATGCTCAACTTTGCAGTCTTTGATAGGGTTGTAAAATTATGCAGCCTGTACCTCGTGTATTCAAAACACTTTTAAAATAGCTAATTTAAAAAAAATACTTGTTGACACTGTTTTTTTTCCTGCAATTAATCCTTACAACTTTATTTTTTATCTATAAATAGGAGCCTCAAAAACATAGTGCGTTCCAGCGGAATTAAGAAACTGTATTTGAAATAAAACTTCAAAATATAACGCATTCAAAGCAGGCCAAAAATTTGCTCTTTTTAAAAGTTGACAGTAAAATGAACCCCTAAAACCGCCCGGCCTACACTGCTTCCAAGTGTTTGTTGAGAAGAAGCGGCTTAACAAATTCCTTAGCAAAACAAAATAATTATATAAAAAAATAGCGATTGTTTTTGTGTATAAATAAACCACTTAACCGAGACATTAAAATGCCTTGTCAATTAAAAATACATTATTTTGCTCAAAACTTTAAATTGATTGATAATATTAATATTAAGATCTGGAATCATAAAATAAAATTTTAATGTTTATAGCTAACGATCTAAACTTTCAATGGCTTTAAACACTTTAACCCCATATAAGGTAGCAGTGTTGCAATTATAAACAATGCTGTTTAAGATATAAAGGTTAATTCATATCGCTACAGCCCAGTTGCTGGCTATGATCATTCGACTAACTGTATTTGAGTTGTTTAGGTGCGGGCTCCGAAGCCAGCTAGTGAAGAGAGCCGAGCAGAGCGGTAATCAACTGCATATAGGTGTATTTATTTCGTAAAAAATATAGGAAATAAATAGTTTGGAGAAGTCTACTTTGATGCATTTTATAACAAAACTTAAAATTTTTAGTAACCAGAAGACTTGTTCAGAATTTCAGCATGTATCTGTCTTAATTGTTTTGTCGTTTTCTTTTTTATGATAATTTACTAAACAATCTTAAACGCTATAAGCACACAGACCCCAAACAACTATTCGTTCGCCACACAAATATTACGGACTTGCTGAACCAGCGGACCTCGCAAAGAACCATTTTTTTATACCTACTGTTTCTTTTTGTAAACAATTTTACGTTTAGTGGAAAAATATTTCAGACGAATTGCTTTATAATCAGTAATTTATGTTACACGGGGCTTAAAGTATGGTTCCCCTTTCTCTAACGCCGAAAGTATGTAGCTATGTCGTAAGTTTTATGGCCCCAAACTACTGCATAATTTTTCAATTTTAACATAATTCTAACAATAATAATTTTAGTATGTTATAGTGTTTTAGTTATTTTAGTATGTTATTTATGCGTGGAACGAAACGTTAATAGCTGTGATGTGCACTCATTCAATGTGCAAGTAGGCCGAATATAAAAACTAGGTCTTAGGGTTCCTATTTGTATCTACGATATTAACCAAAAAAAAGTAGATACCTACAGATTTATATTTTACGGAACATAGACAACACGACTGGGAAAAATATTTATTTAAATATATGAGCTTTAAAAGGATAATAATAGACACCATTCAATTATCTATAACTATCGAATATGTGCCCGTATTACTTGTTTGCCATATTATTTCTTGTAACAGTAATAAGCAAATAAAAAACTTTTATACAATGATATCTTCCATTTACGCGAATATTAGACAAATAATTTTACAAAAATATTAATATTTAAGGATTTTATCTATATATTGATATTATTTTTTAAAATAAGAACTTGCATGGTATGTCTGCCCGCGAACATGGATGCTGTAAAGGATTCGAAACTACGGCATTCAAATTCAAATATTTTTATTTCAAGAAAACAATATTACAGGTTCTTTCGAAATGTCAACACTAGTTGCACGGTTCCAATTAAATTATAATATTTTTTTTACTTCAAAAAGCGTATTTAAGACATTTAATCGGTACTCCTTTCAAGTTTTTTTAAGTTAGCATACTCAGGCATAATATGCATTAGGCATAATATCACCTAGGCATTAGTACCTACTTGACATAAGAAATATTATGTTGGAAACCTGTGTAGGTGGTACAGGAAAAAATATGTTAAAAAATAACAAAGATTTTTCCTGTTACTTGAAATTCTCAGGGACATAGACATTTCATACTAACTTTTGTATAACTAAGTAGTAGGTAATGACGTCATATTTAATTTCCAGTTAAGCATAAAACGTTATGAACGTCACTCACGATCAACAATTACAACATAACTATCTACAACCATTTTATTGATTACCGTGTTATGTTTTGTGAATCTAAAAACAATCACTAAAAATGAAAGTAAAAGTAAAAATACAACGTAAGAGAAATAAAAACATGTAATTACCAAACAGAAATACATCTATTTAAATAATTTAAATTATTGCATACTGGTAGATAAGTGAAACTGTTTTATATGTATTTTATCGCGGTATAGTGATATTATTTTCATGATGTTTTGGATATTTGTAGCATCCATGTTGTTATGGGGTGATTGATACTAAATTTAATGTCAACGTCAAGTAAGTAATCGTTTAAGTACTTAAGTGTATTGTGTAAGTAATCAATAATCATCATCATCAACCCATTTATTGTCCCACTGCTGGGCACGGGTCTCCTCTCATTTGAGAGGGATTAGGCTATATTCCACCACGCTAGCCTACTGCGGGTTGGTAGACTTCAAATGCCATCCAGAAAATCACTCAAGCATGCAGATTTTCTCACGATGTTTTCCTTTTGAGCATGTGATAACTGCGCACATAATTTCCGAAAAGTCAGTGGTGCTTGCTTTGGGTTTGAACTCGAGATCTTTGACATCTCAGTCCACTGGTCACAACACTATGCTACCACAGGTCACGAAGATTTTATGCATCCTTGCCCTCAAATTTTTATGCATATTTCTATCTATACGTAAGACAGCTTCATAAACACTTCTTTCAGAATTAAAACTAACATTGAAAATCACTAAAATTATTGCTATTAAACATTTATAGATATGATCGTAACTGCTAGTTTATGACTTAAGTACAAGCATTAGAGTTGATTCTAGTTGATTACACGCTTTAAACAGAGAATAACCTGCCATTTGGCGACCTTTAGAAGATTACTGTTATTAAAGCTTGTTATGTTGCTACTATAATGATAGCTCATGTTCTCAAGACAGTTGAAAACAAGTATTGTGACTTCTCAACTTGCCTACGACCTGTGATACATAAGTGAGTAAAACAAACAAATAAAATATAACCATGTGGTTATTTGACTATCCCAAGGCACGCACCGACTTTTTAAAGTAACGTGCGTGTTTATCACAAGCTCAAACGGTGAACAAAAACATATTGCGGAAAGCTACTAACTCACACTAACCCAGCAACATAATTACCGTACCACTGTTGGGTAGGTTCTCCTCTCATCATAATCATCATCAGCCTATACTCGTCCACTGCTGGACATAGGCCTCTCCAGTGAGCGCCACAGAGCTCGATCTCCGGTTCACCTCGCAATTATGAGGAATTAGGTTATAGTCCACCACGCCAACTTAGCGCAGAATTGCAGACTTCCGAGAATAAATGTTCCCAACGGGCGTACCCGTTGGGGACATTTATTAGTCATACATTGTGCAGGATTTCTGGCGATGTTTTCTTTCACCGTTTCATGTGATAAATATGCACGTAACTTCAATTAGTCTGTGGTGCATGCCTTGGGATTGAGACTTAAGAACTTTGATTGCTGGTGCCTTAAGACTGGGCTCGAGATCATGGACTTAACATACCACTAGTCACACAGGCGTTAACAGATTATTGTGAGTAGCTATAAAGTTAGTTAAATATACTACCTAACTAAAATCTAGATCTACGTAACAAAAGTAATGAAACAATGTGAAGCAATAACTCAAATTTTCAACGATACGTGCAAATGGTTAAATTATTCCGTGTCTAATTTATAACAAATGCATTTGTTACACGATTTTTTATATAGTGTTAACATTATTATTATATTACAATATACTGACGACCCGTTTAGCTAAGCGGTAGTTAACGCTGCCTGCTGTGCTATTGGTCCCGGGTTCGAATCCGGGTAGGGACAAATGTTTGTGTGAAGGGCATCAACAATTGTATCCGAGCCATGGATGTATCTATGAATAATATGTATGTATTTAGAAAAAAAAAGTATGTATGTATTATATCAACCATCTAGTATCCGCAACACAAGCCTCGTTGCTTACCATGGAACTAAATGGCGCTGTATAATAATGTCCGGTATTATTTATTTATTATTTTATTTATACTAAATATATTATTTAATTACTAGCTTTTGCCCGCGACTTCATCTGCGTACAATTACTAATTATATCCATACTGCTTATTAATTCTAGCCTCTTTTAAGAAATTATTCTGCATACAAACTTGCAACCCCCCTTTTCGTCGTTATAAGGGTGGATTTCCGGGACAAAATCTATATTTTGTCCTTTGCCGGTTTTGCGGTTAAACTGTGAAGATTTAACAGACATAGACACACTTTCGCATTTATAATATTAAAAGTAAGCTTGGAAAAGTATGGATTATGTCGGCGTGAAAATATTCTTCACATATTATATTAAGTAAACCTACTCATACATACATACATTGTGTATTATTCAAGCTAGCAAGTCGCTTACTTAAATGCACGAGCTCTTCTGGCAGATCACAAATCTCTCATCACACATTGTGTTCAGATTCCCATGATTAACGGTCTTCTTACAATCATTTTGTGAAAGTAGGTAATACATTAATTGGTTTTATTTATCTCCATTCAACATGATCCGCATGCTTAGAAATCTTTGTTAAAACTATGAGTAGTATTTTTTTCATAATGAAGACAGTGTTCTCTCACGCCGATCGGCGTTTTTGAGTGCGGAGACATTTTAATAGGCACACGTAAATACAAGTACGTGAAAAACCTCCTTCCTTATATACCCACTGATTTCTTTTGACAGCGACATACAATTTTTAACGGATATCATCGCGGTATATTAATACTATTGACTCTCGACGTTTCAGATTCTTTACAGTATCCTGCAGACTGATGTTTTACACTTACGCGAGTTTTAAGCATTGTTATAAAACTATACCTAGATAATGTATGTCAGCATCATCATCATCATTTCAACCGTTAGACGTCCACTGCTGGACATAGGTCTCCCCCAAGGATCGCCACGACGACCGGTCATATGCCGCCCGCATCCAGTGGATTCAAGCGACCTTTACCAGGTCGTCAGTCCACCTTGCCGGTTGCCTGCCCACGCTGCGTCTTCTAGTACGTGGTCGCCACTCTAGAACCTTCAAGCCCCATCGGCCGTCCGTTCTTCGAGCGATGTGTACTTTCTTTTTTTCTTTAATAAATATTTATTTTCTTCAAACTCTTTTAAAGCGAACGTTAGAGTATAAATAATTTTGTTGCAAAAATACTACGGGGCGCTTGACCTACTATAATAATAGTTAGGCATGATAAAAAGGTAATGAAAATCATTTAATTTTATCGCTAAAGAGATGCGTTTCAACGCATTAAAGCGTCTAAGAAAATAAGTACATAACCAGGTAATCCGGTTTATAAACAAATACTGCAATTAATGACACAGTCATAACTTTTTGAGTAACCAAAATACTCAAAAATAGCTTTGTATTACTTGCCACAAATCTGTCTCATTATTTTTGCTATTATTCGCAAGTTCAATACTGACGCGAGACCACGTACACTGCCCGGCAACAATAACTGCACAGACCGGCCACATATATTTTTTTGTTTTTCTTTTCGCGGTCCCACGGTCGGGTGGACGTAATAAAAAGTCTGAATATTAAACCATGGCCTAGCTCGGTGTCGGGAATTGTACCCAGTTTTATGGCCGATTGAGTACACTGAGGTGCATGGAAATAGAACACTATGTAGGGCACTGTTGCGTGTATTTATAGAGTTTTAATTGCCATTGTGAATCTTGGGTTCTGCCGATCAAATATTAAGGATCAAGTAAACAATATTTTCACAAATCTTTACCATTATTTTAATGTAGTCAAAATATTTGTAAATTCGATTTTCATTAAGCTAGGTTACCGACTATCTAATACTTTGTATAGAAAATACATTTTCACTTTAAGTACTACTAATGTTGACAACATTAGCACTAGGTACCTTAAGAAAATAAGGGACGACAGTGTACAGTACTTTAACTAAGTACTATAAGTAATTAACAGCAAATATTTAACAAAAGCGAGCTACGTGTAAAAGCATTTATTTTTCGAGAAAACTTCTTTTGGTGGAAAATACTAAAAATAATAAATCCGCCATAAAAACACTATTTGTCAAATTACACTATTGACAGACGCAGCATTAACAAGTATCCTATCGTCTACAGTCACGATACCATCTGAAATAATCTCAACTAGATATTCTTGAATATGCAAACAGTCATTTACATAACAGTAACAGTTTTATTAGAATACTGCACACCACATTAGAATTGCATAACATAAAGACTACCGTAACAAAACTCGGTAAGCGAAATACGCATTAAATACATAGTTGGTACTTGTTAGTAGTTTACCGATTTTTTCCAGCGTGTTTGATTTTCCACGGCCTGACGTGTAAACGAAATACCATAAAAGAGTTTTATTTCGTGAATATAACGATGAATATTCCGATAGCCATGATCGGCTATAAGTATATAAGAATATATAGTATTATATGTGTGACGTACGTGTTACGTTACTTTTTTGTAGCCTATACCTACCTAAGAGGTAAAAATCTCCTACAAAAATGAAATGAAAAGCAAAATAATATATGTAAGTATTTGCTCTAATGTATTTCGGGCATGTAATGAATAAAAATATATATTTGGACAGTATTCCCCGCCTTTGACTGCCTCGTTATTCTAGTGGTCGTACAGTGCGACTGACGAGCAAGAGGTCTTGGGTTCGATTCCCAGGTCGAGCAAAGTGTTATTGGGTTTTTGTACGAAATTCTCAGTAGCTCGGAGGATTTGTACCCGGTTAATGGCAAGCTCGGCCATACATACCGGCGAATCGTGGGTGTACATTAGGACAACTATGCCTAACCCTACGGGGCGACAGACTTGATAGTATGAATTAAGCTTGATTATTTAAAATTGTAGATTCTAGTAAATTATTATCACAAACAAAAGCATTTGCTGACCTTAGGCTGGTATGTCAAAATAAAAACAAGTTTATATACGACGGTAAGGCAGTATTCTAAACAGTATGTGGTAAAATGCACAAAATAAAACAATATGAATCACGCGGCACCGCCTGCATCAGATAGAGGGTTCCCGACCTCTGGCTCCGCGCGTCTTACCACTTTCGCATTTCATTTTGAATCGACGTAAAATAGTGGATATATTTTATGATATAGTTATTGCATTTTTATTGATAAGTTGTTAGTTAGCAAGCGGTGAAGGAAAATATCGTGAGGAAACAGCAAAACATAAATTAGATATATTGAAATAAAACCATATTTAACAGATTTTATGTATGGATACTGTTTTAATCCTGATATTTCGGATCCTGAAGGATCTATCTATCTGTAATATAATAGTGTTGTAATAGTAATAGTGCTGTAACCAGCATCCAAGGTCAGACAGGACTCAAAACTAATAAACGAAGACAAGTTTCAAACTACATGTTGAGAAGTGTCACATACACGTTTTATTTACGTTTTAAGCGTTGCTATAAACAGGTGAGTCCATGATAATGGTCCTAGCAAATGATGGGGTAAACTTTGACACATCGTTTAAAATAAGTCATGTGTAATTTGCTGCACGTGTTTTAAAATGTTGTAGAGAGTAATAAGGTGGCTAGTTTTATTATTGAAAATTGTTTATTTATTGCACTTGTTTATTTCTTAGTGTCTTGATATCGGCTGGGCAGCGTTCGGAAAGACGAAAGTCTTTGACCAGTGTGTGTTGCCAGTAATGACTTACGGCACCGAGACGTGGCCGCTTACAGTGGGCCTTATAAGTAAGCTCACAGTCATTCAGAGAGCGATGGAGAGGGCTATGTTAGGAGTTTCACTACGTGACCGAATCAGAAACGAGGAGATCCGTAGAAGAACCCGGGTCACTGACATAGCCCGAAGGGCAGGGCACATTGCTCGAAGAACGGATGGCCGTTGGGGCTTGAAGGTTCTCGAATGGCGAGCAAGCGGCAAGGTGGACCGACGACCTGGTAAAGGTCGCTGGAATCCGCTGGATGCAGGTGGCCCAAGACCGGTCGTTGTGGAAATCTTTGGGGGAGGCTTATGTCCAGCAGTGGACGTCCTCTAGCTGCCATTATGGTGATGATGATGATATTGATATTATTAATTCCTGATATTTAGGATCTGTTACAGCATCTATGGTCATGGCCAGACAGTCTTGATGTTATAATTATTAACATTTCCCCTAACGGTAAACGAAGATATCATGAGGAGACCTGCATGGCTGAGAAATCTTTTCGATGGCGTGTGAAGTCTGCCAATCCGCACTAGGCCAGAGCGTGGCGGAAAATACCTGACCTCTCAATTGAAGGGAGACCCGTGTCCATCAGTGGGACACTAGGTAAATGGGTTGATGAGGAATATTCAAATAGAGGATTATAATGTAGGTGCGTTCTAAGATTATATGAAAAAACCGGCCAAGTGCGAGTCGGACTTGCGCACGAAGGGTTCCGTACAAAATTAGGTAAAAAATTGCGTTTTTTGTATGGGAGCCCCCTTAAATATTTACATAATTTGTGAAAATTTCGTCTAGCTATCGTGGTTCTTGAGACAGCCTGGTGACAGACAGACAGGCGAACGGACGGACAGCGAAGTCTTAGTAGTGTATAATAAGATCCTGTTTTTACCCTTTGGCTACGAAACCCTAAAAATGACGCGTGTGCCGTCCTATTATTACTGCAAATTGCGTATAATTTCTACATAGTTTAATAGTAATTATTTTATACTTGGCCTTATTAAACGCAGGTTAGCACATCGCGTGCATATTGTGGAGTCTATGTACACTAGTTTCACCAGTCATGGGCATTTGAAACTCCTGCACGGGTATAAAGTTACGTGTTTTAAGGTTTCTAAGTAGTCTGTATTGAAAATGCTGGTCAGTACCAGAAAAAACTGTCATGGCAACATTGAACTGCTTCAAGATCAGATTGTACATGGAAAATATCTCCAAGCTATTTGATATACACGCACCAGCTTATTAGCTGCTAGTGTGTTTTACAGAATAATAATAATAGAGTTGGAAATAGATAGTAAATTTATCGTAATTGGTACATAGAGAAGGATGATAGTTTAAAAATAAATTTTGAGGTGTTAAGGGACACCCGGATCGAACGAAGTTCCTTTTTACAATTCCTTCACTAATTAATCGAAAGGAACTGCGTTCCATCCGGGTGTCCCTTGCTTTCTATAAGAGATGGAGAGAGACAGACAGAGAAACATGCGCACGCCGCACGGCTTACAATAGCTTGCTATAGCAAAAAGTGTCGTTAAAACTTTCCGTCTTAATTTTTTCCGTCTAGCCCCCTTTCGCAATGCGCGATAAGGAATTTCGTTCCAAAACTTGGAATAATGTCAGTTTTCATTGTTTCGTTTTTTGATGTCGCATTGGAGTTAAACAACGAGTATCTGGTTTTTTAGTCTTTGGAGTTAAACTAGTGAAATTAAAGGTATCCATATAAAGATTTTACATTAATGTTTTAAAGATTAGTATATATATGAAAAAGCTTAGTGATGTGTCCAGTGGACTGTGAGGTCACAGGCCTTTAGTTCGATCCAGGCATCCCTATCTTTTCGAAATTGCGTGCGTATTTATCACATGCTCAAACGGTGAAGGAAATCATCGTGAGGAAACCTGCATGCTTGACAGATTCGCTCGATGGCATGTGAAATCTGCCAACTCGGACTAGACTTAGACTGGTGGACTGTTTCCAACTTATATCATGATAATTAAAATGAGACGAATAGTAGGTACTGACACTGATATTCTTCGCTTATTATAAGAATTATGAAAGACAAAGATGACAATACTCTTTGTTTTTGAATTGCTTTGTTCGCTTGTAGCTTTAGCGTGGCTCATTAAAACATAATAGGAAAAATTAAACGCCCGTCTTCAGTCTCTATTGAATGACACAATGCATCTGAAAATAGCTATTTTACAGTATAATTTAAATGACCGTTTTAGTATTATTTACCAAAATAGCAAGGAGTTGTAATATTATTCGAGGAGTCGTATAAAATGATATACAGCATGTACTTATTTATACCACTTTCCCCTGTATACTACTGGTATAAGACGGTTGGTGCAGTGGTGAAACAGTCGGCTTCTGCTCCGCGTATCGCGGGATTGAACTACATTACGATGAATACATCTTGACATGTAATTCGATAATAATAGGGCGAGTTCTATGCGCATACTAATCCTTGTGATATAGTATGCGGGATAGTATATAGATGCTGATAGAAAATTGATCGAAAAGATTTTGAAACACGAATCTTGTCAGCAAATCCAGTAGCCAATCAGTTCATGGAAAATAACACGGGTGTGATGGATGGGGACGGCATAGCCGGTCCTTGTCCAGAACCTATTGAGAGGTCTTCGTCCAGCAGATGACGATGGTGACGATGATGCCACGACTATTATAGGAATTCTCTCCTGTATTACTGAGAATACAAAAAACTACATACATTTATTTGCAGAGGAATGTACTGAGATGGTTTAGGCAAGTTGAGAGGATGAATGATAGGCGATTGACTAAAAGAATTTATAAGGTGGATGTCAGTAGGGACGCCGGGAGGGGGCGCCCTAGAAGGACATATACCGATATAATTGGTGAACTCCTGCAAAATTGTTACGTGCGTAGTAACCGGCGCGCGTGCATGACAAAATGTATGAATGTGGACGAGGCAAAAGTGGTATGCAGGGATCATAGCACTTGGCATTCCGTTGTATCTGCCTACCCCCATGGGAAAAAGGCGTGTATATGTGTATGTATTTATTTGCAATCCACTCAACGCTCAACGTAACTTTAAATACACTCTTGCATTCAATTTCATGATTATCTTAAAGTAAATAGCAATTACTATACATTGCACATGCTATTACTTCCATAAAAAAACATTTACATGCACTGTGAAAGTAATCACATTTACATTTAAAATGATCACGTTCATTTAATTACTAGGAGACAAGCTCAAATGTACGGAACTGTATAAATAGTATAAATTGATGATTTGAAAATCATTATCATACAAAGTCTCGTAATAACTTCATTTGTAAGCATTGTACAGATATAAGCATAGACGGTAGTCGAAAGAAGACTTTAAATTGATTTGATTACATGATGACATTCTCATTTTACATACATACTGTTGTATACATATAGATTTTAAAAGACACGTATTGATTGATAGATCTGGTAGGCGAAAAGCCATTCATCTAACCCATCCGGTCCTATCCAACCATCCATTTTGGTATCATGTTCTGGTGAGCCATTCATATAACCCATCCAGTCCTATCCATCAACATTTTAGTAAAATATTCGGGTTTTAAAAATCCTATTGCCTCAATCAGAGTCAGGAAAAGGCTAAGCAGGCCAATTTTCCTTATAAATAACTGGTAACGCGCTATGCGCAATCGCAAAGAATGATTTTGAATTATTTATAGTTGTAACATCGGCTATATTGTAACTATCTGTACAATATACCTGACGACCCGATTAGCCCAGCGATAGTTAACGCTGCCCTTTGTGCTACGGGTCCCGGGTTAAAATTCCGGTATGGACATATGTTTGTGTGATCAGCATCAACATTTGTATCCGAGTCATGGATGTATCTATGTATAATATGTTTAACATAATTATTTACAACAAAAAAAAGTATATTATGAAGTATACCAACCTTCTAGTATCTAACACAAGCCTCGTTGCTTACCACGGAATTAGATGGCGCTGTGTTGTAATGTCCAGATATAATAAAATGAGAACCGATTATATCCGAAAATTTTACAATCACCATTTTATAACTCATTAACTGTCCCACTGTTGAGCACGTGTCTCTTCTCATTTGAGAGGGATTATAGAGGGTATACTCAACCAGGCTACCATAGTGCAGGCTGACAGATCTTGAACTCAATCGAGACAATCTCAGGCATCTAGATTTCCTAATGAACGTTTCCTTCACCGTTTGGATATGAGATAAAAACGCGTACCTATAATTTCTTGAGCTGCAAAAAGTTCTATACGTACTCATAATGAAAAAAAAACAGATAATTAGTTATTACTATTTACGTTTAGTATTCTAAATATAAGTACCTACAGCGCACATACTCTTTTTGTTTCATATGTATAAGAAGTTACGTTCAAAGTTTAGGAAGTAAAAACTTTAACCGTCAAATCGACGTCAGCGGCAAAACCCGATTGAAATAAATTGACTTGTTATGCTTAAGTATTGGAAGTGATTGAGACTGTAGAAAAAAGAATATGGTTAGTATGGAGAATATGGTTAGTAAATTAATTTATTACAAGCAATACCTATTATTTATAAATTAATAAATAAATTTGTGAGAAATTAATAATATCTGGATAATCTAAATTTAAATAACTCAAAGGTGACTGACTGATTGACATGGTGACGACTATCAACGCACAGCCCAAACCACTGGACGGATCGGGCTGAAATTTGGCATGCAGGTAGATGTTATGACGTATGCATCCGATAGCCGATAGGCATAGGATTTTGATTAATTCTACCGACAAGGGGATAAAATAGGGGATGAAAGTTTGTATGAAACATTGTCAATTTTAAACCGATTGGGCTGAGACTGTGCATGCATAAAGCTACTATGACGTAGGTAATACTTCTTAACGCGAGCGATGTCGCGGGCAAAAGCTAGTAATATATAAATGGGCTATCATGGTATGGTATGGTCACTGAAATCCGCTATATGCGGGTGGCGCAGGTCCGGTCGTTGTGGTAACCCTTGGGGGAGGCTTATGTCCAACAGTGGACGTTATTTAGCTGACATGATGATGATGATATAAATGAGCTAAAAACTTAACACTCCAATATAACATTTCCGTATCTCTTCCGTTCGTTTCTCAACAGATTTTTTGTTAAGTGGCTATTGACCATTGTTTTGGTGGCTATTATTTTAGACGAATCGATTGGCGCAGTGGTCTAGTGGTCGACTTGAGCAGCACGGGTTACGGGGGCGATTCCCGCACGGGGCATATATTTTTGCGATCCGGTTCTGAGCGTTAGTTTATGCGAAAATTTGTGTTTGTAGACGTACTCACGATATAGGGGAAAACCTTCATGCAGGCCGACCTCCTTTAAAAAGCGATTAAAAAATGGAGTCTACATTTCTTACACTTACTATTAGACATGGAAATAAAACTATTTTTGCCTAAAGGATAGTCTACACGTGACTTTGGATGCAGTAAAGAATCCGAAACGTCGGGATAGCATAATGTCAACCAATGTACTGCGATAAAATCCGTAAAAATCAAGTAGGTACCGACACAAGTGTGAGAGACAGTATATTTTGATGATTCTTTTGCCAACCGTAGCTATTAAATACGGCTTCTTTTATCTACAAAGGTGAACGACTTGCTCAAAAAAGATGTTTATTATTCAGTCAGTCAGAAATATAGCCTTTTCAATTAGAAGGATGTGTTTATCTCAGGTATGAGCACAATGTGTGATGTTTATTTAAGTACTTACTTCTGTGGTTCAATCATTTATATTTAATCTTTGAATACTGTTTATAATAATTTCAGTTTTAATGTAATGTTAGTTTCAGTCTTATGACTCTTATGTCTGTTTATTTATTTATTAACACTCAATAAATAACCAAATTAATAATATAAAATATTAATTACAATAACCTAAACATTGAACAAGTAATTTACGTAAGTCAATTTGTACGCCTGATAAAAAGGTAATAAAGAGTGGTGCGTACTGAAAGCGCCTGTCAAATTTGCAATAGCAATAACGCGTAAGTAATCAAAACTATATTTTGTTCAGGCGTTAAATAAAGTCTGGTACAACCAAATGGTATGTATTCATGCAATATATTATGAGAAAGAAAATAGTGATTGTGCAATAAAAAATGCTTTAACACAAATTAGCAAAGTAAACAGCTGGTAAAGTAAATAAAAAAATAATCAAAAAACACAAACATCAATCATTGATAATATAAATGTTAATTAATCCTTTTTTATCATTTCAAAACATAAACTAAACACCTGTATATACCCCACAATCGATGATAATAATGTTAAAAAATCACAATAGGTACATGCAATACACACAAAAGTATTTCAAAGAAATATATGTTTTTGCAAGTGTAATAAATATTAAAGGTGAAATTATTGTGTGATTGTCACAGTGCATGCTAAACTATGCTAAACTTTATTCGCTAGCTTACGTGTGAGCGCGTCTCGTAGCGCGTTCGTCAGTGACGTCAGAGCATCTCGGAGCCCCGGGTGGTATCTCTCGAACATGCGAATATCTACGCAGGTTTATATTACCTATTATCGCTTTTTGTGGAGAACATGCACATAGTAACAACTGCCAAATACGAAAGTATATAAGGTTCTATGTTTGTAATGAGTCGTAATAATTTGATAATTTTATATTACGGTGGGCTGCAAGAACATGAGAAAAACAGCTGTTCTAATATTTCAAAATTAAATGAAGATCAACAGTATAATAAATTATACTTAATTAGTGACGTATAATAAAATCTAACTACCCTAGTTTTTATAGTACCTATAAGTAATAGATAACGCTACTAATACAAACACAGTTCATGCATGTCTAGTTTATGAAAACAATTAACTCAAATACATTTAAATGTTAATTATTTTAGTTTAATTTAGTTTGAATGTTTATGAAACGACTTAAACGTCAGCAATAATAACCGAACACTGCCATCTATTATTTGAATCAAGAACTAATACTTACAGGCAGGGTGATCATACAGCGGCGCGACTCTGGTGCCCTCTAGCGGCCCGCCGGCTAACTTCGCAGAGATGGTCTCCAGAAATTCCCTGATCTTCTTCAGCTCCCCGCGTGTGGCGTCGTGGCTGGGACCAGGGAGGTCGTCGCCGTCGCATTCTTCCTCTGCAAAATGTTACAAATAGGTAGGTGTCAGCAATGAAGCGATTTAATAATAAACCTACTCAGGACTGTTTTTAAACACTCACGCAAATATAAGACATTGAAAGTACATAAATTACGTTCTATGGATTTGATCGCAGTATATAAAACCGCAATACCTATATTATTATGGTATTACTTACCTCCATCAGTGGCTTTGTCCGCATGGCACGGTGGTACCTAATGTACGTATATAGATAAAAAGTATTCTATGTAGGTATGTATCCAGGTAATAAACTATCTGTGTGTCAAATCCCATCCAAATAACAAATATCCACACATCACGGTCACGGATTCGGATCCCGGTAGGGACAAATGTTTGTGTGATGAGCATGAACATTTGTATCCGAGTCATGGATGTATCTATGTATAATATGTATTCCTTCTAGTATCCGTAACACAGGTCAAACTCAAACTCAAACTCAAGATATTTATTTATTTATAATGGCTGTTGGATCGGATGTTAATCGGGTTGCGGACCCGATTATTAAGCTTCATTATATTAAGTTTAACTTTGTCCAAGATGTTATTAAGACAACAGGAACTAGCAGCTGTACGTACTCTTTGAGTCACGGCCCTATTGGAATGGAAGATGCGCACCCATTCCCTGCAGCTGCTGGGGTACCATAGTTGTACCTAACCCCAGTAGGGAAACAATAGCATCTGATAATTTTTATTCCTCCTATTTGATCTCATGATTAATTTCGCTGTGGGTTCCAAGACAGTTAAAATCATTCCCTGGGACACGTCGGGCTTCAATGTCTCGACGATTTTCTGGATGTTGATTCTTAGAGAACGAAATTTAGAGTGGTAGCATGTCCCAAAAAAAAAACAATGGCATTGGTCACAAGTTTGCAGCCCCGGCGGGATTCGGGAATATTTATTGTATCCTACCTGTATGTACAGTAATAAAGCTGCAGAAATACGAACCTATTTGCTCCAGCTTCTCAGTGGAGACGCTCCACGGCATCACGCTGATGGCTCGGTGCACCTGCTGCAAGAACCACGCGCCCGTCTCGAACTTCACCGGGCTGAAACAAGTACAGATTCTCTGTCAGCATACATATTTTAATTTATATGAAATAGTGAAAATAGTTATTTCTCTCTAAATCCTTTAATGAAAAGTCCTCACTTCTCACTTCTCAGACATTTTTTGTTGATCGAAAGACGTCAACGAGAAATTTATTAAGTAAAAAATGTATACTGAAAAAATTAAAAGATTGGAATTTCGGGAATTTTGGGAATCCACCCATGGCACTGAACAACGTATACTAATACATTAAATATTAAATATTTAATGTATTAGTATACTTTGTTCAGTTCAATATTTCAAACGTATATGTATATAGCGCGCTACAACACAGCATCCACAAAACATATGTTAAGAAATAAAATATTCTGTGAAAATCTTGCCCAAGGATCTACGTTAAGTCGGACACACGCCATACAGTTATGATAAACAATGATTAATGATCGTTTCATGCAATTGCTAGTGAGCCCACGAATGTTGAAATGACCATAAGATTATTTTGGTCAATCTGAGGATAGATGCGAGATAAACGATCTTGTTCGATGCTCTTAGGCCATTATTAGGTCCAGTAGTGAGAGCATTGAGTACTCTTGCTCGTGATGATGATGATTATTAAATAAATCTTATTTCTTTCTTTCTGTTATATACTTTGATTATTGAGGAATACGAAACTTTAAAGGTACCTTCATTACTCCACCTTAAGTAACCCAAATTACATTTAATCTTTGCGAATTAAACCTCTGCAACGGTTCTGGTTCTTTAGCAAATGCACGACAGATCGTGCATTTGCTATAGAACCAGAACCGTTGCATTATTGGTGATGTTTCGAGATTTGAAAAATACAGAACAGTCTATTTCATACAATACTCTATTACCGATTCAATGCAGACTCCAGAGCGATGGAGGATCTAAGTATCGAATACAATAGAAGGTAAAAAAAAACAATTGCTCCTATTAATGGCAAAATCTGTGTGGAAAGTTGAAGGTATCTCTGCTCAACTTAAGGGATACTTACTCCGGGGAGTAACAGATGCAGGGGAGGGCCCCGCCGTGCTTGTCGCCCCCACAGCTACGACACACGCCGTGATCCCGCGACGATGTGAGGCATCTTCTGCCCTCAGACTCGGTTCTGGAAACAAGACGACAATTTGAGCTTAATACTAAAGTATATACTATAGCTGTGGTAGCCTAGTGGTGTGACCAGTGGACTGAGATGTCAAAGGTCTCGAGTTCGAACCCAAGGCACCACTGACTTTTCGTAAGTTATGTGCGTATTTATCACAAGCTCAAACGGTGAAGGAAAACAAAACACCGTGAGGAAACCTACATGCTTGAGAGATTTATCTCGATGGCATGTGAAGTCTGCCAACCCGCCTAATCCCTCTCAAATGAGAGGAGACCCGTGCCCAGCAGTGGGACGTTAATGGGTTGATGATGATGACTAAAGTATGGTATGCAGGGATCGTAGCGCGAGGTATTCTGTAGTTTGGAAGTTAGTATAAGGATAAAATTTAAAATTTTACGATGACGAAAAAGCTAGTATACAAATAATAAATCCGTTAATACCAAGCCTTTAAATAACATTTCACCACCCTGCCACATTATGACGGAAAAATGATGTTTTCATTGTGTTTTGATATCCATGAATAATGTAAAAAGATTTGCATATTAAATTATTGCGTTCGTACAAACTTTTGTGAAATATATTGATAAATCATAAAAGATGAAGAAGTGTTCATTTTTCGTAAGTTTTTTTATGTTTATCGTACATAAATAAATATCCGAACTCCGCTGCTAAGCGGTGAGTGTGTAACCTTGACCTTTCGGCCAATTAAGATTTCTGTCGTCGCAACTTTTTTGGGGGACCATAACATACCATCACGCCTGTTGTCCCCGAATGATTAGGACCAATCAGGGTCCAGACGACAGGCGTTAAAATCAATTAAAATAACTCTTGATATTTTGAAAAAGTTTTACTAATCAGCCCAAGCTCTTAATTTTATATCGCGAGGTGGCGTTGGTGAAAATTTCTCAACTAGAGTGGCAATATTGTCAGTTTAGGAAATACCACCGACCATAAAATTACAATAGAATGCTTGTAGTAATAGTTTTTACAATATGATTTATTCAAAGATAACTGATCAACTCGTGACTTTGATATTTTATCGCTAGATGGCGTTGTTCTGGTAGGATTTTATTAACTCACGGCAAAATTGCCTGTTAAAGAAATACCACACAAATACACAATATTACGTTACAAGCATTACGAGATAGTTGGCTATTTACAACGTCCATGATTGATAATGATCCATGCGATGTTGACGATTAATAGCTCCTTCACAAAGATCACAATGAGTTGAAGCAATTCACGGAAATTGATTTTGTGTTGTTAACCGACTTCAAAAAGGAGGAGGTTCTCAATTCGTCGGAATCTTTTTTTTATGTATGTTCACGAATTACTTCAAAACGACTGGATCTATTTGCAAATATTTTTTTTTGTTTAAAAGGGTATACTTCACAGATGGTCCCATTGTAACCACATCACGATCTGATGATGGGATCCCAGGGAAATCGAGGGCAACCCTCAAATTTTATAGGCAATTATCACGTTTTGAATATATTAACTAAAATTGTTCAAGTATTTGCATCTGAAAATCAACTTCTCATGTAATGATCTGATGATGGAAGGTACAACTCCTCAACGGTTAGGAGTTGAAGGGAAAATCTTTCATAATTATAAGTATATATGGATCGATAGTTGTATTCTTTCAGGCTATTAGATTGACCTGATATGAAAAGTTTAATATATACAACACTAAAAAGAATAAAATAAATTAACTTTTAAAAAAAAGAAAAACCAACTTCAAAAACTAAAAAGCAAAAAATAACTTCATACAGTTTTACCTTTTTTTTAGTTTTAAAGGTATGAAGTCGGTGCCGATGATGTGGTGGTTTCAATCACCCTGCTCAAGGTCACTCGTGGTGAGTGTACTTACTATTACGTTTGGCTTGGCACCAACTTCATACCTTTAAAACTAAAAAAAAGGTAAAACTGTATGAAGTTATTTTTTGCTTTTTAGTTTTTGTAATTCAAGCTTTGTGTTTACTGATTTCGCGTATTAACACATTTACGCGAATATTAAATAAGGAAATAATATTTAATATTCCACTATAATATGGAGATTTCATTCCATGTATACGTGATCATAAAATAATAATCCCATTTGCTGTCCATTTGATGTCCACTGCTCTCCTAATAGGTATGTATTGGCAGACTTTACACGCCGTTTGAGAAAATTTCCCAGTCAGTTTTCCTCACGATGTTTCTTCTTCATTTAAGCATGTGATATCATCGTAAAAAGTAGTTTTATATCAGTGTCAAGCGTTTTATTAGGGTCAGTTTGGTGTTACTTGTGTTTATGTGTAGATATCGGTTATTATCGAGCCACTGTCAAAGGTGCAAACCATTATTGTTAAGATAACCTACTTACCGTACTATTCGCTTAACCATTACAATGGTCATTACCTGGTTCAAGGAGTGATTAAGTGTTTTACATGATGACGTGTGGAGATATGCTTTGCGGACAGGAGATGTGGAAATACTGCAATCTGATTGGTTATTCTCCACACGTCTCCTCTCCGCTTCGGTGGAAACCGGGCCTCAGTCTGGCAGTAATATGATGCATCCACGATAACGAAACGAGATACCAAGTCAGTAATTCCTTTCACATCGAGTATGCAGATTTTCACAAGACTTGCGCCGGCGGGTGCGCGGGCGCCCGGGCGGCGTCTGGTTGCACTGACCAGTTGGCTCATGGTTGCCCAACGATCGCAGATCACCTCGCAAGTTTTGACATAGCACCATGCTTGGCTAATCTCCCTTCAGATATAGCGCGCCTTCGGACAATGACTTTTACTCGATCTATTTGTAACACCTTTCGTGTGTATTTAAGTGAATGTCTTAACTTCAAAACAAATTAACAAATACATGTAGTTGTTGCCAAATGGTCGAAATTTGGCATATTTTTTTTTAATACGAAATCTCCTCAATAGCTACTAAACAAACAAAACAAAGGAAAAAAGGTTTTGGTAATAAACGGGTATTAACAAAAGAGTTCGTTACCTTTTACATATAAATTAATATACATATCTTAGGTATATTAATTTATATGTAAAAGGTAACGAACACTTTTGTTAATACCCGTTTATTACCAAAACCTTTTTTCCTTTGTTTGTCAACCGATTCTTTTGTTTGTACGTTATTTCCGTGATATATTAATCAGTATCAACTTGAGAAAACGTCAGGATTTTATTTAAATGTCTTATGTTCCCGCAAGTGTAAAAAATCAGTATTGATTTACATACATGTATTTGAAGCGGGGGCGTCGACCACGGGTGCGTCGACCACTGTGGAACTAAGTCACGAAACCTTACCTTTAATTTAGTCACTGGCGTTTGTTGTTACCTATGTAACAAGAGTCAATGACAACATTATCTATACCAGATAATTACGTACTTAGGTCCTGATGACACCAGATATGATTATGAGACCATATTTTTATATAAAGAACCCGTTTTATCTGGATGTCAAGGTCGCACCAAGGTCGATAAAGTTGTGTAACAACTTTATTTATATACCTATTCGCGAAATATTAATATTTACGAGCATAACCATTAAGTCATTAATCTTATATATACAAAATTCTCGTGTCACAATGTTCGTTCCCGTACTCTTCCGAAACGGCTAGACCGATTCTCATGAAATTTTGTGAGCATATTGAGTAGGTCTGAGAATCGGCCAATATCTATTTTTCATACCCCTTAGTGATAAGGGTTGTCCACCAACACCTATGATGTGGCAAAACAACGTTTGCTGGGTCAGCTAGTATAATACATATATGGAACAGAAAATGGGGATTGACAGTTTCTTTTACGGGCAGAAGATGCTTTATAGACAATTTGTGTAGTGTGTTACAACTAGCGACCCTAGCGGATGGTACAGGCAACTGGAGTTCATATTCATTGTGTGCGTATATACGTACAGTGCGTACTATGCACACGCTGAAGCGAGCATTGCCAATTCAAGTTTTATTAGTTTACGCACACAATTAGAACGGAAGTTATCCATGTGTGGATGTAAACCAATTAGGTTCTTAGAGTATAAATTAAGATAGTTATTAAGATATTTTTATTTAATATGATATATTTTAACTTCTTTTGTGTATTTAAATTTCTTTTTCTATTGTTATGCACACTATCTGCATGTCTATAAAATATGTTCAATTCTCCTTTCTCAGGTATGCTGAAAGAGATTTCTGTAGGAATAAACATTACCTTTGTACTTTGTTTTTCCTATTTAATGTATTGTTGTAAATATTGTGTGTACATAAAAAGTTAAATAAATAAATAAATAGTTTGTGACATTCTTGACCTTGGTGGCTTACTTAGATGAAGCGCCTGGTAAGCAGAACCTGATTCTGATTCGAGTCTGGCAAGACTGGCCTGCGGCAATAGGTCAGCTTTTTATTATCATCATCATCAGACTATATTCGTCTACTGCTAGACGCAGGCCTCCCCTAGCGAGAGAGCTCTTTTACAGTACCTATTATCAAATATCAACCCATTTATTATATCAATGATAAGCATGTGTCTCCTGAAAAGTATCAAGCCACCGCGCTGGCTCAATGCAGGTGGGCAGACTTCATACACCATAAAGAAAATCTCTTAGATACGCGGATTTTGTCCACGTTGTTTTTCTTCACCGTTTCAGCGAGTTTCAGCGTAAATTATTGCGAAAAGTCAGAACTTGAGACCTATGACTTGGCAATAACTGCTTTATTATCTTATACAAAGTAGGTACTGTTTATAGTTGTTAATTAAATATGTGCAAAAATAATAATGCAAGATGTATTTACCAGCGAACATATTAATACCAGCTGTCGACCCAAACAGATACAATAATTACAACATAATCATCTATCCTATTAGCATAGATCTGCGTGAACAATTAGGTACCTACCTAATATCGGACAAGGATTTTGAACAGAACGCTAGCGTGTTGGCTATCGTATTTATTTATTTAAACTTACATACATACCATCAAGCCTGTCGTCCTCCAAGTGTTAAGCGGAGGTGTACTAATGTACACCCACGTTTTGTCGGTATGTCTTAAGTAAATAAATAATAATAAATATTCCCGACAATATGACCCAGCACCATCTAGTTCCGAGCTAAGCAACGAGGCTTGTGTTACGGATACCAGTTGGTTGAGATACTACATTTATATACTTTTTTTTTTGTAAATACATACATATTATACATAGATACATCCATGACTCGGATACAAATGTTTATGCTCTTCACACAAACATTTGTCCCTACCGGGATTCGAACCCATAGCACAGAAGGCAGTGTCAACTACCGCTGGACTAATTAGGTCGTCGACTAAGTCCCATGCATGTACCTATAATGGGGCGAGCTTATTTGGATTTCGAGTTTGGATTCGTGCCCGGTTGATGGCAATAGGCTTACCCCTTATTACGTGGGATCTAAAACATATTGGCGAAATGTGGGTGTCTGCCTAACCCTATAAAAGAGACCATGATTCTGTGAGTTTGTTTCGGCTTTTCTTCTCAGAGGTCGTCAGTTAGGAAATGCCGCTGCCATCTAGTTTATAAAATAACTAGTTGACCCAGCAAACGTTGTTTTGCCACATTATGGGGGTTGGTGGTAGAAGGGTGAAAATTTAGGGTTGTATGTATTTTTTAATGCGACATAATAAAAAAATTAAGAAATTAAAAAAATGTCTAAAAATTAAAGAAAAGTGTTAAGGGTGGACAACCCTTATCACTAAAGGGTATGAAAAATAGATGTTGGCCGATTCTCAGACCTACTCAATAATATTGAGTAGGTCTGATGAATTTTGTGAGCATATTATGCTCACAAAATTTCATGAGAATCGGTCAAGCCGTTTCGGAGGAGTACGGGAACGAACATTGTGACACGAGAATTTTATATATAAGATTACACATGACTTGTAAAAGTGTCTTTAAAAGATCTATTTACAGAATTTCGGGGACGACAGGTGTGATAGTAAAATATTCGCGTTTATATTCTTTTACCTATAAAACATTGGTTTTATTCAAATTAGTGTAGTCTTTCATTTAAGAAGCATAAGTAGTTTCAGGCGTTGCAAAACTGAGTGTAGGTACTTTTGCTGATTATTGTTTTGTTTTTATTCCACTGCGGAAGGAATAACTTAAATAAATTTTCCGGTGTTTTTGTACCAACTTAATTAAAATTAACATGTATAATCGACCTTATTTGAGTAAAATTATATTATGATGCTTTATTAATGCTTATTTGGCAGTAATAAAATGATCTAAAATTGCAAAAACAAAAACATAAAATAAAAACAAAGGCCTTGATTTTTTTCCATTCCCAGTAGGAAAAACGTAATAAATATGGTAAATTAATTGTATATAATTATTATCAATTAACTTATAACAAGGACTAAGTTATTAAGAGCCTTAATGTAGGTACTTGTATATATTTACATTGTTCATCAACAATTCATTTACCTCCTGTCTCACTGTTGGGCACAGTTCTGCTCCCTTTTGCCACTACTTTTTTTTTGCGCGGGTTGGCAGATGACACAAGTCATCAAGAAAATCTCTCAGGATTGCAAGATTCCTCACGATGTTTTCCATTTAAGCCATTTCAGCATCTGATAGATACGCTCATGATTTGGAAAGGTTGCGATTGAGCTCAAGACCTTTAACTTTACGGTCCACTGGTCCAAGGATTTCCACAACGACCGGTCCTGGGCCACCTGCGTCCAGTGGATTCCAGCGACCTTTACCAGGTCGTTGATCCATCTTGCCGGAGATCTACCCACGCTGCGTCTTCCAGTACGTGGTCGCCACTCAAGAACCTTCAAGCCCCAACGGCCATTCGTACTTCGAGTGATATGCCCTTCCCACTGCCATTTGAGTTTGGCGATTCTTCGGGCTATGTCAGTGATCGTATGTCGGGTTCTTCTACGGATCTTTTCATTTCTGATTCGATCACGTAGTGTAACTCCTTCAACAGTGTTGTCCTGTTCATTTAGTGATACTTATTACCTTCTTCAACAGCTCCTCACATTGGCAACACAACATCGTTCACCAACATGTTTAACTTTGACGAACTGTTCACGGATGTTTGTACGTATTATTTCCGTTGTATTCTGTATTGTTGAATGGACATGTGTATCAAACATGTTTGTATTTGAATCTTAGACTTGTACATTTTCTATAATGAATGTTATCAGGCTTTGCTTTGTAACAATGTCTGGTGTTAATTTCGCTTCAAACCAGTCTGTTAATTTTAAAAGCACCTTGGATATCCTTCTCGCTTACCTACTTATAATATGTACATGCAAAAATCACTCTTCATATCACGGTTTAAAAACTAAGTGAGTAATAATGTCCAAATATATTTATTTATTTTAATATCTTTGCTAACTCCATTGGAAAATAAGGCCCCTAGTACCTATATATATGTATGTTAAAGAGAATCCGGAAATTGCATTGTCAGTCCTTGTGACCTAAATTATAATGTAAATCGTAACTATATTAATAATAATTAATAAAATACTTAATACATTGTTTACCAAGCGAGGTTAAAAGCCATCTTATACTGATATAAGTGTCATTAAAATGACGCGGTAAATTGCACTTTGGCGTAAACTTGTTTACGATTTCCTATATCTATAATTATTATTATCGTATCTGGCATACAGGGTGTAAAAGACTTGCTGACGATCCGCTTAAGGTGGAGGCTTTATGGTAGCCCGCGAAATTCAAATTTTCGTACGTTTTTTGCAATTTGCCGGTCATTGTCAGACTGAACATTAAAAAACTGAAAAGTTAAAAATAACTTAATACAGTTTTAACTTCTTTTTAGTTTTAAAGGTATGAAGACGGTGCCAACGGACGGTGCCGGTGTGGTTAGGATCCCGGCTCCGAAACAAGGGGCAAATGTTTATAAGATCATCATCGACATTTATACCTGAGTCACGCCTGTTTCTATGTATAATATGTATCAACATCATTATTATTTCAGCTAAATGACGTCCACTATTGGTCATAAGCTTCTCCCAGGATTTCTACGACGACCGGTCCTGCGCCACCCTCATCCAGCAAATTCCAGCGAAGGTCGCTGAACGTATTTAGATTTAGAATTGATAGTTTGAGTCCCGGGGGAATGATATAGGATAGTTTTCATAAATTATCCCTTAAAAGAGGGAAAGGGGGGTTGAAGTTTGTATGTGGATAAAATTAGTAATAGTAGCGTACAAAAGCTAGTTTTAAGGATAAATTAATATCGATAATTCAGCCTGTAGACAATAAACGTATACATGTATACCGCCAACTAATAAGTGTTGAGACAGCAATCATGTATTTAAATTACATAATAAAAAAAACTACCGAAAAAAAAATATAGATGACTAATTTTATCCGGCTCACTCGTATGGGTTTACCTTAACAATTTTTTTGTGCTAGGAACCATAGAGCATTCCCTAGAGTTTCATAAAATTGATCAATCAATCGAATTACTGGGTTAAAAACACATCGAGAATAAACATACTTATATGGACTTTATTTATATAGGTATATAAACCTTTTAAAGATACACCTTTAAATGGTTTGAATTATATTATTATGGAGGATTTATTTTTCTCATTACAAAAATCGTTCATATCTGAAAGATGAATGGACGTTTATAAAAATACATACCTACATAGGTACAGTTTCATATTGGTTTACGTCGGATTGTTAATGGGCAACCCTATTACCTAGGGGTGTAAAAAATAGCCTACGACCGATTCTCAGACCTACCAAATATATTACCTACATACATTTCATAATAATCCGTCTAGCCGCAGCCGTTTCGGAGGAGTTTAGCGACAAACACTGCGACACGGTATTTTTATATGGGTTTTATAGATTATTAGTTTTTATTATTTACTAGCTGACCCGACAAACGTTGTTTTACCACATATGTGAATATTTTGGTGATAAAAAACTTATGCAATTAATTAATTAATTTCGACTTAATTTTTTCCGACACCTCCAACAAATATCGTTATATTTTAGTCACTATATACAAAAACTTGATAAATCATATACTAAAACCTTCCTCAAGAACCACTCTGTCTATTGGTGCAAACCGCAGGAAAATCGGTGCAGTAGTTTTTGAGTTTATCGCGAACGGACAGACAGACAGACGCAACGGAGGACTTTGTTTTATAATGTGTAGTGATATATATTGTCAAGAGCAAACTGATGTGTTGGGTATCTTGATATTATAATTCCGAACAGCTATCCTATATTTTTATTAAAATAATGAATAAATCAGTCCAAACTTACAAAATCCTTATTAATTTTTAAAGAATTTACGAAGCCAATTGTGATTTTAATGAGGTTTGTGAACCTTACCTTTTCTTCAACAAATAATCTGCTTGACATTGACTCCAGTAGACATATTTGTAAATGTATTACTCAATTAAAACGTTGGTTAAGAGACATGATGGTATAATTTCTCAATTATATCTTAATTATATTTTGATTTAGCCTTGGATTTGTTCATTTGAAATAAATAAACAAAATAGTTCACAATTCAAATTTATTTAAGCGTTATAAAACTATTCGATGTTGGCACAGGAATTCTGTTTCGGTATTATAAAAAAAAAAATTCAAAGGCATACTATTTACACACACGCATACCCAGTACTTAACTTACATAAAAGAGCAAGTACTAAATACTTGGTATATTTAATATCTGTTCATTTTCATCTGACTAAATAACTAGATACATTAAATCAGTTATACCTTAATATTAATCCGTCTTAATTAGAGATGGGATTCGGTTGTATATAGTATTTCTGGGCATAATATAAATCTTACAAATGTAGGTCTCCTATTTCTGATGAAAAAAATTATTAAGTACTTTAAATTGATTTATGGTAAGTGATATACATATTTACTTATTTAGTTAGAAAATACTTAGTGTTTATTTTATATGCCCAAATTATCTCGGTACAAACCCACCTCTAGTCTAAATAGTAGCTACATCACTAACACAGTCACTTCACTATTGTCAACATACTTTTGATCAATCACTCGTCATCCAAGTCAAACCACATAGACGTCACGCTTCGCGATCCCTGTTCCCTCGCCTGCTCCTCAGTTATGATCCTCAGGACCACGACCTCCATCATGCACAGAGCGAATAAGATCAAGAACACGGCAAAGTTCGATCCCTGATGGTGGAACTGGAAGGAGGCCGGTAACGGCCCCGGTGGTGGCCATGCTGCCACCCCAAAAGTCACTAAACTCGATATACTGGATAAACTCATGCTATTGCTTTCACATCACTATCAAAAAGTACTCCTCTTTATTGGTACAATTAAAATTTTTAGTAACAAATTCTATTGTCACAGCATTCTGAATCGATATTTTGTGTTCGACTCGATTTTGTGTTTCGAATGATTCGCGAATCGATTGCGCGTTGTTTGTTTACAAAGCGTGCAAATCTCCCGGTTGCCGGAACGACTGTGCGGTTCGTTATCAGGCGCGGCGCGGCCTGCGAATGCACAGGCGGCGCGGGCAGCCGCTGCGGTGCTGTTGCAACTCTCTTATGAAATATGAATCGCTTTAGTTAGATGCTTTGAGTTGGGAAACGGTTGAAATACGAGTGAGCGCAAGTGTTTTGCGGTCAAGGCTGCGCGGGTCCAGTGTTCGATGACCTTTACCTGTGTGACGTAGTATATTGTAATGTATGTCGTACAATGTAGCCCAAATGAGTTGCGATGCTCTCGTTAATTTGTATTGTAATTTAACACTTATAATTGATTCTTGTAGCCTGTTTAGAAAACGAATATCGGTCACGGATTCTCATACAAAATAATTAGGTCATACGTCCATAGCTCTTTAGTCAACAAGTAATTAATTATAGTTTTAAATCGGATTAAGGCAATAAAATTGATTGTCTATAGTTTAACGAGAATTTTATCGGTCAAATACCTTTAGCAACGCACATCGCGTTCCTACTGACCTTATAACATAGTGCTATATATCTATATAGGTCTTCTACTAAGTAAATATCGACAAGATTGTAAAAGATTATATGGGTAAAGCTCTGATAACTGGTGACCTGCGAAGTCAAAGGTCTTGACTTCGGTCCTAGAGCACACACCACTGACTCGAGTTAACGTGCGTACTTATTTATCACATGCTCAAATGGTGAAGGAAAACATCGTTGAAACGCCTTGTGTCCTAATTGTGCCTATTTATCTCATGCTCGGATTGTGAAGGAAAACATCGTGAGAAAAGCTGTATACTTGAGAGCTTTCGTCGATGGCATGTGAAGTATGCCAACCCGCAGTAGGCTAGCGTGGTGGATAGCCTAATCCCTCTCAAATGAGAGGATAGGTACTCGTGCCGACCAGTGAGACAATAATGGGTTGATGATGTCAGCTTTCAAATGGGCTCTGGGACAGTATATGCGTTGACGGTGATGATGATGTACTTTATGTACTTGGCAACATCGGAAAAGTAAATTGGTACGTACGCATATAAAAAGTGGGTTTCTAACGAGGACAGAACGCATTTTTAATATTTCTGGACATTATGTTGTGGCTTGTGTTACGGATACTAGTTGGTTGATATACCTACTACATATATTTTTTTTTTTGTAAATACATACATATTATACATAGATACATCCATGACTCGGATACAAATGTTTATGCTCATCACACAAACATTTGTCCCTACCGGGATTGGAACCCGGGACCCATAGCACAGGGGCAGTGTTAACTACCGCTGGACTAAATGGGTCGCCCAAATTAGTAGGGTTACCGGAGCTTGTTGGGGGAGTGACTATTCTGACAGTAGGGGAATTCCGTTTGCTGTCAGTTTAATAACTCCCTTATTTTAAGAAACCTAGACAGTTGGCACAGGGTAGGCAACGCGCGAGCGACACCTTTGGTGTTGCAAACGTCTTTAGACTACGGTACCGCTCACCATCAGGCAGGCCGTATGATTATTTGCCACTCATAAGACAAAAAAATAAATAAAACATACACGCAGACATTCACATTTATAAATTAACTAGCTGATTCCCGCGACTTCGTCCGCGTGCAATTTAACAAAAAAATAAGAGTTTCATATTAACTTTGCACCCCCGTTTTACCCCCTTAGATGGTGAATTTTCAAACTTCTCTTAGCGGATGCCTACGCCATAACATCTACCTGCATGCCAAACTTCAGCCCGATCCGTGTGTTTGTGTGTCCCAGTGGTTTGGGCTGTGCGTCGATAGATTAGTATGTCAGTCAGTCAGTCAGACAGACCTTTGAGTTATATATATTTAGATATTAAATATGGATATGGATTATATGGTACACGACAACTTAATTACAGCAATTATAAATGCTGGTAATAAATTAATTAATTTATGTGTTTTTGTGTCTGTTGAGTCATAAATCCGGTTTCCAGTTTCTTGAATATTTGAGATCAAGAGAAAATGTCAATGAAATCTACTTCGCCTGTATAACGGGTTCTGTTCCAAGTCTAGTCGGTTTCGCAAGCGGTAGAGTAGCACACATGATAGGTGTAAGGTGAGTGCAAATGACTTTCCTATATATGATTCAAAACGATAGGTAGGTACACTAAAGGGGTATCGACCTTTTGAACATAATCAAAACCATAAATAATTTAAATTATCATTTTAAAGGGTTATGTACGCCTTTAGTTCAAGATCAATAAATCACTGCCGTCATTGTCATAAAAAATAAGAAAAGGTTTTATAGAAAAGTTTGCATTAAAAATAATACATTGTCTTTGTCTGTGATACAAACAGGTTTAAAAGTATAAACTGTCATATGTCAATATCGAAATTATGTTCATCTTTATAATGTACAAGGATGCTCCTGAACTGTCGTCATCCCTGCGGGTTCAATCAATGGATTCCCTGGACTCCTCGGTGGAGAAGACCCTGTTGGTGAACCCTAACTGTCCGATAAGGATCATGCTGGAGTACATCAGGAAGAAGTGCCGTCTGGGCATCTATACCAAGTTCGATTTGTGTGATGAAAGTGGAATACTGATGGGGCTTTTCAACTTGCAGACCTACGCGTACGCGACGGAGCAGTTTGAACATAAGAAAACGTATTACTTGATAGTTCTTAAGATGGTATGTTCCGAAAATATTGAACTGTCTCGTTGGTCTCGTAAGTCGTAAATGCGACTGCTCAGCGAAGAGATCTCGGGTTAGATTCCTAGGTCAAGTAAGGTGGTAAGATTGGTGCCCGATTGGTGGCAATAGGTTCGCCCCCTACTACATGGGACATAAAACATACGGTCGAAACGTGGGTGTACAAAAGTAAACCTCTGCCTATCCTTTCGGGTTATCCGAGCTGCTACTGAGAATTTCATCGGAAAAACTCAATAACACTGATCGACCTAGGTATCGAACCCTAGACCTCTTGTTTGGCAGTCGCTCTGTACGACCACTATACCAACGAGGCAGTTTTATTGAATTAGTGATTAAAATAAACCTGAATAAAGTGGGAAGACCCTTTTTTTGAACCTACGACCCTTGATCACCTAGCCACGCCATTGCACCAGCCCCCCTCCTTAAAACAGACCCTAGTAACGCAAATACAAGAGAAACAAACAAGTTTGAATAATTTTCCAGGAATCGGATATGAAGCACTATGCGGTGATGCCTCAGCTGAACCATGAGAACCGCTTCTACGTCGAGCTGAAAGCGCGAGTCAGGAAGCACTTGGCATCGGGGGACACAAGTCCCCAAACGGCGACACTCAAGGCCGCGTCAGTTGCGGCCGCGACCACCGTGAAGGCCCCACCACCCGCCAAGGCCTCCGCCAAAAAGAAATCATAATGTCGAAGAGATGGCTGGTTGTTGGTTGTACGATAGTCAATCATTTGACTGTAAGACTAAAATAAATATACATATATCGCCTAGCATTTTCATTTTTAATTTGTTCTGTTTTGATATATATACCCGGTTACAATGTGTAAATAAATAATAAATAAATATTTCTGGACATTATGACACAGCGCCATCTAGTTCCGAGCTAAGCAAAGGGGCTTGTGTTACGGATACTAGTAGTCTGATATACTACATATATATACTTTTTTAAATACATACATATTATACATAGTTACATCCATGACTCGGATAAAACTGTTTTTGCTCATCACACAAACATTTGTCCCTACCGGGATTCGAACCCGGGACCCATAGCACAGAAGGCAGTGTTAATTACCGCTGGACTATTTGGATCGTGTATAGAAAAATGGTGCTCAGTTTTAAGCGCGACTGAGCAAGAACTTTCTGGTTCGATTTCCGAACGAAGTGATATTGCGTTTTTCTGAAGTAATTCTGAGTTGCAGCACGGAGTTTGAATTCGTGCCCGGTTGGTGGCTCCCCAATTACAGGGGACCTAAAACATACCAGCGAAATGTGTGTGAACATTAGTACACCTCTGTATAACCTTTTGGGGACGACAGGCGGGATGTTTTATGGTAAGTCTAAGACTGAGGCCATTATCCTTAAAACTGCTTATGGGATCAGAAGCAGTCAAACAGCAAACGCTACTACGGCTAAGAGTTTTAAAACCCACCTCACTTTCGATATCATCAAACTCTACTAGCAAATCTTCGATTTACGCGTAAAGTCAGACAACACTTGATGCGTTAAGTATTATACTCAAGCGCCTACTGTTAACGCAACACTGCCTATGTATATATTACTTTAATATGTTTTTGCTATTTTATACTTGCAGGAGTTTGCGTTCATAATATAATATCATTCATAACATAATTGTGAAAGTTTGTAGTATTTTGTAAAGTTAATATGGTATAGTTTAATAACGTTTCATCTTCTATCTTTAATATCTAACACAAATTCTTATTCTTATTTTTAATTTTATTCTAGGCGTATTTAGTTGTTTTCTCGTGTCTTAGTTGACTTGTAATTTTATTGGCAATATTATCCTTCAACCGAGACATTAAATTCTAATATTTTTTCACTGAGATGAATAACAAATAAAAAATAATAAACATATCTGGACTTTATGACACAGCGCTATCAACGAGGCTTGTGTTACGGATACTAGAAGGTTGATAAACTAGATATGTACTTTAATTGTAGATATCAAACCTTGAATGATTGAAAAATTAAAAGAAAAATCTAGAATGAATTTCCTATTCATAAAGTAACCACGGGTATCTCCTTATTAAGCTGTAGTTCACAATGTTAACTTATTGCAGGTTGACAGACTTCACAAGCCCTCGAGAAAATCTCTCAGGCACTCCTCATTTATCCTCCTCGTGCATTCCATGCAATACTTTTCTTCACCGTTTGAGCATGTGATAAATACGCACATAAATCTGTAATATCACTTGCCTTGAGATTGAATTTAAGGCTTTTGTAGTTTTACATTACAGATGGAACATTGCTCATACATTTTGAATAGGTACTTAATTTCCAAAAACAACAGAACTGGCTTCAGCAGAGGTACAGTCTAACAACCTAATTGGTATACATGCAACTATCGACCATTGTGTGGATGTAAACCAATTAGCTTGTTAGAGTGTACGTAGTAAAAAGTTTTTACTATCACAATGAGTTGTCCCCAATAGTGTTGGCATGATCACATACAAATCACTCACATATTGTGTATAATAGTTTGTCAACCTTCCGGTTCCTACAGCACACATGACAGCGGTGTGTTGGATATTCGTGACTGACAAACACGGTGGCACTGACAGGTTAACTGTTGTACGTAGTAATTGATATCTAGAATACCCAGTAAATAAATAAATATACCTATCATCACGCCAGTCGCCCAAAGGGTTAAGGAAAGGTGTACGTGCTAATGTACCTACATCTACGCTTCGCCGGAATGTTTTAGGTCATATAATAGACCAGCCTATTGCCATCAACCAGTCACGAATCCAAACCCTGAGCTGCTACTGAGCATTTCATAGAAAAATCCAATAACAACAATTTTCTCTTACAAGATTTCCAAAACAAAAATTACACATTACATAAAAGTCTATTGTTTTATGGTTTAGGTATATGATTATTCTATACAGGTAGGTACTTTCAATTTTTATTCAATCCTGCCCGCTGTGACTGTCTTTCCGGAAGCTTGCCGCACGTGCGCAGGAAATTCTGCAGTTACGACAGGAATATCAAGTGGAATTTACGTAATAGGGATACAGAATAATATTCAGATAAACTACGATTTAATTTAAACTTTATATGCGATATATTTAAGGCACAAAAACATATAAATAAAAATTAAGGTTCATCCGTTCAGGAGCTACGACACACACACACACACACACGCATAGACACGTCAAACTTATAACACCCCGTGGTTTTTGTGTCGGGGGTTAAAAACAACTTTATACGGATTTTAAATAAGTTATTGTAGGTGTACTTGTATTATTTTATCCCGATATTTCGGATCCTTTACAGCATCCACTGGTGACTGGCAGACTTAGGTATTAGTTTTCTTCATGTTATAGTTACTAATAGCAACTCTACATTTTCTTTAACTTTAACTACAGCAGGTAATGTACCGCGATAAAATTCGTAAAAAGCAAAAATGGAACTTCAATTCCAAGTCTAATGATCGCGTTTTTTTTTTATTGCGATAATGGGGCAAACGAGCAGGAGGCTCACCTGATGGTAAGTGATCGCTGCCGCCCATGGACATTTGCAGAAGGCTTGCAAATGCCTTGCAAACTCCTGCAGAAACTGTTGTGGTCTCTTAAAAGAGGGAATTACTAAACTGACAGCAAATGGAATGCCCATGCTGTCAGAATAGTCACTCCCAACCTCGCAGAAAGACAACTATTGTTGATTCACTGCGGTATTCTGGAAGGATGAGGTACGTCCCCAGTCGGGCAGCTCAATTTGAGCGAGGAATCTCGCTATGCCCTACCTACAAACAAAACACTTAAGTGCAATAGATCAATATCAATATGTACGTTTAAATTATTTCAGTTGTTAAACAACTTACTTAAATATATTCTGCTTTTAATCATACTACATAATATCTAATTCGCGAATTATCGTGGATAGAGGAGAAAAAATTGACCCACTGTCAATCACTGTTAGTATTTTCTAATATATAAAATTCTTCTGTCACGGGGTGCGTAATCGAACTCCTCCGAAACGGCTTGACCGATTTGGATGAAATTTTTTGTGCTTATCCGGTATCTATGAGAATCGGCAAACATCTATTTTTCATCCCCCTAAATGTTAGGGGTAGTCCACCCCTAAATTTATTTTTTGATTTTTTAGACAAAATATTTTTTTGTATTTTTTTTTAAATTTGGCATTAAAAAATACATACAACCCTAAATTTTCACCCTTCTACCACCAACCCCTAAATTGTGGCAAAACAACGTTTGCTGGGTCAGCTAGTTTTTATATAAAAACGTCTCTCAACACTGACATGAAAATAGGCATTACTTCAATTATGTCGTGAGTTAAGTTATTTTAATTTCTTTAACATTTATTAAGTGTAACGGAGAATGGCAACATTCCATAGCCACTTTTCTTTCGTGCAAAAAAAATACATGCCATAAGGCCATTGAGGAACAAAATAAATTCAAATTTCGAACAACGGACTCGCGCCGCGCACCGAACCGTGTCGACGCGCGTTTGGGAAAATAGTTTATACCGACCAAATTAAACTGTCACTACCACAAACAATTCATCTAATTGGCTACTGTCGTCACAAATCAGCAGGTTTACCGCAGATGACCGTTTTCCAACTGTGATACTGTGTACATTTTTACAAACAATTTATTTAGTTTTTAGTTCAATATTTTCCTTGGGATCAAAATTGAGTTGAGTCGGTAGCGTAAATGCGTTGCAAAACTTGCAGTTGACATCGATTACGTATTAATTACACGCCGTTTCGTGGGCTAGGCATTGTCTGTTGGCTATTGTTACAAAATTTCACTGTTCTGCATCCACTGTGTCTCCTTGTAATCACAGTGATACAATTAAAATGACATTAAACACTTTTTCATATATTACGTCACATATATGGTGTTGCAGGTTTTAAATTTGAATTTTTCAGGTTTAAAATGTACGTAATTATGAAGTAACTCTATGCTCTAGAATACATTAAATGGCCTACAGAAATAGGAAATACATTTTATAACTATTCGGGGTCAATACGTAGCACAGAAGATATTATGAAAATAAATTTAGACTGTCCTAATTTCAAGGTGTTGGTAACGTTTTGAATATTTTCAGTAGGTAGGTACCAGAATCATTGAAGCCTCATTTTCAGTATGATAATTATCTAATCACGACTGTATCACGAGTATGTATATAATATGACCTTCAATACATAAGTGGCCAAATAAAGATACTATGACAATTTATATCAATATCTATCAATGGAAAAACTGAAATGGTTACTCGGAAATGAACTGTCGTAGTAAATGAAATACGTTGAGTAAGTAATACGATAATGCGACAGAAGGAAAGAAAAATAATTTGTCGGATTAGTGCTGGCAGGTTCCTGCAGTCCTGGGACGATACCAGAACGTGCATGAGCCTTTTGGTTTCGTAAGTTCAACAACGCCTGTGCATGGACCCTTTGCTAAAGATGAACCGATTTTGGTTATGTTTTATTTTTTTGAGTTTAGAATTCAAGAAAATCTGTTCAGCCGGTTCAAAATAATCTGCTCTCCTTATTCTCGGGACATTTTTTTTTATTTGTAGCTGTATAAAAACCTAAGAACTAACAGATTCTGATATGTCTAAAGGCCACGGATCTTTTTGGCGTGTTTCCAGAGAGAAAAGAGCCCTAGAAGGACCCAGGGCATTATCACTGTCTTATAACAAGAGGCTTTCATAATGGATAGGTCTTTTATCAGTACCTACTGGTCTTTCCATGGGCTGAAGACAAATGCTAATAGACTGTCTATTACCATTTAACATTTCTCTTAATCCCTCGCGTTACGTCGGCTATGGGCAATTGATTGTCATGGCTTTCGTACGTGATAGGTTATCAATACACAACGCTTTCACTACTCGTAATATTTTGGACAATATTTTTTTATTCGTTTTGCGTTTCTTGAGGGGACGGTGAGGCTACCGTTTGGTTTAACTACGTGCGTAAAGACAGAAGGTTAAAAACTACTGTTTTTAACCTTCTGTCTTTACGCACGTAGCAATTCTCTGTCTTTACATCATCAACCCATTGTCCCACTGCTGGGCACGGGTCTCCTCTCATTAGAGAGGGATTAGAGGCTATAATCTACCACGCTAGCCTACTTCGGGTTGGCGGACTTCACATGTTATCAAGAAAATCTCTCAAGCATGCAGGTTTCCTCACGATGTTTTCCTTCACCGTTTCAGCATGTGATAAATATACGCACATAACTTTTGAAAAGTCAGTGGTGCGTGCCCGGGTTTGATAATCTCAAGACCTTTGACATGTCAGTCCACTGGTCACACCACTAGGCCACCACAGTTTTGACTTTTGCGTTTAGGGGTCCCTAATATTTAAATTAGGTCAAGTTTGACAAGACTTGAAAAACCTTGAGTGCGTGTCGCCAGCTTATACTGTTTTGATAGGTAAATAATAAATGATATTTATTTCAGTAAATAGATCTTTTCAAGACACTTTTAAAAGTCATGTATGTATAAGATATATTTTAGGAACTAGATGGCATCGGCATTTCCTAACTGACGACCTCTGAGAAGGAATGCCGAAACAAACTCAGAGAATCATGGTCTCTTTTGAAGTCCAAACATCTTTGTTTACAATATGTGAGCCTGACGATGTAGGTATTTGAATTGGTAGTTGTCCCCCTCATACGGATAACTGCGTAACACAGGTGTTTGGCGTGTCTGTTTCACCCTAAGTAATTCACAAGCGTGATGGTTGAGTAAGTATACAGTAATAATTATGCATATTCGATTTATAATATGAAGCACGATATGGGTAGTAAACATCTTGAGGGTTTTACTGCAATTGTAAGTTAAATGATAAAACATCGTCACGTAATAAGTTTAAAATGTTGTAATTATATAGTTACGTGTTTGTAATAATTACTATTATTAAGCAATTTTTTTTAATACATACAAATATGTATACAGTATGTATATGTATGGAGTAAGTGTTAAAAATATACTTAATATTGTTAATTGCGAATGTTATTATAATATAAACGAGTGAGAGGAGTCCTAGAGAAATATATACAGACACTAGCTGACCCAGCAAACGTTGTTTTGCTTCATTATAGGGGTTGGTGGACTACCCCTAACTTTTAGGGGGATGAAAAATAGATGTTGGCCGATTCTCATAGATACCGGATAAGCACAAAAAATTTCATCAAAATCGGTCAAGCCGTTTCGGAGGAGTATGGCAACGAAAACTGTGACACGAGAATTTTATATATTAGATTATTCCACAGCGCCATCTAGTTTCAAGCTGAGAAACTAGATTCATGTTACGGGTAGGTGTTAGTTGGTTTTTACAGTACGTACCTAGATGAGTTTTATATATTATGCAAAGGGGCATTAATGACTCTGGTACAAACTGTTCGTGTCCACGACACAAACATATACTACATAGGTTTACCAGGATTCAAACCATCCATTTTATAATTTTTTAACATTAAAATGTGTGTTTTTGCATGCCTAATTTATGGTAGATTGTATAAGGGTCTTAATATAACATTTTTGTTTTACCTAGTTTCTGTGTGCAAATAAAGAACTATTCTATAAACAATCAACAATTTGCCAAAAATCTAAATTAAATTTGACCGACCAGACGAGTATGAGCCTAATAAGTTAATAACATTAGATTCAATACGTAATAACATATCAAAATTGAGTGGCCTTTGCATCATACACATAACAATTACAAAACTGCGAAGATCGCACTTTCTACATATATAGTAACACCTAACTATGTATATAAAATATGAATATTCTCTGATTTATGTAGAAAGGCTATATTTTGTACTGATGCGCACTAGTTTTTGATATACCTGCTTACTATGCTATATATATAAACGTATGTGTAAATAAGGATTGCCAAACATATTATAGTTATATCAAATCTAAGTCTTTGGTTTAGTGGTTAGTGTGCGACTGAGCGTCATGTTCCTGGGTTCTATTGCCCAGTTTAAGGATAAAGTTTTTAGCCGTTTTTTTTTATGTTGTAACATTTTATTGCCCTCTATTACGTTGAATCCAATAACGGTGTTTTTTTTATATAGATAAGCCTGCCACACTGATTTCCTGTTACTGCAACTTCAGTAAGTGTAGAAAGAGACAGTAAAATCGGCGAATCGTGGATGTGCATTTGTACCTACTCCTCTGCCTAACCCTTCAGGGATACAGGCGTAATGGTATGTTTGTATGTATCAAACAAGCCTTATTGCTATATTAACATTAAATGGAGAATATGACTTAATATGTTTAGTATTTATTTTTGCCCTGACTGATAAATTGGAAATCGCTTGATACAAAATTGCAGCAAATGTTGTTACCTTTTCAAAAGCATATTTGTGTATCAATGTATATGTGTTTCTGTCTGGCATCATATCTCCTAAACAGATGAACTGATTTTGATTTAGTTTTATTTATTTGTGAGTTGACTGCTATCTACTATTTCTGTATGCAGTACTATTTTGATCTAATATTCTACTAGCTTATAATTCAATAAAATGTATGCATGTAAATATTGATCTCTCTGATATTCAATCCGTATGTTTTGAGAATGATATATGTATACTGATAACCAAAAATATTAAAATTAATTTTAATCATAACCTACCTTAAAAAGAAGGTCCAATACCTATTCGCACACAATATCAATACACCCACACTAGCACACACAACACAATATAATAATAATAACACAAATTCCAAATTCAAATGTGACAGTACGGCAGTCAATCGTTTCGGTATTTCCGTTCGGCGGCATCAGCGCGAACTAACTGAATGAATGGAGTGAGCTGTGAACGGTGGCGCGGGCGGCGATATGCACGACGCGTCACCGATATAAAACCTCCCCTTTTGGGTGTTGGGGATCAATGATTCGTTCATCGTTCGGGGATAACAATAATTTTTCATAATTTTATTTCGACATCATCGCCTTTATCATCATAATTGGGATCGGTCCTTATCTTCATCAGCACCTTTTTTATAAACCATCTCTTTTTTAGGTTTCCATCACTGCTTGGTCAGAATCTATATAGATTCTAGAAATACCTATAAAAAAGGCAAAGAAAAAACAGTTTCGTATAGTAGGATATTGATTCCTCCTCTCCCTGTATTTCAAGCGATTTTCCTTTTTTTTATTTATTAGTCATTGATTATCAGTAGTGTTATTAAAAATTATAGTATCTAAGTAAGTACCTAACTGTTCTTTTTTATATTTTTTTTTATTGATTATGACCTTATTAACTATTTGAAAAAGTAACAGGTACCTTCTTGTAACAAAAATTAATGGAGTTTATTTAGAATATTGTAATTATTTGAATAGGCTCCAAAACGTCTAACTGGACCGATCTGAATAATTCTTTCACCATTAGAATACTAGATCATTTGTGATGAACATAAGCTATAATATTTAATTATTTAAAAAATATCTATATGTACCAGTGCTAAGTTGGGGCGAGACGCTAGTAAAGAAAACAAATTTACTTTTATTACTCTCAATGATAATCTACGGAACCTTTTAAAAACTGTTGGACGGTTGGGACAGGTGGTCGTTGTACCATGAAATGTAATATGGTCAATAGGTGCTCGATGACTACACCGTGTCACTAACGGAGACAACACTGCGATGACCGGATTAACTAATAATTTATAACTGGTGAAACGGTACAGATATCTTGATTGAAAATAAACTGCTTTTTACGGATTGATATATAACTACTTTTTACGAATTTTATCGCATTAACATAATAACAATATACCGCGATAAAATCCGTAAAAAGTAGTTTATTTCAATGTCTAATATTCGCGTAAGTGTAAGAAATCAATATGCTTTTTACGGATTCAAATTGGCGTGTATTAAATTAACACGGTTAAAAGCCAAGACCGTATATACTTATATAGCATATATTTTCGAGGTACAGACTAGGGCATAGCGAGATTCCTCGCTCAAATTGAGCTGACCTACTGGAAAAGTTCCTCCATCTTACATAAGACCCCAGTGAGTAAGGTTATCAGAGCTCGTGGGGGGAGTGGCTATACTGACAGCCTGGTAATTGCGTTTGCTGTCAGTTTAGTAACTCCATTATTTTAAGACACCTAAACGGTTTCTTTAGGGTCAGCAACGCGCCATCTGGTGTTGCAAACGTCTTTAAGCTACGGTAACTGCTTGCCATCAGGCGGGCTGTGGGATTGGTGGCACCCTTGCCTTGTGGTAAAAAAAAAACTAACCTACGCAGCGGCTGCGGTTGATATGAAAAGCCAGTAAACAAAATTCATTTCCATTTTGATTTAGTTACCATGAGAATTGCAATTTAGATAGATAATTTCCGTATACATAAAACTATACAAATACATACAATAAATGACATGCCTGCCACCCTAAGTCCCTACAATTGCAACTCCTGTAAACCAGGGTCAACAATAGTAACCGTCCAGAAAGTCGTCGAGACAATGAAGTCCGACGTGTTCACATGTGTGACAATACATGATTAAAGGCTAAAGATTTTTTGCAAATTAGGGTTGTCTATCAATTCATAAAAGTGCTAAATCGCCATCCCTATCTATTCGTAACGGTCCTGAACGTGAGTAACGTGACATTTGGGTTTCGAAAACGCAAAGCGAATAAAAACGTTAACGTCTAGTCGGTTCCGCTTTGCGCACAACACCTTTTGTTCACCAGCGCGGGAGTCACGGATGTGACGACATTAGCGATTATCTCGTTGGCAATTTTGACAATATATAACGAGAAACAACAAAAAAATTGGTACCCGACTTAAAAGTTACGTAGGTCATAACTTTATATCAATCCCTTCAAATTATTATATTTATAGGTACCTACTGGCTTCCTCCCGCGGCTTTGCTTGCGTGGTAGTTTGATAAATAGTAGTCTATATTAGTCCTTTTTACATATCCTACTGATTTATTTGATATAGGTACGTATATATTTCTTATTATACTTAGTTTCAACAAAATACGTTCAGTTGTTTTGCGTGAGAGACTAACAAAGATCTTTACATGTTCATATTAAAAACTTTCACATTCATAATAGTAGTAGATAAGATTTGTGATCGTTTATACATAGGAAGCGATTTAATATTAAACTAAAAAAAATTATAGTATAAAACGCCATCTCTACACGCCTTTATAAACTGTTTACCCTCAATATGACGTTAATACTTCACTATCATGACAACAGATGTCGCTGCTGTATACTTTGTGTTATCCCGCGTTTTGCACAAAATGAAAATAATGTTAGTTTGACAGTGTTTCTGACTATGAAATTTACTATTAATTATTTAATTTCATATATAAAACATTAGTTTTATGATATAGTACTCACTTTGGCCATGTTAGTCCATTTGCTACGAGGTAGCACACTCCGGACACGATTCCAGCCAGGAGCCCGAGGCTCACCCCCGCTGACAAGGACATAGTGTCCGGCATTTTGTCTCTTTTTAACCTTCACTGATTAATATTTGTTATCACTTTCACACTAGTTCCGTCACCACTTGAAAATCAGTCCTTCCATTATTGTTGCCTTGTTGGAGTACCTGTAGGTAAATATAATAAAAAATATTATTTTATAATATAAATTATTTATCCTCAATATTTTTTTATAAACTATTAACAATCTACATAATTATTATATTCATATAAACAATATTTTTTAATTAATACTGAAGATTAATTACTATATATTTTACGATCCACAAAAAAAAATGGAACGATGTCGAGTCTAGAGAAATAAAACCTTTTTAAGTCGAATTTACGGACTTGCCTCATTTTTCTCAACTATTTAGTTGTGTCTAAAATCCTTGAAATATTTCTGGGGCAAAAATTGTTGGAAATGCCATTATAAGTCTAGAAATTGCAAGAATTTAGTGTTGCGTCCCTTTTGGACAGCTTTACCCGAATATTTTGTGGGCTCAACAATTTACCAACCCTTTGCGGGTTGACCGACGGGATGAGACAAGTTTTAGGAAACATGACCTGCCTGTCTTCTTAATAGCTTTTGTTGTTTTGAAGAATAATCAAAATAATATAACACTAGAGGATATTCTAGTATTTTTTTCATATGACCATATATCTATTATGTTTATTTTTTAAAGTATTAAACTTCTACACTTCTTGATAAAAAATAAATCATCTATTATAATAAAGAAGTATAATTATCTGTCCAAATCAGGATTGTCCGGATTATTATTTACGAATTGTCTATGCGTAGATCTTACGTAAATAGGAATATAAATAATAGTAGCTTAACTGAACACTATTAAACAGCGCCTTGCAGTTCCGAGCTAAGCAACAAGGCTTGAATTTCGGATACTAAATATCTGATAGACTACATATACATATATAGATTCGGATAAACAAAAGGCAGTGTTATCTAGGTAACACTGCCGACGACCCTAGGGTCGTCATAAGACGACCATGATAACATTTCAATTCTAAAGAGGGAAAATATCTTCAACCAATAGTTACAACTGCAGCGATGGTAAATGAACAATAATATCCTCTCACAGTTCACCTGGTAACCGAGAAAGGTAAATGTTAGCAAAAAGAAACCCCACTAACAATACTAAGCAGATAACCTCCGTTGCACAACCCAGTAACGATCAAGCTAAGCTTCACACACTATCGGACAGATGCATCATGTGCCAACAATGCAGTTCCCATGGCCACAGCGGGATGTCTCAATGCGAGTCAGAAGTCATGGGAGCTTCTCACTGATGTTTGAGAACGCTTTCTGGAAACTTCGAGAGAATGCAGCCGTTGCGCTTTAAGTTTTGATGATGGGATAAATGCAATCTTCAGAATTGTTAGACTCCTAAAACCGAACAATAAGTTGGGACTATCACTTAATTCGGATAAAGGTATTCGTATGGCGTACGAAGAAAAAGGGACAGAGACTTTCGTGAACAATATTTTCACTTGCTACGAGTACCTTTGTCCTACAAAGTAAAATCTTAGTAAATATGCCAGAAATGAAACCCTTATTAATGCATTTTCTTAACTTGACTACTTTTATATAATTATATAGGTACCTAGCTAGTGTTTGAAGTCATGAACATCATTATCTTATTTATAGAAAACATTTTAATAAACTTAAAGATTTGCGTTGGATTAACGACCGCTTAACGTTTATTGAGGTTCAGTTTAAATGGAGCATTAACAAGGAAAACAGCAAGGAAAACCTAAACAAGCTGATTGGATTTTCGTAGAATATAATAAGGATAAATATAAGTAGGTACTTCCTTGAACGAAATCTTTTGAGTAGTTCTAGAATAATGTATAGATGGTTACGTAACAAACATGATTACAGCCATTATAATGATTTATAGGTGCAACACTTCAATGAAAGCACGTGTTACTCTATCGATGTACTTTAAAAGGCTTCACACCTACTTGTTGCATTAAAGATAATTATGTTTTCTTCTATGTGCCCATATAACTATTTAATAAAGACATTATACAAAAGTTATTATATTAAATGATTATCAACTGTTAGACGTCCATTGCTCGATATAAGTCTCCCAAAGATTGCCACGACGACCGGTCCTGTGCACATGCATCCAGCGGATTCCTGCGATATTTATCAGGTCGTCGGTCCACCTTGCGGGGGTCTACCTACGCTGCATTTTCCAGTACGCGGTCGTCACTAGAGAACCTTCGAGCCCCAGCGGCCATCCGTTCTTCGAGTGATGTGCTCTGCCCACTGCCACTTAAGTTTGGCGATTCTTTGGGCTGTCAGTGACCCGGGTTCATCTACGGATCTCCTCATTTCTGATTCGATCACATAGTGAAACTCCTAACATCGTTAGCATATTTAAGCAAGCTAAGCAGGATGCTGATATGATATTGAATGATCAAATATCGTTACTCTTTCAGGTTATTTTAATGCACCCCAATAATGCAATTGTAAATGAAACAAATTATCGCGATCAAACGCGCGTTCGAGAGATTTCACAAACATCTCTGAATGTGTGTGAAGTCTGCACATACGTAGTAGGCCGACGTTATGGACAATGGCCTTTCTCTAGTTCTAAACATAATTTAATTTAAAACATAAAATTCTAATGAGAATTAATCTCGTTCTAGTTTTCGCAAACAATTGCATGTTCAAAGAGACACATTTAACGAATTTAGTTGCATTTAGTATTATATACTGTACGCAATTGACACCAAACTCTAATTCACACGTTTATTTAGTGACATTTAGCGAGTTATGCAACAAATTAGTGTGAAGGTGAAGAGAAACAATTGTGACGAGTGACGAACACTGTCGAGTGTATGACGGTGAGGTAACATATGTGTGAATATTTCTCGAGAGATATCCAACAGCCAACACTGCTGCTTCGGAAATGGTGTGAAATGTCCAACAATTTTGTGACTGTAATTCTAAGACTGGTAAGTTTTATATCAAATAGTATAGAAAAGGTTTAACTCGGAATTAAAACATTGATTTCATCGTGCTTGTATTAGCAATATTTTAATCTCAACCTTTCCTATCCTACAGACTTTTACTTTTGTAAGCACCAAAAAAGTCTTTATACTAGTTCCTTTTCAGTTATCTAGTGTTTTTAATCATGAATCAAAGCTTTAAGTTTGACTGTGTATCAATTAGGACAAAGTAATATTCGATGTTTTTTCTAAGGATTGTTCTTTACAGTCAGTTATTAAGTCGATGTGTGTTAGGCTAAAAGGCTGCTCAGCTTGATCGCTTCAGACACACACTAGACTCGGCTTTCAAAGGCTCAGAGCAAGTTGAGGAATTAGCTGACGAAGATACGTTAAGAGCTACAAGCCGAGCGTGGCTGAAATAAACCGGGGCAGTATTGCCGATCGGACGAACAGAAGTGATGACGAACATTTATGAGGAAAATATATCTGGTCGGTTCTGTTGTTCAAAAATAATTGCCAAATTTAAGGTGTATCTCTATAGAACCTGTTTTGTCTTGTATTGTGGACTGATGGATCGTTATGATCAATAGTAAGCTAGCAAAATAAAAATATGTTTCAATAAATATACTTCTTAGAAAATATATCGCGATATAATTTGAACCCGACCTTTTCGTTCCTTTTCATCTTTCATGGGAGTCTATGACTGTGAATTGTACAGAGAAAAAATCCGTAAAAAGTAGTTTTATTTCAATGTCCGATATTCGCTTAAGTGTCGAAAATCAGTCTGATAATAACATGTCAGTCACGAAAGATTAGCATAAGTGTAGTTGAACTTGAATTTATCCTCGCAATTTTTTTTTAATATTTACCCACTTAAGTATATTTTCTGATACATATTTGCACGGTCCAAGTTTGCGCTATCTCCGTGTGCGTGTTAAAGACTAAATAAACTGATATATAAATAGTATAAGTTTCTAAATGAGAGCCTAACCCTGCTATGTCCGTTTTCCGATCTGGTGATAGCTCAGCAGTTCTATAGCTGCCAATAATTATGGTACCGTTGATGAAATTTAAAATAATTTTAATCCTCCGTGTCTTTTCTATCGTCAAGACTGTTACTGAACTATTAGCAGACGAGACGGAGAAAGAATTAAAAACAGAGCTATAGCATTAGGGAACAAAATTAAAATATAGTCAAAGGGACCCTGAAAGACCAAGACTAAAACCTAGATGTGGTATTAAACTACTTTGAGAAGACAGCTTGGCTTTCAATCTGCTGACATACCTATCATCACCACAGCATGAGTAATCAATTCTACTCATATAAAAAGATAATTAACCCAAGTAACATCAAGTTTCTTATTCAATAAGTTTCATGTCGCTAGAAACCAAAGACTATACTCGTTGCTAGAAACGGAGCTTGATGAATTATAAAGACTAAGATGCTGTTGACAAGAAATACTTAATCATCAACATCCACTTATGAACCTATTTATCATCCCAGTTTTTTAGAAAAACAAGCTAGTTATTTGTGCATATATAAACTTAGCTAGTTTCTTACAGCATTAACTCCTCTTTTTCCAATACTAACCATTATAAATCTATGGTTGATAGTGTTTACCTCAACTGATAGACGTCAAATTCATTATTTTGGAAGTATATTTTTAGCAGAGATGGTATTATTTTCTAAAGGAATATATTATAGAATAGTGTGACTACAATTTACTAATTTACATTTGTACTTGGTCATTCATTTATGATTGCAATAGTTAGTCATGCCTAATTCAAGTCTTTACTTCCAATGCCTACTGGGCATGCAATGCAACGACTTCACGATAATTGCGGCCGATCAGACGAACACACAGAGCATTATTGTCATGAAACACGGTACTTTGTCAGCATTATTTATTTGTTACTAGCTAGGTGCGTAGTACTCGTAACCGGCGCGTGCATGACGAGATGTATGAATGTGGACGAGGCAAAACTGGTTTGCAGGGATCGTAGCACGTGGCATTTTGTAGTTTCTGCCTACCCCCATGGGAAAAAGGCGTGAGTGTATATAGGGATGTATACTAGCTGGTAAATCTCACCAATCCCTTTGAAATTTCTCTAAATTATTTATGGATATTTGCGATGCTTCAAGTTCTGTTTCCTTGATACAATTTTAGAAACTATGAAGTTGATGTGTAAAAAGATATCAATCGGATGTATCTGCTCCAATAGGATAAAAAATAAGCAGATTGAATTTTGAAAACAAGTTTGCTATATTTCTCTGGCTAGTCTGTGACTGTGTTGTTACATTCTTTCTAACAATAACTACACATTGTGTTCGGAATGTGATGTTTAGAATGAGGAGACAGTTTACATTTTATAATATTTTTCTAGTCTTTTCAAGCTGCCATTGTTCATAGTTTTCAAAACATTTCAATTATCAATCTTTGAAACAATATCTCTATAAAATAAATTATTGATTGCAAGGTCATTGCGGGTTCTTATTGTATGAAGGATGACTATTGTTTAATTTTGTTTCCTCTAGTCATTAATAAAATTTCCTTAAATCTAGTTAATTGAATAATTGAAATGTGACGATATTATTGATAATGTTAAGGTTCATTTTTCAATGCGTATTATTTTAGTTGTGAATGTGACGTCAAAGATCACTAATTCAATCGAGGCACGCACTGATTTTGCGAAGCAACATGCGTAGTTACCACATGCTCAAATTGTGAAGGAAAACTTCTTGAGGAAACTTGAGGAAGGAGGATAGATTTCCTCGTTGGTGTGAGAAGTCTGCCTACCTGCATCATTAACGGTACCATCAACCCAACTATTGTGCCAATGCTGAGCACGGCTTTTCTTACTTTAGAGGTATTAGGCTATAGTCCATTACGCTGGTATTGGCAGAATTCACATGCAATTGAGAAAATCAGCCAGGGACACATGTTTCTTCACGACGTTTTCCTTCACCATTTGAGAATGCGACAAATGTCAATTGCGTTGGGAACAAAAACTTAAGACTTTTTACTTCCTGGTCCACTGGTACACCTGGAACACTACTAGGATATCCCAGCTATTTATTACCTCAATAATTATTCTTCTACGCCAATAGACAAAAATCTCCAACAGATTAGCATAGTGATCTCGGCAAGATTTTACGATTTAATTCTAAAATGCGGCCTGTATTTCTCTCCAAACTGTACCTACCTACATTAACCTTGGGCATGATATATTACTACGGGTTTATAATTACATACTTTGGAAGTCGTAAAAACACGGCATTGTAATGTATAGCCACTTTACAGTCAGATCGCTCTTGTGTGTAAAGTCAGATTTATTAAGATAAATCTAAGAGTAAGCTCTTATTGCTCTTGTAATAGCTGCTATGTTGTAATCAAACGCTTAATACAATAACCAAAGAGAATTTGATCAAGTATCTGAATTTAAAGAATTAATGATTATATTATATTATTTGATTTTTTAAAGTAAACGTTGCCGCACACTAGAATTTTCTCCTGTGTCGTAGGAGAAAATCCTAGTGCCTTTACAAAGATAAATATTCGTTATTCACAAACACCCAGACCCGCAGCAACTACCTGTATGCTGTACATATATATATTTTTTCCGTGCAGGGATAGAACTCGTGACACGCGGCGCGGCATTAAAAATATGTGTTTTTTTACCAATAATTATAATGTTTTTTTGTATCAGTTACGACGTAGGCAAGGGATACATGGTCTTGTTGAAAGAACTCACAAGGAATTGCGAAAATATTGTCACTACAGACGCCTATCCTAAAAGTCGCATTCAGCGACCCATTCTTTACCTACAGCCCCGTAATCGTACTTTGATTTCCAGATGAGAAAAAACTGCACAACATCTCCAATCGCCTGGTGATGGGCGTGATCGGGGACCCAGGGGACACCGGCCAGTTCGCACAGTTCGTCTCCAAGAACGTGCAGCTGTACAGGATGAGGAATGGCTACCAGCTCGCTACTGCAGCCGCCGTGCACTTCACTAGAAAGACTTTGATGGAGGCGCTGAAGACTGGGGTTCGTATCTAAATAAGCTGTATTACGAGACAGTTTTGCTTGAAGCTAATTATTAAATATGCTGATCTATCGACCAGTAAGGTAAGTTGTATTGCTTAGTAAGACCAATAGATATGCGACAATTGTTAGAGTCAGACGGCTTAATGCGCTCTTCAAGACAAAGATTCATCAGTGTCCAGCCTACTACAAGAATAAGTTAGGCCATCAATAAGATGGCCCAAGCGTTCCTAAATAATAAGTGATTATAGGTAAAAACTTCTCTCAATAATTATATTCAGCCACATCTTGATGGACATATATGTCTCCAAGAGTATTTGAAGAGCGCCGGAAAGGGTGAGTTTTTTAAACGTTTGGCAATTTGGGTCCCACTCGTTCAGACGTTAAATTTTTTACGGTATTTATCGCGGTATATTTATGTTATTTAATCCCGACGTTTCGGATCAAGAAACGAGAGCTCTTGATGCTTAGCAGTCTTACTTACGACCATATATCAACGAGGCAAATTAAAAAAAAATCAACGAACCGTCAAAAATATAGCCATTGTGGACTAAGTTGCAGACTGTGGGTTCAATTGACATGCAAAGCACTTTCGTTTTATTACGTTTTACTGTAACACTTTCGTACGTACGAATTTATAATGCCAGTGCTAATTACCAACGGCATCTAATTATCTTTTCATTAATAAATTATCGCTTTGATATTTTAATTAGTTAGTTCCAGAATATCTTGGCGTATGAACATTATCATTTTGCTCGTGCAATATTAAACTAAAATCACTCTTATTGGGAGGACATAGAATTTGATTGCAGTAGATTGATATTATTTAATCCCCATTTGGCTCCTTTACTTTAAAGTAAAGAGCCAAATGGGGATTTGGTCACAAGCAAACAGACTATGTATGCTGTTTGTGACAAAATACATTTTTTAAATTTCGATGTCCAATCGCATGGGTAAAAAATCAGTAAGATAAATATCCATATCTGCAGCATATTTATGGAAACTGCTTCATTTGTTTAGTGGTCCTTGCTTCTTTTTCCCTGTCAAATAATATGTTTCTTTTTAAATCTCTGACAAACTAAAAATACAACTGCCTGATTGCAGAATTATTGATTTCATAGTTTTCATATTTCCTTCTATTTATTCTACAGAACCCATCGATGGTGAACATGCTGATCGCTGGGTACGACGACGAGACTGGCGGACAGTTGTACACCGTGGACTTCCTCGCGTCCAGTGTGAGGGTGCCTTACGGAGTCCACGGGTTCGGTGGCCTGCTCAGTATGGGCATACTGGATAGACACCATAAACCTAGTTAGTATTACAGTGACTGTTCGTATGAAAACAAGAACTATACATAGTCAAGCTGAATCTACAGAAGATTCTAGCATGGGTAATATTGCTTCGTGAATGTTCGTAAATATTGGTATATACAGTCTCAAGTTGCTATTACTGTGCACCTAATTTTGTCAAGATTTAAATTACTATATGTAGCTGATAACAAGCTGTAAGAAGTCTTTCCTAATTGCTTGAAGTTGTCGCAGTCCCATACATGACTATTTCAACCTGATTGCTTACTGCTTTTTATAACCATATCATATTTCCCATCCATCTTTTTTCAGATCTCCTTAATTCGTTCTCTCTTATATATATCTAGCACCAAAGCCATTTAAATTTCTTTTGTTGCTAGCCCTAACAGAAGACGAAGCCTACGAAATATTTAAGATGTGCGTCCGAGAAGTCCACACGCGGCTGTTCGTGAGTCTGCCCAACTTCCAAGTGAAGGTCATCAACAAGGACGGCATCAAGGACATGCCTATTATCAACCCAGCTACATTCATACTAGAGCAGAAGTGAATTATAAATCAACTGAGATATTATAAACTAGAGCACTGCGCTAACAAGGACAATGTTTTGTGTAACGTGTGGTTCTAGGTAGTGCTAGGTTACCTTTTGATCAAAGCTTCAACCTGATGGTAAGTAACGATGTGGTCTCAGCTGTAGTACGGTATCCTAGAAGTTCCTGTATACTAGTGACTTGAAGACCCCTAAATTATATACATCGGAAAGTAGAGATTTTGGCAGGATGTCCCTTATTGGACTGGATATTGCCTTCTAATATATTTGGCATGTTCCTATGACGTCATAATAACGTTCCTTAATTTTGTTGAGTTTTTACGAGAAGGACTAAAACCACAAACAAGTTGAGTCCGCGCCATTTTAAAAATAATGTATTGAAGTAAAAATAGTTTTTCACCTGTTTTGTATGTTTGCGCAGTGCCTTACGAACGTGTTTTATCAATTTAATTTTTTATTTGCGTCAGCGCTAGTTTTTGGAATATACACTTACATAATGTTTTATTTTGTAGACATATTATAATGAAGGTTTTTTTTATAGATAACTTTCGTTTCATTTCATGCGGCGTAAGTGTGGTCAACACACTTCGCTCAACTGCGATAGTTTAATTTAATTACACTCTCACTCTTACTAATTTATTCACATTTTAATGTATTTGTCTACTCTTTTTCTTTCAACTGTTCTCTTCAACAATCGCTTTAGATGTAATCTGATTGCTAAACATCAGAGTGGCTGAGTTATCCAATTAAACCGTGTAGTTATTTCACAAAACTGCACCAATTGACACATCTCGACGTTGCTAATGAAGCGTGAGACTTAATTAGTTGTTTGAAGTAATAAACCTAGTTGTACAGTTAGTTGTCTCGATTTAAGTAATGTTAGTACTATGGCATCTTAATCAGGAGCATGCCTATATAAATTTTCCGTATGTGGCGATTAGGAAGCTATGTGAATATTAACCAGGGCCCTTCACACCATGTTTTTGTCCGCTGCTGTCAACGCGCGTTGTACGCAACTGGAACGCGCTGCAGACGCGAAAAGTAAACTACGCGCAAGTAAACTTCCTTTTTCAAGTTTTGCAGCGCCGTCGACGTTAGTGAAACGTGTGTCGACGGCGCCTGAAAAACACGTGGTCTGTAAGAGTCCTTAATATTTGGGGCAATCATTATTAAAAAACCTACTTGACCCTTCTTTGAAAGCATTTGAAATCTCGCTCCGAAGTCAGAGGCGTCTTGGGTTCAAACTCCATATCCTGCAGGCATATATAATAATAATAATAATAATAATAATAATTTATTGATCATACAGAGGTAAAATATTACAATAATAACTTACAAAATAATTAGGAGGTAAATACAATGTTAGGTGCCTGTACTAGGATGAACCTGTGTCACAGGCGGCAAGTGCTTAACAGATTATTTATGAATTAATAAAATACTACGATTTTAATTACGATTAAAATATTGTAATAACTCAAACAGTAAGTAACATAAACTAAAAACACAAAAACGAATAAATTAAATTAATTAAATTCTAAGATTATTAGGGGAAGCAACTTATTTCATTTTATGACAGTCATTAGAAATTCAGTGTCATCATAGGACAAGGATTGTAAATGTTTATACACTACTGATTTAGTACTATAGTAATTAAGGGCATATATGGATAATATCTTATTTAGTCTATTGTACAGGAAAGGGGCTAAAAATGAATAAAACCTATTTGTGAAAACAAACCTCGACTCGGAAAGTGAAGTACATACAATATCTTTCCGCCTTTTGGAGTTAGTGAGGTTATCATTATACGACAGGGTGGCATGTTTTTTAAGCTTGATTCCATCTCGCCCAAATTTAATTTCACATCCGAAGAGCGAGCATGTGAGCATAATTTTATTAACACTACGAAACGTAATGCCGATGGACGGTTCGTAACCACCATTCCCTTAAAAGAATGCCCTAAAGTGTTGGGTAACTCCTATGAGATGGCCAAGCGTCGATTTCTGTCATTGGAACGCAAACTCGATAGAGATCCAATACTTAAGCAGCGCTACGTGGAGTTCATGCAAGAGTATGAAGCATTAGGTCATATGAGTGAAGTCTCATACCCTTCTTCATCATCAGCAACTTATTCGTATTTCATCCCTCATCATAGTGTTCTTAGAGAGTCCAGTACAACGACTAAGCTTCGCGTTGTCTTTGACGCTTCAGCCGTCACAACGTCCGGTAAGTCGTTTAATGACATTCAAGCTGTAGGCCCTAGAATTCAGGATGACTTAATATCCATATTATTGAGATTTCGTCAGCACAAGTATGTCGTATCTTCAGATATTGAAAAATTCTTTCGTCAAATCCAAATACACGAGTCGCAACGATTTCTCCAACAAATATTGTGGCGCTCTGATCCATCATTACCCCTAAAAACTTTTACTTTGAACACTGTGACCTACGGAACAGCGTCTGCTCCATACATCAGCACACGATGTTTGACTCAAGTGGCAAAGGAGGCAACAAACACTCATACACGTCTATCTATACAACACGATTTTTACGTAGACGACTTTCTGTCAGGAAGTGACTCTATAGAGAGCACTATCACTCTATGTAGAGACGTTATAAAAACACTTCAATCTGCACAACTAACTCTTAGAAAGTGGCAATCAAACAACCCACAAATACAACAGGCAATCACTACAACCACACTTGACTCATTCACTCATAATTCATCCACTAGTTCACATACAGACACTCCTAACTCAGTTAGCTTATGCACCGATGAACCAAGCAAAACACTCGGTCTAAATTGGCATTGGCATACTGATACACTTTCGTTCTCCATTCATTTACCTAACATTACATCTACCACTATCACAAAACGACATATACTCTCTACAATCGCACAAGTATTTGATCCCCTGGGACTCGTCTCTCCATGCATAATTGAGGCTAAAATTTTAATGCAAAAATTATGGAGAGACAAGTGCTCATGGGATGACGATATTAACACCGATATTAGAAAATCATGGCTTAAGTTCATTAACACCTTACCACAGCTCAACCATCTTAGCATACCACGCTGGGTTGTTTGTTGTGATAAGCCTTTATCTGTGGAATTACATATATTTACAGATTCGTCAGAAAAGGCATACGGAGCTTGCATATACGTTCGTTCCGTAGCAAGCAACGGTGAGATTCGTATGAATCTACTCACATCCAAAAGTAAGGTTGCACCAATCAAATCGACCACAATCCCAAGGCTAGAACTCTGTGGGGCCTTATTGGGAACTAGGTTGTGTACAAAGGTACTAGAGTCCTTAACACTTAAACCTAACAAATGCATATTTTGGTGCGATTCGATGATTGTCTTAGGTTGGCTGTCGGCATCACCTGCCACGCTTAAACCGTTTGTCAGGCATCGAGTGTCGGAGATACGGGAAGGTTTTGGTGATTACGATTGGCGCTATGTGCCTTCTAAGGACAATCCTGCTGACCTCATCTCCCGTGGTCTTAGCGCTGACCTCATAGGTCAAACTTCCATGTGGTGGTCAGGCCCTTCATTTTTATTATTAGACCCGTCCCTTTGGCCCTCAATGCCTAACAAGGAAGTTAACATAATACTACCAGAGTTATTAAAATATGAACTTAATATAACCAATCAATCATTACACATAATTAATTCTAATAAATTTACAAACAATAACTTATTCCAAACCTTAATTCACAATTCTTCTAATTATTCTAATTTACAACGTCTTTTAGCATATATACTTAGATTCATTAATCGTAGCAGAAAGGTACACAATCATAGTCTTACACTTACTAATTTAGAGTTAACTTACAGCGCTGATTTCATAATCAAAATAGTACAAAGGGAAATGTTTCCTGAAGAGTACGAGTTGCTTTCATCAGGAAAATTACTACCAAAGAAAAATCGCCTTAATAAATTATCACCTTTTATCGACGCTGGTATTATTCGAGTCGGTGGTAGATTAGAAAATTCTTGCTACGATTATAATGTCAGGCACCCAATAATCATTTGCAGTAAACATCACTTTGCTAAGCTTATTTTTAATACCTATCACTTACGCCTATTTCATGCTGGTCCACAGCTACTTTTAGCTACAGTCAGACACAAGTATTGGCCATTAAGTGGCAGAAACCTCGCCAAATCAACAGTACATAAGTGCGTAAAGTGTCAGCGATTCAACGGTAGAACAGTTCAACCCATTATGGGTAATTTACCTAAAGAGCGAGTTCAGTTCGAGTTCCCTTTCTTAGAGACTGGCACTGACTATGCTGGACCCATTCTTATTGCTGACCGCAGAGGTAGAGGGTGTAGACTCATTAAATCATATATATGTGTTTTTGTTTGTCTAGCCACAAGGGCGGTTCATTTGGAGCTTGTCTCAGATCTAACAAAACAGGCTTTTATTGCAGCACTTAACAGGTTTATTGCTCGTCGTGGTAAACCAAGGACCATTTATTCTGACAATGGCACGACTTTTGTTGGAGCATGCAATGAGTTAGCTGATATATTAAAACAGGACTTTTCTTCAGAAATGGCTGACACAGGTATCAACTTTTCTTTTATTCCGGCCTACACCCCGCACTTCGGTGGTTTATGGGAGTCTGCCGTAAAATCTGTTAAGCATCATCTAAGGCGTATACTAGGCTTCGCACATCTCAACTATGAAGAGATGTCTACATGTCTGATTCAGGTCGAGGCAATACTAAACTCTCGTCCTCTTACGCCCCTTTCCACTGATCCTTCCGACCTATACCCTTTAACTCCTGCTCATTTCCTCATTGGGAGATCTCTCACTTCCTTGCCGCATCCGCAAGTCATCAACCAGAATATCTCCAACTTGAAACGTTTCCAACGTATAGAGCACCTGAAGCAACAATTTTGGAATAGATTCTCTAACGAGTACATCTTTTATCTCCAACAGAGAACAAAGTGGACGGACTCCGATGGGGTGCTTAAGGAAGGAGCTATGGTGGTACTTAAGGAGCAATATTCACCGCCACTGATGTGGCCCCTGGGTCGTATTGTACGCCTCATACCTGGGAGAGACGGGATAAGCAGAGTCGCAGATGTAAGGATCAAGAAAGGAATCGTTCGACGTGCTTATAACACCATCTGCCCTCTTCCAGTCTAATCCTTGAAGACAAGTCTTCAACGCCGGGAGCATGTTGCGGACATCACTACGCCTGGGCGACCGCGGCGGGTGCCGCGGGGAGTCGGGGCGGCGGAACACCGGTCGTGCGCCGGCCACCAGCTGACAGAACGAAACGGACCGCGTCATCGTGCGCTAACCGAGCACACACGTCCTAACGGCTACCTAACTGTAGTATAGTTAACCGCGTATTCTAATTTTATTAATACAGTCCACTATAATTATTACCGGAGTTTCCATCCTCGTACCACCTGTAGGATATAACCATTCTAACTATAGTTAGAATGGTTATATCCTACAGGTGGTACGAGGATGGAAACTCCGGTAATAATTATAGTGGACTGTATTAATAAAATTAGAATACGCGGTTAACTATACTACAGTTAGGTAGCCGTTAGGACGTGTGTGCTCGGTTAGCGCACGATGACGCGGTCCGTTTCGTTCTGTCAGCTGGTGGCCGGCGCACGACCGGTGTTCCGCCGCCCCGACTCCCCGCGGCACCCGCCGCGGTCGCCCAGGCGTAGTGATGTCCGCAACATGCTCCCGGCGTTGAAGACTTGTCTTCAAGGATTAGACTGGAAGAGGGCAGATGGTGTTATAAGCACGTCGAACGATTCCTTTCTTGATCCTTACATCTGCGACTCTGCTTATCCCGTCTCTCCCAGGTATGAGGCGTACAATACGACCCAGGGGCCACATCAGTGGCGGTGAATATTGCTCCTTAAGTACCACCATAGCTCCTTCCTTAAGCACCCCATCGGAGTCCGTCCACTTTGTTCTCTGTTGGAGATAAAAGATGTACTCGTTAGAGAATCTATTCCAAAATTGTTGCTTCAGGTGCTCTATACGTTGGAAACGTTTCAAGTTGGAGATATTCTGGTTGATGACTTGCGGATGCGGCAAGGAAGTGAGAGATCTCCCAATGAGGAAATGAGCAGGAGTTAAAGGGTATAGGTCGGAAGGATCAGTGGAAAGGGGCGTAAGAGGACGAGAGTTTAGTATTGCCTCGACCTGAATCAGACATGTAGACATCTCTTCATAGTTGAGATGTGCGAAGCCTAGTATACGCCTTAGATGATGCTTAACAGATTTTACGGCAGACTCCCATAAACCACCGAAGTGCGGGGTGTAGGCCGGAATAAAAGAAAAGTTGATACCTGTGTCAGCCATTTCTGAAGAAAAGTCCTGTTTTAATATATCAGCTAACTCATTGCATGCTCCAACAAAAGTCGTGCCATTGTCAGAATAAATGGTCCTTGGTTTACCACGACGAGCAATAAACCTGTTAAGTGCTGCAATAAAAGCCTGTTTTGTTAGATCTGAGACAAGCTCCAAATGAACCGCCCTTGTGGCTAGACAAACAAAAACACATATATATGATTTAATGAGTCTACACCCTCTACCTCTGCGGTCAGCAATAAGAATGGGTCCAGCATAGTCAGTGCCAGTCTCTAAGAAAGGGAACTCGAACTGAACTCGCTCTTTAGGTAAATTACCCATAATGGGTTGAACTGTTCTACCGTTGAATCGCTGACACTTTACGCACTTATGTACTGTTGATTTGGCGAGGTTTCTGCCACTTAATGGCCAATACTTGTGTCTGACTGTAGCTAAAAGTAGCTGTGGACCAGCATGAAATAGGCGTAAGTGATAGGTATTAAAAATAAGCTTAGCAAAGTGATGTTTACTGCAAATGATTATTGGGTGCCTGACATTATAATCGTAGCAAGAATTTTCTAATCTACCACCGACTCGAATAATACCAGCGTCGATAAAAGGTGATAATTTATTAAGGCGATTTTTCTTTGGTAGTAATTTTCCTGATGAAAGCAACTCGTACTCTTCAGGAAACATTTCCCTTTGTACTATTTTGATTATGAAATCAGCGCTGTAAGTTAACTCTAAATTAGTAAGTGTAAGACTATGATTGTGTACCTTTCTGCTACGATTAATGAATCTAAGTATATATGCTAAAAGACGTTGTAAATTAGAATAATTAGAAGAATTGTGAATTAAGGTTTGGAATAAGTTATTGTTTGTAAATTTATTAGAATTAATTATGTGTAATGATTGATTGGTTATATTAAGTTCATATTTTAATAACTCTGGTAGTATTATGTTAACTTCCTTGTTAGGCATTGAGGGCCAAAGGGACGGGTCTAATAATAAAAATGAAGGGCCTGACCACCACATGGAAGTTTGACCTATGAGGTCAGCGCTAAGACCACGGGAGATGAGGTCAGCAGGATTGTCCTTAGAAGGCACATAGCGCCAATCGTAATCACCAAAACCTTCCCGTATCTCCGACACTCGATGCCTGACAAACGGTTTAAGCGTGGCAGGTGATGCCGACAGCCAACCTAAGACAATCATCGAATCGCACCAAAATATGCATTTGTTAGGTTTAAGTGTTAAGGACTCTAGTACCTTTGTACACAACCTAGTTCCCAATAAGGCCCCACAGAGTTCTAGCCTTGGGATTGTGGTCGATTTGATTGGTGCAACCTTACTTTTGGATGTGAGTAGATTCATACGAATCTCACCGTTGCTTGCTACGGAACGAACGTATATGCAAGCTCCGTATGCCTTTTCTGACGAATCTGTAAATATATGTAATTCCACAGATAAAGGCTTATCACAACAAACAACCCAGCGTGGTATGCTAAGATGGTTGAGCTGTGGTAAGGTGTTAATGAACTTAAGCCATGATTTTCTAATATCGGTGTTAATATCGTCATCCCATGAGCACTTGTCTCTCCATAATTTTTGCATTAAAATTTTAGCCTCAATTATGCATGGAGAGACGAGTCCCAGGGGATCAAATACTTGTGCGATTGTAGAGAGTATATGTCGTTTTGTGATAGTGGTAGATGTAATGTTAGGTAAATGAATGGAGAACGAAAGTGTATCAGTATGCCAATGCCAATTTAGACCGAGTGTTTTGCTTGGTTCATCGGTGCATAAGCTAACTGAGTTAGGAGTGTCTGTATGTGAACTAGTGGATGAATTATGAGTGAATGAGTCAAGTGTGGTTGTAGTGATTGCCTGTTGTATTTGTGGGTTGTTTGATTGCCACTTTCTAAGAGTTAGTTGTGCAGATTGAAGTGTTTTTATAACGTCTCTACATAGAGTGATAGTGCTCTCTATAGAGTCACTTCCTGACAGAAAGTCGTCTACGTAAAAATCGTGTTGTATAGATAGACGTGTATGAGTGTTTGTTGCCTCCTTTGCCACTTGAGTCAAACATCGTGTGCTGATGTATGGAGCAGACGCTGTTCCGTAGGTCACAGTGTTCAAAGTAAAAGTTTTTAGGGGTAATGATGGATCAGAGCGCCACAATATTTGTTGGAGAAATCGTTGCGACTCGTGTATTTGGATTTGACGAAAGAATTTTTCAATATCTGAAGATACGACATACTTGTGCTGACGAAATCTCAATAATATGGATATTAAGTCATCCTGAATTCTAGGGCCTACAGCTTGAATGTCATTAAACGACTTACCGGACGTTGTGACGGCTGAAGCGTCAAAGACAACGCGAAGCTTAGTCGTTGTACTGGACTCTCTAAGAACACTATGATGAGGGATGAAATACGAATAAGTTGCTGATGATGAAGAAGGGTATGAGACTTCACTCATATGACCTAATGCTTCATACTCTTGCATGAACTCCACGTAGCGCTGCTTAAGTATTGGATCTCTATCGAGTTTGCGTTCCAATGACAGAAATCGACGCTTGGCCATCTCATAGGAGTTACCCAACACTTTAGGGCATTCTTTTAAGGGAATGGTGGTTACGAACCGTCCATCGGCATTACGTTTCGTAGTGTTAATAAAATTATGCTCACATGCTCGCTCTTCGGATGTGAAATTAAATTTGGGCGAGATGGAATCAAGCTCCCAAAACCTTGTAAGATCCATGGGTGTTCGAATATGTGTGGTGTGTTTGTTATGCGTGAACATACACACTGTTTGGTTTATGTTATGTTGAGGTAAGGTGCCTGATATGAGCCATCCGAGCTTGGTCTCGAAGAGCGTTGGCATATGTTTACCTAACGATATACGGTTGTGACCGATCACGTTCCAAAAGATGTCGGCTCCTACGAGTATGTCAATCGTAGAAGGTTCATTAAAGGACGGATCAGCTAGACTTATCCCTGACGGTAGCCTTAAGTCTGATGTGTCTATGTATGTATGTGGGATATGAGAGGTTATGTCAGGCAAGACAAAACAATCAATGTTGATATCATAAGACCCATCATAGGATTGAAGATGTAAAGGACAAGACAATGTTAAAGCAGACACTTGATTGTTTATACCTGCAACATGTGAGTTTACATTAGAAATAGGTAAATGTAGCTTACCACATAGGGCCTTAGTAATGAAATTAGCCGTGCTTCCATTGTCAAGTAAGACTCTGGCGCTGTGCGGCATCCCGGAATTGTCCGTGACTCTTACCAATGCTGTGGAAAGCAATACATGACTAGATGAAAATTCATAATTAGTACCAGAACACGTTATAATAGGTTCCTTGTAAGAGCCAGAATCATCATGAGAATGCAACAAAGTATTATGTTTAATTTTACAGTACTTGCAGTGGCCGAGCCGACAAGTCGCTTCCAAATGACCAGGGCGTAAACAATTCAGGCACAGTTTAAACTCTTTAGCCTTAGATAAACGTTCAGTGACTGTAAAGGATTTAAATTGTTCACAGCTAAATATGTAGTGATTTTGTTTACACAGAGGACATGAGTTATCGAACTTACTTTTACTGGTCGATACAGAGTAGCTTTTTAGCTTACTGTGCGATGACTCTGGTTTTGATTTTAAAACCTTTGCCTCCTCAAGTGTCTCCAAAAGATTACAACGGTTAGAAATAAATTTAATAAACACGTCTAAAGACGGAGGCTCAGCCAGAGTGTTTCTATGTTCTTCCCATTCTCTGCCCGTAACAGAATCTAACTTTGATGCCATTAAATGAATAATTATAGCATCCCAATGTTGTACGGGCTGCCCTAGGGTTGCCAGTGATCTTAGGTTTTTATTTGTCACATCTACAACTTGACGCAAGCTCTGACTACTTTCCCTTTGTATAGGTTCAACGTTAAATAAAGCCTGAATATGATTGCTGACTAATAATTGCTTATTGTCAAACCTTTCACAAAGCAATTCCCATGCATTGTTATAATTATCCCCTCTGAAATCCAAACTTTTAATTACTAATGCAGCACTGCCATGTAAAGATGATCGTAGGTAGTGAAATTTATTTATGTTGTCTATACCCTTTTCGTCATGAATCAATGAAACATAAATGTCTTTAAACTCTAACCAATTCTGATAACCGCCGCTAAAGTGAGGTAAATTAATTTTTGGAAGTCTAACATTATTTTGTCTAGCCACCACTGGATATTGTTCACTAGAGCTTACCTTAGAAACAAGCTGTGCACGATGCTGTGACAAAAGCACGCGAGCAGACGCAAGCTGCTTATAGTAGTTGCTCTCAAACTGTTCACGTTCAGTATATTGCTCGTCAGGTCGTGTAGACAAGTATTCCAATTGACCCTGTAATTGATCATAAGCAGCATGTAAGGTAACCAGTTTCTCAATTCTAATCTCCAATTCGACTAATTGTTCCTCGCTCAGCTGTTCGCAAGACTTAGTAGTACTTAAAAATGTCGTAAATTGAGTAAGTTGAGCCTTTATTGGTGCACGCTTTTTTGTAAGCTCTTTAACTGTCATTTCTTCAGCCATGACTAACCAGGAAAGTAAGTAGTAGAAAAGTTAAATTTAAATAGCTAGTAATTTATGCTAAGCGTAAAATAACAATAAATAAGCACGAAGAAATGCCTAATTAATAGCAAGGAGTGTACAGCTGACTGTGGAAAGGTCTGTTCAAAGGTCATAGGCGGTTAAGAAAACATGAATTCAAATTTCAAATAAAAAAATAAAATAAAAAAATGTGGGTAGGTTTATGTCAATATGCGAAACTTAATAATAACTAGATTACTGTGATTAATATAATGTAGTAATATTAAATGGATGGAATGGCATCTGAATGGGATGAAACTACTAAAACAATTTTACACAGAACAATAACAACAAAATAATCAATAACCCCGACACTTTTAACCTGTTAAACTTAACTCGGCATTAATTAATGATACGCGTTACTAATTTCCGTTATGAATACTGTGAGTGTATGATACTAGGTCTAATGCACTACGTAATACTCTAACAAGGTGAAATGGAATAACGTTAGTATGTGCAATATTGAAATGAAAATGAATGTTAGTAAGAAAATGGAAAGATCTCACGAAATCCTTTGCATTGACTGCGCGTCCTGAATAACCGTCTTCTAGCTTGAAGTGCTTCTAGACTTGATATGGATGACGAAGTTCTCGGGCTCAGCTTGGGCTCAAATTTTTGATGACCCGTCGATGATGACCGCTGAAGAACTATGATCGCTCCAACAAATGCGCCTTATTTTTCACACCCGCTACGAAGATGAAGACCACACACAGGTTCCAGGCACCCACGCACGGCTGCGAGAAGTCGTCTTGAAGTCCGTTGATGAAAATTTCAACGGCTGTTTTCAAATTTTGAAAACCGCATATACTTTCCGACAACTAATCAACTCGATGGCTCGATGGACCATAGTTAGAATGGTTATATCCTACAGGTGGTACGAGGATGGAAACTCCGGTAATAATTATAGTGGACTGTATTAATAAAATTAGAATACGCGGTTAACTATACTACAGTTAGGTAGCCGTTAGGACGTGTGTGCTCGGTTAGCGCACGATGACGCGGTCCGTTTCGTTCTGTCAGCTGGTGGCCGGCGCACGACCGGTGTTCCGCCGCCCCGACTCCCCGCGGCACCCGCCGCGGTCGCCCAGGCGTAGTGATGTCCGCAACAGTTTGCATTATGAAAAGTTGTCGGACTGTGAGAACATTGCAACTTTTATACAATAGGTCGGTGGGGAAAAGGAAAGGTCGGGAGGTGGCTACTTTTAAGATAGCACGTTGGGCTCGCTCAATGGTTAGCATTACTGTTTTTGGGGCACCACCCCAAGAAGTAATGCAGTATTTAATAATAGATACACAAAGTGCTTGATATATCTGCTTAATTAATTTGTAATCCGCAATATAACGAAGTTTTTTGAAAACAAAAATTAACTTACGTATTCTATTAGCTAGAGTTGCTATATGTTTTTTAAAGGATAGGTTGCTATCGATTATAATGCCTAGATATTTAACAAAACTAGTGTTGTTAATAATAGGACAATTGCAAGTGTCAACCAGGGGATCATGACAGTAATGTGCATATAATTGATTAATACTAGGCTCAGGCTGACGCATGCAGAAATTAATAAAAGTAGTTTTTTCAGTGTTCAGTGTTAGTAGATTGCGATTTAGCCAGTTAATAACGACATTAAAACCTCGTTGTGCATAATCGTGGACGTCCGAGCTCGAGTCAGCGGAAAAGATTAGAGCAGTGTCATCTGCATACGAAATAATTTTGCCGTAGTCTATAGTTAACTTACAGAGATCGTTTATATATACCAGGAATAGGGTAGGACCAAGTATACTTCCTTGAGGAATGCCAAAAGGTGGATTTTTCATATCTGCACTTGTAAAATTGCCTATTTTAACACACTGAGATCGATCACGTAGATAATCTTCGAAAAATTGAAGCTGTGTGCCTCTTATTCCTATTGCCTCTAACTTTTTTAGAAGTAAAGAAACAGACACTGTATCAAAAGCTTTGGCCAGGTCGAGGAAGATCCCTGTTACATGTTTACCTTTCCCCAGTTCCTCAGAGATATAGTCGGTCAAATGGTGAACCGCGTCTGCTGTTGACAAATTAGATCTAAAACCAAATTGGTAAGGGGAGAAAAGGGAATATTTTTCAAGATATGATACTAGTCTATTATTGACTATTTTTTCCAGAACTTTAGAGATTGAAGGCAATAGGGAAATAGGCCTATAGTTTGTGACGAGATCCTTTCTACCAGATTTATGAATGGGAATAACTACAGCCTTTTTCAGATATTTAGGAAAAATCCCCTCACGTAGGCAGATTTGGAATATGTAAGTTAAAGGAGGGACTAAGATATGTCGAAATCTTTTCAGGACTGTGTTGCTAATGTTATCCCACCCAGCCGCTCGGTTGTTTTTCAAACTTAGAATAGTTCTGTCTACTTCACTTTCGTCTAGATCTAGCATAACAAAGGAGTTTCCACTCTGGCCACTGGACAGATTGAGTGTCGAGCTACTGTTGCCCACTTGTATCTTTTCAGCTAGATTCTTCCCAATATTTACAAAAAATCTATTTGCATTGTCTGCAGAGGAGATAGGGTTAGAATGTGTGTGCAATAAGCTTGAGTCTGAGTTAGAATTCTGTGACGTGAAAGTGACGTTCTTAATCAGTTTCCAGAGCTGTTTACTGTTATTTCCCGCTAGATGAAGTTGTTGCTTGTCATATTCAATTTTTATTTTTTTCAATAGGTTATTACAGAAATTCCTGTACCTTCTGTAAGATAACTGTAGAATAAGATTATCAGGAAATTGCTTAGCTTTCTTATGTAAATTGTCTCTGTGCCGTATGCATCGAATAAGGCCCGGGGTTATCCAAGGTTTAATGTTAGTCATTTTCTTGCTCAGTTTAATAAGCGTTGTGTTTCGTAAAATAGCTTCACGCACTTGATTAATAACATATGACAAGGAAATGTTAGCGTCAGCAGTACAGTAAACTGGGTTAAAATCAATATTGCATAAATTGTGTTCAAGGCTACACATGTTAATTTTTGTTTTTAGTTGCGGGTGAGCAATGCGCTTAGTCAGCGACAAATCGAGGGTAAGTAGGACAGCGCAATGGTCTGTTATTGTCGAGTTAGTTACAAGTGTTAAACATGGAAGTCTGGTTTTAAGCATGACGTGATCCAAACTAGAGCCGCTTAGGTGTGTTGGTAAAGTGTGGGAAGGGAAAAGTCCATGGTATGCGCATATATTAAGGTAGTTCTGGGTCCCTGCATCGCTAATATCAGAGTTAATATTTATGTTTATGTCGCCAGTTAAAATAATATTTCTAAAAGAGGAAAGGGACTGTACTAAATTATTTAATTCACTGTTAAAAACGTTTAAGTGTCTGAAAGAAGGAGGTCTATAAATAGCAATAATTACGATGTCAGTGCCGATTTTGATTACAAGGCAATTACATTCTTGAACATCTGGTTCCTCGACTGTTAGGAGTAAAGATTTCTTTGAGTATATTACCACACCATCATTCTGGTTAAAAGATGACGAGCTGTAAAAACTATTATAACCCTGTAATTCAGGGATGCGGCCCGCACGGTTGGATAACCAGCATTCGGTAAGCACAATTATATCACACTCGATATTAAGCCTATGGAGAAAAATGTATAAACTATCTATATTCTTATAAATACTCCGGATGTTTTGGGTTAGTATAGTTAATGGGTTATTGTAATCAGAGAGATATTGTTTACAGCTTTCCGAGTCACACAGTTTAGATTCATATACAGAAGTATTATCTAGATCGTTCATTAGAACGTCGGCCATTTAAAGAAAAGTATATACGCTAGTAACTGCTAAGACAAGTAAGGGGAGAACGGCGCTCTAGGCGCCCCCATAATCTATTGAATTAATGTACCTTTTTTCGGCTATTGTTTTCGCCGGGCAGTCAGCAGATCCTGTAGCATGATTGCAAGGCTTCTTGAAGAACAAGCAGGTAGCGCATTTAGGATCTTCCGCTTTTTTCGAGCAGTCCTTAATAGAGTGACCTAGCTCACCACAGTGGCCGCAAGTGTAGGTAGCCTGCCGACATGACTTGGCTGCATGACCAAACTGCTGGCACTTGAAGCATCTTGTGACCAGAGTAAAGTCTCTGACTGGGCAAGAAGTCCAATTCACAAATACTCTGTCGTTGGTGATTAGGGCTTTACGTATGACTGCAGGTACTTCTATGATGTAGTTGCAGGTCGCAGCATCCTTTCTTCCTGACTTGTGGCTTAATTTTATACAGGTCAAAAACTTCTCAAGGGAGGAATCCTGTAGTTTTTCGGCTAAATTTTGGTAGTACATGCAGGTGAAAACCTCATTTTCCTGCATTGATGTGGGAACTCCAATTACTATAACTCTCGGCTTCCGCTTAAAGGGCTCGTCGATAGTAAATCCCGAGGTCTTCAACTGCACCGATTGCTTCAGCTTCTCCGCGTCCTCCTTTGTGTCAGTGCTGATTATGACACCACCATTCTTGGTCTTCCGTAGGCCTCGAACATGGAGCTTCATCTGCTCAGGACAGATAATTTTTTGGACCAGGGACTTCGTCTCCTCGCTGGACTTCAATTTATCATTTGGATAAATGGCAACGGCACTTTGATTTGTCGGCTGAATAAAACTATTGTTACCTTTTTTAACCATTTCAGCAAAAGAGGACCCCGCGGCAGGTTTCGATGATTGGTCAATACTTTCCTTCAGGTCAAGTAAGCGCTGGGATAGGTCAACCTGGCTTCTTAGCACTTGCATAGACGAATGGGCTTGAATTGCTTTAGCCTTAAGGGACTGGTACTGGACAGCCATTTGTGACGTAAGGTGACCCACTTTACGAGATAGCGCATTAATTCGAAGTTTTTGCTCCGAGTTCAATTTGCCGCCTTCGGCAATATTGCATACCTCATTTAGGTTCAGTTCAATTGCAGTCATCCAGTTCTGGATCTCAGGTGTGGAAATAATTTCCAGATTATCGCCACTGTTGTTTGGGTGAGGTGTAGGTGCGGGTGAAGTTGCGGGTCCCGGTGTAGGCGGCGGGGTGCGAGCAGTCCTACCGCTTCGGTTGAAAGGACTGTTTTCCATTATAGGTTTATAACACTTAACATTTCTTTGAAATATTAGTTTTATACATAATTATTGTGGCACAGTTTATGTTACTACCGGCTGTTCACAAAAACGAGGTCAAGATTCAGCATAAAAAATAAACTGTTAATTTATATTATGCAGTTAATCAACACGTCTGATCGTGACAAAAAGCGACAATACAATCATATGAATGAATCATATGAATTGGCAGTCCATGCATATCACTGTTCGCCGATATTTCATGAATATGCAAACACACGTAAAACATAATTGCCATTAAGAAACCGATATGCCTAAAGAAGGTATTTACGTGCACTATTATAACTGTCAGTGCTTGTTTTACAATTGCTTATTACATCGTAAATTCCAGCCCTTCATTACCCAACACTGTATGCGTACCTACACAATCTTAATCTCAGAAATCCCATGTCCTTAATTACGTAACTCCATCATTCATGTTGAAACCCCAAGCCTAGTTAGGTGTGGCGGCCCCAACAATCTTGAGCCATTGTGTACACAGCGCAGATATACATACATGGGCCATGTGTAAACACGTCACGCCAATAGATAATGTTGAGCGCACGACAGACTCATTATCACCTGTTATAGGGTATTTATAAGTTTATGCAGAATGCAGATGTTCAATGTATGATGTATGGTTGCGGCAAGATAAGCTGAAGGTCGAAAACCAAGGTTAGGAGAAGGTATTTTTACGCTATCGCCGTATTTGCGAAACGATTTTTTCAGTTTGAAGTATAAAGTAGAATTAATTCTGAAGTAGTTTGTCTAGATATGTACCTACTAGCTAACTACTGTTTCTATTTTTGTCGCTAATTAACTATATTTTTTTAAACTGGCTATTTGTAGCCAGTAATGATGATCATTTTTTGAGCTATTTGTGTGCAGTCCTCGTGAACTTATACACATTGAAATAAGCGTTAAAAGAATTGCTACTCGACTTTAAGTAGCCCTACAATATACCTTTTTCAGTTTAGAGGTAATTGAAAGAAGTGACAATATATTTGAGTACTGAACTGACTGGAACATTTGAGCATTTAGGCAAAAGTTGCTGAACTTGACATAAGAGACAAAAATCGATCCAATTAAGTGTATTACCATTTACCAATGGCGACAATTATAACGAATGAAAATAACCAGTAGATAATTCACTACCAAGAAGGAAATTTCAAGCTATCGTATTTTGGGTGTTTAGTCAGTAACATACTAAGTATATATAAAACTTAAAGACACTTTGGTGTTACTAGCGTTTACAAGTTACAATCGTTTTTATATCGGTCACTGTGGCAGCAGAGTAAAAAACAAAACTACAGTACAGCACACATGTATCAGTCAGTGCTCAACCCTAGCTCAACCACATTTCATCCCGAGTCCGTTACACGGTACTAATTAGCAGGACATTTGCGTAGGCCACGTGTTTAACTTTCCACTTAGCTTCCGTTAAGAATAGGAACTTAGTTTGCTCAGGACAATGTTAATACGAAACTTAATTTCCTTAATGTCTACACAGGCATTGTTTAAAGTGGGTAGAATTTCGGTGGTAGAAATTGAGTAAATAGTCTTACTATTATATGCTTGTAAGTAAATAAGTACCTTATAATTCCGTAGTCTGTTGTAGTAGTCAATTTCCTATATTGTCAGGATTATAATTTTTTTTATAGTAGGTACAGTCGAACAAGCTAATTTGTATACAAGCAACTATAGACCAATCTATGTGTGGATGTAAACCAAATAGCTTGTTAGAGTGTACTAAGGGGGGAAACGATCCTTCTTATCAGAGGCAAATTGAAACACCTGTGTCATGTGGAGACTGGAACTCCATAATTTACCTGTGATCATCTTAGGAAGTCCATCTTGATCATAAAAACTACCAAAGATATAAAACAAAATGGAACAAAGGTGAACAGGTGACATTTACTATTAGTTCGGCACAGTGTAAAGCGTCTTTATTAAGTAAGTATTAAGATTCACCCCATGTCGCTTGTCGCCTTGACACAGAAAACTTACGTGCAGAGTTGCATACATTTGCAGTGCGTTAATGTTTTCAGTCGTTCGTGTTATGTTTCTTTTTATACCGTATAAGGGTGATTTAGCAGGCTTAAGGCACGACTGATGTTAAGCGGTTACCGTAGCCTATAGACATTTGCAACACTAGAGGTGCAGCTCGCGCGTTGCCGGCCCTGTAAAACCCATTTAGGTTTCTTAAAATAGGGGGTTACCATGGACCTTTTTTATACGTCCATGGGTGTTACTAAACTGACAGCAAACAAAATTCCTATGCTGTCAGAATAGTGACTCCTTCAACGAGCATTGGTAACTTTATTTACTAACAGCAACACAGTATTATTGTGTCACTGCTGTAAGGCGGTACTCTTTCTGTAAGGAGGTACGTCGGGCAGTTCAATTTGAGCGAGGAATCTCGCTATGTCCTAACTGTCCAGTATTTAATGGGATGTATAATTTATATAAGGGTATAATTATATAAACACCCTCAATCTTGTCGACAATGGAACCCTAAAACGGCTAAGGAAATGATGTTATGCTTGTAGGTAAGGTAAGTCTCATAAGTAGTGAGAAAATGCTTACTCATTATCATATACTATTACAGATAATGAGTAATTTCCGACGGAGAACGTGTGTGAAATCGTAGCGTCTTATTGATCGCATATCCAGTATAAAATCACTTTCATCATTTATAACTACCTTTTTACATTAGTTTATAATGAATACTTAGAGATTTTGATAGCACAGTGATGTTAACAGTAGACTGTGGAAACAACAGTCCTAAGGTCGATTCAATAGCACGCACAGCGGGCTTTTCCAAGTGACGTGCATATTTATCACATGCACAAACGGTGAAGGAATAACATTGTGAGGAAACCTGCATGCCTAAGAGATACCCTCGATTACATATGAAGTCTCCTAACAAGGTTAGCATGGTGGACTATAGCCATATAATAAATTTATTTTTTGTACAACTAAACCAGTATCCAAGCTTTTTTTTTGTTATGGGACATGCCCACCACCCGATTCTCTACTACTGCAACTCCTGTAAGCCAGGATCAACATAGTAACTATCCAGAAAATCGTCGAGACAATGAAGCCCGACGTGTCCCAGGGGAATGATTTTAACTATCTTGGAACCCGCAGCGAAATCAATCATGAAAATTAGATAGGAGGAGTAAGAAAAAATATCAGTTTTCCACTTCCCTCCTTGTCAAGCGAGAGACAGAATAGACTTTAGATGTCATTGACATAAGAACAGATGTTTACAACTGGGTTAAGCCCAGTTGCCAAGCACCACGGATGGCAAATTAATAAATTATGGGTCTTAATAATGTGAGCTATTATATCTGATTCCAATAATAGGTATGGCAAAAACGCTTAAACGCACGGAAATTCATCCTAGTCGCGGCAAGGTCCGAGTAGTAAGTATACAAGCCTATATAAGCTTAGACGTTTGATTCCAAGACGGTATTATTACGTTTTATTTGCAGAATTATTTCAATGGCTATATTATCTGGCAAACCGGAATAAAAATGCCAGCATAAAGTGCTGTTTTGCTGCAAAATATATGTAGATAGTGAATTTATTGAGTATCTAATATGCATGTAAAAACATGCATGCATGTTTCTTTTTTAATACCTGTCTCTCAAGATACAGGTTTACACCTAGTTTGGGAGACAGAAGACAATAATACCTGTTGTGATATTTCCATAGATTCGTTTAAATTGTTACTAGTTGTAAGTTTTATGGCTGTATTAATAAATTATTATTATTTAGATTTACATATGTATTTTTAAATTAATTAATTTCATTTCATTTCCATTTATATTGGGGCACTGGTGACCTGTAACACAGGTTTTTAAGTAAAAACCTACATCAGGCACCAGTCTCTTAAATAGGTGAAAACTAAATTTGGCAATTACATAAAATAAAATCTGTAATTCTGTACCTATTGTGAAGAGAAAATAAAGAAATTTATAATTATTATTAATTATTTGTGTACACACAATATTTAAAAACAAGACAATAAATAGGAATAGAAAAAATTAAGTACAAAGGTAATGCTTATTCCTACAGAAATCTCTTCCAGCATACCTGCGACAGGAGAATTAAACTTAAAGACATGTAGGCAGTATGCATAACAATAGAAAAGGAAAAAAAGAATTAAATACACAGAAGTTAAAAGTTGCAAAATTTTAATAATTTGTTAAAAGTGATGGTATAATAGCCATAATAATATTTAGATATACCTACTAAAAAAAACTGAAATCAAAAAAGGAGAAATTCCTTGGAATCTTTTTTTAATATCTAGTATTTGTGTAAGTATACAAAGTGAGCGCTACAACAAACATTGGAGGAAGGTCAAATCAATAATTTAATTTGACCTTTTAGGAAAGGACAAATAACCTAAATTTGACCTGGTAGAAAAGGTCAAATTACTTTAATTTGACGCCGTGCATTTGGACGGCAATGAATATGGCTAGAGCTGTGGTAGCCTAGCGGTGTGACCAGTGGACTGAGACGTCAAAGGTCTCGAGTTCGAACCCAAGGCACACACCACTGACTTTTCGCAAGTTATGTGCGTATTTATCACAAGCTCAAACGGTGAAGGAAAACATCGTGAGGAAACCTGCATGCTTGAGAGATTTGTCTTGATGGCATGTGAAGTCTGCCAACCCGCAGTAGGCTAGCGTGGTGGACTATATAGCCTAATCCCTCTCAAATGAGAGGAGACCCGTGCCCAGCAGTGGGACGTTAATGGGTTGATGATGATGATGATGATGAATATGGCTATAAGGCGAAAGGAATATAATGTGGGTATAGTGGGTAAGTGGTATTAGCAGCAATAGTTTGGTATAGGTACTTTCACCAACCCCGGGGCAGCGGACATCAACTCAGGATATTCACACGATAAAAAGAACTAGTTGTACATAGGTGTGTTTCTATTTCCTTTTTAAATGATCTTTTTGTCAACTGCCTCATTGGTTTAGTCGTGGCGAACACGTTTGCTGAGTATCAATTCCTTGCTGTTTAAATCTCCAGATCAACATTTAAGTAGCGTAGGGAAAAGGAGTATTTATTCGTCAATAAGTATGTAGATAGGTACAGTCTAACAACCTAATTGGTATACAAGCAACTATCGACCGAACCATGTGTGGATGTAAACCAATTAGCTTGTTTGAGTGTACGAGTACTTCCATGTAAAATAATTTGAATTAATAACATTCTAAAGTCGAGGTTCAATATTAGGTTCGTCGTTTGTGATAAGTGTATTTATAAGATTAGCTGAGCCATACGTTAATGGTATCTTTATTTCAATTCATGGATTATAAAAATACATATGAAAAGAAATTGTACAGGACGAACTATTCCTATACAATTTCTTTGTTTTTAGATGTTGAAATTTACCTAATGTTAAAACAATAATTGAGAAGGTACCAATTTGGTCAAACAGCTTTCTACCAACCAAAAATATTTGGATGATACTGAAAGAGCAATGTCATTGCTCTGTGAAGAAAGTTAAATAAATAATGCATGAAATGACGCATCACTTTAATGTGAACCTTACGGTGACTTTGAATAGAGATCATAATTACAAATTAATTCAGATCAACGTATAATAAGCAGTTTACGCTATAGAATATCCTGTATAATTAGTTTAAAGTCATATCACCGGCGAGCGGACTCGGTAGAAAAACTTACTCATCGCATAATATGTATAAAAAAAACACAGTATGAGTCAGAATCGCTCACCGAGCGTTGCGTACACTTCCTCTTAATCTAACTATATATTACGTACAGTTTATTGCACTTTTACCGTGATCTATGGATCCATTGTCACGGGCATATCAGGCCCATGTTTGCAGTCTTCCTTCATTTATTCCCTATAAAGTTCTTATAAAGTTTAAGAATCTAGATCAATTGGAAGTGTCATGGTCGTATAGGTTTTAAATCACTCGATGCAAGTCTTAAAACAAAAGTAAAATGCAAGCCTCAAAATAAGAGAACCACAAACCAAAGTGGTTGCTATTTAATCCAACTTGGTGTTACCACGCACATTCCTACGAAACATGGTCTTGAAAAAATTGATTTCGGGTGGATGGACAGACAGGGGACGAAGAAATAACCCCGTAAGGGTTCTGTTTTTTCTTTTGGTAGGAGAAAATGCTTATTGTAAAAGGCAGTAAAATTGGCGAATCTGAGGTTCCAATCAGCTAGCTATCAGTCTTTCGATAACATGTTAAACTGAGCACCAGTTTTACTATGTGCCTTTCGTTTGAGAGACCCAGGGTCCCAAAAAGTTGTGCGTTCTACATATCTAGATTCTTCGAGAACTCAGTACAAGAAACCAGTTCATCGGAATAGGCTTGTTGGATGATTTTAGCGCTATTATACAGTGGAACGATTCAAGATTGAAAGTCACAATATTTACTGGAACTTCGTACCCCATCTAAGATCATCATCATCATCTATACTGTCTATTAGACAAGACGAGGGTTAAAATATTCCAAGTCGACAATAAAAAAAACTTGGCATAATAAATAATTTCTCGGTTATTTAACGCTAAGTGCCACAATATTTGACCTGCTTTATAAATAATAGAAAAAAAACATTACCACTCTAATTGCATAATTAGCCGGAAATAAATAAAAAGTATTGTATAATAAGTATGTATAGGTACCGCTGAATATAATAACTGACTCGAAATAATTCTAATAATTCTCATTGCTAAGACTCACACCGTAAAATAAGCTGTAGTTATTATATATACTTTAAATAGCTAAAATACTATTAAGGTTCAATAAAGATTATATTGAGGATGATGTCGAGGGTCTCGAGTTCGAACCCAAGGCACGCACCACTAACTTTTCGGAAGTTATGTGCGTATTTATCACAAGCTCAAACGATGAAGGAAAACATCGTGAGGAAACCTGCAGTGATTATAATAATAATATATAATTTATTTCTCTTCCACAAAGGTAGCTTACACATAAAACTAAATATGGTTTACAAAATTGAGAGATTAGTCTCGATGGCATGTGAAGTCTGCCAACCCGCAGTAGGCTACCGTGGTGGTTAATAACCTTATCCCTCTCAAATGAGAGGAGACCCGTTCCCAGCAGTGGGACGTTAATGGGTTGATGATGATGATGATGATGAAAGATTATGTATTTTCAACAATAACACAGTCTCATATTTACGCCATTATTAGACATTGAAATACAATTCCAATTTTTTTGTTCACAAGCAGACTCTTCGCCTACTACGAAGACTGTAAAGAATCCTAAACGTTAGGATTACAATAATATTAATGTACAGCGAAAAAAACATTACCTACAACAATAGTTTTATTTCAACAGAATAGAAAAATATGTGTTTGTAAACGCACCCTCGACACAGGAGAAAATCCTAGTGTGGGGCAACGTTTAAAAAAAAGTTAATAGGCGCTAATTGATGGAAATACCATATATCTTAGAGGTGGCCCTTCCCAGGGGAGTAACTACGTTCAAAATATACTCTTTCTTAAAAAATCTTTCTTTTAGCATTTTAGACTTATTTTAGTTTTTTAGTTTTATTAGAGTTTTTTTAGTTTAAGCACTCTTTATTTCAATGCGTTGGTACTAATCATTTTTATCTTCTGTATCTATTTAGATTTTATTGTAGATATTTATTTTAAAACCACTATTATTTTATTTACTGGGCGATTTATAGAGTCGGGCAATACCAATGTTAATAAATTGAAATAGGTTTCTTGTTCCGACAACAATAAAATAGTATTTGCGGTCTCCCAACTGCATTTAATTTAAGTTTCGTAGCCTTTGAAATATGTTTGTTTACCCGACTGCAAAGTAAAGGCAAGGTGATGTTATTTGTACATAAAATACCTACATAAAATGTTTAATTAACAGTTTTATACATTTTTAATGAAGTAGTATGATATATTTATTTGTCTGAAGCAATCATGGGCCTAAAAACTACCAGCGTGAAGGCTTTAAAAGGCGTTAAATTCCCAATTATGTCAACGTGTTTCTTTGTTCGAAAACTCTGAAAAGCAGGCTAGAGTTTAAAAGACAAGCTAGCTAAAAACATACAGTATGTTCTTAACCAGCTAGCCTTTTGTCATTTAAACTTTTTAAACTACACTTATGTTAACCTATCGGTTTATAATGTTACATACCTAATTATTATATTTACGTATGATGGTCTTATACTCCGATAATAAAGGGGATACTTGCATCCTGGAAGCCCTCTTCATTTTAAATGAATGAGTGTCTGGTATAAATGTAAGTTATAAATAAGGTGGAAGCTCCACGCTAGCCCGCGAAATTCAAATTTTCGTACGTTTTTTGCAATTTGCCGGTCATTGTCAGGCTGTACATTGAACAAAATATGATTCGCGCCTGTAATGTAATGTTTCATTTAAATCAATAAAACAGCCCTCAAAGTGCATATAACTGTATTGATTGTCTATTTCATGAAAAAGTAATTCAATCCAATTGTATGCAATGTGAGAGTTGTATTGATGATATTAATGATTATAATTCTGTAACTAAATACCTATTACGGGCGCGACTCATATTTTGTTCAATACGAACGTACGAAATCTCGATTTTCTCGATCGATCGAAAAAATGTTCGTACGAAAATTTGAATTTCGCGGGCTAGCGTGGAGCTGAAACAAATAAGTTTCATGTTAAGTTAAGAGAGAGACGGCACTACCAAGGCGTACCATCTCTATCTTACAATTCGTATCTATACTAAAACATGTTGTAGCCGTTGTTTCAATATTGTTAAACCATTTCAACCAGAACATGGACGCAATGTCTTGCAGTAATCGTATTGTTCAATAGATTTGATGTGCTTCATAAGAAACCCTCTCACAGCTAGATATTGGTAAAATAGTTTAGTTTGAGAAATAAATGTTTACTTCCTTATTGGTTTAGCGATTGTTAAAGCGGCAGCTGGGCTAGGGGCCCTAGTTGCGATTCCCATAGCAGTGAGAAATTCTTTAGTAGTAACTCGTAATTCGGATTTGTAGATGGTTAAAGTCCCCGTTGCCATTTTAAGTTTAGGACAGACAACGTTTTGTGAAGGTGTTACTATATACACAGCAAACAGAATTCAGAAGAGAGATTGTATTGTCTTAGGCGTTTGAATTCAAATGATTACACAAGCTCAATCGGTGAAGGAAAACATCGTGAGGAAACCTGCATGCTTGAGAGATTTGTCTTGATGGCATGTGAAGTCTGCCAACCCGCAGTAGGCTAGCGTGGTAGACTATAGCCTAATCCCTCTCAAATGAGAGGAGACTCGTGCCCAGCAGTGGTACGTTAATGGGTTGATGATGATGATGATTCAAATGATTTGGATGATTTTATATTTGACTTTTTAGTAACAACTGAATAACTAATAAGAATGATCCCTGAAAGGTATTACGGCTGCGTTCAACTACTGCGGGCTACATATAGCCGACATTGTGTTACTCAGTCGGCGATGTTCGGCAAATAAATTCGCCTCGAACACTTCAGCATTTTGTCCTTACAAGTTCTACAAGTTCCTTTGGTCAGGGTAATACAAAAACGCTGTCCTGGCAGATAAAAGGTCGGGCCAAGGCTTTATAGGATGGCTTTTGTGACTGTTATTGAATCTCAATATCTTATTATACGTTACTACAGTTGTAGATTTTAGATGATAATTAATCCAAGGCCTGCTGCGAATAAATTATGTTACATTGAATGATAATACTACTGTGACAGTGTAGTGGTGTCAAAAAGGCCACTGAGTTTTTGAAGTTATGTGAGGATTTATCACATGCTCAAACCTGCAAGTCTGAATATTTTTTTAATGGCTTGCGAAGTCTGCCAACCCACAATAGGGTTGACAGACTTCGCAATGAACTATAGCCTAATCCTTCTCAAATGAGAGGAGATTCGTGCCCAGCAGTGGGACACTAAACGGGTTGACGAGAGAATATTATCGAAGAAGACTTGTTTATATTCTAATATACATAAATGATGACAGGTCAAAGACCCGACGCGTCAATGTGTAGTTTTACAAATAAATATCGAGACAAAAACTAAAACAAATTGCTTCAATATACACATAAATTAATACTATTTAACATAAATTATTATACGACTAGCTTTCGTCTAGGACTCCGCTCATATCGATAAAAAGCACCATATGTGTTTATCTAAGTAATAAAATATTACCATCAACCCATTATCCGTCGTACTGCGCACGGGTCTCCTTCGAAAGGAATTAGGCTATAGGTCTCTACGCTAGCCTAATATGAGTTGGAAGATATTGCATGTTCTCGAAAAAAAAAACTTCTAAGGCATCCAGGTTTGTTTCTCACGATGTCTTGCTTTACCGTTTGAGCATGCGATAAATACGCAAACAACTTCGAAAAATCAATCATGCGTAGTTTCGGATTGAACTCGAGACCTTTTGACACCAGGTTATCACAGCTGCTTGTCAGTGATAAACTGTGTCCTCCAAATTTTGTTCCAATCACCAGTCAAAATCTCAGAAACAAATACATAGAGACACTATAGAGCGGTTGCAACACAACCGCAATATCTCTCAAAAAACTTAATTGGACAAAACAATACATTGAGAAGTACCTTTAAGTAGGTACTTAAAATCATCGTCGTTGTAATAATGAGTTAAATAAGTGTCACGTGTCATCGGACACGTGTGTATCAGTTGAAAAGAAAGAAACACAAGTGCTTTATTATTAATTGTTTGTCAACACTTGAAGAACTGTGCCATCTTCAGATAGTGAAATTAAGGAAAATAATAATAAAATACTAGCAATCTGTTACGTGAGCTTATTCCATAAAGGAACGAATGAACTGAAAATTTCATAAACTCATGATTTTTATATCTAATTCGTATGTAGGCAGGTACACGACGTGTGATTAACACTATTTATTTATCTATGGAGTTTCTTGTCAGTTCTTCTTCTTAAGACCTACTTTTTGGAACTGTGCAACTAGTGTTGAAAATTCAAAAGCACCTGTTATATTAGTCTACTTGAAATAAAACTTGAATTGATTTCAAATTTGACTTAGCATTGACCTATCCCAACTGACGGTAAGTATGCTTTAGACATTATGTAATGACAATTAGTAAGTTTCGATCTGACGAACATTAATTTTATGCCTTAAAGAGATTCGAACTAAAAATATTGTATGTTTTGAAGCCATTAAAAGTTTATCATAATTAGAATTGAGATTCAATTTTGAATGTACCTATACCATTATACAATTCAGTTTCTCTAAACTGTGTCTCCGAAGACGCAGAATGGTGTTTTAGTGTTTTTCACCATCTTCAAACTATTATTGTCCCACTGCTGGGCACGGGTCTCCTCTCATTTGCGGTTGGCAGAATCCACACGCCATCGAGAAATTATCTTAGCCATACAGGTTTCCTCACGACGATTTCCTTTACCGTTTGAGCATGTAATAAATAAGCATGTGGCGCGTGCCTTAGGATTGAACTCAAGACTTTTGACTTTAAAGTCCACTGGTCATACCACTAGGCTTTCACAGGTCATCATTATAGCCCTTTCAATACCTAACGTCTTATGACGTAAGCTTGGTTCCTGTGGACAACCACTAACAAACCAAAACCACAATAATAAACCTACAAAAACAGAAGCGAAAGACAAAAACGGTACCTAAAGCAAATAGTGATGTTTAGCGGAAAACCTCCCATTATTTCAATCCAAGAATTTTAGAGTCAAGAACTACTGAAGCTATAAAATTGACATTCAAATCCGGACCTAAGTCTTCTTGCCTCGACTTTGTTTATCGCTAGGAGTAACTCCAGGACTTTGAAAGTATTGACTCACAAGAATTCGAACGAACTTTTCAATAGGGATTTCAAATCTTTTCGATTGGAAAATAAATGTTTTTGAAATGTTTCTTGGTTGTTAAAAGTGTTTGTTTATTTTGCTGGTGCAAACACAAGAACTCCCAAAAGTTTCATCGCTATCTTAACTGAACTTAACCTATTTTACCGAATATGTATAATACTACTAATAAATTTTTTGATAACGCATATATTTTAAGTTTATTTTGAGAAGATAAAGTGATTTTAAAAGGTTTTGTCACAGAGATAATGGTATGATTGTATTGTTTACTTTGTGTTATAGTACACAAATAATACGGTACCGTACCTATGATGCGGTAAAATGATTATTTATTTAGAATGTAAGAGTGAGACAGCTACAAATGTTACGAATTAATAATGCTATAAATGTATGAGAAGCTAGAAACTTGACATTGAAATAAAAAATCGGATTTTATCGCGGTATATTGATATTATTTAAATTTGACATTTCAGATTCTTTACAGCACTCATAATCACCGACTGTCAAGCTTTCTTTCGGTCTTAGAAAGCAGCTTAATTTCAAATTCAGAAACTATTTTTTTTACGCAAACGATTGTGACAAATTTTGTCAAAATTTTCCCAGATGTGTTGAAAAGAAAACCAAAAATGAATAGGTATTCATTCATATAGTATTCATTTTTATTTATAATTCACCTAATAATAATACTGCGTATAATAATAATGTTAAGAATGAAAATGAAAAAAGAATTCCAATGTCTTAATGTATGTCTTACGTAATGTCAATATGAGGGTATATTGAGGAAATGTGTGAAGGATACCTTCTCAATCTTGGTAAATATTCTAACTAGTAACCAAGTCATTATTATTCAAAATCTTTATAATTACTTCAGTTATATATTATAAAGTTTAAATAGTATTGCAGTTAACTTCCTGTCAATTAGATTTATATTTTTAAAATTAATTAATTATGCTCATAATATTATGTAACCATTTAAATGTATATACTTATTTAAATTTGTGCATTATTTAATTTATTTGTGTAATCCCGCAAACAATTAAAGTACGTTTCCGCTTTAACGTTGTTAATTTTTTTGTAATTTTCCATTTTCACGTTTAGTTTACGTAACATTGAAATAAAATACTTTTTTTTTTCAAACTATATGAAGGTAATTACAGATTACAATGATTATAGAAAGCTTACCAGTTGTTTGATATGGCATAAAATGCACACACACACACAAATTTCATCAATCTCAAAATTTTGTTCACTCACTGACACTCGCAAAATTTCCTTATCACTGTTTTTTCTCGAGTTATTCTAATTTCACTTTTATCGCGGGCGGGTAGAGTGTAGTTTGGTTCGTGGTGGCGGTTGTCGCGGTAAGACGCGAGTGCGCAAGGCCGCTGCGCTTGCGCGGATGAGTTGTTTCTTATCACGAGGCTCGGTCTCGAGTATGTAATGTGACCACAATCGACGGAGCGACGGGAAATTACTTTTTATTTGACGTGTAATGACGTCGTGACTGAATTTGTATTGAGTGTTAAATGTTTTAATTTATGTTAATGGGACGTTAGAGAAACTAATTATGGCAGTTTTGTTGCGCTGTGTTTTCATAATTTACGTTTTTGTTGATCACGTTGATTTTGAACTGCCTTAGCCAATACAAAAGTAAATATGACAATAATGACAATTCGTTCGTCGACAATTATTAGTTCCCAGTCCAAGATCTGACAGTTTCTAAGAGTGACAATCGTTGAACTTTTTCACTTATATATTTTTCAAATATTAGGACGACATAGGATGATTTATAGTCATAGATGAAATTAAAATCAATCAACTTTTTGTATTTGATTTAGACACAATTGTAACTGTCACACTTTTATATATTTCATTTTCTTTTCATATTATTCACCAAATATGGTGACCCTTGTTACACTTACTTTTTCCTTATTTTTATCACAAAAAGTTTCATTCATAATATGTATTACATTATGGTCGATTTACATCACAGTTTAATCACGTACTTGTTAGATTACGCATAAAAACATGTCTATTTTTCATCATAGTATGGTCACCTTAGGAGAAAGATGAATGAAAGTACATTCTAATATGTGAACAGCGTTAACGACGCCACCTGGCGGCTTGCAGAGAAAACAATTAGACACACACGTGCACACACATATAATCATTTTTATACGTTATTATTTACATATACATAAGTATGTGGCTGCTGTTGATCGCAGAGGTACAGTTAACCCGTCAATTTCTGTAATATTTGTTATATTTTGAGATTGTTCTTACAAGAATATAAGATATTGTAATAAAATTGTAGACTTTAAAAGACAGAAATGTCCATGAAGCTAAGTACCAGTCACCACAAACTTCCTATTTTCAATTTGTGGTAGCATGTTTCGTTCTTGTATCGGTTTATTTAGTCACCAAAAACGTTATCTCTCAGACAATACACCATATAATCGCCTGAAATAGACAAAGCCATACTTATTCTGTCTGAAATAGACGACCCAATTAGTCCAGCGGTAGTTAACACTGCCTGCTGCGCTATGGGCTCGGTTTCGAATCCCGGTAGGGACAAATGTTTGTGTGAAGAGCATAAACATTTGTATCCGAGTCATGGACGTATCTATGTATAATATGTATGTATCTACAAAAAAAGTAAATATGTAGTATATCAACCAACTAGTATCCGTAACACAAGCCTCGTTGCTTAGCTCGGAACTAGATGGCGTTGTGTCATACTGTCTAGAAATATTTATATTATAAAACAAAGAATGCTTTTTCCGGGTTTTATTGCGGTATATTGATATTATTTAATTCCAAAGGTTCTTATCCTTTACTCCTGCAGTGGCCACGGGTAAAATGTTGCGTAGGTAAGTATTGTTTATCGTTTTGAAGGAGGTTGAACTTGAGGTTGCATATATTTTTATTTCTATTTAGGTCCTATGAATATGCCACTATAATTACCAGTAACAGGCAATTATGCATGCAGGTAACAATGTTTTCCTTCGCCGTTTGAGTGATAAATACCGCACGCAATGTCGAAAAGTCAGTAGGAAGTACTTCGGGATTGAACATCATATCTTCGACTTTATAGCCCACTGCTCTCACCTATCTGTATTTTATAGAATACATAGGCTATCACCACGTAGCTTAATTACTACATTAGGTATGTTTATGTTACCGGTAATCTGTATAATCCGGTATTCTATACAATATCTAGGCAATGTCTAGAATACGTAAAACATGTAAGTAGCTAAAGTATGAAATAATATTTATTTTATACTTTGCCTAGGTATTCTAAAAAGTATTGAATGTGCAGCAAATTGTTTCACGTTAATTTTATTGTAATTTTTAATTTTATTGTGAATTCGATTCTGGCGCATGGGGTCGCAGTTCTAACGTAACCTAACCTATTTACACATGGCCAGTGCAACAGCAGGTACTTTATACAGTCCCTAGGAATTGTATACATTACCTAGGTAAAGTATGTAATGGGCAATAACATTTCACACATTGTCTGGACGCCCCAGGTATTCTATACATTCTATAGAATACCTGAATTATACAAATTGCCGGTAACATTTACATTAGGTGTATTGCGAGTTACACATTTCACAAACTTTTTACAAACAGATATGACTTCATAGTTGTTTGAGTATAATCAGTGTAGGCGGTACAGGCAAATGATAAAGTAATGATATGTAAGGTAGCAGCTGGTAATAGTCAAAACCCGACTTCAAATATCATGACTGGGATATTGAAATGACACGGGAAGCACCAGCTTTCAAATAAAAAAAGAATCATCAAAATCAGTTCAGCCAGTCAAAACTTATGAGGTAACAAACAAAACAAAAAAATAAATAATACAGTCAAATTGTTAACCACCTCCTTTTTTGAAGTCGGTTAAAAATATATTACAAACTTTACACGGAGTAGTTTCTGACAGGTAAAAAATTAAAATTAGTAGGTTCAAACAATATTTTTAATGTTAACAAAATAACGAATTCTACACAACCATATGGAAAAATGACAGTATCTGTCACTCTGACGTCTGTTAGACAAAAGGTAATAAATAGCCACAATCAAAAGAAATCAATTATTATTAATTAAAATAGAATATAGACGACCTGTGTGGTCTAGTGGTTCGAGTACCGGACTGCTGATCACGAGGTCGTGGGTTCGATTCCCACGGGACACAAATATTTATGTGATGAATATATGTGTTTGTGTTCGTCTGGGTGTTTCCTATGTATTATAAGTATGTATTTACAAAAAAAAAGTATATAAGTATTATATCCATTGTCTAGTACCCATAGTACAAGCTCTGCTTAGTTTGGGACTAGATGGTGCTGTGTAAAATGTCCCTGTCCCTGAATATTTATTTATTTTATTCAAATAATTGTTTTATGGGTTGTCGTACGATCTATTAGGTAACACAAACTGTGCCTTTCATTGATTTCACTGATATTATTATATCTATATTACAAATATAGCCCGTTTGGACTGCCCAGGCAATAGGCTCGCTCCTTACTAATTTTGCGACTATGTCTGTACTTCTACTATGTCTGCCTAGCCCTTCGAGGGTGGAATCGTGATCCTATGATCCGTTTATTGTAGTGCGTACCATTTAAATGTGTATGTTATAATATATGACTTAAAAGTCGTGAATCAAATAGCAGATCATTAACCTAACTAAGGCGTGTTTCACTTAAGCTACTAAACAAAAGCCATAAATAAGCGAGATTTATATTCGAATTTCGAACGTTGGAGGCAGATGTCATTGTGGCGGGGAAGGAGGATTTATATGAATTTATTCATAAACAACAATAGTGGAATACATAGACAATACGTACAGCTCTATATAATTGCATAAAATATATTGTTTTATATGGTGGATACATTTAAAATCGTCGATAATTTGAATAAAGCGAGATGTTTTCTTTTACACAATAATATCAATATAACTCTGAAATGAAACAACAAAATAATGATCAAAATCAATTCAACACTAATCGCGTAAAACAAAACATACAGAAGAATTGAGGACTTTCTCCTTTTTTAAAGTCGGTTAAAAACCGACTTTAAAACTGTCGCAACTGCAGGATTGCATCTGTTTCCAGGGATTAAAAACATACAAACAATAACGAAATCTAGGTATCCCTCAAAAGGTACTAGGTAGGTACTAGGTACTATGTTTACCCTTATGTGAACGCAGTCGTGATGTTACGTTATCTTATTTAAAGTGGGTAATATCTTGACGTAGACCGGTACTGATAATACAGATAACGATAGATATACTCTATTGTTTACTTTTTAAATTGCAATGGCAACATAAATGTACATTATCTTTGCTTAAGAGGTTGGTACATGAGGGCGAACGTTAAACGCTCAAAATATAGTTCATACATTAATGTTAAGTATAAGATATTAGCTGTGGTAGCCTAGCGGTGTGACCAGTGGACTGATGCACGCACCACTGAATTTTCGGAAGTTATGTGCGTATTTATCACATGCTCAAACGGTGAAGGAAAACATCGTGAGGAAACCTGCATGGTTGAGAGAATTCTCGATGGTATTTGAGGTCTGCCAACCCACAGTAGGCTAGCGTTGTGGACTATAGCCTAATCCTTCTCAATTGAGAGGAGACCCGTGCCCAGCAGTGGGATTTTAATGGGTTGATGATTAATAATATATTAGCGCAGTCCGCGATTCTATTCACGTAGCATTAGTAATTCTATTCAATCCGGTTATATATTTGAACTCAGATTAAAGAAATTATCGATTTCGTATACAAACTTCCAACCCCTTTTTCGCCCTTTTAAAAGGTGATTTCCGGTATTCGAAGTTCTGATGAGTTTGGTAGGCGTAGGAGTATGACCAAACTCTATAACCACCATGTAGGTCTAACGTGAGTTTATTGTAACCTTCATTCGTGGAGACTGTTCAAATACACACCAGTAATGATGACGATAGTCGTCAGTCTAATAACTAACATACGTCGACCATCATCCTGTCTGCGAATGTGGTAGACATGTCATTAGAACCCAACACCGTTGCAGCGAACCTAGCGGGTGAGAGAACGGTGTTAGGGTCTATGTACATTGTGAGACGCGATACCGTGTCACGGCAATCAGTCGCGGGTGTTGACAAGCGATTTTTGAGATATTATAACATTCATTTACGAAGGTATTGAGAAAGGAGTATTCATGCCTAACAGTTCTCTGATGTGTTTTTAGGTTCCTTATTGTCTTATGCACAAATTCAAACTCTAATCTGCTTCTGCGCATTTTGTAGAAAAACTTTACTCATATTTATTACCTTGTTGCAAATTACAGCGTTTGATATCGCACTCTCACAATGTTTTATTCCTTTCCTGTCGTAAATTCAGTCCATTCGAAAAGTAATAGTAGAATATAAATAGCAGCCTATTGTAACTACGTAAGTTGATAAATTTACTTCGAATCCAAGGCCTCTTCATATTGAAATCGCGTGCATAACTATTACTAAATAATCATTTGTAGAAATTGAAAAAAATGAGGGAAATTACCATGAGTAAACATACCTGAGGGATTCAATCAACAGCAAAACAGCATCTGTGATTTTTCCTAACCCATACGTAGTGAGTCAGCCTACAACACCATAGCTTAATTTTAACAAGTTTATATTATTATCGCAGTACTTAAATTTGCGCGGGCAGTCGCGAGACATCGCGTTTCAGTGTAAACTCACCTTTACAATAAACGTCTGTGAACTGTTATAAGCATGATGACTATAATTATATTTTTAGTCACATGTATGTAAGCGCATAGTTATATGTATTATATATTTTTCTAAATCATTGTGAATGTTGTTGACGTAACAACGCTAAACAATAGAATGTTAAAATTGGAATACTGATTTTTTACACTTACGCAAATACTAGAAATTGAACGTGAGTACGTTTTTACGGAATCTGTTATGTATGCCAGTGACAATAGATACTATAATGGATCTACGTCAGTATTCAATAATATCAATATGACGCGATAAAAATCCGTATAACGTAGTTTTGTTTCAATATTCCTACAAAAAATCATGTGCCAAAATTAGGCGACATACAAATTTTAGTTACCTATGTATAATTTAATTCATATTAAATGTAATGCTATCTCTGTAATTTTGATCTGCGTACCTACTTTAATTAATAGATACATATTTATATTGAGTTTTTATTTTACTTAGATCATCTTCTATTGTGGCCACATATACTAGACATCACATGCACGAGGCTAAACAATAATTGCTCACATGACGATCAGTCCACAGCCTGGACTCTCTGGACATGACGACATGAGGCTGGAGTAGCCTCACGTCTACAGAAGTGGTTTCCAATCACATTCTTTTAATCGACTTTCCACCACGACGGAGGAGTAACGCTAAGCTTACATTTTAGAATTCGTAACAAAAGTAGGCTATAGAGGTATACTGTAAGTAATATCACCGCTTTGTTCACAAAAACAGTTAGGTACAATGCACACGACACTTAACAGAACATTGTCGTCTGCGATCCAATATTATAACTTTTCTTTTTATTAATCGCTTTTTCTCTTTGACCTAGTTCCTTTTTCGTTTATTAATCTTCATCAACCCATTATTGTACCACTGATGGACACGGCTCTACTCTTATTTTAGAGGGGTTGGGCTATAGTCCATCACGCTATCCTACTGCGGGTTTGCCGACTTCACATGCCATCCAGAAAATCTCTCAAAAGCCGCAAGCTGCAAGTTTCCTCACGATGATTTCCTTCACTATTAAAGCACGTGATAAATACGCACATAACTTCTGGAAAGTCGAGTTTGAACTCGAGACCACACCACTAGGCTATTACGCTTATTATTTTGTCTAATTATCCACATGGCTAACGTATTCATTTCTTACACTAACACGAATACAAGACATTGAAATAAAACTACATTTTACGAATTTTATCGTGGTATACCTCTTGATATTATTTTATTCCCGACGTTTTCAGATCCTACAACAACCATGGTCACAGGCGATTAAAAAATAAAATCCTCTATAAAATCCATAAAAAGTAAATTTTATTTCAATAAGCTTATCCTCATGTTTACAATAGGTATACATTGATCTGGTGGGTTCATATCATGTATGTACGTGCATGTCCATAAATCAATCAGCTTATGTACTTCATTAATGCTTGTTTACATCCCAACCAACACACAGTACCGGATTAAGGTAACTGGATGCCCTAAGCTCTTGGGCGGTAGAGGCTATAAAAAAAAGTTATCCCACATAAATCACCAAAACATAACAAAACAACTTCAAAAGTGGGCTGAGCTTTTTTTTTAAACCCCACTCTTGACCGTCCGTATTAATTCTGTGCCCCCCTCGACGCGATGGCCTCAGCAATTGGTTAAATAGCTTGGTGGCTAATACAGGACTACCTAGTGCCTACACCTAGTAATAAACCTCACCTAGTAAATAGATTAGACCGCAGCATTAAAGCACGCCCCCGGACGGATGCACGTCCGTCAACGTCGGATCGCTCTCGTCGCTCGAGTTGCCCGCATCGCTCATATCGTTCGCGTCGGTCGGATGTCCGCAAACATGTGTCGTGTCCGATAATCCGATACACGGAGAGCAGGATTGTACGTGAAATCGATTGGAACTAAGAACAATGAAATACGTGCGCGTTTTTGGACCTTATTCATATAAATACATAATAAAAGATGCAGGATAAATATTTCAAGAGCGTCAGTAACAATTTGTATTCACTTGAATTCAGAATATGTAGTTAAAATGCTTTCGGCTAACCTTAAAAATAATCTTCATTATTTTTTCCTACTACATATTCAGTATTTAATTTTATGATTAATTTCGCTGTGGGTTACGTCGGGCTTTATTATTTCAATGATTTTCTAGGTTACAAGAATTGCAGTAGTATGGATTTTGAGCAGTGGTCTTGTCCCAAAAAGAAATAAGATACATTAATATTCACTAAAGCAACTACAACGATTACAAAAGAAAATAGAAGAATACAGAACATGGAGCGGATAAAACGGATAACTTCAGATTAGTTTTCCGATTAAATGGACTCGGGATATTTTGTGGTAAAAGCTCTTTCCGACTCATTAACTATTCGATCCAGTATCCTGGTGAGATCAGCGAGATATTAAATGATTTACAATCTTATGTCGAATTTCTGAACTGTGTAAAATATTACATTACTTTTTCTAACTAGATGGCTGACAATTATTCAAATATTTATTATTCCATTGATGTGAAGGTACGGACTTTTAAGCAAATTAAATTAATTTTTAAAGAGGTGTTGGACAAGATAATAATAATAATTATTATTATTTCTCCTCGCAAAGAATAGAGTTAGCATAATTACAATTTAACTTTAAATGGGCGTTTATTTATTTTACAGTAGGTACTATGTACAGCTCACCAGCCCTTTAACTGTAAAATCTGGGTCTCCCATAAACTATTTTTTTGTTCTGTGGTTTATACACATGGGTGAGAGATATTTACGTTTAACCTAATTGGAAAAAACAAAATAACTCAATTTATAAATAACGAGTCGATTGTCGGTTTCCGAAAAATATTTATCATAATTATAGTTTGTTGAAATTGTTATTTAATGCGAATGATCATAACATTTAATCTTGTTTACCCATTTAAAAGCACTTCAAAGAGGTAAGTTCTTTGTAGTTTGATAGCGGAGGAACATCATTATATTTCGGCTGTATTTCATTGCAGAAAGACTGAAAATCCAACGTTGAATGATTGATGAAAAGAATGTCTTTGGCGTTTAGTGACTGGTACTTTTACCATTGTTGGCACATTTCCCCATCTGTAATAATTAGCTGGCTATTGTCTTCGTAACCCCTCGGTTAACACAAAGTTTAGACAAACTAGAGTACGAGAGAGGGACGTAGAGTTTATACAAACTCTTATTCCAGACTACTCTAGGTTAAATATTTTAAGACGAATTAAGTCATCATCAATCCAATTTATAGTATTGTTTTAAGTACTGGGCACGAGTCTCGTCTCATTTGAAAGATATAGGCTATAGTCTACCACGCTAGCCTAATGCGGTTTGACAGAATCCACCATCGAGAGAATCTCTTAAGCATGCAGGTATCCTCACGATATTCTCCTTCACTGTTTGTGCAGGAGATAAATAAGCACGTAACTTCCGAAAACTGAATGGCCTTAGATTCGATCTCGGGACCTTTGACTTTTACAGTCCGCTGGTCACGCCACCAGGTTATCACAGTTTGCGATTTAAATACCAAAGTTAAATCTTAATCGTCTAAAATTTACACAACAGAAAAACCTAAAAGAAAAACTTACAAGGTTATTGCAACTACTGAGAACATTTTAGACTGAAACAAATTAGCATTGAAAACTCTTGTTCATAGCTCAACTTTTATGGTATTTGAAAATTAAATGTTGACGGTAATCAGGACTACCCCATTGTAAATCTGGACGAAAACGCGTTGCTGAGCAGGAGGTCCATGGTTGGATTCCCACGTTGAGCAAATTATTATAATTGATGTAAACGTTAAACATAATACAAATGCACATTTCGTTTATAAAACAAACTAAAAAAATTTGACGACCCAGTTAGTCCAGCGGTAGTTAACACTGCCTTCTGTGCTATGGGTCCCGGGTTCGAATCCCGGTAGGGACAAATGTTTGTGTGTTGAGCATGAACATTTGTATCCAAGTCATGGATGTATCTATCTATAATATGTATGTATTACAACAAAAAAAAAGTATATGTGTAGTATATCAACCAGCTAGTATCCGTAACACAAGCCTCGTTGCTTAGCACGGAACTAGATGGCGCTGTGTGTCATAATGTCCCAGAATATTATTAATGTCCAAGAATATTATAAAAGATTCTTCACATTAAGCTTTGCATTAAGTAGTGCAATTTCAATAGTTGTACGAATTTAAGGGATTTTCGTTCAATAAACAATGAAGTGTAGACTTATATATTAAAGAAAGAAACATATTTGATCTTGAAACGTGAGCGACAATAAAATTAAACCTTGTAGTTTAATTTTATTGTCGATATCTTCCATCCAGTCTTTGTTATATTTTCTAGAACCTGGTGTAATTTTTAACTTAATCATAAAAATAAATGACTTACCGATACTATGATTGTTTAATTGAAATATCATCATACCATACCGCGTATGTATCGTTCCCGAAGGGTTAGGCAGAGGTATAGGCACTAAGCAGCTGGATGCGGGTGGCCCAAGACTGGTTGTTGTGGACATCTTTGGGGGAGGCTTATGTCCAGCAGTGGACGTCCTCCAGCTGACATGATGATGATGATGATGATAGGCACTAATGTACACCTCCATTTCGCCGGTATGTTTTTGGTTCCATGTAATAGGGGTGTGCCTATTATATCGGGCACGAATCCAAACGCCGAGTTGCTACTGAGAATTTTATAAAAAATATACAATAATACTTCACTGAACCTTGTAATCTAAGACCTCTCCACGCTTCTTCTTCTCCGTCACCAGCCGCAGTAACGACCACTGGAATAACGAGCAGTAGCAGAAAAGTAGTTTATATACCAGCATTATACCAATAATAAAGTACCTATGTACTTCTTTCCTCCTGACCTAATTGCCTTAGCAAAGCATTGGTGCCGTACATCATTGCTGGAGAAGCTATTACATAAATCAAAACTATTTTATAAATCCATATTCAGACCAGTACCAATAATTCAACCGTAGAAAAAGCCTGACCCACTTTTTACCCACTGTTTTAACTAATTGGGTCATATAAATCGATGAAAAATTATAGATAAAAATAACTTCAGATATTCTGATTGTTCATTCCATTTTGGTAGTATTGCTATGTACTTTATTGTAGGCGCTTTTTGATTTTGTATTCAATTGACATAATCTTTTTCTTATTACTAAGACAGCTATTATTGTGAGTGCTATGTACGCCTTAATTGTCATGTGCATTGGTCTTGTTTTTATTATAGTTGTTTTTAGCAAAGTGTAATGCATGTGATGTGGCTGTGCTTTAATAAATAAATAAATAAACAGGTAGTAGGTAGGATCGTAAGTGGCAATTTAAGTAGAAAAAGAAAGAAAGAAAAGAAAAGAAAATTTATTTGGTACCTACACCAATAAGATACAACACTACAGATAACTTACAAAAACAAAAAATTAAATAAGAACAAAAGTAAATAAAAAAAACAGTAGCAAAATTATATATACAAAGGAAAAAAAAAATATAAGTATCTATTTAGAGTCCTGATCTATTATTTACACAACAAATTCTATATTGTTTTAAATTGTTCCAAAGTGAAGCGATGGTAGCTTAGTGGGAAGCTGTGGTAGCCTAGTGGTGTGACCAGCGGACCGAGGTATCAAAGGTCTAGTTCGAACCCAAGTCACGCACCACTGACTTTTCGGAAGTTATGTGCGTATTTATCACATGCTCAAACAGGGAAGTCAAATATCGTGAGGGAACCTGCAGTGGGATAGCGTGGTGGACTATAGCCTAATCCCTCTCAAATGAGAGGAGACCCGTGCCCAGCAGTTGGACAATAATGGGTTGATGATGATGATGAATATGGTGTTTTTGAGTGTGACAGAATTCTCACACTCAAAAACATCCAAAATCCCTACGATTTTGTCGATCGTGTCGGTGCACTAGACACGTGTACAGACATGGGACGTCGACTAAAGCTTTTAGGTCATAGCTGTGGAGATGAATACCGGTCCTAGTAACAGATAATAGTCTGTAGCAGAACATATTTGATGAGAAACCGGTTTACTTCACAATCGTTTCTAAAATCGGGGTAGACAGGAATTTAACGCCTCTTTTTGTTCGTCTGTGTGTAACCAGTCGCAAACTTGGTGCCCCTTGGTTTACGTTCCTATTATACATATTAAGTTTATTAAATTTTTACTAACCATATATAAATTCATGATAATACCCTCACATCACACCTTGAGGTATCCGAGGAAGCTCAATATATAAAAAATTGGAAAAATAAATTACTTCATTTTAACAGATATTGGGGAATATTAATTGTTATTATTATATCACCTAAAAAAATCAAACAAAACTACAAACTCCTCCAAATACGTACTCTAAATTAGTTTTTAGCGATTATTTACTGCAATGACAGATTTAATTTTAAAGTATAAAAAACAAAAGTAAATTAATGATAGATTTTCATACTTTATGGTCGGGCGTACCCGATAGGCGATTTTCTTCATTTAAAAATATTATTTATAGACTCAAGAATATCACTAGGTATTTATTCTTCTTGTAAAAACATACGTATGAGACTATAAACACCTTGTAAGCAGTCTGTAAATGAATATTGTTCAACGTAATCAATGATTGACGATATATTGATTGATTTTCATGAGCCACACCAAACACGAGACTCGTTGAATCGTTCGTTGCAAATGAAGATGGAATTCAAGCCTTGTTTAGAAGAGTTAGAGTTGACAATCAATTGGAAATCGACATGCTGCAAATTAATTGGAATTAATGATCGTATTGTGTTTGTGTATGTATATTTGAACACTCGTTCTCAGTCAAGAAGGTACTAAGGGACGACATCGTGCGGCGGGTTATTGGCCCATAAGTTGTGGAGTAAATGCTACAACTAATTCCAAATGCTCACTATAAAACAAGCTTCATACTTAAGAACAACTAGGTTCCTTGCACTAACTTTAGTACACTCTAACAAGCTAATTGGTTTACATCCACACATGGATCAGTCGATAGTAACTAAAAGTCATCATCACCATCATCTACCTATTTACTGTTCCACTGCTAGGCTAGGATTCCCTCATGCTAGCCTAGTGCAGATTGCCAGTTTGAGGTAAAAGTAATGTAAAAATATACAAGTGTGTATTTAACTAAATTCAACAGCTGAACACAAAAACGCTATGCTCTCTCGTACTATCTGTAAACAAAATAAAATAAAACAGGTTTTAATGCACGGAAATTTATTCTATTCACCACAAGGTAACTCCAGATCTAATTTGCAAACTGTCAAGTATAATAATATTACGTTCATTTTGCTAAAGAATACTTTAACAGACTGCTTACAAACTCTTGCACAGTTTTATATAACTTGTCTGCATTTTACATATTGCCTGCAAACATACCTAATATTATAATTAGTGTCATTAGTGATCATCATCCCGCCTGAGAATTTGATAATAATAATTATTATAATAATTCATTTCTTTGATATTACTGCAACACTAATGTATTGCCTTTACTACAGAAATAAAACAACTTTTTACGGATCAATAAAACGCGATAAAATCGGTTTAAAGTAAGTAGTTTTATTTCAACCCTAGTTTGCGTAAATTATGACCTTGATGATGTCAAACTCTATGACACCTAACCTTCAAGAGAATATTTATAAAAAAACAATATATCACCGGCTGAAGATTAATATGTTTATTTTAATTGTTTCAAAAAAAAATAGGTAAGTATGACACCGGGAAAACGCGCCAAAAATACATCAAGGTCACAGATTATACAACTTACCGTAATCAAACTGTTGTTTCGACCTTAAATTATTTACAGACTTCGAATAGACTGCTGAATACGCATGCGCGGGAAATTCTCCCTGTCACCTCACATAACCTAAAAAAGGGGATCAATTCATAAACATTATTTTGTACGGTGTATTTTTTAATGGATAGGCGTGAGTGAACTGGCTGTTCTTATTGGCTGTAGACATCGTACCATTGCCACGGAAATAAGGAACATTAGAGGAACAAAACTGCTACCATAGCGAATCAGTGTGAATCACTGACTAAAGCGGAACAGTTACTAGTGATAAAACAGTGATACGTAAAAAGAAAAACTAATAATAACCATAGACATAGTGTTTTTAAAAGTGATATTGAGTGTGACATTAAGTTTCAGACAAAGAGTATAATAAGTCTACGGGTATTTCAGAGTGAAATGTTAAGAAACAATTTCGGCGTTTTTGTTGAGGTTATGTTTTGTCGCTTGAATACGTGGTATGTACAGTCAGCAAATTTGATGATTTGAAGTGTAGACAGTTGACAATCGTACCTAATATTATCAACTGTCTACACTTACTCGTTAGAGAATATAGGTAAGAAAAATAAGCTAGTAGGTAGGTACTTAAAGAAACTTCATTAATAAACAAAAGAATAATATGCAGGTAGGTTTATACTCTCATACTTTTGCCAAATGTAATGACAACTTAAGTTTAATAATATAGGTACATAAAGTAGGTATTTACTTCATTGTTATTATAACAAATTCTTTTTAGCATCGTCAGCGTATTTTACACGTTCTTTAATTGTACCTACTAGTCTTTCAGTCCAAAGACAGTAATATTTCAAATAAAACCTATTTTGTAAACTTGTAGATGTAAAATTGTGAATTTAGTTTGTAGGGTATATTTTGCATCATACAAAATACATAACTGTTACGCAATACAAATATGATGAAACTACGATTTGAAGCGAGTAGGTCTGAGAGATGCCTGTACCTTGTTTTTTTTTATTGAAGACCGACAAAAAGTATTTAAATTCACAGTAACTTCTAAATAAGTACTTTAGGGACTATCCTTGACAAATACATGTCTGGGAATGTCGGAATTGGAGGGATTATAACCCACACTAGTCTCCCAATGCCCTACCATCGGGGCTATTGTATTCTTGAACACTCACCACCCTAAAAAAGCATATTATTATTATATAACAGGTTTATTTTGATCCACATTTATTTCATTGCACACACCCTGCAAGACCACAAAATCATTGTTTTTCTTTAGCTTACAATTTTGTTTCAATAACTGTAATAAGTTCACAGTTAGGTGTGAATGAACTCCGCCTTCTTACGCAAAAAAGTTTGCTAATTATTACCGCGCATTGATCAATGATAAAGGTATTTTTTGTATTATGCGTAGAGAGCTTATTTTTAAATCGTATTAGGTACTCGGATTATTTTTTTAATGACACTTTTACAAGTCAATGTCTTAATTAATGGTTGGCGCTGGTATTTCCTTACCGACGACTTCTGAAAAGAAACATCGAAATAAACTCAGATAACCATGGTATCTTTTAAAGTCCAGACATAATAGTAGATATTCCAATAAGCGAGTGTACCATTTAAGAAATTTTGAAAAGAGGAATTTTATTTTCCTGTCGGTTCTTCTCTATAAGACTTGCTATTTGAAACTTTGCAACTAGTTTTGACAATTCAAAAGTATTTCACCTTTGATATCGGTCTCATTGAACTCTACTCATTGATCCCTATTTGACTGTGAGTTACACAGTGAGAGAAAGAGATAGAATGACAGAGTTTTATGCAGACAAGCAGAAATTAATCAGAAGAACAGTAGTTGTATTGTAAGCTGTAAGTACCTACCTACACAGTCTCACATTGTCCATGATGTAGTAGTGCCTATACACATTTGTGTAACTTCAAATGCAGCACACAATAATTCGACTATAATCAAACAGCTACTGTATTGTACCATACCATCACGCCCGTCGTCTCCGAAAGGGTTAGGCAGAGCTGTACTAATGTATACTATATTTCACCAATATGTTTTATGTTCTATGGGGCGAGCCTATTGCTATAAACCAGGAATGAATTCAAACTCCGAGGTGCTACTAAGCAAGTACTTGTTGCTGCTACTAAGTGTACGAGGAAAAATCGAAAAACACTGCTCGACCTGGGAATAGAAACCAAGATCTCTTGCTCTGTACTGTAGTCGCACTTTACGACGACTAGACCAAAGAGTTTATGTATCGGATCCATAGATTTTTATTATATCAATGATAAAATCATACACGTTTTTTCCACTTACACTACTCACAGTATTGAAAAAGCTAACTTTGCTCGGCTCTGTACACCACACATAATTAAGACGAACAGTAGCAGAACAGGAAATATCTACATTATAACATCCTTTTTATCTTACATACATAGATATTTTCCACCCACTTGTATGTATGACATACCTACACACGACACTCCAGCATCTACTAACTGTCTTTCTAAACAGACTAATTTATTAACAAGGTTATCTAAACTTTTCTCACGAATTTTACTACTACATTTATATCAAAATTTTTAGTTGTCAAGATAACTATCACAATAAAATAACTTCCTACTTCTGTAAAAAAACCCAATGTAAAGAAACGCAGCGATAAACATACATTTTTTCCATACAACACAAACATTATAATCTCTAATCTTTCTTTATTATATTTCCAGCTAAATTCATTCTCAAAACTTTCCTAGTAAAATGGTGTTCATTCATAGGCATTATAATTATAACTGCCAAGATAGTTAATTATCGAAGACTCCAAAAGATAAACAGATTTCAATAAATAATGTTTATTACAAGGCTGTGTGTAGACTTGAGTCATAGATTATTAGGATTAGTGTACATAGTTTTCTAGATGTATGCCTGACTAACAAGAGTAGGTACCTCAATAATATTATGACGCAAGCGAAGTCGTGTTGAAGTTAATCATGATAAACCGCTCAGGTACACATTAGATATAACATAGTTATCAAGTATTATTATTTACTTTACCTTAACTAGGTAAATGTAATTTTATGAACGAATTTTAATGGATGTATTGTTTTATCTTGTTGTTAAAACAACAAGAGAAAGAGTTTATAAAATATATATGTGGACAACTTTACTTATAAACATTATTGAAACACTATAATGTATAAATAAATTAGGGCTTGAGATCAAAAACACACGGTGAAACGTCAATAAAAAAATATCTCAGAATCATCAAACAGCTGAATAGATTTTCTTGTTAAGAACACTCCTAATCACGTCATCTTTAATGTTCATCTTTAAAAAATATTTCTTTGGGTTTTTCTTATTTTCATAAAGAAAATAAAAAAACCCCAGTCGGGTTTTTTCCAGGTTTTGTTGACTGTTATAACAAACGTTTTTTTCCTAAACGTTAACGGGAAGTTTTGTAATACGAAGACGACGTAAAGGGAGTTTTTTTATGTCACAAGGATGCCAGACAAGCATACGGCCCGCCTGATGGTAAACGGTTACTGTAGTCTATTGACGTTTGCGAGACACGAGGTATCGATCACGCGTTGCCGACCCTGTAGAAACTGTCTAGGTTTCTCAAAATAAAAAAGGGAGTTACTAAACTGACAGTAAACGAAATACCCATGCTGTCAGAATAGTCACTCCCCAACGAGCTCCGGTAACCTTATTCACTCACAGAAACACAACTATTATTGATGTGAAACATCTATAGCCGCACGTAAAACCGATTTCTGGCGTGGCGAAAGCGTCGCCACGAAATTTAAATTTGATTTTAGTTCTATTTTCAAGTTTACCTTTTTTTTCGAATTGTGAATTGTATTAAACCCCTTTGAGTTTGTGTTAATATGTTTCTTTTAACACATATATTTTTTTTAGAGTAAATAATAATAAAAATAACGCCAAAAACGATACAGGGAAAACATATCCTGTGTTTTACTTGAAAACAAATAATTTTTCTGGTAATAAAATGTCTGACTGTGATAATTTAGAGAGTGAATATCACAATATGTTCTTTTCTGCATATTACTTTTACAAAATAATGTCGATGTTTCACATCTGCCAGGCGTCCCGTGACGGCTCACTGTTTTTTATTTCACTGGGGTCTTCTGTACGGTGGAGGTACTTCCCCAGTCGGGCAGCTCAGTTTGAGCTCTCTAAAATCTTTTTACCATCAGTACATCCTTATTTTGCTCCACATAATATTGCCTGCGTCTCTTCACCTCGTAAAGTCTTTTGTCCAAATCCAAATAAAAAAGAACATGTTAGATACCTATTGGCTGACAAAATCGATAAGAGGCTATTTATATTACTATTCATTCCCAAACATGTCCGCGTGTCTCGAAGAGCGACCGAGGGCATGGTCAGTTAGTCACGCGAAGTTTCAAGCATTACATTCATTGATTGATTGATTCTAGCTGCCGGTACATCGTCAAGCTAAGCCTATACGTAATATCAAGCGAGTAGCTTCTATGCGACAGCAATTCGTCAGATGTTTCGGCACTTTCAAAAATATTGATAAACAGGAAAAACAGTCATCCAATATTTTTTCTCACTTATGGTAAATTACACCCATCCTACCTTAATTTCTAGTTCGTCATAATCTCATCAATAAATAAAATAAATAAATATTAATGACACATTTTACACAGCACCATCTAGTCCCAAACTAAGCAGAGCTTGTACTATGGGTATATGGAAAATGGATATATTACTTATATATGTATGTATAATACATAGGAAACACCCAGACGAACACAAACACTTATATTCAACACATAAATATTTGTGCCCCGTGGGAATCGAACCCATGACCTCGTGATCAGCAGTCCGGTACTCGAACCAACGACACCACAGAGGTCGTCAAAATGATGTACGTCCACTGTCGTATTAAAGCCTCCTTCTTTGTCCTTCAAATTCCTCTCGCATCTAAAGACATCCGACGACCTTCACCAAGTCGAGAAAAACAGTTGTAGTCGTTGGAGATTTTTCGCGTTATCCAGAATCTCAGGTTACACAAGACGGGTGTTTAGTTCAACATCGTTAGTAATGTGCCTTCCTTTTCCAGGTAATTAATCGAATTTAAATAAAGGTACGATAAATTCAAGAGATACTTACTGAAAATTCTTTAGCTAATGAAGCGGCACTAATACATTAATCTTTCCAGTCAATTTATTGGTTTGCTTAGAATACTGGCGATCGTAAGTGGATTTTGCTTCGTTTGAGAATAACATAGTTATATAACATTGTATGTGTTTATAACGTGTCGTTATTCGAATATTTATTATCAACCCAATTATTGTACCATTGCTGGGCACGGGTCTACTCTCATTTGAGAGGGTTGGTAGACTTCACAGGCTTCGAGAAAATCTCTCAGGCACTTACTGGTCACGCCACTAAGCTATCAGCTACAACATCATGTTAATTGTAAGAATTGTCCGCCCACACTCCCTCTTCTTCCTGTCTCATGGAAATTTAAAAATGAAAAAACTGTCAGTAAAATAATAATTTGTCACTAAGCTAGACAAAATTATAATATTTATCTTGAATAATTGTCATTCGCGGTGTATTTCAAGTTATATGCATATTGTGTTATCAGTTCCTTATCGGTACATTATTATAATAGCAACAATTAAATTAGCACCAATTCTACTTAGCTACGCCTTATGTAGTTTTGCAAATTCAGTTTACAGAAATCGCTGGATATCATTCCACGTTTGAGTGTTCGCAAAAATTGTGCGGCAATTATATTCAATTATTGCAAGTGTTATAGCGTGGGACTATAGCCTTCTCAAATGAGAGGAGACCCGTGTTCAGCAGTGGGTTAATAATGGCCGATGACGACTTCGAGTATGGTCCTTGTGTTATCTAAATACATAAAAAAATTTGGTTGATTTGTGGTTTCAAAAAATAAAAATTTCTGCGTCGCAGATTTTGATCTAGCAAATTTTGACGCGATATACAACCGGCTGCAAAGGTTATTTTTATTTACGTTTTGGATAGATTGTTTTTATCTTAAATCGCCACGTATCACAGCAAAGCGTGTAAGGGTGCACCAAGTAAAGATTCAATATGAAGGCATTTGTCTTCATCGAAATAAAAACTAAATTCCATGGATTTTATTACGGTACGAGTATATTATTAGTATGATTTAATCCCATGTTTTGGATCCCTTACAGAATTCATAGTCACGGGCATAACGCGATAATGTCTGTAAACAGTAGTTTTATTTTTATGTTTAGTTTTTGGGCAAGTGTAAAAAATCAGTATACTTATCTGCGGTTATTTCCTCACCCTAACAACGCTGATAGTGTTGGCCAGATTTACACTCTACTATATCTGCTTCCAATCTTTATGCAATTGCTAGAAAAATTATGAGCTTTCATAAAGCGGTGACTCTATCTCGCTAATGTCACTAATCATATCAATTGTTTATTCTTCTCTTTTGAGTAATAGCCATAGAGCCATTAAAAAAGTGTTACAACCTCTTTACTCATATTATAAAATCAATTATATTAAACATTTACGCATAAAATCTTCTTTCTGTTTCAAGGATATTTTTATAGTTTTTTTTCCTCTTATTTGAATAGGACTTCTTTCTATAGTACATCTCTTTGGGTTTTTTAATGACTAGCTCGAATGCTATTGTAGGAACTCGATATATTAAATCAGTATCAGTATCTATTAATACTAATAGTTAATAATGTTAAATTTATTAACTATTAGTATTAATAAATAATAATGTTAAATACATGTAAGAGGGCATAAATCTTCAGATACTAATTACTTACTTGCTATTTATTACTAATTAATTTTCATTATTTTATATTCATTCCTCAATAACTTTATAATCTTTTATAAAATTTATTGCTCCATAATAAATAACTTTATGTAGCAATTTATGCTGATTTTAACTATAAATTGTCATAAATCATTTTTCTTATCATGTACTTTTTTATTTCATATAATTTTATATTTGGCAAAACTATTTTGAAGAGTTGAACTCAAACTCAAATGATTTATTTCAATTAGACTAATATTACAGGTACTTTTGAATTGTCAACAACTAGTTGAAGTTAGTGCTCAACGCTCTTGCATTGTTACACGTATATATTCAACTGATTTAGCCAGTAGCTGTTGAAACTACAGATCTACTTGAAACCTAGACCAAATGAACCAACAGAAATCATATTAAATTCCATGTTGATACCGAGCATTTTTTTTATTAAGTAAAAAAAGTACATTGTTCTATAATTTATGCGTAGATTAATGTTTTAATAAATATTACTGAAATCCGAATAATATTAAAATGTCACCCAAATTTATATGTCTAGTTTAGCATTTATTCCAATAAATGATATCGGAGATTAGATTCTTCCGAGTCGATTGTATTGACCTTATCATCTCGTATTATCTAACCAGGTGTAACAGCGGTATCATAAAAGTCTGATATACTTAGCACTATAGGATTAGTCAGACTAGAAATCTTAACGCACTGACAACGAATTCGGGACCAAAATACTCGCGGAAATATCGAAACAGTGTCTTAAAAAAACCAAGTGCATTGGACTTTACACCCTATTATACAAGCCTAGTGTATCCCAGTATTGGGAAAAGGCATATTAAGACTTTTATAAGTGTTTTTGAAGAAACAAACAAATATGACTAATAAGGACTTCTCGCAAAGCAACGGGTTATTGAACCCGGCGGAGCCTGTGCCTCAAAAAGCCATGTATGATGATGAGATGTCGAGGACTTCTTTAGCTGGCAGTGTGATGGACAATATAAACATACAGATCGGAGGCAGGGACTATGTAGTGGTGCCACGCCGGTGGCTGATACTAGTGTTGTTTGTGTTATACTCGGCTTCGAACTCCATGCAGTGGACACAGTACACTATAATCCAGGACATTGTGGTGAATTACTATGGTGTGTCGAGCAATGTGGTGTCGTGGACGGCTATGGTGTACATGGTTACATACGTACCATTGATATTTCCCGCCAGCTGGTTGTTGGATAAAACGGTGAGTGATTTCATGACAATTCATTAATTTATAAACTCTATTTTGACTGTAATAGATACGCAAGCTAGTCAATTATTAGTAAATATTATAGAAGAGTGTGGTTTATATTAGTAAACTTAATTCACACATTCAAATTCAGCTCTTTTTCAAATTTATTTTTAAAATAGACCACTAATTTATTAACTGATTTATTTATTTAAAAGCGCAATTTGTACTAACAGATTAACGGTAATATAAGTCAGTCTCTTGGCAATATCGCCAAATATCTGTGGCTTTTCCACCAAGTAACTTGTTGCTCTGCAAACGCTTTCGTTCAAACACTTCTTATGTCACTTTATGGCTTTTGTTTGGAATAAATTCCTTCCTGCAATATTTATTTACGCCATTCGAGGTCATATCACTAGGATCTCACTACTTTTACTTCAGGAATAAGTAGTGAGATTCAAATGATAGTGTAGTATAATGGTATGTCATCTCATCCTTGTCGCCATGAAAGGTTAGGCAAAGGTCCTATATAATAAGCGGGCGAGCTAATTACCATTAACCGGGCACAAGTCTAAACTCCGAGCTGCTGCTGAGAATTTCATATTTAAAAACCAAATTGCTCGACTTGAGAAACGAACCCAAGACCTTTTTTTTGCTCAGCAGTCGCACTGTACGGCGACAAGACCTACAAGGCAATTGTTATCATATTTTTTTATCTGGACATTCATCGTAGCAATTGCCACCACTACAAAAATTGCAGCTTCCACATAACAAGCAAAAACAAAACGATGCGCGTACTACTAGTTATTCATTGATGTGGCGTATCGCATTCATACAACCATGTACGCTTTTCAACCCATTCATCATACAGAATTTATTTCCACGAAAAATACTTAGCAACAGTAACGCCGGCTTAGCTTGCAATTTTTTGTTCCAGTTTCCAGTGCGCATATTCGTGTATGTTACAGAGAAATGAAAATTCAAAATTCCTTTAAACTATATTCGTAGAATTGTTGTATCCAGGTTCATTACGATTATAATCATATTTGTATGATAGGATGTATTATTTTTGAAAAATTTCACTAGACTTGACAAAGGCCTTCTCTAGTGATCGTCACAAAGTTAGGGTTTTAGCTCTGCTCATCCAATTACTGCCTACTGATTTTCTCAATTTCATATCTCCACCAATCACACCAATCATTGTTCCTTTGGCTAAATGGTTTGTACTAAACAAAACTGCGCATATAATGGTATGTTATGCTAATTTACTTCACGAAGTAACCGCTCCGTGCCATCCCTGATTACACAGGCAAATATTTACGCCAACCCTTTCCGCGTCTCACATCTCATTAAACACCCGGACTGTGTTCATGACACGATTTACATGGAAACCGTATCACAATGAACTCTGTCGTACACAACACATAATTTGTGGGACTGAGCCACATCTGGGCTCTAATGCTTTGTGACAATTTCGAGATTCCGTGTTTCAAAGCCACGCTAGTTCCTTGTTGAAATTTCTCGAGTAGAGAAGGAATTGTGAAATAGTTACATTATAATTACATATAACTACTAGCTATTGTAAATGATTCTGATTGATGGAATTGTTAATTAGAATAATCATCAACCAATGTAATATACCAATGTGTATTGTTTGTAAACGTAGTGTTTTTGCCTCTTGGATTCGATTCTTAAGTAGAAAGAGCAATGTGTTATTGAATCCTACATAGTACGTAGTCCGACAAATATTTCGCCAGTTTTATTTTGTGAAACAATCTCACTAGCACGCCCGAACTTTTGTCTTCTAATAACACGTCTCCTATTACAGAGCGGATAAAAATTATATATGTATACTTGCTGAACCAGCAAACGTTGTTTTGCCACATTATAGGGGTTGGTGGACTACCCCTAACTTTTAGGGGGATGAAAAATAGATGTTGGCCGATTCTCATAGATACCGGATAAGCACAAAAAATTTCATCAAAATCGGTCAAGCCGTTTCGGAGGAGTATGGCAACGAAAACTGTGACACGAGAATTTTATATATTAGATATAAACATAAGCAGCGCATCTGAAAATAGCATTTAGCAAAGTATAATTTGTCAAATGACTATATTCTTCAATATATTGAAAACAAACTCAAACTCCAAACTCAAGGGAATAATAATTATCCTTCTTCTTTTATCGTTCCTACCATACAGCAATCAAATCAATTTGCAAAATAACAATGGACAAAAGCTTTGGACCTTTTTGGTCTTTCTGTTCTTTTATCTCATTCCGTTCGCTTGTTCCGCTTAAAAGCATCTCACACTGTTCACAAGCTCCACTTTAAAACATACATTATCTAGTGTCACCTAACCGGACACCCACCGTTAGCTACATTTTACCCCTTTGTTGACTCACTGCTATCATCAATCTTGCCCCACCACTTTATCCTGACCCCGATATCACATCGCACTTCTTCCATCAAAACAATTGTTTCTAACACTGATAGTCCGACACGGATTAAGTTATACTGGACACATTAATAGGGTTCCGTAATTAAATGTTAACGGACCTCCTTTTGTAGTGTTTGTTATGCAAAACATGTTTTTTTTAAGAATATGCTAACTTAGTACCTATTTAAGGGCCGTAGCGTTTTGTGGTCCTTTGAGTCGAGGTATTAATTTAAAGTTATTTGTTTAAATTAAAACCATAACTCAAAAGGATCTACCATACCTAACTCATGATTTCTCGCGATACCGCTCCCGCACGGCTGTTCATTGACTGGTTACGCGGACGATGGCCTTCTGCTCATCCAGTCCAATACGCGGTCTGGTCTCGAAAACTTAGCCCACTCGTGTTTACGTTTAATATCCGCGTGGGGCAAACGGAACCGCTTAACCTTCGCGCCGCAAAAAACCTTTCAACTAATCTTGAAAGGTAATCTTAAATCCGCGCCCAGCATCAAATTCGATAACGTCACCGTTAAAAGAAAGGAGTCGGTATGTTACCTCGGTCTCGTACTAGAAAGAAATTTTTCATTTATTGAACACATTAAAATTGTGGGTGAAAAAGCTAAACGTAACTTTTATGCTTTGACTAGAATATCAACGGCTACATGGGGTTTATCTTTTCATACATTAAAAACCATCTATGGGGCTACTTACCTAGGTTGTATGTGCTACGGAGCACCTGTTTGGGCCGATAGAGCCACCATAGGCGCAGTACGACGTAAGTTACTTCAAAGTCAGCGTTTAGCATTGATATTTTTATGTAAAGCATACAGGACTGTTAGTACGGAAGCACTACCAGTACTCGCGGGAGTGCTGCCGGTCGATCTTGAAGCACAACGACGTGCAGCAATGTATTTTTCATCGAGAGTGCACTTGAAAAATGAATTTCTTGTAGAACGTGACCGCGCTAAAATTCTTAGACTATTTAAGCCACTGGCTGATGTATGGGAGGAACTTTTAGATGAATGGCACCAGCGTAAATCGTTGTGGAGAATCCCTCCCTGGACGTCCACGCTCAGGTCGTACACCACCTGAGCGTGGACGCCTAGGCTGCCCTTCGTACTCTGGGGGGGGCAATTTTGTGCTATCATCTCCAACTAGGGGTAAACGGAGCAGGCAACTTAAGGCTACCCCTTCCACCCTTGCTGTGGATTTCTGCAACATTAGGGGGCTGAACTCCAACTTGCACGCCGTACACTTTCACCTTGAGACGGCGAAGCCGGCCTTGCTCTTTCTCACCGAGACGCAGATATGCACTCCGGCTGACACCTCTTTCCTCTCCTACCCAGGGTACAAACTGGAGCATTCCTTTGTGCCGCGGGCTGGAGTGTGCGTATACGTCAGAGAGGATATCTGTTCTCGTCGCCTCGGGAGCCTTGAAGGACGGGACCTATCCATCCTCTGGCTGCGCGTAGACTGCGACGACCATCCCCGCATTTACGCGTGCCTGTATAGGTCCCATAGCGGCAATACCGAAACTGATCGAATCATTGAGCAAATACAAATGGCTACAGATTCTGTGCTGCAGCAGATCCCATCCGCAGAGATCGTGATTCTAGGCGACTTTAACGCCCACCACGCCGAATGGCTTAGTTCACGCACTACCGATCATGCGGGGAGATCTGTTTGCGATTTCGCCTTGGCATATGATTTGACACAACTGGTTGCCTCGCCAACGCGAATCCCAGATGTGGAGGATCATTTACCTTCCCTGTTGGACCTTCTGTTGACCTCTCATCCGGATGGCTACCTGGTTTCCGTCGATCCTCCTCTTGGTTCGTCGGACCACTGCCTCGTTCGGAGTACGGTGCCAGTTGCGCGCTTAACACGGCCTCGCTTTGCGGGCTGCCGCCGCATATGGCACTACAGGTCAGCGGATTGGGACGGAATGCGGTCATTCTTTGCATCCTACCCATGGGGGCGGATTTGCTTCTCGCCGGATGATCCAGACGTCGTTGCTGACTCTGTCACCGATGTGGTGCTGCAGGGTATGGAACTCTTTATTCCGTTCTCTGCGGTGCCCATCGGTGGCAGATCCCAGCCTTGGTATGGTCGTTCCTGCATGACGGCACTATGCCGAAAGCGGGAATGCTACCGGGCCTGGGCTAACGCATCGGCGTCTAGTGATGTAAATACCAGCGCACTTAAAAAGGAGTATAACTCTGCCTCTAGGTCCTTCAAAAGTGCTATTGCTAAGGCGAAGTCAGAGCACATTGGCAGAATTGGCGACAGACTGGCACGTCTCCCGTCGGGAACCCGTGCGTTTTGGTCTCTCGCCAAGGCTGTCTTAGGGAATTTCTGTCAGCCATCCTTTCCGCCCCTACACACGGAGAATGACTCGCTGGCCCATACCGCGAAAGAGAAAGCCGATCTTTTGGGCTCTCTCTTCGCGTCCAACTCGACCCTGGATGACCAAGGAAACTCACCACCGACAATCCCGCGGTGCGATACCACGATGCCGGAGATTAAGGTCCGGCAAAGTGCAGTTCGCAAAGCACTTTTTTCCTTGGACATTCACAAGTCGAGTGGGCCCGATGGCATCCCTCCGATCGTGTTGCGGACATGTGCTCCAGAGTTGGCACCGGTTTTAACGCGTCTTTTCCGACACTCCTACGAATTAGGCATAGTCCCGAAATCCTGGAAGGCCGCTTTAGTGCACCCGATCCCTAAAAAGGGCAATCGCTCGGATCCGTCCAATTACAGGCCTATAGCAATCACTTCCTTGTTCTCCAAGATAATGGAGACCATTATTAACTGCCAGCTCCTGCGATACCTGGAAGAGCACCAGCTGATTAGTGACCGCCAGTACGGCTTTCGTCGGGGTCGGTCAGCTGGTGATCTTCTAGTCTACCTAACACATAGATGGGCGGAGGCAGTTGAGAGCAAGGGAGAGGCGCTTGCAACTAGTCTGGACATGGCGAAGGCCTTTGATCGGGTGTGGCACAAAGCGCTTCTGTCGAAGTTGCCTTCCTTTGGGCTTCCCGAGAAATTGTGCGACTGGGTCACCAGTTTTTTGGCAGATCGGAGCATCAAGGTCGTCGTTGACGGTGCATGCTCTGATCCTAAATTTGTCAATGCTGGTGTTCCACAAGGCTGTGTCCTGTCTCCTACCCTGTTTCTTCTGCATATCAATGACATGTTGCATATCAGCAACATTCTTTGCTATGCAGACGACAGCACTGTGGATGCCGTGTACACTGGCCGAGCAAACATTTCTCGGGAATGCGTCGTTAAGTGTCGGAACAAACTTGTGTCTGAAGTCGAGTCTTTGCTCACCAAAGTCTCGGACTGGGGTAGACTTAACTTAGTCCAATTCAACCCCAAAAAGACACAGGTTTGCGCGTTAACCGCTAAGAAGTCACCATTCGTCGTAACTCCTAATTTTGAGAACACTCCCTTATCCGCCACAGCCAGCATCGGAATACTTGGTGTCGCAATCTCGAGCAACGTCCAGTTCCGCGGTCAACTGGAAAGTAAGGCCAAATTGGCCTCAAAGAAGCTTGGTGTGCTCAGCAAGGCGAGACGGTACTTCACGTCGGCGCAGCGCCTAAATCTCTATAAGGCGCAGATCCGGCCCCACGTGGAGTACTGTTCTCATCTCTGGGCGGGGGCCCCCCAGTACCAGCTACTTCCATTTGAACGAATCCAACGAAGGGCGGCTCGAGTTGTCGATGATCAGGCTCTTTCCGATCGGCTTGATCCTTTGGCTCTGCGTAGAGATGTTGGATCACTCTGCATCTTCTACCGCATCTATCACGGGGAGTGTTCCGAGGAATTGTTTGGTTTGATCCCGGCCGCTGAATTTCACCATCGGACATGGCGTCAGAACTCAAAGTTCCATCCATTTTGTCTCGATGTCCAGCGTTCCACAACAGTGCGGTTTTTAAGGCATTTTCTGCCTCGCACCACCGCTCTGTGGAACCAGCTGTCGCCGGCGGTCTTTCCGAACCGTTACGACGTGGGAACCTTAGAGAGGAGAGTGTAGTTATTTATTGAAAGGCCGGCAACGCATTTGCACGTCCCCTGGTGTTGCAGATGTCCATGGGCGGCGGTAATCACTTACCATCAGGTGAGCCTCCTGCCCGTTTGCCCCCTTATTTCCATAAAAAAAAAAATGATAAAAAATCTAATGACTAGAATGTTAGTAATTTGACAACGTAGCCTATGGGCACTAGCAAAATCGACATTGACTTTTTTTACATCATTTTTTTTAGAAAATTAAATCAAATTTCCCTTTTTTAATGTAATTTACTTTTCACCTGCAAACTTTTTTAATAAATACCCAAACTTTTTGGTTCCCAGTGTTTGTCTTACTACCTTTCTAAAAGGCAGTAAATATTGAGCTTTCCGTTGCCCTAGATGCATAAAACAGTCTTGGAATAAATCAATAGTGCCCGTAAAGACTATTAACTGTCTGTGATGATAAACGCTGAATCAGGGTACGCTCATTAAGCACTGAGAGTACAATAGATTTCAGTAATATGGAAGCGACTAATAAATTTTACAAGGAAACCGCGTTAGTCTTTCAGCTGTGCAATCGGGTTCTGCATCATTGCCTTTCTGATTCCCGTATGGAAGAAATATTTTTATGCTATTCTAGTTCATAAGAAAGGAATCCTATGTAACATAGATTATAAAACCGACTTATACCCTTATTTTATCTTCTAGGAAGTATCTTCGTCGAGGAAGTATTGGTAGAATATTTTGACTCTAACTTAGGAACGAGATTCCTGTACTTATAGTTTATACGTATCAGATAGTAGTTTAATTGACTTTTATTATTTGTAACACGCTGATTTATTACTTATGCCGATGCGAATACCTAGTTTATATTCATATTACTTAATATCGACTCCGACATCCATGTTCACGGCTAAACTATAATGTATGTATGTAGTTCATAATACGACACACGTTAAGTTTTATTTGTCTGCCAAGAAGAAGGTATTTGCTTCAAGACGAATATTATAAAGACACATCTAGTAACCAGACATCAAGTAAGAGGGGTGCCACTGACCTAATTCCCAGTCAAAGTGCGCTCAGAAGACAAATGGCGGGCACATCTCCCATCGCTCCAGACCACTCAGATACGGAACACATCCTTTTAGTATTGATATATAACCCCGCGTTACAGAACTGATTCTTGTTTATTCAACTGTTTAATGTATGAACGCTGCCATTTCTCTTGTCTTGTATTTCTGTGTCACTGAATTTATTTTCTTTTTGGAATTGATTTGCGCATTGCCCTGCGGAAACCTTTTCGCTCTGTCAAGCGATTTGGGTTTTTTTAATAGAGGAGTTGCTACACGCTCAGCAGACAATGTGTGGTGCAAGCCTACCATCCATTAGCACGCACTACGCGACACAGTGGCACGGGGCGGTTCGTCTTCTACCGGTCCCATGCTATCAGAATAGTTACTCGCCTAACGAGCTCGAGCTACCTTACTCATACGCAGAAACTCAACTGTTATTATTTCAATGTGTGGTCTTCTGTAAGGCGGAGGTACTTCTTCAGTCGGGCAGCTCAATTTGGGTGAGAAACCTTGCTACCTGAAGAAAATGGGTGCTTGCTTTGATTTTCGTGGCGTATATCAGTAATATTAGGGGTATAGTATAGTATCTTATGTAAAGATATAAAAACGGGCTTTTAAAAAAAGGTAAATAACGGATACGAACTTATAAAACTGATTAAAACGTAGGACACTTTCAAGGACACCTTTGTATCATATTGTTGACAGTAGAATGTAATTTATTTACAAATAGGTGTAACAAAAAATATCAAATATGAATTATTGTGTAAACCATATAAGTCTATTTATATTTTTTCCTCGAAAACTTAGTAAACACACACAAAAACATGATTGATAATCGCTCAAGCGAAACTAAACATGGAATGAAGTCAAAGCACAATAATACATATGAAAGGATAACTGCCAGATTTAAAAATAACTCACATTTTAAGCTCAAATTCAAAAGGTTTTTATTTCAAATAAACTTTAAGAATAGTTAAAAAGTTTAAGAATAGTTAAGTATTAATCAAAAGGCGTGAATATAACTTAATCAGTCTTTGGTCCTTCCATCCTGAAGATGATGTTTAGTCTTCCTTAAGTGCCACTAAGTTTACAATTATATAATTTAATATTATACATTAATAGTCCGTATTCAATATTTATGACGATAAAGTCATATCTTTCTTTGATGCAAAGCTACGGTACAACAGAGCCTAGTCAGCCTAATAATGTGTTGTGCGAACACAGTAAATCAAATCGTGGATTTATATTTATTTTCATTTTTATAAAGATCTGAGACAATTAATAATTTTGGTCTAATAATCATGTAGAGAATCGAGATTATTGACGACCCAATTAGTCCAGCGGTAGTTAAAACTGCCTTCTGTGCTATGGGTCCCGGGTTCAAATCATAAACATGATGTGATGATCATAAACATTTGTTTCCGAGTCATGGATGTATCTATGTATAATGTGTATGTATTTACAACAAAAAAAGTATATATGTAGTATATCAACCAGTTAGTATCCGCAACACAAGCCTCGTTGTTTAACTCGGAACTAGATGGCGCTGTGTCATAATGTCCAGAAAATATTGTTATTATTAGTAACCCAGAAAACGTTATCCTTCAAACAGTAGTAATAACAATTGGGTCATTAAGCATCAAGTTCAACTACATCACCTTGACAATGACACCCAGCCAACTAGAACCGCCACGCAAATCACACGCCGATACTTGTTACCTATGTGTGTTATCGGCTATCGATATACACGTGAATAGTGATTACGAAGGATGGGCAAATGAAAAAATATATCGATAGTTTTAAAACAATATATGTGAAGTGCAAATGTTTTTCGAGCCCAGGTGTTCCTGATGTGTAGTAGCGGTGTGAGGTGCGCCACCTGCCGGTTTGCTTCTTTTTTCATTATAAAAACAATATCATTATAATTAATTTACAATTTAATAAAGATTTTTGCCCCAGAGCCCGCATTACATAGAGTTTTGTCTAAATATACGAAAAATAAAATGGTTTAGCTAAAAAAAGACCAAATACTTTAAGGCATTAAGGGCTTTTTAAAAAAAAAGATCAATTTATATCTAATATCAAACAGTCTACTTTCAACCATAGACACTGTAAAAGATCCGACACATCGCGCGTGTTAAAATATTACCGCGATAAAATAGGTACGTAAAAAGTTGTTTTACTTAAATATATCGATAGTTTCGACTAAAAATAATGTGGAAATTATTTTCTGAAAATGTATCGATATTTTGTACCCATGCTTAGTGATTACTATTACTAACCACTTGAACATTATCAGTCGTTAAGAATTAAAGAGCACAGCATCGGCGAATGCCAGATAATCTCTAGTATCGTATACAATTGGTGGGTTCAGATCATGTCATGGAGGCCTTGTCGGAACAATCACAAAGCGTGCGAATTCAGTGCACGTGCGATTGTGATAAATATCGACGCTACGAGTTTTTTTCGTATCAATCCTGATTTACTGTTGAATATTGAGCGCTTTTTTGATTTTGAAATAAAACTTCTCTTTTGAATTTGATCGTAATTTTATTTATATTATTTTGATATCAATGTTTCGGAGAATTTACATGAAATATCTATCAAATAAGTAGTTTTTTTTAAACGTTGCCCCACTCTAAGAATTTCTTCTATGCCGTGAGTGCGTTTACAAAAACAAATATTAAAAATGCACCCTCTGAAATCAGATCCGGAACTACTGCCTGTAAGGACATACATTTATTTGTTCCGTGCGGGGATCGAATCCGCGACACGCGTCGCAGAAGTTGATCGCTCGACCACTGCACTCACTGTACCTTCAATTCGTATTATATCGAGTTATATTTCAAGTGACTAATGTTAAAGTTTTGTTTTCCCTTTGACACGGTGTCAAGTCCCCGAACAAGCTATTGTGATATTAGCGTTAGTAAATAACTAGTATGATATAGTCTAGTAGACTAGGATACTATGAATAATGAAAAGAACGAGTGCTAGTTATTATTATTCACTTACCAAGTAACTACAAGTTGTAGTTTCAGGTTTTTGTAAAAACATAACACAATTACAAGTAAATACAATATATGTATGTGCAGTAAAAAATTGAATAGAACTTTTTTGTTTTACCTTTTTCGATTTGTGTTACAATCTTTTTCATAAATCTATACTAAGCAACGCATTGCAGCCAATTCGGTGTGAAATGAAGCATAAAGATGAATGACCTCCTTTAGTAGGAGAGTAGGAGACATCTTTGTAATTACATCGTTTTTTTTATACCACAAGCGTGATAACAAGCTTACGGCCGGCCTGATGGTAAGCGGTTACCGTAGCCTAAAGACGTTTGCAACACCAGAGGTGTCGCTCGCGCGTTGCTGTCCCTGTAGAAACCGTTAAGCGTTTTTAAAATAAGGGACTTACTAAACTGACAGCAAATGGAATTTCCATGCTGTCAGAATAGTCACTCCCCCAATGAACTTTAGTAAACTTACGCTCTCCCAGAAACACAACTTGTTTCATGCGGTCTTCTGTTCTTCATAAAACACACAAGTTTAACTTACTATTTGAAACGAGTGCCAGATACCAGATCGCAAACAAGGAGAAGATCACAAAAGACCTAGAAAACTAAGTGGGCTGGATAATTTAAATTACTTTTAGCCAACGTGGTATGAAAAAACTCAAGATAAAATTCATTTACTGTATTAGTGGAGGCATTTTTCCAACTTAGGGACACAAAAGAGGCCATATAAAGCTATTTTACTCGATATCATAAAGAAACACTTACTTACGTTCAACTTAATTACCTGCTTTGTACCAAAGGACCAAAAATTAGTTATGCCACCGCAACTAGATGGCGCTAGTAGTAACTACACTTTCGAGAATCGAAAAGCTCTCTTATACAATGCATATATTTTTTATAGAGGGATTAATGGTGTTCGTGAATACAATGGACGTTGGGTGGATCTAAACAGTCCCATCCAATTACAAAGTGGGTGTTGTGGTCAAGTTTTCCCAACGGACTAATCGCTTTGCGGTCATACCGGATATAACATAGATCATGATCCTTTTAGAATAATAATGGGACAGGTAACATCTTTGGAATATTAATAGAATAATATTTTGGTTTTGCTAATGGAGGATCGAATTAACTGGGTAAAATAACAAAGTGTTTAAATTTATGAAGGGAAATAGGTATACTTTGAATAATTTTTTTATTGTATCTAAATTTATGTTTATTGAACACATACACACAAGTAAGTATTAGGTTTTTTTCTAAACAAACACACCCTAACACAAACTCACGATGACACTTGAAATTTTATTTTCATTTTTCTTAATATATGGAGAATGCGTAAAAAATAAAAGAAGATGGCATCGTATCATACATTTACGCCTTTTTTCTATGGGTGTATGCAGAAACTACAGAATTCCACGCGCTACGATCCCTGAATACCACTTAAAATAAATATAATAAAATACTTTTGCCTCGTCCATACTCATACATCTACAATCTACATCATGCTTTTTGAAGAAGTTCACCAATTCGGTCAGTGTATGGTCTCATGTTTTCAAAATTAAATTTATATCAGTTTAAATATTTGCGTTATAAGTTTGCTTTAGAATAATTTTACACTTATAGTTTTCAGTTCGTAGTATACATTCGTAGTTTTGCCAGTCATCTTGTCCGTCTGTGTTCCAGATTTCTGTTAGATTCACGATGATTATGTAGCTATTGTTTCTGTGATTGATGTGCTTTAATGACCAACTGTTAAGATCTGACCTGACTTCTTCTAATTCTTCTGACCTTAGAATACCGTTTTAATTAATGTATAATACTGCTATTTATCTTCCTAATCTAGATTCTATTACGGGTAATGTAAACGTACGAGTACCATCGTACATATGGAGAGAGATATATTTAGTGAAAGAAAATTTAATAAGAGGTGATTTGCAACACTGATTAATCCTCTTCAGCTAGCTATATTGAACTTATATACAAGTATTCAATGGACTCTAATGATGACACCATGTTATTTACCTATAACAAGTTTCAATAAGTATTTCAAACTTTCAAAAAAGGTTCTGGGATGAAAAGGTCGAACAAAACAAGACAATTCACAGCTAACAAATAAAACAAAAATTGTCTTTATATCCCTAAACGGTCGATTATATATATATGCCAAAAAATCCCAAATTAATCATATTGTCCGCAAAACAAATTTATGCCCGGACTTTAGGACCAAAAATTGTCAGCGAGTTTTGATGAATACAAAACAAAGGAACTTCGGTTATTAATGGCAAAAGCTTTTCACAAAGGACGCGGCAATATTTTTAAATTGTGTTTTCATTTCATTTAATCGCGTTTGGTGTAGTTGCTGGACAAAGAGTTTTTGTAGTTGAATGGATCTGTCACTCTTGTTAATGCTATAATGGTCGTTTATTAAAAATATTCAATAGCTAACGCGATGTGAGTGGATAGACTAGTAGCCCTAGCTATTGTTAACATTTTAAGTATATAATATATTACCCACTAAGGTTATCCCTCTGCAATAAAAGCAGTAAAGTGTTTAGAATCCAATATCTTATAGAGGTTTGAAGAACAGGTTTTTTGTTGTTTATTTTATTTAAATAAAAATACCTTACTTCCGAACATTATTGCGATGTACCTTCTGAGATTATTTTTCATTACGGATCCTTTACGATAATAATTTTATTTTATTAGTTTATGATGAAAATACGAGAACAATTGTTTTAAAAATAACTTTTTTCTCGCCTTAATACGCGTGTAGGTAACACCAAGAGAATTGGTCCTAAAAGTCAAGCAAAGTTTAGCATAAGCGGAGGGTCCCGCTCAGAGCTTAGTTATTCATAAGCCAATACCAGCAAGAAGGATTGTAGTTCAAGGTTGGTCGAGATCGGGGTCATTTGAAGTGAGGGAATGTTGCTCAAATAGTCCAGACCGGGAATAATAAAAGGACTATCTAAAAACTTCTGGAAAATTTACTAAACAGATAGTTACTTTAAATGTTTTGTGACTTACTTTAAATTTTAAAGAAATTCATAGTGAGTAATTTGATATAGTTTTTCGAATAGAGGCTATATGGTAGCTGAATGATAGCTTCAGAGTGCCCGATTGTAAATTTTATGTAGTTGTAAATTGATGAAGATAGTTCATTAAGTGTACATAGCTGTGTATTTGTAAATGCTACCACATTACTGTAAATTGAAATTGTATACTAATTAAATATGGGATATTTATTAGTAATTTATTAAAATACATCAAAGATTTTGTTTGTTACAATTAAAGTAACTTCTGAGTCGGATCGCACACTACAGTCATTCTACTATTTACCTTTACTTAACTTCACTATTCATAAATCCCAAAAGGAAAAAAATGAAGAAAACCGAAAAACGGTGCCGTCGGCAGCTGTCGAACAAATCATTATTAATCAATTTAAAAAATATAATCATTGGGGAGGGTGGTAAGTGTGTAGTCTATTTAAATTATTTGTAACTTGTATTACATAGTTTTTTGACCATTGACACGGATACCGTACTGTCGTAGATCACTGTCTAAAAGATTTTTAGAAACAGCTTCATAGCGGCTGCGTACGGATAGATATAGGCAAGTAATCGCTAGTCGATTTTTAAATAAAATATTGCTTAAAATTATAATTGATAATGTAGCATTCTAATGGGTAAGTAGGTAAGTTTCGAAACCTATTCCAATACAAACAAACAAAAACAAATCTTTCCTCTTTATAATATTATAGTATAGAAGTATTGATGAACTTATTTATACGGCTTATTTAATACCATAACTGTGTCGATTAATCGGAATTTAAGAGGCCTACGGACTATAGTTACCCTAGTTGGTAGTTTACCCTCTGTCATTCTAAGAGTTAGTCCATGTGGGATTTATTGCTAGACCAACGGTGTTAAATTTACGATTTCGTAACTACATGCTCGTCAAGTTCGTGTGACTTGTGATACTGTTGGGCACATCCCTTAATTCAAGTTGAATTTCTCTTGAAGATTGCTAGACTATTTTCATTGTGAAGCAAATCTCATGATGACAGAAAGTACTGAAAATAAAAATTCTTAGCAATTTAGGTTATTATAAAGTAGGTAAGGTTAGTATAAAGAAAATAAGATTTGGAAACTAATTTGGAAAAAACATAAATTGTTTCCACTTTCAAAGAAAAATACCCTTATAAAAATCTATAATTTACATAATTAAAAAGATGTCACACGCATAAGTGGCCTTTAAAACTGACCTATATTTACCTATATATTTTAATAAGAGGCTGTTTGGTCCTTACTACTGTATAATCCTAATGCTGGTCCTTAAAACCGCACGGATTTTCTATACAGTTCGAGTCTTAAAATATTTTACTTTATAATTCAAGCAAGAATTTCCCAAGAACGTTAAGGGGGACGATCCTCGCGCTTAGTCGCTTAGCTCCGCTTCTTTCATTTAGCATATTTCACCAAGTGCGCCTCCGAATGGAAAATACAGAGAGATTTAATAGTAAAATAGCGTGAAAGGAATTCTATATTCCTGCCTTACTCTAATTGTATGCTTAGATCATTTGGTTTGGGACGTGGTGTTTGTTATCTTGCTATGTTTTACTTAGATTTCACGTATGTAAGTTTATTGAAGCTTTTGTACTGTCTTTAACAGAGAAAAGGCGTATATATCCAACTAAAACTAAAGATACGATGCCAATAAAGATACACGTGTAGGTACATATTATTTTTAAAATTTAATTCACAGGTTTTCAGAATTATATTTTAGTCAAAAAGGGCCTTCACGACTATTGTATTGATCTGTTTGTTGTGTCAGCCTCTTATTGTACCTATTCAAGACTTTTTACAAGTGAGACCGAAAAAAAACAAACTTAAATAGAATACGATTCAGTTTTTGTGTGTTGATAAAGTTACATTTGCATTTCCTACTGACAAAAGAACTGGAGATGACCAAACTGTTTTACCTTGGAGACGTGGAATAGATTAGACACACAGAACAATAACAGTGATGTTTACAAACTGTACAATTGGTGCAAGTTTAATTAGCATAAGTGTCTATCTATCTTATGACTAAGTTAAGTATTTTTAGTAACATAATCAACCCATTATTGTCCCACTGCTGGGCACGGGTCTCCTCTCATTTTTTGAGAGGGATTAGGCTATAGTCCACCACGCTAGCCTAGTGCGGGTTGGCAGATTACACATGCCATCTAGAAAATCTCTCAAGCATGCAGGTTTCCTCACGATGTTTTCCTTCACCGTTTGAGCTTGTGATAAATACGCACATAACTTCCGAAAAGTCAGTGGTGCGTGCCTTGGGTTCGAACTCGAGACCTCTGACATCTCAGTCCACTGGTCACACCGCTCGGCTACCACAGCTATTTTTAGTAACAGTTAGTATTTTTTTTCCATAGTACTTATCCGCATTTGTTTAAGGACGCGTATTCCTCTGTGTATGTATTTCCGTACAAATTAAAAGTTCACTTTTTAATTGATTTCTTACTCTTTCCCGTTACTGTGGTTGCTGTTCAGGATTTTTTGGGACAAAATTATATCAATATACCTCTGTATACCTAAGTACATTTATATTGATATAATGTTGTCCCAAAAAAACCTCAAATATAATCCGCAATAAGTAGTTTTAATTCAACTCATAGTAATGTAGAATTAAAAATAGTTACTTTAATGTAATGATAAATGTTCGAAAATTCAAAATGTTTGATTGTAGGATTTAATGACTCGCTCGGCGAGTTTCTCACAGAAATCCATTGACACATAGTTAATATGTACTAAGTAATAAGAGATATGAGTCATGGCTTGCTTACCCTTTAATAATATCCTGGCATATTTTTGGAAATATATATTCGATACATAGATTGCACGTGTACAAAATTAAGTTTATAGATTTCAAGAAAAATATTTTTTGGATGTTTTATGACTGTGATTGTGTTGGTATTATTTCTAAATACAATACTTACTACCGTTTCTTTGTACCATAAGCATCTATTCTATAGACTCAGAGATCGATACTTCATAGACGCCTCATTACACTTCAGTTCACTTACGCTACTCACGCGAACAAACAACAAAAACTTTTTCCCAAACTTTGGCAAAGGAAAAAGAAAACACCAAAATGGAAATGAGAAAAAGAGTAAGTATAAAAACTACTTTTTACGGTTTTTTTTGCGGTACATCGATATTATTTAATTCCGACGTTTAAGATCTTTTACAGCATCCATTTAATAGTCACTATGAAAGGTGCCAGCTGTAAAAAGTTTTTTTTTTCAACCTCTATACATACCTTATTGGTTCTTAGAAACCTGGATCAGCCTTAATTCCCAATGCTTAAAATATTAGGCGTTCATTGAGATATCTAAATAAAATTAACTTAAACCTTGAGTCTCGCTATTAAGGTCTCAAATTAATTAATACAGCAGGAAAATATACAAAGAAAATTCCCTCTATTTTGTTTAATATCGCACTTCAGCTATGCTATCTTAGTAGGTATAGTGTTACAAAAATAACTCTATTTAAAACTTATTTGATGAAGTCGTAACAGGTTCTACAGTAGGTGGACCACCTTATAATAAATATAACAGGAATATAAAACCAGTTCTCATGTTGACACATAATTTTTCGATGTAGGTCGCAAAACTTTTTACATAGTTAGGGCGTTGATACATTTTTTTTTGTTAGGCACATGATGCGTCAATGTTGATTTCACTTGAATTAAAATTAAAAATAAATTGAACTCAAGGGCAGAAACACTGAGATAAAAAAAACACTCCTAGAATTTAAATAGGTCCTCATAATACGATGTCAAGAGATTGAAATAAAACTACTTTTTACGGATTTTATCGCGGTATATTTGATATTATTTTAACCCGACGTTTCGGATCCTTTACAGCATCCATGGTCACGGGCAGACTGAGGTGTTGGTCGTCTTAAAGTTATAATTACTGATAACTTCATAAAGTAGTTTTATTTCAATGTCTAATATTCGCGTAAGTGTACGAAATCAATACAATGTCAAGAGTTCAATTATTAGTTAGCACCCTACGGAAAATATAATCTAAAAATTATCTTTGTGCTTGAGTCGGCATCAAACGCAAGAAAATTAAAACAATGAGATGCGCAATCCGTCCATTCTCTTAATTTACCCTCAGTTTTTTTTTGTTTAAAGCCTTTTTAAAGAAAAATCTTCTTGCATATGTTTTTTTTTAATCTTCTTCATGCACCTTGTGTGTTCTTATACAAAACCATATTATATCTATAAGATGTATGTATGAAATACAAAAGACCGTCAGTTCAGTGTCTCTTACATTTACAAAAACTGTGTGACGTGATTACAATCAATTGACATTAAAGTCCAAGACAGTGCGCCTGATTTTAATGCAAGGCGGACTTATCCTGGATAAGTACCGTACTTTGCCTAGATGAATGGTTACCCTACTAATTTCAAGCAAAGGTTACTTCTAGACATTTCTATAAAATCGCCATAAATGTCCTTCCAGGAATACTATGAATGGCTTTCTCCATTCATCTTAACAAATCTAAATTTAGCTTTGATTAATCCTACAAGTAGTTAAACTGCTGGTTACTTGCAGTTTCAACAGGCTGTGTCGCTAACGACTGCGGCAATTTGTGGGAAATGCTGACTACTCATTAACGGCAAGTTATAATCACTTATCTATTATACCTTCATCAACAGCGTCCATTAGCCGCGGAAGTACCTGGCTGAATGGGTAATGTAATATTTGGTAAAGTTACAATTTAGCTTAATAATATTGCCAATATAACATTAACTTGACAGGCGTTTGACTTTAGCAGGTAGCTCCTTGGAATTACCTAACGATGTTGTAAAGCTGAAAAATATTATCTCCAAATTCTGAACGTCATCTCATTAAAATATTTACTATTCCACCAGATCGCTCCACATTTGATAGTGAGTAAGATATAGTCTTCCACATTAGTCTACCGCAGTTGCCAGACATCACACGCCATTGAGAAAACCTCTCAGGCATGCAGATTTCCTCACGCGATATTTTCCTTCACCATCCATTCTGTGAACGTATTTTTTGTACAGTCGAACAAGCCAATTGGTATACACGCAACTATACACCGTGCACTATGTGTGGATGTAAAGCTATTAGCTTGTTCGACTGTACCTATTATTTTGCTAATAATAATGTGTTGACAGTATGTTTTTTATACCTATTAATTAAACTCAGTCTATCTTTAATAGTATTGTTTTTATGTTTACGTTTCTTTAATGATAAAGAAATGAGGTTGAATATTGGCACTGTTTTGACACAAATTATCCACAAACCTCTGATCAAACCTTGATCTTTTGCCTCATCCTATAATGTCACGGGGTATGCGATACTGATGTTTGTCAATAGGTTGAGTTATTTGCACAAAGAAAAACAAACAAGCATAAAACTCAATAAACATGTAGAATTGAAACAAAGGAAAAATATAATTCATGTTTTTTTATACCACACATAAGTAGTAAAGATTAGGTGAAAGTAAATAAAAGTTTATTTACCTGCAAAAGTTAACAAATAATTAAATGATTTTCAATCTATACTAGTACTTCATTTTAGAAAGGTTGATGAGGTGTCGAAGCTAATCACGCATTTTTCTTTTGGGGGTAGTCAGAAAGAACAGAATGCCACATGCTATCATCACTTTTGCTTCGTCCACATACATCTTGTCATGCAAGCGCCTCGTGTCGATTGCGAGTAGGTAGAGTAAAAAGCAAGATTTTGTCCAACTAGGTCGATGTATTATCCTTCGAAGGCGTCAAATGCTTGATAATTTAACTTCATGATGTTTATTAGACCCTTAGTTCTTTCTAAGGCCCCCGATTGGAATATCTCCTGTGTCCCGTGTGTGTTTACAAACACAAATCTTCATAATGCGCAAACACCAATTATTTCCGAGCGGGGATCGAAGCCGCGACTCGCGTAGATGCAGATTGATAGCTGTATTTATACATGTATGTCTTGTTTCACTAGCGTTGCGTTGACACGATGACATTTTCATTTGTTTAGAGAGTACAAACTTTGCCTCAAATGCAAGAGTGAGTAGGGTATCAAAAAAAGTGGAGGAAGGAAGAACTACAAAGAATATCTTTGCATATTTTTTGTAGACTTTTCCTACATGACGTGGCACAGGCATTGTCACAGAGTGGCACATCCCAGCGATGTTGACGAGTCGATGGGAAGTGTGTTGTGTGTTGTATCGACGGAAATGGTCGCGTTGTTGTGGGTTCGAGTGCCTGTTTACCCAGCGCATTCACGGCGCTGAAGTTACAGGATTGTTTTCTTGAATATACTTGTAGTTTGGTATGTTTAGGTACATACATATGACACATTACGTTACATGACTCTGTACATATAATATGTACATTAAAAAATCGATCCAAACCGTTTATAATCGTTATAATCGTTAAAATGTTTATTAACAATCAAAAAACATCTGTGGATCATATTTGGCATTCTTTGAGATAAACGTATAAGTTTTATAAAAAATTGCAATTACGCATTAAATTAAATTATAATAATATAGTTAACAAACTCATGCTTTTTTTGAAATTATCATCATCATCCTCATCAGCCTATATTCGTCCACTGCTGGACGTAGGCCTCCCCTAGCTAGTTTTGAAATTATATCGAAGCTTAAATAAATTTGAATATTAACTATAGGCCATTAATTGTACAAAAGCCAAGAGGTCTTCGTCAAGGGCCCAGAATAAAACAACCTACAATTTCGGGAAACACTTAGGTCCTAAAATTATTTAACTTTCCTTAAAAAATATCTCGGAATGGATATTATTGTTATCATAAGTGTATTACATGTATTGTATACGTTTAAATAATCATTGAGTATACCTATAGTATATATTAGTCTTGATTAATTATCATCATACCGCGCTTAGATAATGACAGATCCACTTTACAACCAAAGTAATAAAACCTGTTTAGATAATTATTACCGTTGCAATACTTCTAACGCGAATTTGCGATAAAAATAATATTTGATCAAGTTGCATTGTATTGTTGACGGATAAGTATTCTAGTCGGTATCATTGTAACTACCGCGGATGGAGGGTGCACCGGCTCCATTCAGCATCCGATTGCAGGAAAATGGGAAACAGTCGACGGCCGGCCGCCGCGCAAGTAACACGCCTGTGCCTCGCATAAAAAAAAACGCGCGCGCGGGAAAATTGACAATAAATAAAATCGTTCACATTTCAAATGTCAACAAAATATTAGTGCCATTTAGATACCTAAAATCCTGACAATAATCGACAATATAAAGAAATTATATATTTTATTAAAGTTAATATATTCAGAGATATAATATAAAAGATGACTGATCCAAAGAATATAGAAGTTTGTGGGAGTGTTATGGACGGGATTGCTGAGAAGGGTGGCGTATTAGAATCACCCAGCAAGAAGGGAGTAACGGAGTACGTGGTATTTCCGATTCGATGGCTGGTTTTGTTCGTGTTCGTCTTCAACTCTGCGTCTAATTCAATGCAGTGGATACAGTACACTATAATTCAGGACGCCGTTGTGAAGTACTATGGCGTTTCTAGCATACAGGTTTACTGGACGTCTATGGTCTTCATGATTACATACATTCCGCTCATATTTCCTGCCAGCTGGTTATTGGATAAGACGGTAAGAGATTTTTTTTATCTGTTTGTATGTTAACGAAACTATATTGGTAGACTTTGGATAGGTCAATGTATACTGATTTCATATAATTATAATATATATTTTAACGTGATTAGTCTTCAGTCTTGGCCAAGGCTTAAAACGAGCATGAATGTATAAAAATGTATCAATAGTTGAAAAAAAAACTGATATTATATCATTTAGAATCCAATAATGTTTGCTTAACCTAATTGCATACTAAGCAGCGTCATGCTTACATTAATAAAAATATTTTGTACAATATCTGAATGTAAAATACTTATCCGTGTTTGGATTAGGCGCCTAAACTATGGATTTAGTTTATTCCGTCATAAATCGAAATCTTTATCACTATGAGTCAAACTGGAAATATATAAGTTCACATCATAAGGCATTAGATTTTATTCAGTAGGCTCGTCCTTCATTACATAGGACCTAAAACATACCGGCGAAATGCGGGTATACATTAGTACACCTCTGCCTAACCCTTTCGGGGAAAACAGGCGTGATAGTATGTCGATGTATATAGATTATTCAAACAACATTAAAATTGCTTTTGAGATAATGTATTTTTTATTGCACTACAGATATATCATAGACCATTAAAAATATGATTACAGACACAATAGAAAATTGCTACTGTTGCTAGTTTACGCTTATAGTTTAAATTAAATATTAAACTGCCATAAAACGTATTATCATAACCTCGAAATTACTTCAGTATCAGTCTAAAGGTTAATTTACGATTATGAAAACTTAACGGTATCAATGTTTTTAAGATAAACAATTTTATTGGTGTTTACAAATAAATACACTACTATTTGTAAATAGTTCTAATATCGTTATAATAAATTCCACAACGAGTGAGCGACACGGGTGACACCTCTACATTTGGTCCCAGTTATTTGAATTGGCTGTTTTTTGTTACAAAACATGAACTCCCCATTTTTAAGAAATCTAAAATCGAAGCTAGTTTATTGAGGTTCTTCTAAGAAGCAGTGAAAGCGGGAGCGACACATGTGGTACTGCTAACCCACAAGCTACGGTAACTGCTTACTATCAAGCAGTTCATAACATTGCTTGCCACCTTTGTGGTGGCCCATAAGATTGCTTGCATAAGACCTTTGTGGAATAAATAAAACAAAATTTAAACGAACTAGGTTTTTAAATAGTTCATCGTTATTCTTGTCATTGTGATCGACTTAAACAATGATTTCGCGGTATCAATATTGGCTAAGTCAACAATCATCGCACTATCAGACAAAAGACATTCATTGCTGACTAAAGGCTAACCATAGAGTTTAACAGAGACAAGTTGTACTGCCCGCATTCAATCGCTTTCACGGCATTTACTAGAACCTTTTTAAGCATTGCAGCATCCTTATTAAGGCTGTTTATCCTGAATGGTTTGGCAGATAGTGCATTTAGGAATTGGGAAGTCGTTGTGAGGATTCACATTGGAGTATCAAATTTATATTCTATTACTATACATCAATACCTATACACAGGGTTTAGGTCAGGTTTTTGCATCAGTGTAACGCGTAAGTCTGATCCACAAGCCTAAAGACTAACCTCAATATCAGAACGGACCCCTCCCCCCAAGCTCGATATCTTCGATATCCCTTTTATTTAACTTTACAAGCGATATCAATGTTTTCTGACGACCCCAACAGTCTTGTCGCGACTATTTGTCGTTTCTCATTGTTACCCCATGATTAAGATATAGGACGGCAAACATATTTCTTGTCGTGCCCTACAGTAACATAAAGATCATTCAATTCAAAGTGACCTGGACTCGGTAGGCTTCATGATGTTATTGTTGGACATCTCCGCCAGTTTATTTTTAAACAAAACACTATTGTTAAAGTCGTTATGAACGGTATGTTTCAAAAGAAAACTTTATTTGAATAAGGTCGATGACAAAAAAATGCTACTGACTCCCACATCTAGAAAAACTTTAAATAAAAGTAAACCTTCAGGGTGGAAGATCGAATGCCAAGCAGCAACTGAGAATATCTCAGAAATACGTAATAAAATTGTGTTGGAACTCGGAATCAAACTCACTTTCATCATCCATGCTTGGAACCTCGAGACCACTGTAGCTACAAGTTTATTGCTGATTTCCTTTCCTTTTAATATGTCTATGATTCATAATCAAAAGAATAAATCCGGAGAAGATAAAAAGAAAAATAAGTGAAGTTTAATTACTCGTATTTTTGCTTATCTGAGACTTCCATTATTGACATTGAGATGACGACTGTTATTGCAAATTCTTGAAGCTTAATCTCTGTCTGTCCGTTATCTTTAGACAAATCTGTATCTGTATTCTTGGCTATGTTGACTTAGTTTTAGGGCTCTTAGTTTAACTAAACTGCGATTCAATATTAGTAGTTCTAATAGCAGTATTCTCTTTGACTTCAAGTCCAGTGACCCATTGAGTTAGATATCAAGTTGTACTAAGACTTTCGACTACTGAAGTTTTCTCTGTTCTCTTTTGTGTATAATGTAGGTTATATTATTATATGACCACCTATATATTGATTCAAGTATATGGTACATACATAAAATACTAAGTTGTGTTTTGAACGTCTGGCACTCGAAGGCTGCAGCTGAAAATGCAGCGATGAGTGGTAGTACATAGAACTACTGCTTTACAATATAAGATGGGCTGATAGGACTTTTGACATACCGCAGATGTTTTAATATTACTTTGTTACACGTATTTTTGAAGTGAAAACTTCTTTAGGTGTGTTGAGCGCTTTTTGGATGAACAAAAAACGTGAAACTCGCGTCATTGTCACCGCATGCTTCCCATGAGCCATATTTATACTGTGTATATTATGATGTACATAGATATACCTCCGTGCGTTATTAGTTCTATCAGCAGTTCCCAAAGTCCGCATGTTTTTTTTCCAATCAGTGTCAAGTAAATGCATTTTCTTTCTTCTTCCTAGCATTTCCCAAAAAATACTTTAGGATCGGCTGGTAGTCTATCCAGATGTAGGTAAATATCAGTCCTTTTACACGAAGCTACTACCGCCGCAGCTTGACTACTATGAATTAACGATATTCTAAAGATACATTAGTTGTCAAGCTTATAGCTGCTTTTTATAGACATAAAAGAAAATCATTTAATCATACCTATCACAAAAATGAGACTAAGATAAGATTTATACTTACCAAGGGCCAAAATACGACTCCTTAGATTACAACTAGTTCCTTGACAGTATCTAACAAAGACAGGTATATTGCTTGTGTTCTCGTTGCCACTGGAAAATCCAATCAAACTGGAATAGAGTGTGTATTCAAAGCTCTGAGACACCTTAATTGTAATGAATTTTGTGTAAGATTCAATTTTGTCGTGTACGTGGTCCTTCTTATGGTAAAATGTATATATACATATGTATATATTATAGGCGAAATATGGAAGAAACAAAGAATATCACTGTTAAAAACCTTCTAGGTTTCTTTTGATGTCATATATAATAATTTTTCTTCTTCTTCATTAGTCAATATTATTGCCAATCATTATGTAATTTACATGATGTAACAACAACACAAAACCATCAGCTAAAAATGCTTTTTTGGGAAACTCAACTATAATTAGAAAATCTAAGTGAATATCTGTCGTTTTATAAAAAAAATATTTTCTGCAATAATAATCTACTAACTATAATATTTTATGATCCTAATACGTTGCATTTTAGAATCTAGAAAGAAAAAAGACAAAATAACGATGAACGTTATATGATATTTAAAATGAAGAGAAAACAAAACAATGTGCCATATATCCATATGTCTAAGATGGAACCTTGGAATTTGAATAAGACCTAGAAAACCTTGTCAGTCTTCCATTATTCAAACAGATAAACAATAAAAATGGATCTAAATATAATATTCCAAATATTTCCATTTATGTATGGCTGTAGGAAGGCGATTCAACGACATTGCGGATAAAGGAATTATTATCAAAATTTTTGTCATGACTCATTAATCTTTGAGACGTTGAAATTTTAGGGGTCCTTTCGAAACAAACATTTTTATTCCAACAATTCTTTAATAACATTGAGTGACCCGATAATACCAGAATTTGTGAGTCGTGAATACGTGATAACACATTTTGAGAGTATCTTTAACTATCATATTATATTGTTTTACCTACATGCTTGACGTAGCATGTCAATAAATAGTTTCAGTCTTTCAAAAACATATAAGAAATATTCAAGTACTTAAGTACTATCAAAATAATAAAATTACTTTTCCCTCATATCAGAAAATACATTTTCTTTTCAATTTGCAATGTTCCTCACGGTCTTTCACAGCCAATTTATATTCATTACCGTCCCACTCTTGATAAACGATTTAATTAAAAGTGTAACCTGACATTTTTGGCTTTCCGAAGCAAATTGCTTGGCTCTTTATAACATGGGCATGCAAATAATGGGAGATAATGTGCACAGAGATGGCCTGTCTTCAATCATTGCTTTCTCGAATCTTCCGGACACTGCATATTTAAAATGCCGACCATAATAGGGGTTAGAAGCAGTCTATAGTACCTATAGTATTCGGTCGATCCCTGCAGTTCCGTAGAGCAACATTTTTGGATTTTCATCATCTGAATCGATAGTCAAGATGGATGTAGTTCATTAGTCTTAAACGGTATTAGTAGTTTAATATTCTTATGCCTAAACTACTCTTTATAGGTCGGAAACTACTTCGAGTTTACTTAAATGCGATCACAGTTTTTCATGGAGCAAATACTTTGGATCTCTACTATCTGATAACTGATAATCTAAAAGTAACGTTGTAAGGGTTTTCGGGTTTACTATTAAGTGATTGTTTGTAGACGTTTTTCATACGTATGATAACTGGGAACTCTCTTTATAGCATGGAGGGGTCTTGATGTCTTATCAATAAACTGACTTCGGCTAGGGCAGCTTACCTTACAGATCGATTGATCAGAGTGGTTACTGTTTAGCCACGAAGCCTCCGAAGCAATTAATAGTCGAATAATCTAAATTTTATTATAATAGGATAAACATACGGCAGGCATAATGATTATACTGATTTTCAAAATGATAGCCTTGTTTTTTCCACTAACTAAATATCACAAACTTCTTTGAGCAAGACTATTTTCTTTACAATATCTCTGGTTGGTTCTTTTTTCATACTTAATTTTTCCGTGTGTTTTAAGTCACCTAGTGCGTGAATCATTAGTGTCACGTTCTTGGAAACAAAGAAAGCTACATGATTTACGTTCACACTTAAGTAATCACATTGTACATAATTTATGTTCTTACTGCTATCAACGCATCTAAATCATTCAGTAACTGCATAGTAAGGTTCTTACATCAGCACTCTACTTCTCTATGTAAGGTCTTACTACACTCCTTATTGTGTAAGATTTTGCTTATAAAGCAAGATTCAAGTTATTCGGCTTGACTGTTTTTTATTAAATAACATAAACTTATTACAATATTTACTATTGTAACGCTCGATATTTTATGGTGTTCTTTAAAAAAAGGAGTGTTTAGTTTGAGGTCACTATCAACTCTTCGGTCTCCTATTATTTTAAAAACCTTCTCCGGATCCCTTGAGTCATCTATAAGGTACATCCTTACGTAGACCATGAAGAATCATAAACCTGGTCACTAGTAAGTAACGTATTGCTTACTTTTTAAACAGCAGAATAACAATACTGATTAGTGAAGTCAATAACGAGCACAATGTACTTATTATATACCTTCATGAAGAACAATAATTCTGACCTTCAAACAATATCTTAAGTGCTTTGTGTAAGATGTTTTAAGGAAATTCACGAACTAAACGTGCAGACAATGTATTTTTTACAATACATAATTTGAATACTTAGCTTGTAACGAGATAATAATTTCGTCTGTAATACGTAAATATGTATAAAATTTGTTTGATTCTCTGTAATGTCGCTAGGTAAGTAGGTACTTATTATTGCTGCCAAATTATTAGGGTTTGGGGTTCGATCCCCACATATTTATACTATCTACAGATAGTTATTGGTTTATAAACGCACTCAGAGCAAAGTCCTAGTGATGCAATGCTTTTTTAAAAATCTACTATTCTAAACTAGTATTATAATTATGATGATTGCCAAAAAATCCTATGAAGTCGACTTGGAGCCTCTTCTAACGCAGATAGCTAGTTCAGGTCTGAATAGTGACTGCGCTATGCCATTAGTATTGTGCCTGAACATCAATATCACAGGATAATCAGATTTGTCGTGCGTAGCGAGGAATATGTACATAATAATATGTATAACTGATTGACAATCCAATAATGCACTCCCACATTGCCATCCATTGAATTTGATCAATCGCTTGAAACTTTTCACTCGTTTGATTTATGACAATGAAACGCTCTCAGCTTTTGAATAGGAAATTAATATGTTCAAATTAATAGCTGTCATGTACGTGAACATATTATGTGTAACAAAATTTTTTAATTGTTTGGATGTCGAACAGCTTATTGTATACCCAAATCATTTAGCATTTGTACGTATTAAATAAGTATGATCTATAATAAATACGGGTGAAGCTGGTGTTCGCATATTTGTCATGAGATCAACTGAACAAAAATCTAAAAATATGTATGTTCAAGGCGTACACAAATTTTTTTACGTATTTTAGAAAGTTCCCGTTTGACTGTATCGAGCTTGCATTAAAAAATATTTTAAAAAACTATGTTTATTCAAGCAAGTGCTCGCTGATGAATGGGGTAGTTATCCTTGGCTCGTTGATGTATTTAGCCAGCAAATTGGCGCACACAAATAATTCACTTAGCAAATTTAAAATCTAGGTAATGTCAACTATCTCACGATGTACACACATCATGACGTTTGGCATAGCTACATATACCATATTTGTAAAGTAAAACAATAAAATCCTAATGGACCGCAACCAGTAGACTAGGAAGTCATAGACTTTGAGTTCGATCCTAAAACGCGGACCACGGGATTTAACGAAGCTATGTGCGTCTTTATCAAATGGTCAGACGATGAATGAAAAGATTGTGAGGAAAACTACGTGCCTGAGAGACTTTCTCAAATCGTGTAGTCTGCCGACCCACTCTAGTCAAGTGATCACCTAATCCCTCTCACATGAAAGGAGACCTGTGCCCAGCAGTGGAGACGGGAAATGGCTTAATTAGAGAAATGAAATATTTGTAAAATCAAAAGATTTTTTTTGTCTCTTGAATAAAATGTTTAATTGTTGTACTTTGTAAGCAAGCGTAGTGAATATGTTAGAAAGTAATTATAGAAGATCAGTATCAACCATACAATAGGTCGAATCGTAATTAGTAACAGACAAAACTCACTTTGTTCCCAACCAATTACCGTTCTAGTTGTAAGCACTAATGAACACTGAGAAACAATTTCTAGATTGGAACTACAGCCTACATTCTAACTAATTGTTAATGAGTTATATTCCGGTTCATAGGCTTGTGTGAAATTAACATTCCTCTAAGATAAAGATAAGAAATTGTATCATTATCATCATCATCATCAGCCCATATTCGTCCACTGCTGGACGTAGGCCTCCCGTAGTGACCGCCACGAAATGTAGTTAAATAAATGAGTTGGATTCTGTAATGAATCCGAAACGTCAGGATTAAAACAATATTAACCTCATCATCATCAATCCATTATCGTTCCACTGCTGGGTACGGGTCTCCTCTTATTATAATAACCTCATGCATCGACAAAATCCGTAAAAAGATATAAATAGTATTATTTTAATATATAAATTAATGTTTTATTAATCTTTGACGGGATGGTTGATCCAGTGGCCACGCGATCGTCTCCGTGCATTGTAAATATTTTATACCCACGATTTGTTTTTATTGAGATAAGGGGGCACACGAGTAGGCGGCTCACCTGGTGGTAAGTGATCACCGCCGCCCATGAACATTTGCAACACCTGAAGGCTTGCAAATGCGTTGCACACCCCTGCAGAAACCCGTTTTGGTTTCTTACAATAGGGAATTACAAAACTGACAGCAAATGGAGTGCCCATGCTGTCAGAATAGTCAGTCCTCAACGAGCTCTGGTAACCTTACTCACTCGCAGAAAGACAACTATTGTTGATTCACTGCGGTATTTTGTAAGGCAGAGGTACTTCCCCAGTCGGGCAGCTCAATTTGAGCGAGGAATCTCGCTATGCCCTACCTCCTAGAAATTAAGAATTTGGAGCTACGATTAAAAAAAAACAATGTCTTATATTCGCGTAAGAGTAATTTTATTAATATGATTAAATACTGCATGATCGTTTAGACTGCCTTGTGTCGTTGGATAGATAGTGTGAGCATAATATAGTTTTGGTACAGAGTTTTCATTCAGTCAAGAATTAATCAGATTTCCTCAACTAGTCACCATCAACTATCACCTGTCGTGATATCGAGCGATACTGTTGCCTATTCCAATTACTTACATAAACATGATGCTGTTTGTGCAAATCTTGGTGCGAAGTAAACAAAATTGTTCATTGAATTATAACTACTTGTACTGGATTATAACGCGGCAGACACAGCCGGTGATTATCGATTTTGAGAGAATTCAAAACATCGGGATCTAAAATATTTAATAGCAATATAACGCAATAAGATCCGCAATATATCAATTTCAGAAAAATTATAAGATCCATATGTTGTTAGTAAAAGTCTTAAAACCTAATGTTAGTAAAAACCATACTTTTTTTTAAAACGTTGCCCCTCACTAGGACTTTCTCCTGTGTCGTGGGTGCGTTTACAAACACAAATTTTCACATGCACAAATACCCCGACCCGCAACAACTACCTGTAGAACGTACAGATATTTGCTCCATGCGGGGGTCAAACCCGCAACCCGTGACGCACAAGCACAGAAAATTAGAGGAAAACCAACAATTACTACTTACTGACTGGCTGGTCCTCGTCGCTTTAACCACAAATACGTCACTGTTACCTAAATTTATTGTGTCGTTTGTTGTCTGATAACTAGTTACTCAATTTTACTGTTTTCTTACACTGCCGCGAATATTAGACAATGAAATAAAACTACTTTTTACTGATGTAATAGAATGATTTTTTAATATGTAGTTCTACATATATATTATATTGGATAAACTTGTGTTTAGGCAAAATGCAGAACTTATGTACGTTCTGTACTTTGGTCAACCACATTATAAGATTCATTATCATCAAGTCGTTTATTGTTCCATGCTGAACACGGCTCTCCTCTCAGATAGACTTCACACGCCATTGAGAAATTGTCTCATGAATGCAGAAAAGTCAGTTGCCTTAGGATTCAACTCAAGTCGAAGTCTCAAGTCTCGCCTTTGACTCAACAGTCCACCATTTACACTAGGCTATCTTAGCTTCGGACTCTACTAAACTATCAAAACTTCTTAGACTTATTATATAACGTACTGAAATATTAAGTAACTTAAATACTGAAATAATTGAAGCATAAAATGTTAAATAATAATCGTGGCAACATAATGTTCGTTCATAGCCAATACATGCAACTTTAAACACGTTTAGACATTAACAACTTGTACATTTACTTTCCAACTTCTCCAATACATAATCATCTTCCAGAGCTTTTGCTTCGAATGTTCAGTAATACTTGACTGTGTATCTAATGACTTTGTATATATGCATCCTTGAGAGAGCACCTGTCGGGCACAGGAGGCGTGTGATTTACACGCGTGAAACTCACATCCTGTAATATACATACGCTTACGTGAATGGTATCGTAGTTTAGCGAGTTATAAATACGGTGCGATTTTTTTCGTTTTATTATTTATTGGGATATATTATATTTCTGTACATTATGACACAGCGCCATCTAGTTCCGAGCTTGTGTTACGGATACTAGTAGGTTGATGAATGTAGGTTGAGGAAACCTGCATGCTTGAGAGGATTTCTCGATGGCATGTGAAGTCTGCCAACCCGCAGTAGGCTAGCGTGGTGGGAGGTGGAGGGTGAGAGGAGACCCGTGCCCAGCAGTGGGACATTAATGGGTCGATGATGATGATGTGTATTCAATGAATTCAGCATCCTTACGATGTTTTCTTTCACCGTATAAGCGTTCTTATGCAAAGAGAAATAACAATAAGCCAGTTTCTTTAAAATTCCAGCATGAAATCATATTCGTAGCTTTCAAACAACAATCAACAACTGTCGGTAACATTAGTGCGAACTGTTGAGTGTGTTTATGTTAGATACTCCGCAATGTAGAGGACACAGATGTGATATGTGTCAACAACTACTTGCAAATTTGTTCGTGTATCAATTCAAATAGTTGGCTAGAATATATGGCACGTTATACACAAATTTGAAATTTATACAGCAGGCATAAATTTATATTTTGTGTACAGTAATAATAAATTTAGGACCTTATTATATGGGGCATAAAACTATACTAATAAAATGTGTGTATATTAGTACATCTTTGCATAACTATGTGGGGATAAAAGCTTGAATGTAAATCAAGACTTTTTACATACTTTGGTAAACTCGGATGTAATATTGTACAAGAAGGATCCGAGAAGTCAGGATTTAATAATATATATCAATATCAATATATTGTGACAAAATCCGTAAGGCAGTAGCTTTATTTCAAAAGCAAGAAGTAGTTCCAGAAATCATATTATATCATGTTTCGTTAAGTCTGCGCAAACCCTGATCGTTACAAAAACTCTTATATCAAACTCTCATGTGTTATTAATATTTTTGCCCCTTAAACTTCGGTTTACCAATACGCGATATTGCGGTTACACGTATAACTACTAAAAGCAAACAAGGAAATATGCAATATTGAGGATCTGGCAGATTCTCCAAAAAGAATCACCCAATATATCACCGTTTAGGATGCAAAATATCGTCACTCTGAAAGTTGTATATTAGTGAAAGTAAGAAACAAGAGTACAAGAAATAAATTTCACCTCTTAGCATGGTTTCAGCTCTTTGTAAATTTTGTAAGTAAGTAACTAATTTAAAAAAGGTCACATGTTTAAACAAAATACAACCTATATTGTTGTTATTTACCGTCTCTAGCTTCGAAGGTAAGGTTTAAATTTCTTTGACTGACCTAATTTAATTTATTTTAAACGAACATGTGACATAGTTTATTGAAGAGTATCTAGCCCATAATACTATGTGCAAACATGTTGCGGTCATCAAGAGCCTTGTCCCTGTACCTACTATTCAAAATATTCCTCTAGAAATTCCGGACCTAAGTTATTTGTTCCGGAATTTCGCCCTCCAAGCTAGGAAGATTTTGAAATACCTGTTTCTGTTTCACTTCAAAGCACTCGTGACTAAGAGTCTAATAACACAGCACAAAAGAATTAAATAATTTGGGAATTAGTAGCCGATAGCCAAAGATTTATAAAACAAAGGAAGTCATAAAGCTGAATCACAAATCTCGCAACAGTATATATATTATTTTATTCACGTACACGCACAAGCATAAATAATATTTTATGTACATATGTGTATCTACAGATTTTCCTGGTTTGCTTGAGAATGAGATAGTCATATAAGAAAGGAATTTTCTCAAGGTCAACATTGATATTGCTCCACACCGATTCATCTCCTTCATCAGTGACAGTTTGTGTCATTTGGATGTTCTGATACTTTTGCACATGGACTAGTAATAGGACCACCTTCAGAATTTCTTTATTTCACCACATGGACGGGAATTTTTTTACTTAATATTCGGTATAAGGATAAGGTGTTCCCACAGATTTGATAGTTGAACTGCCATAATGATTTACTGTCTTTGTGGTCAAAAAGTCAGTAATCCAACAGATAAGGCAGTAGCATGAGGTTTGTGTAGGTTTCTTCTACAAAGTTTCTCACAGAAATTGTGTACCTATATGTGGCCGGTTAACAACAATAAGGTTTCTACCTACTTACATGGGAGAAATTACATAGGGGTAACTGTGAGAGGGTTGATGTCGGTGCACATTCCAGCGTTTTAGAAATACCATCATTGTTATTGTGAATGCATCTGTGAGTCCCATGTCTATGCTTCGACCATAAGGCTAGCGTAGGCGGGTGATATTTTTAGTCGGCAGTTCACCCACTCTAATGTGGAGAGAATGAAGTCCAAGAATGGAGTCTCATACACCCTGTCGTTTACTCGGTCGATGCCTCGGTCCATGAGGATTTTCCGCATATAAAGAAAAAGAAAGGCATGCTATTCAGTAAATGTTTTTTCTTAAATGTTAATTCTGAATGCATTGCTTTTGTGTGTTTACATATTGTTATTTGCATCAGACCGGAGGTTATTGATCTGTAAAATGCTGCTATTTATTGTGTCTCATTATCATTGTGTTTATTATATTGTTAAATTCTATTTAATAATGTTATTATTTATTTATCTCAAACGATGATACTACTCGCCTACTCGTAGATATAGACGACATTGACTGGTGTATATGCAAGTTAAAGCATCACAATAAAAACATTTGATGTTCATTTGAAACCTCTGATATCTTTCGAGCGCACGCAATGTTATATGAAACCTAAACTGTGATGAATAGAGACAGAAAATACTGCCGGTGGGAATCCTCCCAGGCTTCGTGTATCGTAAAGCAGGCATTAGGCATTACTCACTCACACTTCGGAGATAGTGGTTAATTATGCGTACAGACGCCGCGCCGTCTAAATCTACTAATTGGATATTCATCTAGTAGAAACGTATGCTCACGTGGCAAATTATGACTGGATTTCATCCACGGGTAATTAGTAATTTCATCCAATCAGCTTATTTATTTTTTACTCTCCTTTTTAAGAAATTATTTTAAAGAAGATTTCCGTGACAAAACAATGTGAAGTAGTAACAGTCAGACATACTTTCGTGTTTATAATATGAGTAATTTTAAACGTTTAGGCAGAAGTTGCGGGCAAAACAGAACTGGATCACAATATTATAATTATAACAGATAAAATGTCCACTGACAATAACACTTAAAGCAAAGATTATAATATAGGTACCTAGATATAACAATTTCCCATTGCATTGATATAACAATCCCACAGAAGTGGGTGAGTGCACCCACTTCAAAAAGAAAGTTTTAAGAAGAATTAGTCAAAACAGGACGAAAATAACAAAGAAAACATTTTTAAAAGATCTGCTTAGAACTGCTGAGAACGAATTACGAACTCTGTGGTCTAGTGGTTCGAGTACCAGACTGCTGATCACGGGTTCGATTCCCACGGGACACAAATATTTATGTGATTAATATAAAATGTTTGTGTTCGTCTGGGTGCGTCTGGGTTTTTGTATTATAAGTATGTATTTACAAAAAAAAGTATATAAGTAATATATCCATTGTCTAGTATCCGTTGTACAAGCTCTGCTTAGTTTGGGACTAGATGGTGCTGTGTCACATGTCGCAGAATGTCGCAGAATATATATTTAGTATGCAGAATAATCGGCTTAAAGGCTTTCAGTATGTGTTGTTGCTCGAACGTAATATTGTTTAGGAGCTAGTCTAGATTGAATAAATCTCGTGAAAGCGTCTCAGTTTGCTTCACTCACGTCCAATGCTTCGAACGGAAATCCCAAGCGCTTTGTGTATGTGAGGAAATGCATCGCGTATGCGCTGTCAGCCCGGCTTTTTCTTTCAAAGTGTTTCCGTGAACCGGTCGGGGATGAATAGTTTTATTTAAAGTACGAGTGAATCTGGCACAAGTAGGAAGTGATTTCATTTCTTTCAACTGTAATTAAATCTGCTGCTGAACTAAGAACTTATCCATTAATACATGGGAACTGAAACATATCGACGAATTGTAAATGTACACCATCAATACAACTTAGTTCTTCAAACGAAATTGGCGTGATGGTAGTAGATGGTATATACATGTATAATATTCTATATATTTGTAAATATGGATGCGAGTGGCTCAGGACCGATCGTCATTGATATCTTTGGGGAAGGCTTTTGTCCAGCGGTGGCCGTCCTTTAGTTGAAATGCTCACGATGCTTAGAATTGGGTTATATACATATTATGATATAGCCTATAGGAATAACATTTAAAATTGCGTATTAAGGATTAAGATCTGTCTGTCCGTGACTTTAGATTCCGTAAATGATCCGAAAGGTCAGACTTAAATAATATGTAAATATATAGCGATGAAATCCGTCTAAACTTCAAACATTTTATTGCAATATAGATAATATATAATATACCTCTGGTGTTGCAAAAGTCTAATAATCTACGGTAACCAAAAACCATCCAGCGGGTCATTTTTATACCTTCATGACATAAAAAGGAAAAAAAAACTATTCGCGTTAGTGCAAGGAATCAATAAATGAATGATTATTATCAGGAAGTTATTTCAATCATTGGTAGTATCACTAGTTTTATCAAACGCAAATAATAAACGTTTTATAATTAATACGAAATTGCAAATACGGAATTGTGTTGGTTATCTGATCACTATTTACATACAAAAACAAGTTTCATATCATGTCATTAGCTCGTTCGGCTGATGTTATTTTCAACATGTGAATAATTTACGAATTAATTTACAACTAAGTATTGCCAATTTTGTACTAGGTACACTGTTAAATCTATGAAACAACATTTAAACCTTTTAAAATGATTAGAAATTATAAGTAAGTCATTATCTGAACTTTTTACTAAATTAATAAGTAAAATGTATTTAAATAGAGAGTTTAAATTATTGTGGATTGTGCCTTTGTTTAATCAAGTACGGAAAAAGGAAAGGTTTTATTTAACTGCAAGCAAAATTAAAAAATATAATTCGTTTAATATTATCTGTCTTTCATTTTTGATATTTTTATTATCCTACATACTTCCTACACTTATTATCATTGGATATATGATAATAAGTGTAGGAAGTATGTACGGTGAAGGAAAACATCGTGAGAAAACCTGCATACCTGAGAGATTATTTCGGTGGCGTGTAAAGTTTGTCAACATGCAGTTGACTAGAGTGGTGGGCTATAGCCTAATCCCTCCCAAATAAGAGGAGACCCGGCCCAGCAGTGGGACAATAATTGCGTTGATAATGATAACTTACCCACGAGAGTCTTAGAACTATATGTATTTCTAACTTTTAAACAAAATCTAGTTACCGTCATAACATTTTCAACAAACACGACTTTTGTTTATGTATGACCATAGGTAGGTATTGTTTTAGTAGCATTTTTTATAGCTGTTTGCAATGTTCCCTGCAGAGATAACTGGCGATGTTGTTTTCCCCGTTTTTTATGTGTCTATATTTTGTATCGTGTTTAGATGAGCAATAACTGTATACATACTTTGTTTTTGTTTTCCTTTTTCCTTATCAATACAACTGTTGATAAATTATTTTAATTACAATATACAAACACGTGCAAAGTAGCAAAGTTGAAGAATATAGGTTTTTATTTATTTAATCATAAAACACACACAAAACATGCACACACTAAGGCATGCACTCACGCACATACACTAACATACGCACACACAGAGTGTTTGTATTAATCTTAGACTAGACAACACGAAATATCCTAATGCGAAATCGAGTGTCGTATTTTACCAGTATAACTTTTATGAAATAAACGATTTCTATTTTTATAGAGATTATTATGATGATAGGTATAATAATTATGTTGAAACTAAAACTTGTATAAGAAACTTGTTCTTTGTTATCTTTTGGCTATTGAACCGCTAATACTACTACTAACCAACTAGTTTCACTACGTGTTCATATTAAATACCAAATTTATGACTATAAATTAATTTACTAAATCGGTTCTTCTGACCAACCACAACATAAACTATAATGAATGTGATTTCGCGATCAAATTCATACCACAATATAAAAAGAAGGTGAGTACTGCAAATTTTACGCTGGTTTGTTTAAACAATTTTTTACACAAATGGGTATTATAGGTACTGTAATCTAGGTATACCTATAATTACTGAAAAAACTTACGAGAACTCTAAGTTGATTGGTATGATTTATGTAACATGCAGTATGAATGAGTAGGTGAGTAAATTACTCGTAATTAACACAATACAAATACAAACTCCGTGCAGAGCTACCTAGAATTCTGAAAAAAAAAAAACAATAATATAACTTCACATGGTTTATAAACAAAAATGTACCAGGACCTCGTGACACTCAAGAGACATTTACTACTATTTGTGTAATGAGAAAAGAGGAATACAATAAGAAGGTTTTTATACCGCAAGGGCGGCAAAGAACCTTACAGAACGCTTGATGGTAAGCGGTTACTTGAGCATTATGGTGAGTCCATGGACATTTGCATAACAGAGGTGTCGCTTGCGAGTTGCCAACGCTAAAAGATTAATTCAGATATTGAATTTCAGAAAAAAGGAACAAAAATATGTCTGAAAACCATGGAATACTTCAATTTAAATATCGCATTATACTAAGATACGGCCCCAATACAATACAAATCGAGATGGAATCCGCGCTGCTCTCAGCAGGAGCACTTATTTGTGCCAGGTAATTAACTCCGGACCGCGCAGATACCCGCCTCCGTGATCCGGAACAAGTTTAATCTATTAGGGACTTATTGCTCTTAGCAGAGCCTGCAGTCGTATCGTGAAGGTTAGGAAAGATTGCTTTTGTCTTTAATATTTTTGCCTCTGAGACAAAAAATATATACTGTACTAGCACAAATGGCTTCCTCGTCTATTCTAGACGATTCTGTGGTGTATGGTGTGAAAGACAATGTTTTTGGTGGCACAATAAACCATCGCGAGAGCGACACACTCTACTCTGTGGTAGAGTGTGTGCCAAACCTGTGTCTGGCATGGAAAGTTAAAGTCAAAGTCAAAATATCATTTATTCAAAGTAGGCCAAATTTAAATGGCTCTTTTTGAACTTCGACAATAAAGACAGCCCCCAAAAACGCCGCCCTTCACCGCTTCCTAATGTTTTTGCTGGGAAGAAGAAGCTTGAAGAAGAAGTTTGTGTTGACTGGTGCTGTGCTGATCTTTGTGACATTTCTGCTAAATAAAAGTAGTGATTTAACGCTCTATCTGTATGTATATGCCTGACTGTAGCTAAATAGCTCCTAAGCGGATGAAACAATTATGATTCAGTTTTGTTTTTATTGAAGGATAATTTGATTGACAGTTTTCTTAGCTGTGATACAAAAAAATGTGATCAGCCGTTTGAATAAAAAGTGGTCTGTCGGAATTCTTTTTAAAATTTGTACCTTATAATGCTTCCTAGAAATAAAAACCCACCACCCACTACTATTTTAGTAATTATTATAATTATATTATTTCACACAATCATGTACACACTCTTTCAATTTTAAAAACTGCACCACTTCAAAAACTCCTATCGCATAGGTTTTAAACACCAGGAAAATTAGCCCACTACACTTCCGTTTAAAGTAAAAATCGAAGTAGTTAATCCAGAATTGATGAGTTTTCGAAACTCTAAAGCGTTATCAAGCGTCCTTTCTAGCTTGGATCTTAATTAATTGTTAGCAAGAACTGGTAACTGGAGACTCGAGGCTTTGGTATTTTACTTATTTATCTTTATGGGCAATTCGGTGGGTTTTCTAATTAATTAATTATTAGAAAACCTTTTAAAATGCCTATTTTATGCAAAATATCATGATTATGATGATGTCTTCCTTGACGTATCCGTCAACGGTGACACTCTGTTCGTCCTCAATATTCTCTCTTCGCTCGATGCAAAATATACACAAATTGCCAATTGCAAATTTTTTAGAAAGCACAATATGAATCTCGACAAAAGAGATTTCTCAAGTAACGATTTATCGCTTTCTATGACGCTACTCTGAAAGTACAGGTTTTATTGGTTTCTTAAAATAGGGAATTACTAAACTGACAGCAAATGGAATGCCCATGCTGTCAGAATAGTCACTCCCCAACGAGCTCTGTCAACCTTACTCACTCGCAGAAAGACAACTCATGTTATGTAGATCAACTATTGTTGATTCACTGCGGTATTCTGTAAGGCGGAGGTACTTCCCCAGTCGGGCAGCTCAATTTGAGCGAAGAATCTTGCTATGCCCTACCTCCAAAGATTAAGGTATTTTTCATATTAGGAGACGACGGGGAGGAAAATTGTTATTAATTTTTTACTGTCGAAGTTCCTTAGAAGATTCTGGAAGAAATGTAAATTAAAATTACACAGTTATGGAATACCTACTAGAAGCTTTACAAATGCAAAGAAAATAATTTTCCTGAATGGTCTCAATTTATTATAACATTTTACTTAAGCTTAAAAATTATGTTTGGTTCAAGTGATTTATCAACTTATTACTGACGTTAACTCAGATTCTCATCATATTATGCATTCCCATGGGTCTGCACAAATGACGAATTAGGATAATTCGTATATAATATTTTTTTCGAAAATATTCACGAACTAATTAATATGGCGGTATGAAGGTCGCCTTCACTGGCAGGACTATACATATACATATGACTATACACATGAAAGGACGCATCCTGTTCACAATATGCTATCGCATGATGAACCAACCGAGGCCGACTTTCAGCTATCAAGGTCGCACATGAATGTAACCTTGTGCTTTCTCCTGGAAACAAAAGTAGCTTACTACTTTTTAATATTAAGTAGGTATAGTATTATTAAATAAAGGCGGACTGCTTTTATATAACGTACCATAATTCCTGTCAGTAAAATTGTGTATGTAAATTGAATTATTTCCCTCGCGGGGTCGGGGTCCCGGGTCCGGAGCTTGGTTCATTTTAATAAAATATAGAAAGGTTTAGTGCCAGAAATCCCTTACTGGGTCATTCACGAGCTTATTTCATTTATGTTTACAACGTGTTTCGAGATTTTATTTGTTAAAGTATAGAGGAAACTGGAATCTATAAATTAAGTTTATCAAGAAATAGGTAACGGCCGTCTCTTTTTCACTTCTTAATCTTTTCATAATAGTATAGGTACGGGATGGGATGTTTTCTTCACTTAAGTCAAAAGAGCGTTGGTTGTACTTATATTTCCTTATCTGAGTTACCTACCTACTTCAATAAGTACAAACAATAGATAATAGGTTAGTATAGAATGACTAAACACGTGAAGACAGATAGATGCCTTATTTAGTACATAGTAAGCTAGTTAACTCCATACTCCAAGCAGGTAATCATTGAATGCTCATGCGCACCATTTTCCTCAAACACGTAATGACTGAATGAGATATCATGACGTGATTGTCATTATTTAACTATTAAATCGCCTAATATAAAAGAGATGATATGATATATTTACTATTATAATCATGATTATTAATAGAACCAGTGAAAAGTGTTACATTTAAATTCTATCCAACGTATTACAAGTATTTACAGCGGTAATACATAAATATTTGTCAAAATATTACCCAATTTTGGATCAATCTTTCTCAATGTATCACTGGATAGCTTGTAATATCGTATTGGGATATCCTGTAAAAATATTGTAAGTGAATTAAATAAATAAATAAAGAAAACTGTCTCATTGGTCTAGTGGTCGTTCAGTGCGACTGTCGAGCAAGAGGTCCTGGTTTCGATCCCCAGGTCGAGCAGTATTATTGGGTTTTTATGTGAAATTCTCAGTAGCAGCTCGGATTATGGATCATGCTCGGTTAATGGCAATAGGCTCGCCCCGTATTACATGGGACCTAAATCATACCGGCAAAACGTACGTGTACATAAGTACACCTCTGCCTAACCTTTCGGGGACGACAGGCGTGATGATATGTTATGTTAAAAAAACTTTTCACTATGAAAGTTGCCTGTTTCAAATTTGTCCTGCTGATGGTGGCGTTGTGTCGAGTCTTTTTATGGTTTACAACATGTGGACAGCGACACTGATACACGCGTCAAGATCGGAAACGGGCGCTGTCAGTAACTCAGCAGGGACAGTTCCGGTAGCCTAGCATGGGGGGGGGGGGCAAAGGGGGCAATGGCCCCGGGTGGCATATGAAAGTGCCACGTCGTTTTTAGACAACTAGAAAAGGGGGCGGCAAATTTCCAAACGGCCCCGGGCGGCAAATACCCACGCTACGCCACTGGACAGGTCATCTCAAACATGTTACGGCATTCCAATTAGTTTTATTTTGGAAGAAAATTCACACATTCTCAAATTGATTAACAAACAATTTGAGATATAGGTAAGTAATTTATTTTAAAAAGTATCTACCTAAAGAGTTTCATGCAGTCTCTTCTCCATAAGATCTACTTTCTGAAACCGTGCCACTCATAGAATCTGTGAACTGAAAACTGAAATTCTTGGTTCATAGAATCTGTGCCACTAGTTAAGACAATACAAAAATACCCGTAATATTGGTCTAAATGTAAAAAAAATCATTTGATGTTGTCTAGGCATTGTATCCAACAATTATTATCTCGGAGATTCAGTATATAAAAGGATAATTATGTTTGACATACCTGTCCCAGGTTGGATTTTAATTAAAACGTGTGTGAAACGTTGTTTGTCAGATGTTTTATGTGAGTATTCGTGTTTTTGCCTCTGTCACACAAGTTTAGAATTTCCACAGCGGTGCTTTAATTAAATTTGTTTTTGAGTTGCTGTGTGCAGCGCTGCTGTCGACATGCAATGGATTTTTAAATTGAATTGAACTGAATCTTTTGCATTTAAATCTGGAGATTTAAACATTTGTGTAACAAGCAGTCAACCTAATAGGTTATATGATACGGTTTCTGTGCTTAATTCTAGCTTTTGCGACTTCGTCTGTGAAGAATTACAAATTTTATTCAATCTGTTTATTTATTACTTTCTCTTTAAATAAATTATCGATTTATATACAAGTTTCCACCCCCATTTTCGAGCTTTAAGGGCATTATTTCCGGGACAAAATGTCCTTCCTCGGTAGGTGCTTAAACTACCTCCCCTCCATACTAAATTTCATCATTGGTTCAGTGATTAAAACTCAGACAGACAGACATACATTTGACAGCAGTAGTTAACGCTACCTTCTGCGCTACGGGTCCCGGGTTTGAATCTCGGTAGGGTCAAATGTTTGTGTGATGAGCATGAGCATTTGTATCCGAGTCATGGATGTATCTATGTATAATATGTATGTATTTACAACAACAAAAAATATGTAGTCTGCGACAAAGATGCCAAGTCATCATTTTAAATAAAGTGAGGTACTATTCAAGTATGTTTCTAGTTTAATGCCAGCATTATTGCATTGTTTAAATATAATTATTAGAAAAAAAAAGTACTTAAAAATGATACACCACCTATAACGAGTGTCCATACCTATTAATTTAATTGGTTAATAGCTATTGTGTGTCCCAAACGCTGTTTGTAATAATTTAATTACAAAGATAAAATGTATTTTCTAAATAATATACTAGGAACTAGGAAACAGAACAAAAATACATACAGTTTTTTCGATATTAAATCATTGTACATAACGATAATTAATGTATAAACATATTATAATTGATATTTATTATTAATTATTATTAAACATAATTAATGAAACCTTTTAATTGGTTTAAATCTGTTCTATTGAATAAAACAATTACGGTTGCACGTCAATAATACACACACTGAACCATATTAAATTTACGATATTGAAATTCCGTATCTTCGAGTATTTAAAACAATAATCATACGTTTCCAGAATATCGACGGTGCGACCTATCAGTTCAAAGGCTATCGATCGATCACAATTTCGCTACGAGGGGTTATCGCGGTACAGGACGCGGAGTCAATGAATTGATAACTGACAAGTACACTTATTATCGTAGGAACTACTTTAAGTCAGTTTATTCCGTATTTCTTGTAAATATCTTATTAAATTCAGCTGTGAGGATCTAAAATATCAATATACAGCGATAATTCCCTGGTATTTGTTTTTTCGGTACTAATTATACTATGTAGTTGATGAATTGAATGAATTTCTGAAAATCTTAATCCAATATGTTATTATTAATAAAAATAATACTTACATATTATTTTTACACACATATTGGATACAGATAATCAATCAAATCATATCAAATCAAATCAAATCAAATCAAATCAAAAGATTTTTATTTCAAATAAACTTTTTTTTCAAGCACTTTTAAAACGTTATGATTCTAGCTGCACGGTTCCAAGTATTTCTTAATTATGTAATTATCTAGTACATATTACTAGTAGTGTATGATGGCTTTGTTTTATTAGATTTTTTTATTATTAACGTCAAAATCATGCATTGTAGCTCGTTTATCTTCAAATAATCTTTTAATAATTTCACGGGCAAACTCAGCCTGCCCTTGACCATGAATAGATCCGAAAACTCTGGGTTTATTATCAGTATACTGTGAAAAAATCCTTAAAAATAACTTTATTATTTGATAATGTTATAAAGCCTTAATGCTAACCAATGTCATTATTATCGTCCTTACTCCCTGAAACTCGTATTTGTAAAACACATTAATACCTAAACAGCACCTATCTTCGTTTTATTGAATAACATTTATCTAAAACTAGCTTTAGCCCCCGACTTCGTCCGCGTAGAATCATTTATTGTTTCCAATTTCCTTATATATTTCTATCTTCTTTTAAGAAATCATCGATTCTGCATTCAAATTTCTACTCCCCTCTTCACCCTTTTACAGGATGATTTCAGGGACAAAATCTATCCTATGTCCTTCCCCGGGAACCAAACTATCTCCATACAAAATTGAATCTAAATCGGTTCAGCGGGTAAGGAAGGCGGCGAGGAAGTAGTAGACGACAGGCAGACACACTTTCACGTTTAAATATTACTATGGAAGAATGGATTCTGAAACGTTCCAGTTTTGTATATTGCCTCTAAATTATTCGCAAATATGGATATCATTAGTGTTAAAATTAGCGCTAAAATTGCTTGTAACCTTGACGTAATCATATTGACACTACCATATTATAATAAAGCGATGTTGTATAAGGATTCAACTAAACATACTAAGTATTTAGACAAACTGATAACGCAAATCTTCAAATAAAACTGTCATATTTTAGTTGAATAACATTGACACGAAGCTGGTGTAAATATATCTGTTTAAGAAGTGATGCTTTTTATTTATTTGAACATACATTTATCTTCTTAGTTTTGTATGATATGGAGTATAGTATCATAAAATTATATGACTGCTAGATGACATAGCATACGCTATTCTGCCATATAAAAATACTAAAATTGTTATAAAAAATGGAACATGGAGTTTCGAATTCAAGTATCCGCAAAAGAATATCTATGGACTGACTTTTCGGAAGTTATGTGCGTATTTATCACAAGCTCAAACGGTGAAACACCGCGAGGATACCAGCATACTTGAGAGATTTTCTCGATGGCATGTGAAGTCTGCCAACCCGCAGTAGGCTAGCGTGTTGGACTATAGCCTACTCCCTCTCAAATGAGAGGAGACCTGTGCCCAGCGGTGGGAAGTAAAAAATCCTAATCCGCGCAGTCCCCGCAATATTAGTACCATTCTCAAAATTTCATCAACATTAGTAAAATGTATTTCTAAAAATTCCACGGTTATTAAGGTTTAAGCACCAGAGATTATTAATCTCCTATCATGATGAGATGTTAGTGCATGTTGCTTTTCCCCCGTTTTTCTTTAATACAGTTGCAGCGTGATATTACAGCCAGCCATTTCCGAGAATAACCAGATCTCATTTGCATTAAGTAAGGCTTACTCTGACAAAAAAAACTTTATGCACTGTCCATAATATTGCTACCTACTGTGGAAGATTAGACGATCCCTCATAAATGACGGTATTGTATAAAAAGTGATATTTACCGTGCCTGCAACCATCATCAACCTTTTGACTAATAAATATGTATGTATTTTTTCCACGAGATCATGGTGTAGCATAAACAATCAATAATATCACAATGAGATTACATTAAATATTAAAAACTCTACACAGCAGATTTTTTTGAATCATACCTAAGAACAATCGAACAAGTCACGTTTCAAATGAAAAAAAATTATTAAACAATTGATCCATCATCACACAGACGTTAAACTTATTACACACCTGTTTTTATGTCCAATGCTCCCATCATCGCTGATATTCGTTTTTGCGTAGGAGATTAAAAATAATGTATTTTGACTCATGCGGTTATACTAATAACAGTATTCTCATACATAGTATAACTTGATGTAGATGCAGCTATAATATTAAGGTGGATAGAAGTTTGACAATAAGAAGCAGTGAAGGGCGGGCGACTTTGGGAGCTGTCTTTATTGTTGACGTCAAACTAGCCAATTTTTAGCCAACTTTAAATAAAAATCATATTTTAACCATTACTTTTAAAAACTGTGAATTAAACGGCAAAATTATCAAAACATACCATCACGCCTATCATCCCCGAAAAGTTAGACAGAGGTGTACTAATGTACACCCACGTTTCGCCGGTATGTTTTAGGTCCCATTTAATAGGGTACGAGCCTATTGCCATTAATCGGACACGAGTCCAAACTCCAAGCTGCTAAGAATTTCGCACTGTACGACCACTAGACCAACGAGGCAAAATTATCAATTGCATTCTAATTAAACCAGTTTGAATACTACTCGTATGATTTACGGGTCATAATTGCTAGACGCATTGACGCGTTCAGTAACATGCGCCGACGCATTGGTATTCTGTTAATGGTGTGATTGCGAAAAGGTACATGCGTATGAATCACTGGGTAAAACATTCCGTACTGTTTAGATGCTAACAAACAATGAAACAGCTGATAGGTACACGTGTGATAGCAAATTACGTATTCTTAATCTGATACTAACTTTCAATAAAGTCCAAATGTGTTTTTTTAATAGTTTCGTTACTTACTGGGTTTGGAAGACGTCAAGTTTGCAATGCTGAATTTCTTTCTTTCTTTCTTACTCACACTCGGCTTAAGAAAGTAGCTAACGCGTACTCTTAAGAAATGAATTGCTGAACGTGGTATAGGCCTAATCGACATAGCCAAAGCCATTCACCGGATTTGAAGCGAACCTCAGTTAAAATTAAACTTGTGCTATTGTTTAGATATCTATAATATCCGTTTAGCCATGATCAGATAAAGAAAACTGTAAACACACAGAAAATTATTTTTGTAGGTCTCCATAAAAATCTGTTCCATTTAGTTATGTTTTGTATCCAGCTACTCTGACCTATTTCTCTTCTTTCCAGAACCTTCGCGTGACGACGATCATTGGCTCGTTTGGAACATGTCTGGGGGCATGGCTGAAGGTGTTCTCGGTGTCTCAGGACATGTTTTGGCTGAGCTTCTTGGGGCAGACGGTGGTGGCGATCTCGCAGGTGTTCATCCTGAACGTGCCGCCGCGTCTAGCCGCGGTCTGGTTCGGGGCTGATCAGGTGTCTTCTGCTTGCAGTATTGGCGTGTTTGGAAATCAGGTATGTTGTTGTATTGATGTACCTATAGTAGTAAACTAAATATTCCTTTGGTTTTTATTATTCCATCGACGAAAGGACTGAACAGCGAACGAACGGTCATTAGCAGCTTCATTAAACGTCAAAGACCGTAAAGGCAAAGCTACTTCTAATTACGTTGGATACTGTAATTTTAAGGTAACAGTATCGTCGGCTTTAAATTGATAGGGGATATAGGATAGGATAGGGGATAGGGGATAATAGATTACTTTGCAAGGATGAAATAAAATAAGTCAACGATAATTTTAAATCCGAAACAAAAGAGTTTATTTCGTACGCAATAAAATTAATGTTATTAGTTTATTTTATTCCCAATAACATTAATTTCATGACGTAGGTTTGTCAGAAATGTATCGTACAATGATGCACTTTTCAATGATTCACCCCCAGGTAAATCATCACAGTCATACTCAATTGACGTCATTTTGTGAATACTAATAGCACTCATCATCATAAAGCTAAGACTTAGATACGCGTTGTCATAAAGGAAAAACCTTATAATACTATCTATATTTTCTACGCAAGACGGAACATCATTTTTATGGGCGGATAAATCCGTATTTCGGTTAACGCTATTTCTCTGACCGAATACGAAGATAACTGGTGCGCTTCTATGAATATCCTTTCTGAAATGGAAGCGGAAAATCAACTGTATTATGAGATAAGTGAAGTCCGGTGACTACTTACTTTCTTACTTTGATGACGAAGCTAAAAGAAACTAAACCAACTGTAGTTACCTACAGATAAACCTACAGTTTATCCTCGAATTAGACTAGCATTTGCAATTCAATACATAGAGAGCAGTGGCGAAGGATAAAAGTAAATTTTATCATAAATATAGTTCTAGTATATACAATAGTTTGTCCTGCTATTTAATTTCAATTTCATTGCGAGTTCCATGACAGTTTAAATAATTTTTGTGGTACAAGTCATCGTCTCAACGATTTTCAGGATGGTAACTACTGTTGAACCTGGCTTACAGGAGTTTCAGTACTAGGGACTAAGTGTGCCGGGTTTGTCTTCAAATACAATGGTCTAGGATAGGCTCAAGATGATCAGGACAAACAGTTTAGACTGTAAAATGATTTATTTGATATTTGAAACTAAAGAACAATCGAAGACAAGTGTTTATATTACAAGATTAGATTGTGGAGGTGAATATACAATAGAAATACGTTAAGGATTAAACAAAGTATAATCATATTCAGTCTTATCGTTTATACGGGTAATAAGTACCTAATTGTTCTTTGAATCGATAGGAAATTGTTAACCAATAATTAACCTAGGAGGTATGCAGCTTCGTACGTAGGTATTGTTTTAAGATGGTGTTTAATCAAAAACCGCCAACCTTTCCTTAATACACATATACTTATATGTGTGTAGTATAGATTGGTTGGAAGGCAGAGGAGGCCTCTTAAAATCTTCCCATTAAAATCTATTATCCGATACAAGCTTACAGACTACGTAACAAACACTTAGCTCCAGATAAGGGGCTGGGATGCTGCGTAATCAAGTTTAATCAACCCATAATAGAGTTTTCAATTAACGGTGTTTTAGGACAAAGGATACTGTAGAAAGCCTTTGTTTCGTTCATTTAAGTGGTCTATTTAACAATATACTATGTAAAAATATAGTTATCTATAGTTTAAATGAAATACTTTTTAACCGTCTTCAAAAAAGGAGCAGGTTATCTATGTGACCGGTTTTTTTTAATGGTGATTTTGACCCAAACCAGCATTCAAGTAGTTAAAAGGACGTAACCATAATATCAATTAGGTATTATGAAAAAAAAACAGTGCCTGTAATGTTTTTTTAACCAACTAATATTTGTTGCGTCATTCAAATGTTTGCCAAATCATGTAAGCTAGAGGAATGTTAATAAAAATTCGATTAATAACTGTGCACAGGTTCACGCTCCGTGATTTTAATTGTGGTGATAACGAGAAGATTGGTAAGAATTAATTAACTAAGCCTAATCGATATTAGTTTATGTAAGTACTCCGATGTACTTACTTCTTTGCTTTTCTTTACCATATACTCAAGCTGTGTTTGAGTATGGTAGTTATTTAACAAGTGTAGTCTTACTATAATGACAGTCATTATATTAAATTTTAAGTATATGGAAAATGAGCGTTATTATATTATTAGAGAATACTGATTGAGCTGATGAGGACTGCGAAGAATTAGATACCAACATTATAGGTAGCATCAAGCGAATAAATATCTAGCTTTTATATTTGCAGAAGTAGGAATACTTCAAAAAGAGATTAGGACCTATCCAAAAAGTATGTGAATTCCGACCATTAATTATTTTCAATTAAGACGGAGAAGAAGATGACGAACGTCGTCATTATTATGAACCTAAATAAATAAATAAATAAATATTCCTGGACATTATGACATAGCGCCATCTAGTTCTGTGGTAAGCAACGAGGCTTGTGTTACGGATACTAGTTGGTTGATATACTACATATATACTTTTTTTTGTAAATACATACATATTATACATAGATACATCCATGACTCGGAAACAAATGTTGAAGCTCATCACACAAACATTTGTACCTACCGGGATTCGAACCCGGGACCCATAGCACAGCAGGCATCGTTAACTACTGCTGAGCTAAACGGGTCGTCTAAATATCCAATCTAAAAATGCTTTAAATGTATAACGACATTATTTCAGTGAACGGAAAAGTTTGAAATGTTTGAATAAATTCATTATAAGTTACGGAAGATTTTACGAGATAAACTTAGTGAGGAGGCCGTAGGCGCTGGTAAAAACCCGATACACAAGGATGTCAGTACCGTCGAACCGGTAAAACTGTGTATTGAATTGAAAGCGCTTTTAAAACCAGACGTTTGGCAAAGCAGATTAATGCAATCAAAATTGATATTGTATTATTATATATTATTATTATTATATATTATTAAAGGAGTGCACAATACTATTATTATATTTTTTAAAATTACATTAAAAAAATGACCGAATGTCGACCCGTGGGGGACCACTAGTTATGATTAATAAATCAAATTATCGTTAAGCTAATATAATAAAATAAAATACACTAGATATTTAATTGGTGCTAAAGTTATTTTTATTAATTAAATACTTTATTATATGACTTTAAGTCTGCTCCTTTTTTTAAATGCAAAATAACAACATTAAGAATAAAATGACAAAAATAAGAATCGTAGAATTATGAACTTTAAACGCATGAAAATAGGATTTAGCCCACGTAATGAATGCTGACGGCCAATTTTCTCTTTGCCTGTCTACTGTTTGATAAGCGGGCAGAATACTTTACCAGCTGAAGGGAATTTACTGTGCAGTCAACGCGAATTAAAGTAACCTTCCGCATAATTTATATTCGGTTATAAAATGAAAATGTCACAGTAAAACGTTTCAGTTTACGATTCGCAATGTTAAAACTGTATTAGAATGTTAGATTAGATGTTAAAGACGCAGTCAAACGGCGTACAGATAATTTAAATAAATATAAAATAAAAATACAAACCCTCTCAACAGTCTCAACAAATGTTATACTTGAAACAAAAAAAATAAGGCAAGATAATTAATTATGTAATAACTGCCTTGTTGGTCTACTGGTTGTTAAGTGCGACCGCTGAACAAGACCTTTTGGGTTCAATTCCCTGGACATGCAAAGTGTTATGAAGTTTTTCCATAAAATTCCTGAGAATCCGACTGCTACTGATAGCAGTTGGATTCGTGCCCGGTTAATGGCAATAGCCTCGCCCTTTATTAATTACATGGGACATAAAACAGACTGGCAGAAACAGAATGTGAATGTACATAAGTACACCTCTACCGACCTCTTCGGGGACGACAAACCTGATGTTATGTTATTCATGTAGTAAATGAAACCATAAACATCATGTTTTGATTCAAACAGCATATCATTCAATTTAAAATATTCGCTATAGCAATAATATCCACGTTGTTGTCAAAACAAATTATATTTCACTAAAAGTTTTAACTTCTAAATGAACGAGACAGATAACCTGTTTTCGTTCGTTGCAAATACTTTCCTCCTTCTATCCTTGACCTGTGCGTCAACGCAACGTCACTATTGCACGAAGCGGAGGCGGTGCGGGGGACCTTTCTTGTACTTTTTTTGTATTCGTTCTGATACGTCTCATTATTGAGTATGTTATGTCTACAGACATATACAGGTACATTCTACTTCTCATTGTGTCGATGACTAAACAATGTTTGAGTTATAAGAGGCCATTTTCATGGCGTGGACAAACAGAGCTGTGGTAGCCTAGTAGTGACACCAGTAGACTGAGATGTCCAAAGTCTCGAGTTCAAACACAAGGCACGCACCACTGACTTTTCAGAAGTTATGTGCGTATTTATCCCATGCTCAAACGGTGAAGGAAAACAACGTGAAGAAACCTGCATGCTTGAGAGATTGAGATTTTCTTGAAGGTATGTGAAGTCTGCCAACCTGCAGTAGGCTAGCGTGGTGGACTATGGCCCAATCCCTCTCAAATGAGAGGTGACCCGTGCCCAGCAGTGGGACATTGATGGGTTGATGATTAGGTGTGGACAGATAAAAATTGGCTTCATGCCGGTTTTGGGGCACAAGGGACACACCAATAATACATTAAAATGCTTATTACATAGTATAATTGTGTAATTGATACTGTTTTTACCATAATATGCAGTGTTTCAATGATGAATCCATACAACTGTATCAAAGTTCCCTGCAACACAAACATAACATGTGATCCAGTAATGTTCCACTGGTCGTGATTGAGCTCGGAAGCGATCATCCAATTTGTTCGCGAGGGGGATCAGCCAGAGGCGTTTTGTATCATTGATCAAATTGAATGTAACTGTACCTGGTGTTATGTAACCACTGGTATTTTTGTTTAAATCAATATTCTGTTTGTTGTCTCTCTGTATATTTATGTCATGAGTCACTTAATGTCAGTTAATTTCTACCTTCATTTCACCTTTGTTGTGATACTGGATTTTATACCTATTTTACTAGTCAATCGCCTAAAAACTTACTCTATTGTCCCTTATCGGGTCTTATGTAAGTTTTTAATTGTATTCTAAAGATTCTAGTCAACTAGTTTCATCATCATCAACCAGTTTACTTGTCCACAGCTGGGCACAGGTCTCCCCTTATTTGAGAAGGATTAGGCCACAAGTCTACCATGATAGCCAAGTTCGGCTTGGCAGACTTCAAACCTGATTGAGAAATTTAAACAGGCATGCAGGTTTATCACACTGTTTTCCTTTACCGTTTAAGCCTGCACACACATAACTACGAAATGTCAGCAGTGTGTACCTTGAGATTGAACTCGAGAACTTTGATTTGGTACTCCACTGGTCACACCACAACTGCCAAACTTGTTGCAAAAAGCTGTGGCTGGCTTCTAATAGGTTCAGTAAATGTTAAAACCCTGGAAATAAACCAATACGAAACGATACATTGCATGATTATATAATGCCCCAGACAACTTTCAATTCATGACAACCAGTCGACTGCTTCTTTACCAACTGTGTGACATTATTATAAGGAAAACGGACCCAGATTAACTTGTCAAGGTGCTTACAATGTCAGGTCTTCGTTTGAGTGAATTAGGTTTGTTAGCCTTCTGCAGGATATTTACTAGGTATTGTATCAATTTTGTATACGGCGCGTATGCATGACGAGATGTATGAATGTGGACGAGCAAAAAATGGAATGGAAGGATCATAGCGCGTGGAATTCTGTATTTTCTGCCTACCCCCATGGGAAAAAGGCATAAGTCTATGTATGTAAGTATGTATAAATTCTTAACTTCGAGCAGTTCCATCATTATTTAAGCGTAGTTGCTGCTTAGTTTGTGATGCTTTTGCGGATTTATGGCAATTTGTATGGTAATGTCTATAATTATAGGCAGTTTGCAGTTACGTTTCATCAGTTCCAAATTTACATATCTTATGGAATGTTATAGCTAATAAGCAAAATTCAAGTCAAAACTTTGGCCTAATTCAGACCACAACGCGTAACCTAGAGCTCGTAAAAATAAATAATTATTCGTCAACGCACATTTTGGGAGAAATAAAAAAACAAGTAATTGTCCCACCGTTGTTAGTTATCACACACTGGGTAGCACAGTGTTGAATAAACTGGAGTTTAATTTTATTGAAAGCTACATTTCACCTGGGTACGGAAATAGGTACAGTAGACACAAGTGTTCGTGTATTGATTGAAATGGACGTGTTGTTGCTTTCTGTTTTTTTTTTCATTTATAAACTGTATCTATCTATCTTTATACGTGTTTTATAATCAAATCGTCAGGCAGTGGACGTGATTACAGAACTCCGTAGTTAGTCTATCCGTTTAAATAAATTATTAGACGATTTTGTCATTTTATTATTACATAATAAATAATACAAAGTAACTTTTTTATCATATTAATATGTTTAAACCTGCAACTAGACTGTCAGTCCTACTAAAGTAAAGTCTAATTTCAACTGTGATTCTACCGTATAAAAACGAAAAAAAAATCTAATAAGTAATTGGTTTACTGTGGGCTATGTCACATTTTTATAGGTTGGAAATACTTAATCCCTTCTCGATTTTTAAATAATCATGGCAAAACAAGTAAATCATAAATCGTAAACGAAACATTGCCTTTTTAATTTTCGCACAGGCTGTGGCAAAAAGGTTACAAATTATATTGAATAACTTTTTGTCCAGCACGTAAATACACAGAATGTTATGACAAACGACCATAATAAAACGTTGTGTAGTGTTAACAGTTAGTCAAGACAAGCTTTTTCCCGCGAATTCGTCTGCGTCGGTATTGGTTGCGTCATTATTGATTGCGTCAGTATTGGAAGCGTCGATATGGTTGGCGTCGGTATTTAAGGTGTCAATTTTATTGGCGTCGGTATGGGTGGCGTCGGTATTGTTGGCGTCGTATTGGTGGCGTCGGTATTGGTAGCGTCGGTATTTATGACGTCGGTAACGATAGAGTCAATATTAATGACGTCGGTATTGTTAGAGTCGGTATTGTTGGCGTCGGTATTGTTGGCGTCGGTAACCGTGGCAACGATATTGTTGACGTCGGTATTGATACAGTAAATATTAATGACGTTGGTATTGGCGGCGTCCATATTGTTGGCGTTGGTATTGGTGGCGTCGTTATTGGTGACGTCGATATGGGTGGCGTCGGTATTGGTAGCGTCGGTATTGCTGGCGTTGGTATTGTTGGCGTCGGTATTGGTGGCGTCTGTATGGGAGGCGTCAGTATTGGTGGCGTCAGTATTGGTGGCGTCGGTATTTATGGCGTATGTATTTGTAGCGACATCTATCTCGCCACATAAGAACTACGGACTCAGCGCGATGACGCAAGTAATCCTACATCGCGCAAGTGACATTTGCACGCGAGATTGCATATATACAACCACCCAACATCAACCGTTGGGCAGTAGCCCGCCAGGCACAACACCCCGCCTGGTCGGAGGATCCTCCTTTTCCAATGGAGGGATTACCACCTCCTTCCCTCCATACTGGTGACCCCGAGCTGAACATCTGAGTGAAGCGTTTGTGTAGTAGAGAGATAGAATAACACAGCTTACAGAAAATATAGTTTATTGAAGATAGTCCACAGTCACACAGAAAGTATAGTTGACAAGTTCAAGAGTAGTAAGAAAGAAGGAGAACAGAGCGATAGGTGAAATTACAGTCCAGTTAAAAGCACAAGCGAGACTTAGCTTAAGCACTAAAATAAGGTTATGCTAAACGATAGCGTACAGCGGATCAGCTGGTTCGTATATCACTCCTCTCAGCACTCTCCAGCGCATCACCCTGCCAGCCAGCACCCTTCCGGCTTCAACCCTGACCACACGCCTGTAGCGGACGCACATGCCTGGTCAGGACCTTCAGCCGGCATCAGCAACTTGGCATAGCACACTGCATTTCGGCCGGTCATCTAGCAGAGCCACTCTCTCCTGGTCGACGCAGCAGCCAGCCACTACGCTTCACTGCACCACCTCGACTCACTGAGGAATTCGCAGCAACACAGTCCCGACTCACCGTGGACTCACCGCAACACAGTCCCGACTCACTGCGGACTACGCGGCAACCTGTTCCGACCCACTGGAACATCACACCTGGCACTGGCAACACGCAACCACCGCTGACTCTTCATCAGAAGAATATCGACCTCCGGTCTCGGAGGGGAGTGATGTAGCGACATCTATCTCGCCACATAAGAACTACGGACTCAGCGCGATGACGCAAGTAATCCTACATCGCGCAAGTGACATTTGCACGCGAGATTGCATATATACAACCACCCAACATCAACCGTTGGGCAGTAGCCCGCCAGGCACAACACCCCGCCTGGTCGGAGGATCCTCCTTTTCCAATGGAGGGATTACCACCTCCTTCCCTCCATATATTGATAGAGTCAATATTAATGACGTCGGTATTAGTGGCGTCTATATTGATGGCGTCGGTATTGGTGGCGTAGTGGTGGTGGTGGTATAAGTAACGTCGGTATTGATAGAGTAGTTATTGACGGCGTCGGTATTAGTGGCAACGGTATTGATTAAGTCTGTATTTATGGCGTCAGTATTGTAGGCGTCGGTATTTGTTGCGTCAGTATTTATGGTGTCAGTATTGATGGCGTCGATATTGTTGGCGTCGGTATTGGTGACGTCGGTATTGGTGGCGTCGGTATTGGTGGCGTCCGTATTGTTGGCGTCGGTTTTGGTAGCGTCGCTATTATTGGCGTCGGTAACCGTGGCGTCGGTATTGTTGACGTCGGTATTGGTGGCGTCGGTATTGGTGGCGTCGGCATTGGTGGCGTCGGTATTGGTGGCATCGGTATTGGTGGCGTCCGTATTATTGGCGTTGGTATTGGTGGCGCCGTTATTGATGGCGTCGGGATTGGTGGCGTCGATATAGGTGGCATCGGTATTTATGGCGTCGATACTGATAGAGTCAATATTAATGACGTCGGTATTGTTGGCGCCAATATTGTTGGCGTCGGTATTGGTGGCGTCGGTATTGGTGGCGTCGGTATTCGTGGCGTCCGTATTATTGGCGTTGGTATTGGTGGCGCCGTTATTGATGGCGTCGGGATTGGTGGCGTCGATATGGGTGGCGTCGGTATTTATGGCGTCGATATTAATAGAGTCAATATTAATGACGTCGGAATTGTTGGCGCCGTTATTTTTGGCGTCGGTATTGGTGGCGTCAGTATTGTTGGCGTCGGTATTGGTTGCTTCGGTATTGGTGGCACCGGTATTTATGGCGTCGATATTAATAGAGTCAATATTAATGACGTCGGTATTGTTGGCGTCGGTATTGGTGGCGTCGGTATTGGTGGCATCCGTATTATTGGCGTTGGTATTGGTGGCGCCGTTATTGATGGCGTGGGGATTGGTGGCGTCGGTATTTATGGCGTCGATATTAATAGAGTCAATATTAATGACGTCGGAATTGTTGGCGCCGTTATTTTTGGCGTCGGTATTGGTGGCGTCAGTATTTATGGTGTCAGTATTGATGGCGTCGATATTGTTGGCGTCGGTATTGGTGACGTCGGTATTGGTGGCGTCGGTATTGGTGGCGTCCGTATTGTTAGCGTCGGTTTTGGTAGCGTCGCTATTGTTGGCGTCGGTAACCGTGGCGTCGGTATTGTTGACGTCGGTATTGGTGGCGTCGGTATTGGTGGCGTCGGTATTGGTGGCGTCGGTATGGGTGGCGTCAGTATATGCGTCGGTATTGGTAGCGTCAGTATTGCTGGCGTATTGTTGGCGTCGGCATTGGTGGCGTCGGTATTGGTGGCATCGGTATTGGTGGCGTCCGTATTATTGGCGTTGGTATTGGTGGCGCCGTTATTGATGGCGTCGGGATTGGTGGCGTCGATATAGGTGGCGTCGGTATTTATGGCGTCGATATTTATGGCGTCGATATTAATAGAGTCAATATTAATGACGTCGGAATTGTTGGCGTCGTTATTTTTGTCGTCGGTATTGGTGGCGTCAGTATTGTTGGCGTCGGTATTGGTGGCTTCGGTATTGGTGGCATCGGTATTTATGGCGTCGATATTGATAGAGTCAATATTAATGACGTCGGTATTGTTGGCGCCAATATTGTTGGCGTCGGTATTGGTGGCGTCGGTATTGGTGGCGTCGGTATTCGTGGCGTCGGTATTGGTGGCGTCCGTATAATTGGCGTTGGTATTGGTGGCGCCGTTATTGATAACGTCGGGATTGGTGGAGTCGATATGGGTGGCGTCGGTATTTATAGCGTCGATATTAATAGAGTCAATATTAATGACGTCGGAATTGTTGGCGCCGTTATTTTTGGCGTCGGTATTGGTGGCGTCACTATTGTTCGCGTCGGTATTGGTGGCGTCGGTATTGTTGGCGTCGGTATTGTTGACGCCGTTATTGTTGGCGTCGGTATTGGTGGCTTCGGTATTGGTGGCATCGGTATTTATGGCGTCGATATTGAAAGAGTCAATATTAATGACGTCGGTATTGTTGGCGTCCGTATTGGTGGCGTCGGTATTGTTGGCGTCGGTATTGGTGGCGTCGGTATGGGTGGCGTCGGTATTGGTAGCGTCAGTATTGCTGGCGCTGGTATTGTTTGCGTCGGTATTGGTGGCGTCGGTATTGGTGGCGTTGGTATTGGTGGCGCCGTTATTGATGGCGTCGGGATTGGTGGCGTCGATATTGGTGGCGTCGGTATTTATGGCGTCGATATTAATAGAGTCAATATTAATGACGTCGGAATTGTTGGCGCCGTTATTGTTGGCGTCGGTATTGGTGGCGTCGGTTTTGTTGGCGTCGGTATTGGTGGCGTCGGTATTGTTGGCGTCGGTATTGTTGGCGCCGTTATTGTTGGCGTCGGTTTTGTTGGCGTCGGTATTGGTGGCGTCGGTATTGTTGGCGTCGGTATTGTTGGCGCCTTTATTGTTGGCGTCGGTATGGGTGGCGTCGGTATGTATGGCGTCGGTATTGGTAGTGTCAGTATTGCTGGTGCTGGTATTGTGGGCGTCGATATTGGTGGCGTCGGTTTTGGTGGCATCGGTATTGGTGGCGTCCGTATTATTGGCGTTGTTATTGGTGACGCCGTTATTGATGGCGTCGGTATTGGTGGCGTCGGTATTTATGACATCGATAACGATAGAGTCAATATTAATGACGTCGGTATTGTTGGAGTCGGTATTATTGGCGTCGGTATTATTGGCGTTGGTATTGGTGGCTTCGTTATTGTTGGCGTCGTTATGGTGGCGTCGATATGGGTGGCGTCGGTATTTATGATGTCGGTAACGATAGAGTCAATATTAATGACGTCGGTATTGTTAGAGTCGGTATTGTTGGCGTCGGTATTGTTGGCGTCGGTATTTGTTGCGTCAGTTTTTATGGCGTCAGTATTGGTGGCCTCGATATTGTTGGCGTCGGTATTGGTGACGTCGCTATGGGTAGCGTCGGTACATGACGTCGAAATTGATAGAGGCAATATTAATGACGCTGAAATTGTTGACGTCGGCATTGGTGGCGTCGGTATTGTTGGCGTCGGTATTGTTCGCGTCAGTATTAGGTGCGTCGGTATGGATGGCGTCGGTATTGCCGGCGTTGGCATTGTTGGCGTCGGTATTGGTGGCGTCTGTATGGGAGGCGTCGGTATTGGTGGCGTCGGTATTGTTGGCGTCGTTATTGTTGGCATTGTTATTGGTGGCATCGATATGGGTGGTGTCGGTATTTATGGCGTCGATATTGATAGAGTCAATATTAATGACGTCGGTATTAATGGCGTCTGTATTAGCGGCGTCGGTTTTGGTGGCGTCGGTATTGGAGGCGTCGTTATTGTTGGCGTCGGTATCGGTGGCGTCGGTATTGTTGGCGTCGGTACTGGTTGCGTCGGTATGGGTGACGTCGGTGTGGCTATCGTCGGAATGGATGGCGTTGGTATTTGCAGCGTCGGTATTGCTGGCGTTGGTTTTGATGGCGTCGGTATTGGTGGCGTCGGTATTAGTGGCTTCGGTATGTGCAACGTCGGTATGGGTGGCGTCGATATATGTGTCATCCGTATCGTTGGCGTCGGTATTGATAGAGTCAATATTGATGACGTTGGTATTGATAGAGTCAATATTAATGACGTCGGTATTGATGGCGTCGGTAATGGCGGCGTCGGTTTTTGTGGCGTCGTTATTGGTGGCGTCGTTTTTGTAGGCGTCGGTATCGGTGGCATCGCTTTTGTTGGCGTCTGTATCGGTGGCGTCGGTATTGTTGGCGTCTGTATTGTTGGCGTCGGTATTTGTGGCGTCGGTATTGATAGATTCAATATTAATGACGTCGATATTGTTGGCATCGGTATTGATGGAGTCAATATTAATCACGTCGATATTGTTGGCGTCGGTATTGGTGGTGTCGATATGGGTTGCGTTGGTATTTATGACCTCGGTATTGATAGAGTCAATATTAATGATGTCGGTATTGATAGAGTCAATATTAATGACGTCGTTATTGATGGCGTCGGTATTGGTGGTGTCCATATTGTTGGCGTCGGTATTGGAGGCGTCGTTATTTGTGGCGTTGGTATAAATGGCATCGGCTTTGATAGAGTCGGTTTTGACGGCGTCGGTATTAGTGGCGTCGGTAATGATTGCGTCTGTATTCATGGCGTCGGTATTGTAGTCGTCGGTATTTGTTGCGTCAGTATTGGTGGCGTCGGTATGGGTGGCGTCTGTATGGCTATCGTCTGTATGGATGGCGTTGGTATTGGTAGCGTCGGTATTGCTAGCGTTAGTATTGGTGGCGTCAGTTTTGGTGGCGTCGGTATTTATGGCGTCGGTATTCATAGACTCAATATTAAAGACGTCGATATTGGTGCCGTCGGTATTGGTGGCGTCGATATGGGTGGCGTCGGTATTTATGACGTCGGTATTGAAAGAGTCAATGTTCATGACGTCGATATTGGTGGCGTCGGTATTGGTGTCGTCGTTGTTGTTGGCGTCGGTATTGATAGAGTCAATATTAATGACATCGGTATTGATAGAGTCAATATTAATGACGTCGGTATTTATAGGGTTAATATTTATGACGTCGGTATTAATGGCGCCGGTATTGGTGGCGTCGGTTTTGGTGTCGTCGGTATTGGTGGCGTTGGTATTGATGGCGTCTGTATCGGTGGCGTCGGTATTGTTGGCGTCGGTACTGTTGGCGTTGGTATTTGTAGCGTATTAGGTCACTCTTAGCGTATTAGGTCTTAGTAGTCCACTAGACTAGTCCAAGGTCAAACTTATCAGGTGGACATAAACATTAAACAAGGACTCCACAGACTGAAAAGCAACAGCAATGTTTCTTATGTAGATGTTAGCTATATAATTTGATAAAAAAAATATAGTGACTGAGAATTCTTCAAGAAAATCTTTAAATCCTGGAGAACGACTTTATTTTTTACGAGTTACACGTAACTTTAGTAAATAATCTAAAAACTGTATAAACAAAGCCTTGAAAATGTTAAGATTATCCAATTACCATTAAATAAGATGAGACTAGTAATGGTCCTTCGTGACAGTTACTGCGTGTTCTCAGAGTATCGCTTAAAATTCTATTGTTTATATAATTTGTGTGTCTCTGAGCACCAGCTATTAAAGTCTAGACATTTTTAATGTTAAAACTGACTCCATAAAAACCGTTTTTTTATCTGAATAGAACACATTTTGTAAAACGTGCTTGCAAAGACTTTAGTCTGTTTAAAAGCGACGTGCTTCTTTCTACGAGACATACTATATAATAACTATTAATACATACTAGGTATATAATAATATATAGGTACTCACCACATTTTTTTAAGTTTTTACAAATTCTATAATGCGTGAACGACAACAGCTGTGGTGTTGCAAACCGCCCGCAAGTATCTTGATGAGAAACTCTTAAATAAAAAATGCAATTAAAACTCGATTCCCTCACTCTCCATGATCGAGCTTGGTACTAAGCTAGTGAGGGAGTGTATGGACCATATTATTATCTTAATAGATAGGTATGGTCCACAAGAGTTTCTATTTTTTATGAGACAAATAATATAACATATCACCACACATTGTAGCTGTATACCTACTAATATACACCCACAAATCATCAGAACGTTTTTAGATACATTTTTTCATCATTCAGACACAAAAATTAACTGTACAATATCAAAGAAATCACTCATAACACTTTTTAAACTCGACATCAATCTCAAGACTTTTCCCCATTACTAGTAGCTCAGACGTCACGGCAATGAAATAGCAATACAAATGTTTGGTAGGTATCTAAATATATGAACAAATAACTGAAAAATATCGATCGTGATAAGCGGATTAATTTGCCAACTTCGCCAGCTTTAATGACTTTGTTAAGTAGATTGTGTAAAGTTTGATTCGCTCCAACTTTGTAGGTACTTATTTATTTATTTTTATATTAATGTACAATTTCATCCATCTCAACTACAGGTGGAACAATGGAACGCTATTTAATAATACTCTTTAGAAATGTACGATGTATGTGCGAATTTATTACCTACATGTTCAATTGTTGATTTGGTGAATGAAAACATTGTGAGGAAACCTGGATACCTGAGATATTTTCTCAATAGATAAGTAAAATAAATTAATCTGCACTAGACTAGTGTGTTATATTCATTCTCATCAGCCTAATCATTCTCAGACAAAGTCAGTAAATAGTTTGATGATGGTGGAACTTTTTGACTTTTTGCGTTATCTTTGGAATACATTCTATTACTTGCTTGCCGATACGGGTCTACAGAGTTAAGTTTTTCAGACGATAAAATTGAATTGATGAAAAAACATCGCTTATTTTTTTTTTAACATGCCCACCACCCCAACACCCTACTACTGCAACGTCTGCAACTCCTGATAGCTAGGATCAACTACAGTACCTAACCATCCAGAAAATCTTCGAGACCATGAAGCCCGACGCACGTGTCCCTGGGAAATGTTTGTTTTAAACAAAGGTTAATAAATTGTTATCGTTTTTATTACAGTTGGGTGTGGCAGTGGGTTTCTTGCTGCCTCCGATGCTGGTGGACGCCACGGGCACGATCCCCGAGATGGCGGCGGACTTCCGACTCATGTTCTATTTAGTCGCCGGCTTTACGAGCGTACTCTTCGTCTTCATTCTGCTGTGTAAGTGACGTTTATATTTATTTTAATAGATTTATTTCAGTAGTGTGCTACTTATATTAGTAGTTTCATAAGTTTATCTGTTACTCAAGTAGGATATAATATTGATTACAAAGGAAGCTTGAACTGCCGCTATAGTTATACTATAGTTGCTTCTGGAGTACAGTACAGTACAGTATGTAATGTCAATTTGCTTTTTCTAGCCGTAGGGGGGTTTTTTTTTTATTAAACTTCAGGAGCATATAAAATTGCTTGCAGAATATAAATATTTTTACATAAATCATTATGTGGTTTTGATTTACAAAATCTTGAAAGATTGATGAAGGTACAATAAAGAAATTACAATATTTTGATAGCTCCTTATTCTCTATAAAACAACGTGTTTTCAAAGAGAGAAATGGTGAAATTCTCATAGAGAATTATAGTTTGAAAGTTATAACAGGTCCCATTTAAAGTTGGTAGCACTTATAAGTCATAAACTACGTCAGTTTACAACGCGCCGCTGTAGTTCATCGTTTAACTTTAAAACTAACTAGGTGATTTCCTCTGCGTTAACTCCAGCAACCTACACCGGAATGACTTGTAATAACTACTTCCTGATGCACTTTCTGCACTGTTTTATAATTATGCTCTCTGATAAACTCAAACTGCACGACCGACGGACACGGTGAGCTCGTTCTGTGTAAATCGGATTGTCAATAATAATTGAAAATGTAAGGTTTCTGTTAGTAATTATAACTTCAAGACGACCAACACCTCAGTCTGCCCGTGACCATGGATGCTGTGAAGGATCCGAAACGTCGGGTTAAAATAAAATAATATCAATATGCCGCGATAAAATCAGTAAAAAGTAGTTTTATTTCAATTTTCTCTGATACTAGCTTCCGTCCACGGTTTATATTGCGTTGTATGTGGTACGTATATAAATAGTAGCAATGCTAATCTAACATGTTTACTCACTATACCTATTACATTAAAATAGAACATAAGAGAGGGAATAAGACATTAGCCTGCAATAAAATTTAGCCTATATTTTAAGTTAAACTCTAACAATACACGTGTGAAAACTACATTCAATTGTACCTTTGTACTGACGCTGTAGCTTTTGTGTGATGCGTGGACAAACACAGATAAAAAAAAGTTGTTCTACAATAGAACCCCTCTGACATTAGTATCAAGTTAAAATTCAAATAATTTATTTCAAGTAGACAGTATTACAGGTGCTTTTGAACTGTCAAACTATGTAGTTGCACAGTTCCAAAAAGTAGGTCTTCTGGAGAAGAACCGGCAAGAAACTCCATAGATACTCTTGTAATAGTTATTATATAGACGACGCTGCAGTAGTTAACGCTGCCTGCTGTGCTATGGGTCCCGGGTTCGAATCCCGGTAGGGACAAATGTTTGTGTGATGAGCATTAACATTTATTTCCGAGTCATGGATGTACCTATGTATAATATGTATGTATTTACAGAAAAAAGTATATATGTTGCATATCAACCATCTAGTATTCGTAACACAAGCCTCGTTGCTTAGCTCGAAACTAGATGGCGCTGTGTCATAATGTCCAGAAATATTTATTATTTATTTATTATTGATATATTATCAATAGTTATAACCCTGACTATAGCTACCCTATGTGTTTCCCCAAGGCCCAATGTATCCGTATAACGCGCGAAAACGTAACAAGCAAAGATTTAAAAAATATTTATAATAGTATGGAGTTAGATGACAATCGTCAATAATTTACGTGCGTCAATAATCTTCAAACGTATTGGGTAGTATAGTGACGCAGGCACTCAGAGTCATTAAGACGTGTTGGTGGTATTAGGGAAAGCCTAAACTCTTAATAGTCATGTTTACCACAAAAATAATAAGGTTTTTCCTTACCCACTGTAAGAGTGACCTCTACTTAAGATAAGGAATAATATCTTTAGCAATACATTGTAATCGCCACATCTATTTAGTTCATTTTAGATTGACATCATGTTTTCCTCATAAGTCAATTGTCTTTGATTAACTCTGAAAAATTATCACATTGTCATTTTAAATAGGCACTTAATTATATTACTGACAAGGATTACCTTAGGTGATTTTATCCAATCATCATAGATCGACGTTAAGCACTATGCAATAAGTAGGTAATTATAACAATTTATTATACTTACGCGAATATTAGATATCAAAATAGAACTACATATTTAGAACTCGGCAAACTATTGTCAGTCTGCCCGTGACCATAGATACCGTAAAGAATTAGAAACGTCGATATTAAAACAATATCAGTATACCGCGATAAAATCCGTAAAATGATAAATGATATCTTTCAAATATCATCATCATCATGACAGTCATTAATTTGTCAATCCAGCAGGCCAGATCATAATCATATTTCATCAGCAACCTATAAGTATGTACGACCAACAAGTATGTATGGGAGGCAGCTAGTCAATATTTATTTAATATTACTTGGTCGCTTGGTATACATATATAAAAACTTATATGTATTAATCCAGGATATAAAGTATCTGTTTGCTAAATTTCATGCAAATCCGTTAAGTGGTTTTTGCGTGGAGGAGTAACAAACATCCATACATACAAGGATTACTGTTTAGGCTGAACACTCATAACGGTACATTCAGGATCCACATGTCGACCTATGAGCCATTATTATAATCTCTATAGAGTAAATAATATGCCTGTATCATCTTTTCTCCAGTCTTCAAAGCGTCTCCGCCCACCCCGCCATCAGCTGCCGCGGAGCTCGGTGACAGTTTGGACTCCAACTTCATCCTGTCCCTAAAGAAGCTCATCACCAACCGCAACTATGTGCTGCTCCTGATCTCGTACGGACTCAACGTAGGCACGTTCTACGCCATTTCCACGCTCCTCAACCAAGTCATACTGACTTACTATCCGGTAAGACGCCAGTTTTTAACTCTGTAGATTAAGGGTACGAAGTTCTTATACATAACTATTCATAAACTCGCAAATTGGAAATCTATGAGTACATGGAAATTCCAAGCATCTTCGCTGAAGGAAAACGATACTCAGCCAATTATAAAGACCACCTAAGCAAGTCACCCAAACCCTTTATCCATTTATCTTATCTATCTTTATCCGTTAGCTCTTGCAGCCAAATCAGATTAGAAGAAGAGAAAGATTAATATGTGCTGCCTTAATAAAGCGAGAAACGCCTCGCCAAACGTCACCTTCAATATATCTCACCTGTTTAGACTAGACGACTCATCATACGTTTTAAGAAACGAAAAAAAAAACATATCAACGCTACAAAACCAACCTTCGGCTATTCCCTCATCCAATTACTGCTAGCTACTTTACCCAACTTATCCCTCCTCTTTATCAGCGAGCAGTACTATGTTTGCCCGGATTAGGCCCCTACTCAAAATTGTTTCAACTATGTCGGTAACTTTGATTCTTAAACAGCTAACTTTGTTGCAAATTTCATGCTGTTCAGCGTAGCTCCAAATAAATAGACAGATGTCTAAGGTTAGGTACTGGGTGTGAGATGCGGACGGCATAATACCGGTTATTGTGGAATGCAATGGGAGGCCTTTGTTCAGCAGTGGACGTCTTGTGGCTGATATAGTTTTAACTTGTGGACTATTCTCATCGTGATTCCCTTTGGCTTCACGAGTCTTTAATACAGCCTTGTGTAATAATTTATCACAATTCACAAGTAAATTCCTTTATAAAAAGTTTGTAGACTATTTATAATAGAAAACTTTTTAGGTCAGCTAAAAACCACAGGTGATATTATGAAAAGTTTACAAAAAGTAGGCTTCAGCTGAAGCTGCGATATATACGAGATTTCCCAAAGGCTTAAAGCGTGTTCGTTTAAAAAAATGAAGCTGCCGACTTTCGTAAATGTTTTGAATAATTTTGTAATTTTGATAATCCAAGCTTTAAGATGATAATATATTTATAACTTAGCTCGACACGCATTTAGAATTTAATATAAAACAGAATAGTCTTTGCCAGCACAAAAGCGAGCTATAATCATAATTCACGAGAGAACGAACCTCCGTCTTTTACAGAAGACCGCAGTAAAAGAACAACAGTTGTGTTTCTGCGAGTGAGTAAGGTTACACACACCGCAAATCTCTTAATATTGTGTTTACAAACTTATATTTGCAGTCGGAGTAATAATAATAATATAAGAGAACATCATAGGTACCTATTTCACATATTTTAGCCACTTTGTAGGTATACGAGTATACTCTGTCCACGCGTATTCAACTCAATTGTATCCGGTATTTTTTTGACACTTTACAGTCATTCTTTAAATATCTTCCAGGGCGCTAACACGGATGCGGGTCGCATCGGTCTGTGCATTGTAGTGGCCGGTATGGCGGGCTCCGTGGTGTGCGGCCTCATCCTCGACAAGACGCACCGCTTCAAGGAGACCACCCTCACTGTCTACGCCGCGTCCGTCGTCGGCATGCTGATATTTACATTCACTCTGGACTGTGGCTACATCAGCATCGTGTATTTGAGCAGCATTTTGCTTGGGTAAGTCCATTTAATCGAGATTCTAGAGGAGAAGAGGTAGAGAACGAACGAAGCGAGATTACTCACTCAAATTAAGCTTCCCAACTGGGACAGTATCTCTGCCTTACAGAATACAGCAGCCAATCAACAATAGTTATCTTTCTGCGAATGAGTAAGGTTACCAGAGCTCGTTGAGAGAGTGACGATATTGAAAGCATGGGAGTTTAGTAACTCCCTATTTTAAGAAACCTAAACGGTTTCTACAGGGTTTGGCTACGCGTTTGCAAGCCTCTGGTGTTGCAAATGGGCGGCAGTGAATCCTTACCATCAGGTGAGCCTCCTGCCAGTCTGCCATTATCACCATAAAAAATAATATTAGGCCCTAATGATAGGATAGGAAAGTGTATGAGTGGGTGATACCCCGCTGTCTCCTCAGGCGTAGATTGATATGTGTAGGTACTATTAAAAAGTTCGTTTTAGTGACTAATGTTCTTTATAGTAGTAGTATTCAAATAATATATTAAGAGCCTACTTACTAAAGGTTTTACTATCTAATGACTTTTTTACGTTAAATTTGAAAGAAGTAGTTTTCAATATCATTACATTTGATTATTGTTTAGCAAATAATAAAGCAATACCTATTTCTGTCGTTTTCAGTTTCTTCATGACGGGTTACTTGCCCGTGGGTTTTGAATTGGCTTCCGAAGTCACATATCCTGAGCCTGAGGGTACTACTTCAGGCATATTGAATGCTGTGGTTCAGGTAGCGTATTAATTTTGAACTCCTTGAAATATATTTAATTATAACACATTTTTATTACTGAAGTGATTAGCGACATCTTTCGCGCTATCTTAAAAACTGGCAAGCTACTGTCACCAATATTCTTCTTTCACGAAGTCCTGCATCGCACAAGGCTTGTGCTTGTGCCACAAGCAAAGTTTGCCATGCTATTCAAAATAAATTATATGACCGAATGACTTTTAAACCTTAAATTCATGTTGTATTAGTGTTTTCATGTTCTATCGTTTTTATTTATTTTGTAAATTTTAAATCAAATACCTACATATTGTAGTCTTAAAAAATTACAAACTTTGGCCTTCTTTGTCATTTATTAATTTTTAAATCTTGGTTTTCAGATATTCGGCATCGTAACAACTCTGTTATACGAATGGATGTTGGGTAGCGTGGGAGATCGCTGGTCAAACCTGACCCTGTGCGGACTGCTAGCTTTCGGCACCGCCATCACAGCAACCATCCGCTCCGACCTGAGGCGACAGGCAGCCATGAACAATTCCAAGGAATAAGTTACAATCCTAATTGTTAAATTTTATTCAGTTTTTAATACAAAAAAACGTAATAACTACGTTATCAGGTTCCACAGCAAGTAAAGACATGCGTTATATTTATAACGTAATTAATTGTGACTTATTACAAGGTGCAACTCGAAATTGCTTTCAGTGAGGCCGAGGCTGCCTTGAGTTAAGAACATGACGTCGTTCTTCACATCCCTAGCTTAGATCACAATTAATGTTAAGTTGAATAAAACAATTTGATGGCTTAGCCTAATATTAACGTAAAGAAAATTTACGTATTCACATGAACAAATTTTATAATTTTTATAAAATTATACGAATAATATATTATTTATGAAATGAAATATTACGAAAATATGATATTTATATGTTATGTATCTATAACATTCGCATTAAATATAAAGACTACTCAAAATATACAAAACAATATTGTTTATGTATATAAACGGTGTCACGATATTTTAAAAAATCGTGTCTCATTTCACAGTCAGTCAGTTGACTTATTACCAAAAATCTTGTCAAAAATTATGCAAGTAGACGTTTCCTATCTAGGATTACAATGTAATGATAAAAAATTGAAAATCACGACAATAATATGTGTGACTGTAACTATACGGTAATATTTGCCACAAACTAGAATAGATTGAGACGTATATGTTAGGAAAAGATATTATACATTACTGAATGGTATATTTATAGATATGACAATGTAGACAGATATTTTAAATAAACTTTATAATATCTTATTCAATTCTTATAGAACGTTCGAGTCTTCGGTGAAGGCTCAAATTTTACAAATAAAAAATTACTATTGACGAGGCATTTTTCATAATTATATACTGTGTGTAAAACTTGATCTTAAGCTTCTAATACAATGCAATTTCGACTTTCTATTAGAGTTCTAGAGTGATAGTAGTGAAACTATTTTGATGTGTATACTAGAAAATAGCAATATTTCTCATCTCTCTATCGTGGATTTTATGGTCAACTTATTATAGTAGGAAGTGAAAGGGATATATTAAATATATAATTTATGTACCTATTTATTGAATCAAATTAGGCTATTTTATAGCCAAATCGGGGCTAATAAATTTTAGGAACCAATCTGTTCCACTGCATACCTATATCATATATTGTTTATAAATTTTTACTCATCATATAAATATTTTATAAATCAATTTTATTTAAATATTAATTTGCTATGCCTCTTTTAATATACGAAGTGACATATTAAAAAAAATTGTAGCTGTTTTTTATTAAGTATTATTATTTATCCATAAATCTATGCAGTCACTCAACATTTAAATCTTATTCTGATAAACGGTATAGGGACAAAACAAAAACGAATATAATATATTCATTTCAAACATTAAGTAGATAAAAAAAAATGCAGCTAAGTTACCGCATTATTTTCTGGTTTCTGCATAAGCAAAAAAAAACGTAACGACAGTCATTCAAATTACTTCTATGGCTACAAAATTATTCTCAGAAGTTTCTTGGTACCTACAAACTTCTTTGGATTACTAAAAAGAGTTTTCATAAATACCTACTTTTGACAAGGCAGAATATCCTTTCGCGCCAAAAATACAAAATTACTCGCAACGAGGTGACAACATTTGAGCGACTAATATTTTTATCAAAGATGTTTGTAGTCTGAGAAATAAAACATTCGGCCTAAAAGGTCAAGTTATAAGTAAATTGTGCATTTAGAATTGTAGATTGTAATTTTATAATTATTTTAAATAAACTAGTTAAATTAGAATTGGTATTAGTTTGTAGATAGTATGAGACATCGCTCATTAATCTATCTTGTATAATAGTGTGAGTTAAATAATTATTTATTTTGGATTCTGAATCCTGCTTGTGCTCTTATAAGGTCTTAAGAACATACATTTTATTCGTGGTTTTTATGGTGTAATCTCTTCATGTTAGTATTAGTTGACTATTTGTATTGACGTGTAGATATTTAGTTTTGTAGTGCAAGTAAACCAGATTAATGTCTTCTAGGAAGTTTACTCAAACGCATCCTAAATTTGAAAATATTATCTACGTTACTCTCTGTATTCTTTTTTTAAAACTTAAAGGTAGAAAATAATCTTACGGCTCATCTGATGGTTACCAGATAATGTAGCCTATAAACTTTTGCAACAGCAGGTGTCGCGTGAAAGTTGCTGACGCTTTTTATATTTAGGTACATAAATTACATGCAATCAGTATTAGGTACCAAGGACTGTGATTTAGTGTGCCAATGTGTATAATGGCCTATGATGGTAGGTATGGGTGGGGTAGTGGCAAAGCCGTAAAGAACGCTACTTTATCGGATTCATTTTCGTGAAAAGTAGGCAGATATTTTTTTTGGTTTTAGTGTAGTAGGTAATTATTATTCTAGTATTTAAAAATGTAATAAAAATTGAAGTTGGGCGCTTACTAAAGTAGACTTATTAAAGTAGTAGCAGTAGCATGGAGTTTGTATGGTGGATTTGTCCACTAAAAAATAGGACACCTGTCTACTTATTTTATGCATGAAATAATTATCTCATACGTGTCTCAACGATTTTAAAACAAGGCTTCAAAATGAGGCTGTGCATCAGAATACAAAACAAAATATCAAACTTTAGGAGAAACCTCGTGAAGAGATATTTTTTTAATTTGGAACAAAGTATTTTAATTTACGATAATTTATTAATTCGTTCTCGAATGGTGATCATAAAATTTTGTTCTACGTATGTTACTATGTGTAAGTACATTTAAAGATGATACAGTTTACTTGCATTACAAAACTTTAAATAAAAAAGTGAGTTTAGAAATTGACCTGAGAGACTTAGGTACCCAAATAGCCGATAGTGTGATCGTATGATTGTTTGTGTGCCAATCTATGTGGAAAATAGATTTTTATGAGTTATATAAGTATAATATTATTGTAAGAAATATGTGATTATGTTGTGAGTTACCTACCCAGTTGGTAATAAATAATTTAGATTTAAATTGAATAATTTATTTAATCATTGTGGAAAATTTAGGTAGGCATGTACTTTTATACTGGAAAATTATGTTTAACCCTAACATGCAACTATAATTTATTGATATCAGTTAGTTTTACTCGAAAATTTGAAGTGATATACTTAGATGCTTATTGCTAAGCTTTGGTTGTTATCTAATTATTTTAAGGGTTAAAGCTTCATAATTATCCCAAAAAATTCAATTTTTAGTGATACCATAATGTGTTATTCGTCTTTGGCAAGCGAAGCAAGGTCAAACATTTTATAGACTTAGTAGGTAGACTTGCTGGCATTCCCTAGGGACCTATGAAGGTTGACAATAATCTATAATTAAATGCAAACTTTTCTACAAATTAACTTCTCATATTTGCAATGCTTGTGCGGTCAAAAATATAGATATGTTAATATATTTAATTACTTACCTATGACACTTCAATGTAAAATGCCTACGCTTTTCCAGACTCAATATTTTACTGGCATTCCAATCGTATTTAAATAATATTATAATGTAAGTAGGGAGTAACCTACCTAATGAATGTGTATAAGTACCTAAATGTTAAATAATTGTTTAATAAAATCTGTTGATGGATTATTTTTGTATTTTCTTTGCCTTTCCCAAAAGTGTTGAAAGTTTTTACAAACTCAAAACATAATTTAAGTAGGTATTTATTATTCAGCCGCATTTAATCTGAAAGATAACAATAAGGACAGTCTATTTGAAACGCCCACCCTTCAACCCTATCTAATGTTGATGTAGGGAAGAAGCGGTGTAACAAACTTGTAAGCGTACCGACATTATTTTCTCTCCGTTTTAGAAAATTGTAACAAAGAGCCAGACCTTATTTTTAACTTCATGGGTTATTATTTATTATTACAGTAGTCAGTACAGAGCATCATTCAGTGACCTTGGAAACAGTAGCACCACCGACTCGAGCCAAGCCAATCGGCAATATTATTTAGCATGGAGTTCATTTTCGTAATAGTTTTCAAGTCCCTCACTAGATGGCGCAACGCAAATACTTCGATCCGACTAATATTGAACTGTAAAAAGTAGTCTTTATGACACAAAATTATTTGATGTTGTTTGACAGTTGCCATGTCAACATGGCAACTGTCAAACAACATCAAATACATTATATACATTAAAACGCGAGTTGCTATGGCGGTATTTTCGTTTTATCAGCGATGAATTTTGCATTAATGTGAAATTATATTAACTATTAATGATAATATCAGGCTAAAATTATGTGGCGTGAATACATTTTGCGTAAAGATGTAAATGTGGGAGAACATCACACTATACTTGCAATGTCTGGATAAACATACCAAAAAATATTAATACAATAATTTTGTTTTTTGTTTGTGGTTTTGTTTTGAGTGCAAGTTTTCATTATGAGTTGTTACAGTAAAGAGAAAACCGACAGAAATGATTACAACCTTGTATGCAAGAGCCATTCGGCTAGATCCGATCGAGGTAAGATAAACCAGATTCAGGGGTTTACTTCAGATTTATAATCTTGTACTTAAAATAGAAAGTTGTGGTTTGGTTTCATGAAGTTTTCGTTTGCCGTATTTACCCGCATTATGACAACGTTATATTCTACATAATTATAAAAACATGACAGAAAACTATACCTTTTATCAAGTTTCGTTTTAAAACAATATATTTGAGGGTAGATAGGGTCTGCTATTTCTTTCTTCATACTATTACCAAGTAGGCTCATATTTAGGTTTATTTTGAACATCCTCAATAATATATCTTATACTTATGTATTCACAAAATAAATTTATGCTTTGTGAAAAAGAAATTTCATATATTTTTTTAATTTTATGAATACCTATTAACATTCAGTAAATTGTTTAAGTAGATTTTATTATGTTATTAAATTATATGGGGGGCAAGCAATCCAGTACCACATAATCTTAATCCATAATCCTCTTTTCCTTCCTCCTATAGTTCACCGTGAGACTATTTTAGTTTACAAAATGTTTATTTCTCTACACTTTCATATTTTTTTAGAAATTTTATAATTTGTTACGATTTTATTCTAATTCTTAAGTACATTCATATTAGAACCAATAAGACTACTTACATACTAGATACAAATCTCAAATGAATAAAAAACTTTTTGCAGTATCAGCAGAATTGTACCGAATATGTCCATCAAAATTAAGTAAAAGGGAGTTAGAAGATCTCTACTTCTCTCTCTTGGAGAACAACTTGGACTTGAAGAGAACCATTAATGGGCAGGATGACAAGATCCGGGGTCTATCTACAAAAGTACAGCGGATGACAGCTGTGCAGAAAGCCATACAGGGTAAAGAGATGAAGGAATGTTGTATCGGTACAAAGTCTCTTGTTACTGAGCAGACGGAATGGTTAGTGTTCTTCAATTATGTTCATTATACTAATTACTTACACAAATATTATAAATAAAACTACTTTTTCACTTATTGTAGAGTATTTATATTGTTTTAATCTGAGCAGACTTACTGAATCAGACTGTGACTGCTACTGAAAAGGATCTGAAAACTCTGGATTAAAACAAAATCAATATAACACAACAATATCTATAAAAAGTATTTTTATGAAATAATATGTTATTTCTTATTTATTTGTTTTTAACAGCCCCACAAAAAGTTTTAGGTGTGTTTGCAAATAAATTCTTACTCATATTTCTCATTCATCAATGCCCAGACCTAGATCATCAGAAATTGGTTAGAGACCTACCTAGGGTCCTATTTTTCATTATCAATAATAATAATAAAATTGATATATCTATGCCTGTTTAAATTGCAACTTCATTAAAATTACAGAATCAAAATACATAAACACAACATTGCTTTTATTATTTTGTTAGGAGCTTTAAAATTTCAATGTCTATAAATCAATTTTATGATATACAATTATTACTTTGTATCATCATCAATATTCATCAGCCCAATTATTGTCCCACTGCTGGGCATGGGTCTCCTCTCATTTGAGAGGATTTGAGATAGATTTTATTCATTTGATATGCAGGTTTCCTCATAATGTTTTCCATATTTATCACATGCTCAAAACAGTGAATGTTTTGAGCATGTGATAAATATGCACATAACATCGGAAAAGTTAGTGGGGCGTGCCTTGGGTTCGAACTCGAGACCTTTGATTTTTCAGACCACTGATAATACTACTAGGCGATCACAGCTCACTTACTATGTACATGTATAATATCAAAGTCAAAGTCAAAGTGAAAATATCATTTAATCAAAGTAGGCTAAATTAAATGGGCTCTTTTTGAACGTCGACAATAAAGACAGCCCCCAAAAACGCCCGCCCTTCACCAACTTTCAACCTTCTAGTATCCATATCACAAGCCTTGTTGCTTAGCTCGGAATCGGATGCTGCTGTGTCATAATGTCAGGGTATTATTATAATCATCATCATCATCATCATCACATAAACCGTTAGGCGTCCACTACTGGACATAGGTCTCCCCCAAGGATCGCCACGACGAAGGGTCATGCGCCGCCCGCATCCAGCGGATTCCAGCGACCTTTACCAGGTCGTCAGTCCACCTTGCCGGGGGCCTACCCACGCTGAGTCTTCCAGTACGTGGTCGCCACTCTAGAATCTTCAAGCCCGATGTGCCCGAATGTATCATTATAATATATATTATTTATTCACAGTATAACAGAATTAAGGCGTGCAAATGAGCGCATGGCCGACAGGATCCGAATGCTTAACATGCGGCTTTGTTCAGCCAAGCAGTTCTCCAAGAAAGCTCCCCAGATGTCTACAACCCGGAGTATACAATGCGCCATTGTATCAACACCTAAAAGGTTATTATATTTACTACCTATCCATTAGGTTAAAAAGCCTGATTAGCGCAGCAGTCCCAGGCTCGAATCCCGTTAGTGGCAAATGTTTGTGTGAAGAGCATCCTAATAATATTATAAACGCGAAAGTTTTTATGGATGGATGGATGTTTGTAACTCTTTCACGCATTCGTAGGTATAGTTGATTACTATAGTTTATTATTAGGCGGATGGAGAGGGCTATGTTAGGAGTTTCACTACGTGATCGAATCAAAAATGAGGAGATCCGTAGAAGAACCCGGGTCGCTGACATAGCCCGAAGAATCGCCAAACTCAAGTAGCAGTGGGCAGGGCACATCGCTCGAAGAACGGATGGCCGATGGGGCTTGAAGGTTCTCGAGTGGCGACCACGTACTGGAAGACGCAGCGTGGGTAGGCCCCCGGCAAGATGGACAGACGACCTGGTTAAGGTCGCTGGAATACACTGGATGCGGGTAGCGCAAGACCGGTCGTCGTGGCGATCCTTAGGGGAGACCTATGTCCAGCAGTGGACGTCTAACGGTTGATATGATGATGATTATTATGCTACTTTTTATCTACCTATATACCATGCAAGCAAAGCCGCGGGAAGCAGCTAGTGGACAATAATTGTACATAAGTCATGTTTCTATGTTTAATATGTGCCTATGTATTATTTTTTTATATCAATGTTTTCGTTGCTTAGCTCAGAACTAGATGGCGCTATGGATATGTTTATTTATTTTTAATTATATTTTACCGACGATATACGGTATCTTCATCATCATCATCCTAATTATTGTCCCACTGCTGGCCACGGGTCTCCTCTCATTTAGAGGGATTAGGCTATAGCCCACCACGCCAGTCTGCGGGTTGGCGGACTTCACACACAATCGAGAAAAACTCTCAAGAATGCAGGTTTCCTCATGACATTTTCCTTCACCGTTTGAGCATGTAATAAATACGCACACAACTTCTGAAAAGTCAGTGGTGCGTGCCTTTGGGTTCGATTTCGAGCCCAAGCTCACAGCTTATTACCGTATCTTCGATGTCACTTAACTATGGAATATTTTGTTACAGACCCCAATGTCTGGACAAGAAAAATGATTCAGTTCTCAAATCGTCCTCTTCGTGTCAATATATGGATAGGTATGAACAGAATATGCATGTTAATATTTTTTTAAATACGGTAACCGCATGGAATCAGAGGTCCAGACACAAGCTTGTTTGCTCCTGTATACAATATTTTTATAATTCTGCCGAAAAAAAAATCGGCTACAAATGTCAGAACTGGACCAAATGGGACCAAATGGGAAGCACCAGCTTTCAATTAAAAAACAAACATTAAAATCGGTTCACCCAGTCGAAAGTTCATAACTTTTGATGGTAACCAACATAAAAAAAGCAGTCGAATTGAGACCCTCCTACTTTTTTGAAGTCGGTTAAAAAAACATGCGGGCTGTCTGGGCACTGCCGATAGAAGTGAAAACGGACGGAGGTATATCTATTTATATATATATACACAGTATACATACAGCACATGGAAAGGTGATGATGACGCGAATTCCATGATTTTTGTTCACCCAAAAAGTATGTACATTTTAGCTAACGCGGCATAATTATTGATATTACATCCCTTAGCGATATAATAAAAGCGATGGGTTGATTTTAGCAGTCATTGCACAACACTGCCCTTTGATGCTGTAAAAAATCCAATCGTAGGGATTGAAGAAATGTTACCATGCTGCGTTTTTATTTCAGAGACGCTGGGAGTATGAGGTCAGTTATAACTGAAACACGTGACTTGGAACAGTAAGTCGATATGTATTTGTGTGAGATTTTGTCGTGCTATTTGTAGTTTGTTCTATCGGGATCATCTGATACAGTCATTTATAACCAGTGTGTCTTGACTTTAAAATACATAATGGTTCTTAAGAGTTTGTTTCGGCATTTCTTCTCAGAGGTTGGTTTGGAAACTCCGTTGCTAACTAGTAATTAAGGTGGAAGCTTCACGTTAGCCCGCGAAATTCAAATTTTCGTACGTTTTTTGCAATTTGCCGGTCATTGTCAGATTGAACATTAAACAAAATATGATTCGCGCCTGTAATAGGTATTTATTTACAGAATTATAATCATTTAAATCAATAAAACAGCCCTCAAAGTGCATATAACTGCATTGATTGACTTGGAAATAGACAATCAGAAAGAAGTACCTAAATCATTTAATGTTATAAAACTGTCAAATGCGCTCGTAAAATTGTTTCGTGTTTTCAATATATGTACATATTAGTTTTAAATTTAATTAGTAAATATTCATATTTAAGGCAAACCGAAAATAATCAATGTGATGAAAATAAATGTAAAACTCTCATGGAGGAGCTGAAACTGAAAATCGTCACTTTACAAGAGGTAAGTACAATTTTTGTTTAAAAAGTGACAGTATTTATAACTTCTATGTCACATGTATGTCTTATCCAATTGTCCAATTTGACTGTGTGTAGCTTGTGCTCTTGACGTAGATTTTTGGCATTTTTGGTTGTTAGACTGCACTTGAGTTTAGTGTGTCATTATTGTATCCTAATTATTGGGTAAATGAGACTTAACTACGAACGTCACAAGTTTTTAGATAACGCCCATAAACTAAAGATTTATTGATATAAATGGAGATTGAAACGAATGTGGTCGTAAATATTTGACGACCTCTGTGGTCTAGTGGTTCGAGTACCGGACTGCTGATCACGAGGTCGTGGGTTCGATTCCCACGGGACACAAATATTTATGTGATGAATATAAGTGTTTGTGTTCGTCTGGGTGTTTCCTATGTATTATGAGTATGTATTTACAAAAAAAAAGTATATAAGTATTTATATACATTGTCTAGTACCCATAGTACAAGCTCTGCTTAGTTTGGGACTAGATGGTGATGTGTAAAATGTCGCAGAATATTTATTTTATTTTATAATATAATGGATTCGACGATAGGTGAAGGCTAGGCTAATGCTGTTCTCATTCAGTACGAATCGGACGATCCATGAGGAACTGTCAGTGAGGCAATACTTATGATTGTTGCTCATCTTAGTCACAGAAATAATAGGTGTAGCGACGTCAATCTCGCTACATAGCAACGAAGAACTGTCTAACAAACATGATACATCGAACGCACCAAGTGCAGGTAGAATATATACAACCACCCAATGTCAACAGTAGGGCAGTAGCCCGCCAGGCATAACTCGCCTGGTCGGAGGAACCTCCTCTTCCGACGAAGGGACTAAGACTTCCTTCCCTCCATATAGGCATTTTGTAATCCCTCTATCTCAATTTCTGTCAATCTAGGAGCTGTCCCATGTTCACGACGAGTACTCGAATCGCATCGGCCGCCTCGAGAGCGAAGTGTCAGACGTGCGCAAGGAGAACATACGCGTGTGCAGCGAGCGGCGCGGCAGCGAGCACGAGCTGCAGCAGGTCAGCCGGCGGAACAGCGAACTGCTCACCACGCTGAGGACCACCGAGGGGAGATGTGGTATGTGTGTTGATCCAAGTTACAGCGCCATTATGCCGTACCCAAAAGGTGCCAATAGGACCCTGTTACAAAGCCACTGCTGTCCCGCGGCTGTCTGCCGATTTGTCACCAGGCTTTCATGAACCGTGACAGATAGAGAGTCAAAATTTTCACAGATAATGTATTTGAAATGATTTATGTTTGTTGTCGCTATTACAATAAATAGAATAATATAAATATTTAATACAACACACGTATTTTTTTTGCCGTTTTTTGCTCTGTATTAATAACGTTTTAATTTTTGCTCTTGCAAAATACAATTATCTTAAGGATAAACTAGATCGCAGGAGTTTTGGGTTTTTTTCACTTTTGTTTTTGGGTCACTATTGTTATATTTTTTTAAACTAGGATGGATGTGATTAATCATATTATTACATAGCCACGTTTTTTTCACTTTCTTCACTGATGGGTCATTTTCTCATGCTTACACAAATAAAATAGAAAATAAATATTTTAGCTGAACTGACGACACAGCTAGCAATAGAAAAGCGGAAGGTAGCGGAACTAGAGACTCGATTAAAAGCCGCATCCATATCAGGGCGAGTCAACAAAACCATCGAAGACCACACTGCATCTATTAATGTAAGTTATTTAACGCACGTATAAAGAATAGTGTTGCTACAAAAAATAATTCCCAGTATTCCGTTAAAAGACTTTTATTAAAGACTAAAGTCACATCAGAACATTATTGACGTATAAAGACACAAATACAGTCGTTCGTACTCGTATGAAGTCATAACGCAATAAGTATAACTAATTCATAAGAAATTCAGTTTATATTTTATTTTAACCTAACTACCTAGTAAATGAGCTTACGACCCACCAAATGGTAAGCACTTACCATAGCCTATAGCCGTTTGCAATACCGGAGCTGTCGCTCGCGCGTTGCCGACCCTGTAGAAACCATTTAGGTTTCTTAAAATAGGGAGTTACTAAACTGATGTCAGAAAAGTCACTCCTCTAACGAGCTCTCATACTGAAATATTTCTCCAGGAAGCAATTGCTCCACCACAAGATGCAAAAAATGCTCATCCTCAAGCCACAAAACTGTCCGATCTTCCTGAATGTGTTTGCAATCTTCCTCCAGTAATTGTGAACGAACAAGTTGTAAATGAAGTACGATTATTTTATTGTCAATTCTCAGTTCTAATAATCACGCTATTCTATAAAAATAATAGTTGAAAACCGCCCGTACAAAAATCAAGTAAAAGTTATACATATACCTATAATAACGACCTGCCTCTAATTGGCCGTATTCGCTCATATTTTCCGCCCTTATAATGTTCGTTATAAAATAAATGTATGTAAAGCTGTAATATGGATACAGCTTTCTAGACTTAATAGTTTTGGCTGTGCATTGACAGATAAAGTAGCCAGATCCAGATCAGCTAACCTACGAAGTTTTCGAAAGTAGCCGTATTGTCTCGTTATTTTTTTTTTGGATGAGCGTATTACCGACCATCCTCTTCAGGGATTAAAGAAATATATTTCTTTGCCAGAAAGAAAGAATTGAACCTATGTGATTTTAAGCCGGTTGTAGTAGCCCATGTGACAAGCTCCTCTTTTCTCATATTCGGCTTCATTCCAGGACATAAACGCAGGGGATTGTGTCTGTCCTCCTCCTGAAAACATGTCTACTCCAATCAGAGTATGATCATTGTTATACTAAATCGATGCACCTATTTAATAATCACGTAGACTCATTATTTGTCTTACAGTATCGATCTTCATACATCATAGTAGTTATCAATATCGTCTTCGGTAGTCTGAATTTCTTCTCATTTTTATACATACGTCTAAAACATCCTTCATTTTCTCTGTAGAATTTCATCATATGTACTTTCAAAAGTATCTCCCTTAAGAAATTTCTGTCCAAACATTTTTTCTTTCAGGGAATAAAGTGTGTAAATTGCAACTGTGTGATATGGACGGAGAATGAATTCGTACATTCTACTCCTACAAAAGCTGAAATGGTTCAATCTAGTCCCATCAAAGCAGGATTACTGCAATCCACTGCCACCAAAGCTGAATTTGTTCAGTTAGCTCCCACTAAAGCAGAAATGGCACAGAATGCTCCCATTAAAGCAGATATGGACCAGTCAGCTCTTAGTAGAGTAGATTGCTGCTCTCAATCCACTCCCACCAAAGATGAAGTGCTTCAACCTACGCCTCCACAGGCTAATATAGTTCAGTCTACGGCTTCCAAAGTAAACATATTTTTTTTTGTTTTCTTTACTTTGTCATTATTGTAATAAATAGCAATTAACGAATATTAGCTCTATCTGATTATTGTAGAACTAGGGTTTGACAAAATACTTCTTCGAATGCGTTTTCTTAATATACATGTTTAATTTATAGTGAAAAGACCTTCTATTAGTCTATATATATTTATTATAAATGTGATGTATATAAATTATATATATTTGCAGGACTCGAAATGTGAAAATTGCTGCACCTGTGCTCAGCAACCCAGGGGTGAATCAATCGAGTCTTCTCCCATAAAAGTACGAATATAAAACTACTATTAAGGTTTTTTTGTAGTGTTATTTTAATCCAGATGTTTTGTATTCTTTTTACGATTTCAGGCGCCAAAATATCCTTAAAGAGGTTTTAATTTATTAATAATATTATCGTCAGTGTAAGATATCAGTACACTTTTGTTTCCTTAGTATTTTAGGAGTGACGTCACAGCGAGAAGATAATAGCGGATTCGTTTCTCCAATTTTTTTATTTTTTTTAAAAACGTTGCCCCGCACTAGGTCTTTCTCCTGTGTTGTGGGTGCGTTTACAAACACAAATTTATCACATAGACAAACACCCAGGACCCTGAACCACTACCTGTAGAACGTACAAATATTTGCTCCGTGTGGGGATCGAACCCGCAACCCGTGACGCACAAGCCGGTCGCTCAGCCTCTGCGCCAACCAGGTCGTCATCAAATTAATACATTTCCATACATTATAGAAGAAACATATAAGATTGAATACAAATGAAAGTGGCTCCATTACATTCAGATCGAATTAGCAGCTGCTTTTCTAGTGTCCGATTTTAAATTAGTTCTTCAGATTCATATTATAGGGCATTTATACTTTTTTTGTAGTTAATATTTTCTTTCAGATCCGTCCCTCCCCGAAAGTAGGTGAAACCAGGTCGCCTAGATCAAATAACGATGATGGCAAAATTTCTAAAGCGTCAGATGATTCTGGATACATGGACGGCAACAAGAGTCAGGATATAGCCGATGAAGCGGTGAGAGGCACTAATAAGTATAATAGGTGTACTCTAACAGGTTCCAAGAGATATTACTAGTTGTTCGCCGTGCCTAATCACGACCCCCCCAAGGGCTTGAAATCTCACTTTTTTGTGACATGAAAGAGACTAGACCGACGACACAGAGAGTCCTAGTGTGGGGCCTTGAGAATAACCAATGTAGGTACATACATACTCACGCTTTTGTCCCATGGGGGTAGGCAGAAACTACAGAATGTCACGCGCTACGGTCCCTGAATATAACTTTTGTCTCGTGCCCATTCATGCATCTTGACATGCTCATGCACGCATATTAGTACTGTGCACCTCATCTTTTTGAAGGAGTTCACCAATAAACAACCAACGCAACATGTACATTTTTGGGGCAATAAAGAATTTTTAGTATTCATCTCATCACATCAACCGTTAGACGTCCACTGCTGGACATAGGTCTCCCGCAAAGATCGCCACGACGACCGGTCATGCGCCGCCCGCATCATACGAATTCCAGCGACCTTCGCCAGGTTGTCAGTCCACCTTGCCGGGGGCCTGCCCACGCTCTATCCAGCACGTGGTCGCCACTCTAGAACTTTCAAACCCCATCTTAAGCTGTACTTATGTTTCAGGTTTTAAATAAGCTAAATAAAGAATTAATAAGAAAAATACTTGAATTACAAAGCCAGGTGGATGCCATGAAAATTGCAGGGGTATGCGTGCTCTTTATAACACTTTATAAGCTCTGGTATAAGACCAGCATTCAATATATTCATTACACGAGGTAATACAAGCTGTATGATTATTTATTGTCACGGTAAAATGTACCCTGTGTTACCACACGAAGAGAAGTTATTAAAAAAGCAATTTTACTAGTAGGTATTTTATTTATAGTAGATGGAGACGCCATGTTATGTGAGACAGAAACGACTAACCTTAACTAAACCTCAAAGAAGTTGTATTTTTTGTATTGTGTAGACCTATTTGCACAACAATTAATGGCCTCTTGAAGAAAGAGCAGCTAATTATACATTAACTCGTTCCAAGCGATTAAACCAATGTTTATAGAACTTGCTTTGTTAACACATCGTCTCACTACAATAGAAGTACATACTAGATCAGCAGTCCATTTTGATTGTGCATATTATTTATTAATTAAGTAGATAAGGAATAGCCCAATAATATTACTGCCTATCGACCCATCTGGCGTTACTCAACTTTCTACAACAGCTAAAATCCATCTTATTAGACTTAGCAGTTTTAGCTGTGCGTTAATAGTTTAGTAAGACAGGCCAAACCAATTATAAGCTCTAAACTCTAAGCTTCTGAATTGGTTTTACCTGTCTCTCTAGATTTTGGTATTATTTTGGTAACCGTAGTATGTTTTAGGTGAGCGAAGTATCAGAAGGCAAACAATACAAACATAGTGAAAACTATAAAAATTACCATTCTGGTGCTGCTCCGAGCATGGTATGCAAATCTGCTGTAAGTGCAATTGTTACACTATAATATTAATATAACAAGAAATGGGTTACCTTACCCGTGAAAAGTGTGAAAGCGAATTTTCAGTATGTCAGCATTTCACAAGTTCTGTTATTTATATGATTTGTATCCTCTACGAAATTTAAATTTATTTAAATTATTTTTTGATATACTTACTTAATAGAGTTTTACATAAATATTGATAATTTTATAGGCTGAAAGATCAGGAATGTTATCTGAAAAACTAAAAGCAACAGATACATCTGCCAGCGAACCTGCTAAAGCTGAAGTATTCAAGGTAAAGAGCCCTGAAGATACAGGGCATAATCCATGCCAGGGGCTAGGGGCCATGGAACGAGACAAATTAAACTTAGAAGACCGTGAGATGAATAAGACTGTCGTGCAACCTACAACACGAAAATTAACAATAGATGATGAAACTGCAATAAAAGCTATCGAGGAGGCTAGAAAGGCAAAGGAAACCGTTGATAAACGTAGGCAGAGCATGTCAAATGGACAAATGACGTCAAACGGCCGAACAAATGGACCACGTGGCTTCGATGGTTATAAAGCCGTTCCCGATACACTAAAAATGCCTAATAATGACGGCATGAAGGAATTCGAGTTCAGCAACGTAAAAAAGGATAATGGAGGACAAAATAAATCCGAATTAGTCCCCACCAAGTTAAAAGTGCCGGAAAACAAGCCTGGAACGAATGTACCACTAGGAGGTACCACTTCAACGAGAGTCTTAAACGGTGACCGAGGCTCTGACAAAGCCGAAATGACCCCCGACCGGGCTAAAATACAAATGATTGATGAACGAAAGCTGATGGATGATGAGGAGGCAGGGCAAACTGAATCCGAGATTTTGTCCGTCAAGATTAAACCACTGACAGACCTGCAAGCCAACAAACAATCAGAGAAACTAACGGAAGACACCGGGCGTTTAGTTCATCACGATTCAACTACTGAAAAAGAGACCTGCGAAACTTGCCCTGCGTAAGTCTTGTCAAATAAAACAGGGAAATATTCAGTCACAAGCGTCATGAGCGGAACATTTATATTTTAAGTGTCTGTCGTTCAAAATATTCTTAGTATTTGATAAAATACGTACCGGCTGAAATTTCCTTTTTTTAATGACGGTACTTCTCGTAAAATTATTGAAATTCATCACATTTCAATAATTTTACGGCAACGATTTTATTTACATATTACTTTTATAATTTGTTTTATTATTAAGTACTTTTCAGGTGTACATACGAATCTGAGTGTGCATCAAATTTTTTTAACAAATTAGACCCTAAATCCAAGGAGGTTGGGGCAAGAATCATACAAGCTATTAAAAACGATCGACACAATAGCTTACAAATACCAGGCCCCATACCGAGCACAAACACCAACAATGGAAACAAAGAATGGAATATTCTCCGACGACGCTTTTCTCATGACAAGAAAGGGGACTCAAAGGATAAAGGAAAATCTGCTAAACAGAAGAAGGAGCAGACCAAAAAAGATAAAGAGACTGTTGATCCACAGGTCACACTGAAAAATACCTACGAAACTACAGGTGGGCCGCTCCACTTGGCTGACATTCCAATTCTTCAGGCAGACAAAGAGACACAAATAACCGAGAAACCGGAAGACTCGGCTGATTCTAGAAAAAATAACCAAAATGGGAGCAAGGACTCGATTGACATGCACCAAAGAAGTCTATCCAACCCGGCACAGGTCTCAACAAAAGACGGGGTGCCGCTGAATGATGCATCCTTGCAGAACTTCTATGCACGCAGTGATATTATGCATTCCATGTCGATGCAGTTCAACAACAAGGAACTGGGACTAGGAGAAATGAAGGTCGAAAAACAACCTCATGGTCAAAACAATCAACAAACGGTTCCGGCAAACAACAACGCAGGTGAGTTCTAAGTTTATAAGACGTATTGAATAATACTATAGCAATTGCTAAATCGATTATTACTATTGAATTGGCGTAGAAGGAGTTTTTTCATCAGTATACACTATACAGTGCATATCAGACAAATCAAGGTTCCTAACAGCACAGGCGGTTTGCAACATCAGAGGTGTCGCTTGTGCGTTTCTGCCCCTTTAAAAACCTTATCACTCTCTTTTTGGAAGCCTCGGCAAGTAGCTCATTCCACAGCGTGATTGTAGGTACGTGGAAACATGTCTAGAGGTCTGGTCAACATTTGATACCCAAACATACTGAAATGTCTTGGGGCAGTGTACGTATAGTTTTCCTTATACTAATTCCTTGCTTACATTCATACACTCACGCCTTTAGAAAAAATAACTACAAACCGCCACGCGCTACGATCCCTGCATACCACTATTGCTTCGTCCACATTCATACATCTTATCATGAATGCGCGATACGAATACTGCCCACCTGACCTTTTTTCGATTCCTTACTTCCATCCCCAATTCCCGGTGGGCCGCAGACATGGCCCCCGACAGCGGCGCGCCCCCGCCAGTCGCGGCGCGGCACCGCGAGGTGTCGACGTACCGGCGCCACAGCGGCACGCTCTGCTTCCGCACGCTGCCCACAGAGTCGCCCCGCGTCTGCTCCTGCGCACAGCAAGTCGACGGCCGCTGTGAGGTCAAGCTGAGAGACAAAGGTTCCGTCTGACATCATATCAACCGATAGTCGTCCACTGCTGGACATAGGTTCCTCCAAGGATTGCCACCCGCATCCAGCGAATTCCAGCGATAACGGTCCACCTTTCCCGGGTCCTACACACGCTGCCACTTGAGTTTGGCGATACTTCGTTGGACGTACCTACTCGTTATTGTAGATCTAATTAGGTATTTACCCGCGTCAAGCTGTGGTGTAATATATCATTCATTAATTCTTATATGCCATTCTGGTTGTGGACTACCGGTTTTGTGACCATATATACGTTCTGTGTATTTGATCCTCATTAAAAAATAACACTACTTAAATTACGTGTTCTGCCAGAGATCCAAGCTCATGATCAAGAAGAGAAAATACATGCAAAGAATGGGCGTCGTCCGTCTTTGACGTTGGACCACGGCACGTACAACGTGGACTCCAAACGAAACAGAAGCACTTCACCGGATAACACCGACCTCGAGATGTCTTACATGTCCGACCTGCCTTTTGAAAGAGATGGTGAGCACAATAGCATACACTAGATTCGGCGCTGTGTCATAATGTTCAGATATATCTATTTAAATAAAATATTTGTTAATCGCCGTCCTATTGGTGTAATTTCGGCTTCAAATTTCAAATCCAAGTAACAAGTAAAGCACGGCGTGCCTCAGGGCAGTATACTCGGTCTCATTTTATTTTTATTATAAATATAAATGATATAGTTGAGGTGACAAATCAAAAAAGTTTTTTTTTATGATGACATCTTCATAATAGTTACAACTAAAAAAACATCATTCAATTTCTTACCATAAAATGGACATAAATAAAACAATAAATAATTTCATAAATTGGTTTAATAATAATAATTGATCTATTAATCTTAGTAAATCTGTATACATACAATTCACAATCGTACAATAATAAATTTTATTTTAAAATAGACATTCCACTAATAACACCAACTATTTTTTTAGGATTAATCATAGAAGCATATTTTATAAGAAAAAAAAACATCAACAAATTTTTGTCTCCCAGCAAAGAGTCCAGCCAAGTTCCAGCCGCTGTCCCCCGGTGAGGACAAGAGGACGACCACCTACACTGACTCCTCCTGTTCTCCCGCCACCAACTACTCGCTGAGCGAGGGAGAGGTGCCCACTGCAGCTGGTAAGTTCCTTACTGATGCTTTAGAAGAATTATTTAATTAACATTCTGCATAATACTAAAATTCAATATTTAAATATTCCTATTTCAAGTAGACCAATATATCAGGTTCTTTCGAAATGGCAACACTAGTTTCAGTTTTATGTATATGTAGAATACTAATCACCCATATATATATAGACAACAAAATATCTTGTGTATAGAAGTATATACCTAATTTGTATAGTTAAACCATTATAAAGCCTAAAATTTCAATAATATAAATACATGTTACTGTCTTTCTAAGACAGTAACAAATATTTTCTTACGAACACCCTTGTTTCGATAGTATATGCAGCAACTTCGTGAACTCGCAATTAATTGATCAAATTGAATAATAATATTCTATTTTTTACAGTACCTAAAAAGATTGTTGACAATGTTAGAGAAAAGTCGGCTCCTGCGTAAGTATTCTATTGCATTCATCATCATCAAATGATTTACTGTCACACTTTTAGGCACGGGTCCCCCCCCCTCTCATTTGAGAGGGATAAGGCTATAGTAGACTATAGGCTATACCGTGGTAGCCATCGAGAAAATCTCTCAGACATGTGAGTTTCCTCACGATGTACCTTCATCGTTTTAGTAGGTATGTTAATGTATGTATATATTATAAAATGTTTTCCATTATGGTATGATTCCATCATTTATGTCCTAACTGACTTAAGAGCTATGGTAGCCTAGCGGTGTGACCAGTGGACTGAGATGTCAGAGATCTCGCGTTCAAACCCAAGGCACGCACCACTGACTTTTCAGAAGTTATGTGCGTATTTATCACAAGCTCAAACGGTGAAAGAAAACATCGTGAGGAAACCTGCATGCTTGAGAGATTTGTCTCGATGGCATGTGAAGTTTACCAACCCGCAGTAGGCTAGCGTGGTCGACTATAGCCTAATCCCTCTCAAATGAGAGGAGACCTGGGCATGGGTCTCCAGTGGGCAGTGGGACATGAATGGGTTGATGATGATGATAACTTCATATATAAAAGAACAGAATGCTTTATACTTTTATTTATATAAATAATGTAGGAATACGTTTCAGAAGACCGGAGCAGGTAATTCTGCCGACGCAGTCAATGGAGGCGGCGCTGCAGGCTATATCCGAGGAGTTGGCCAGGTGTAGGTCCTTGCTGGTGGCGCAGCGACCCGCCGAGGTGACCCACATGCTACCTAGAGTTACCTAGTTTAATTACATAATCTTATACTAGGACTTTGAAAACATATATCAAGCCTATCTCGCAATGCAATTTCATTTAAATTTGTTAAGCGGTTTTTGCGTGAAAGGGTAACAAAACATCCATCCATCCTTGAAAAATTTCGCATTCATAATATTAGTAGGATTTCTCCAAGTCTTTCGATATTCTCACTAATTGTGTTACCTACTCAAACAATTTACGAGTTGGTAGTATCTAGTACAATAAGCCGTATTCGCTTAGACGTATGAGTAATTTAAATTTGACACCTATTAATATGTAATAAGAGCCATCTCGTGCTTGCAAAATGGCATAATTCGTGAAATGGCTTCCTATAGGTACTATCATAGGCCCGTAGCTTCGCCTGCGTGGTAAGTTAATAGAAAGTAACCAATGTGTTAATAGTATTTTCATCTGAATTTATTCGACCGTTTTTGTGTAATTGAGACACAAACATACAAAGTTTCATATTTGTAATACTAGTACTATTAGTAGGTAAAGAAAATATTTTGTTGTTGTTACGAAAATGTATTTAGTTGTGTGTAGATAATTAAAATCAGTGTTTCATGTTCTTCCTTGCAAACATCAAACTATTGTAACCTGTTAAGGCAATGTGGTTGCTTAAGCGAATTAGAATTTAAGTCGGCTCAATCGACCACATCGCCAGGGTATCATGTAGATAGAAAAAATATAAACATATTAAAATAAAAATATATAAGATAATAACTAAATATTATGACAGTATTTCATAAGATTTGTTATCCAAAATGTATTTATGTTCTTACTATATGTATTATTTATATATGTATAAGATATTTCATGTAAAATAACAGTGTAATCTATGTTATTATAGATTATCCTTTGGTATTTCTTTGGCTGTGTAGTTTAAATTTTGTATATTTAAAATTTATTACGTAGCTGTCCATAGTAGCATTAATAGTAGTACCTAGATTATAACTACATTTTTAGTTTTAATAATAAAGAGAAATAAATTTCTTTACAATAGTACCCGTTTATTTCTGCGTTTTTGTAACTTACTTTTACCCAACAACCTAAATTTACTATCATAATGGTACTATCAGACTGGCTTGAACTGATTGGTTTTTAAAAGTGAAATTCTTCAGGATGCACGTATATGTAGTAGGTACGAAGTTACCACCAATCCATAAACTGTCCTCGGCAGGCACGTCTTAACTTTTAGGTCCATAGATCAGCGTGATTTTCGAATGTATATAATTTTTCTCAGTCTATTTTAAAAGACGTAGGTAACTATTCTTAAAACTGCCCCAATCACGATTGAGTACTTTGAGTCTACAATTCACCTTTTAACCGCCCAAATCGGTCATTGAACGCATTCTGTTCAAGTCGAGTATATAAACGACTAAATCAAATATACAAAACCTTAATTTGTATATTTGATTAGAAGCTTATTACGCTGTTTTTTTCCAAATATACAGACTCCGAATTTTTTGTAAAAACAAAAAAAAAGTGCCATTTCATTTTCATTAAATTCACTAAGTAATAAGTTTTATACCGGGGAAGTATATTGACTTGAAACGAGAACTTAGATCAACACAAAAGCATCCATGAAATGCCTTATACAGTTATATAATTGCTCTATACAGCTGAGTCGAAAAATGGAGGGGAATCAGTCACGGACATCGTTACCGGACAACGGCCAGGCCATCCCTCTCCGGCGCGGGGTGGCCACGCAGAGCATCGGTGACATATACGCTCCAAAGTGCATCTTCACACTGCACATCGGCACTGTCGTACTCTCTGATGAGGTTATTACCTACTGATCCATATTTCGTTTTAGTACCCCAATATGATGGCTGAAAACTCATAATATAGTTGCCAACACTACATATATTTACCTTATCGTCATGAACCAGGCGGTACTAAACTCCCGTAACAAGTCGTTGCTGCTGATGTGGAAGTTCTACGACCAGAATGTAGCGATGACGCGCATGCGCGCCGGCCGCGTCGTTCTGTTCGACTTCTCCACAGAATACGACATCAAGATCACTGACGACTTCCTCTACTATTTGAAACATGTAAGTAGTTTGATGTGTTGCTTTTTGTCGGTGGAGCAATCGCCACTGTTACTCTATATCCTGGTTTCTGTTTGACTTCTTGATACGACTCGATCCCCACTTTTTCCTTCACTTGATCAACAAAACTTCGTCTAGATCTTCCCCTTCCTCTCTTTCCTTCAACTCTACCTTCTAGTATGGTACTTAAGAAGTCGTCGCTTAGCCCATTAAATGCAAATGGACCCTGATATGTATTTATTTAATATGAAATATCTATGCATCAATTTATTTACTGATAGTAGATGTTGCTAGCATCAAACGTTATTGGATAAAATAGTTTAGAGGTACAGTAACAATATTTAACTAAAAAAGAGTTCTTTTGGCCTAATAAACGTTTAAAATGGCAGGAGGAAATGCCGATGATTATCTGTGAGCTAGACAAAGAGAACGAACCATTTGCGACCTGTTCGCTGCCGCTGCGAGACGCGTTGCTGCATACCAACAGGAGAGCTGATCTATCGCTTGCACTGGTACGTTTTTCTATTGTATAATAATACATATTCTTATGTATATATAGAAACCAACCACGGATGGTTGAAGGTATTTCACCTTAACATCCACGATTTCTTTCTAACTTTAGGTGCCAAGTAGCTCAAGCTCCTTTCTGCGTGATTTTATTAGTTTTTTTTTCTGCAGCATCAGGCGACCGTTGACATTACTCAGACGCACAGTACTCCATTTTTACTGCGTATCTGAAACACACTGTGCTTTATACATTTTACACAAGAATCCACATAACTACTGTTCTGTTTTTTGATCGATCAATTATTTGATGTGTATTGTGAGAAATGTCATGTCAGTATGTCTGAGAAATTTTCTCAACGGCGTGTCATCTCAGCTTGGGAACCAGTCAGCAAAATCTAGAGTTTAATAAATCGAAAGTAAATCTGTGCTTAGTAATAAGACAATAAGGCCCACCACCCATCAAAAATGTACGGAGAGCTATGATAGGCCTAATTTCCACCAAAGCGGAGAGGAGAGGATGAGTTTTGAATAACCAATCAGATATCATTGCGGAAAGGAGACGTGGAAATAACGAAATCTGATTGGTTATCAAAACACATCCTCTCCTCTCCGCTTTGGTGGAAATTAGGCCTATCATAGCTTGATGATGACTATGGACGTCATCGTTGGTAGGTATGTAGACTGGGATTAAGGTTAGACGTGCGGCGTGCAGGTGGCAGGCCCGCAGATGGCGGCGGCGCGCGCGGCGGCGGGCGCGGCGGCCGACGCGCTGGACGCCGGCGACGAGCTGGGGGTCATCGACCTGTGGTGCATGCTGCACGCCGACGCCAACCTGCTGCCCGGCATCAACCGCGCCATCGCGCAGGTACCTACAGGGTTGAGGCCCGTTTCAATTTCAACCCGCGACTACTGACACCTCCGCTCGCCAGGCAAAATCTTATTTTTTAACGTTTGAAAATCTAAAAAAAATTACTAAATATGCAGTTGTGTTATTATGTCATGTATATCCTCGTATATATTCTCATGGATCCATTTCATCTGACTCGTAAAAACATCAATCATAGCTTGACGAAAGCGAAGACTTCAGCAGCAATCGCGCCTTCTGTATGACCTAGTTTATGTCCATTCAACAAAATATATATCATGCAAAACCATTAAAATCGTACGGTAAGTTTCAAGGTAGCTTTATGAAACAACCTTCCAACATTCTTAGTAACATCTACTTTCCTGGTCAACGACAAAAGACAGTCGCCTCAAACGGCATCAGATGACCTACGACGATTTTTCACAGCACAAAAGGACCTTATAACATCTGCCTCTTTTGAGCTTCAGTAGTAGTAGGTACTATTGAATTAAACCACTCTGTCGTTTTGTCCAAAGCTGCCAAGTTCGCATACCCAGAATAGACAAAATCACAATGCGCGACACAACTCGCGCGTGATGCAGCAGATCGTGGATGACGACCACTCCAACGAGTGTGCTGATCTGGATCTCTCTCTGAAGAAGAGTACCACCACGCCAATGGCTACAGGCGAACAGACTGGGAAGAACGTATATCATGACGTGAGTAATAAATTATATTACACAAATGACCTCTCATTGGAAATGCAGTGAGGGTGGATGCAATCCGATAAACGAAACCTACAAACAGTGCGATTGTGAAGGGTGTTTTAAAAGGGCTAGGTGAGATGCACTCATATGTAATGAGCATACATGAAGAGGTTATTTAACGTAAGTGAATCTACGAGAAGCTTTCTAGGTAGTGGCATATCAATTCCAGTAGGAGACAGGTGTGATAGTATGTATGTATTTGTATTGTGACGGTACATTTATAGGAAAATAGCTTTTGCCCGCGACATCTGCGTTAAGTAAGTAATTTTATTAGCATTCAAACTTCCGCCCCCAAGGGATGATTTCCATGATGAAAATGTGTCCTATGTCCTTCCCCGGGACTCAAAATATCTCCCTACCAAATTTTATCTAAATCGTTTCAGCGGTTATACCGTGAAGACGTAACAGACAGACAGACACACTTTCGCATTTATAATATTATATTATAATATAATAATAATAACTGCCTTGTTGGTCTAGTGCTTGTACAGTCCGACTGCCGAGCAAGAGGTCTTGGGTTCGATTCCCAGTTCGAGCAAAGTGTTATTGGGTTTATCTATGAAATTCTCAGAAGCAGCTCGGTGTTTGGATTGGTCCCCGGTTAATGGCAATAGACTCGCCCCCTATTACCTAGGACCTATAAAACATACCGACGAAACGTAGGTGTGCCTTACCCTTCCGGAACGACAGGTGTGATGGTATGTAATAATAGTAATAGTAATATTATATTATATTTATAATATTAAGTATAGTATGGATGTGTTTCTGTAAATTAAATACCCACTACAAATTCAAAACAAGGACTATTTTCCTTGTTCCTGCTCATGAACTTACAGTGCGACATTATTGCAAAAAATCAAAAAATGCTCCCAAATCATTACAGCATTGACTAACATCGTGATTGCAACCATTCAATACTTGCGCAGGAGTGGGGACGTGGGACGCAACGCTGGATGGCCCCGATGATGCCCACCCCTACAGACCCAAGAGCCAACATAGCATCCACATCATCCAAAGCTGCTGAAGAAGCTTATGATGTAAGTGTTTACCATATTTGATGGGTTTTCCGTCATAGTTAAAGAATCGAAAATTACGATTCAAATTACCAATAGAATTAGATTTATTTGAGTTGGTATTTGGTAACTTTGTCTGGAAGTTTAAGAAAGGTAAACCCTTGGCGGTTGTCCCAAAATGCGTGTTATATGTGCGACAAGGTGTGAACAAATATCCATGTATATCTATACATATAGGCGCCAACAAACAATCGATGAAAATCTAGATGACAATAAATTAATTTTTATATTTTACATAAGGCCATAAGGCCAACCAAGCTTAAAACTGGCAACTACCAGTACTTAAACTAGTTTAATCAAAGGTAAAATAAGAAAGTCTTCCTCTCTATGGTCCAACACACTATCCTATTTAGGGCTGACAGTCTTATCACACCATCCAGCAAATCGCTTAGGGTAGCTACACACATAAGCGGGCCGGCATAGCGGCATAGCCGGGCGGTAAAATCGAATATAATATGTAGATGAATATTCGGGAATTACAAACGGCTCGGCAAATTTTAGTTCAGTTGAAAATGTTTGGAGCCGAACGTATGTAGTAGTTGCTACGGGTCGGCTTTTTCATTCCCAGAGTTGTGGAACGAAATGTTGACCCCACATGTTGGCCCAAATGCACTACCCGATCGGAACAAGTGCAGTAATTACTTCGGGTCGGCTTTGTTGGTCGACAAATACTGCAGAACCGACTATATGTGTAGCTACCCTCATGAATACAGAATTCCTCGCGATATATCGTTCACCGTTTGAAGCAATAAATACGCGTGTAATTTCAAAACCTTTGAGTTGCCAGTCTGCTTGGCTGTCACGACTTCCCAAGACATTAAATGAAGGTAACACAGTAACTGGTTTATGACATACATTACTATCAAACACATTCAAAAGCTAGCTGTAGTTAATACCTATATAGTGTATAGACATATCTATACGTCAGTCTACGTTAATCACATTGCCGACACGATTTGGCAACATGACAGTACCTACATGTTTAATCTTCGATCAGTTAGGCTTACCTCCACTATATATAGATAACATGTTTTGTGTTGGTTACTAATGTTACTATGCCAAATCAGTCAGAAGCCATCCATCAATGTTATAGGTCACTTGAGTAAGAAGATATGGCTAGCCTAATAGGAAAAAAATAAGCTTGGTTCTGACATTTTATCAAGTTTTAGGTTTAAAATACTTGTTAAATTTCAAATACCGCACAAGTTAACGAAACGCGTACTTAGCACTTTATAAAATCATATAGAGTTCCACTAAGGAACCAGTTAGGCTCGGGAATACGGTGTCTAGGCTGACTATACAGCCTTTCAATACAACCGCTCTCGTAGCGATAAAAGACGCTTCTCAGAGCCAACACTTAAAGTTATTTCATTTAATATTGAAGGATTCTCTGACAATAAGTCAATCAATCAATTAAAATGTGAAACACATCGCTGCGATCACCCAAGACCACAAATACTCAGATGCAGTAGACTGCATCAGACGTTTGAACGTCTGAGGTATCAGATAAGAAGCATGGTAGTGTCATCTGTACCAAAACCACAGCATTTAATTAAATACCCTATTGATGGTCTAACAGGCCAGCAGATACCCGCCGGGACGTACTCGCTCGGACAGCGTGACGGCATCCATGAACACTGGTGAACAGTCCACGCGGATAGCACCACAGAGAGAAATGTTTCATCCGGGCCCCGTACGTTTCATCTTCCGATTATTCTTATTTCAGTTTTACCTACTTCTTAAGACGTGTAGAAAGTATTTTAAGTAAAAGGGTTAATTATTGTATTATGATTGACGCCGTGGCCGAGCGATCGACTTGGGATTGAACTCGCAACTCGGTTATCACATTTACAGAACATGACCAAATTGCACCTAAATAATGTGGTTAATGAGCTGAGTTGATTCTTGAGGTAGCTGTGCGGTGCGAGAGGGATCCTCATATATTCTTTAGCATAAGGGATGAAAATCGCAATTTGTCATCTCATATTTAACACCTCTGCTACGCTGTTGAGCGGGAGGAAGCGCCAATGTTGCTCAAATTAAATCCTATGTGACACTAGTGCTCAGTTGCGCAAATTTTCATCACAAATTCACTTTATCCCCTATTGTTTCATTAGGGTGTCCCTTATTAATGGATGCAAAACGGCTAGAAAAGGTCTACGAAAATGTATAATAGCGTCAATGCTTTGTGTTTCTGCTAGGGAATTATTAACGCCGCTTCCTCCTAGCAAAATACTAGAAATTGGTGAAGAACGGGCGTTATTGGGGGCTATCTTTATTACCAGCCTTCAAAAAGTGTGCGATTAAATTTGGGCGAGCTTAAATAAATAAAATTTCGAGTTCTATTTTACGCCGTGGGTCGAGCTGGAGTTGCGATGTCAGTGTCGATTTGATTCAAACGACGCTGTAGAATATAAGGCTTTTTATGACCGGCTTCGCGTTTGTTTCAGTCGCGTCCCGCTCGCTGCACGCCGTGGGCGGGCCTCCGCCCACCGTGGTGTAATCGCATAGCCAAGTTAGATTGTTTTATTTCGGCCGTTCGCTGCTCGCCACTCATCGCCACTTTGGCCGCTCCAGCGATCAGCTGGCACGGCGGCTATCGCTCACTCCGCATAGCTACCCCAGGAACCGATCCAGTTAAGCACTAGGCCTTATACGAGTAACTTTGTTCTCATCATCAACCTAGTTATTGAACCACGACTGAGCATGGGTCTTATTTTAGAGAGATTAGGCTATAGCCCGCTGCGCCTGCGATTCTGTGGATTGGCATACTTTACACGTCATCGATCATCAATCGCTCAAGCATGCAGGTTTACTCACGATGTCTTCCTCCACCGTTGTAGCATGTGATTAATAAGCACAGCCAGTGGTAAGGTGGTAAGCCAGCCTTGGGTTCGATCTCGAGACCTTTTTCTTTCACTGTCCACTGGTGACGGCACTAGGCTCTCACAGTTGTTTGGTAGTTATTAAATTGTTGGCATGATGCCCAACTAACTAAATTATATGCTTTTAGGAACCTGATGGATCCAGACTAATTGTCAGCGAAGTGGTAAGGTTTTACGGATATTATTTTTTAATTATATAAAAAAGTAATAGGTACCAGAGCTATTTTGTATGAGCTCCGTGCCAGCCACAACTATACAAAGACGCACAATAATAAATAAAAATGATACGTACATACTATGGATAATAATTTGTTTGAAACCTTGAATCTAGAACTAGTCAGTTTTGAAACAATCTTTTTTCATTCAGTAGGCCTACTCTTCAGGAAGGTTGGCTACTGAATATGATCAATAAAGAAATAGAAACGGCGAGAATTAATAACTTACAAAATTGCAATTACAATATCACCTTTTATGAATCGGACTTCAAAGTAACTCGACTTGTCTGTGCAGTTGGGTGTACCAAAAGGCTCAATTTTAGGCCCTTTCCTTTTTTTAATTTATATAAATAATTTGCCACATTATCTGAGATCCATTTATGATGTAGTACTGTTTGCTGATGATACCTCGCTTATTTTTAAAGTAGATAGAAATAGAGATCATTTTGACGACGTAAATAGTGCATTTGTTCAGGTAATGCATTGGTTTACAGTTAATAATTTAGTACTAAATGCTAGGAAAACGAAATGTGTAAAGTTTAGTTTACCTAACGTGAAAAATCTAGGAACCAACTTAATTGTCAATAAAGAAGTACTTGAGACCGTCAATTCTACAGTATTCTTAAGTAGTACACTAGATGCCAAGCTTTAATGGGCTCTCATGTGTCATGCCTCGCGGGAAAACTTAGCTCTGCTGCTTATGCGGTCAGAAAGGTTAGGCAATTCACTGAACTAGACACTGCTCGACTTGTTTATTTTAGTTACTTTCATAGCATTATGTCCTATGGAATTCTTTTGTGGGGTAGAGCTGCTGATATAGACAGTATTTTTATTTTACAAAAGCGAGCTATTAGTTCCATATATCAGCTAGGGGCTCGAGTTTCTCTTAGGGAACGTTTTAAAGAAATTGGTATTCTGACTGTTGCATTGCAGTATATTTATGCCAACATAATACATATAAGGCAAAATATACATTCCTATTGTAAAAACAGTGACGTTCATAGTATTAATACACGGAATAATCATAAATTGTGTGCCCCCAGTCACCGTTTCCGTGCTGGGGAGTTTGTTGCACCGCTTCTTCTTCCCAGCAAAAACACTAGGAAGCGGTGAAGGGCGGGCGTTTTTGGGGGCTGTCTTTATTGTCGACGTTGTGTGTGTATTCTGACTGTTGCATTGCAGTATATTTATGCCAACATAATACATATAAGGCAAAATATACATTCCTATTGTAAAAACAGTGACGTTCATAGTATTAATACACGGAATAATCATAAATTGTGTGCCCCCAGTCACCGTTTCTGTGCTGGGGAGTTTGTTGCACCGCTTCTTCTTCCCAGCAAAAACACTAGGAAGCGGTGAAGGGCGGGCGTTTTTGGGGGCTGTCTTTATTGTCGACGTTCAAAAAGAGCCATTTAAATTTGGCCTACTTTGAATAAATGATATTTTGACTTTGACTTTGATATATTTTGACATTCATACGAAAAAAGTCGCAAATGACAGCTGCAGTATTTATCATTATCAACATTAAAATGCAAGATTCTATCTCAGAGTACTCATGCTGTTAATATGTTTTTCAGGACACCAAAATCAAAACCTCATCGGATTTGAAACATGCATTAGAGGTGAGGTATTAAACTATTTAAAAATAAAACTGCTTTTTAGGGTTCCGTACCAAAGGGTAAAAAGGGGTCTGTCCGTCTGTCACCAGGCTGTATCTCAAGAACCGCAATAGCTAGACAGTTGAAATTTTCACAAATTATGTATTTCTGTTGCCGCTATAACTGCAAATACTAAAAACAAAATAAAATAAATATTTAAGTTGGGGCCATACAAAAAACGAAATTTTTTGACTGAAAACTCTTCTAAAAAACCGTATTTTTGTCTTCATTAAATCTTTTTGTTTGTTTACAGATAGGTTCCTTTCCAACTGAATTCTCTAGGATGCCTAAATCAGACGAGGTAAGTAAAAGTGAAAAAAATAAATCAAAATCAAAAGGTTTTTATTTCATATGAACTTTTTCAAGCATTTATAAAACGTTATGACTATAGTTGCACGGTTCCAAGAAGTTGATCTCATGGAGAAGAACCGGCAAGAAACTCCATAGAACCGGCAAGAAACTCCATAAAGTATTTAGTCCTAACTTTAGTCTTCAGGCTGGCAAAACTCAAGCGGCGCCAAGCTTGTTTCGAATTAATTTAAACATTGCCAGCTACCCTTTGACTTTATCTTATATATAAAAATCTCGTGTCACGGTGTTTGTCGCTGAACTCCTCCGAAACGGTTTGAAGGATATGGATTATTATGAAATTTGGTAGGTATGAGAATCGGTCGTAGGTTATTTTTTATACCTCTAGGTGATAAAGATGTCCCTCACCAGAATTCATTTTTTATTTGACAAAATATTTTTTGTATTTTTTTATGATTTGGCATAAAAAAATACTTATAACCCAAAATTTTCACTCTTCTACCACCAACCCCTATAATGTGTCAAAACAACGTTTGCTGGGTCAGCTAGTCTTATTTATAAAAATCTCGTGTGATGGTGTTTGTCGCTGAATTCCTCCAAAACGGCTAGACGGATTATTATGAAATTTCGTATGTATAATTGGTAGATCTGAGAATCGGTCGTTAGCTATTTTTTTCACCCCTATGTGATAAGGATGTCTCTCACTAGATTTCTTTTTTTTTTTTGACAAAATATTTTTTGTACTTTTTTTATGATTTGGCAAAATAATACATTTTCACTCTTCTACCACCAGCTCCTAAAATGTGGTAAAACAACGTTTGCTGGGTCAGCTAGTTTTAATATATTTTACCTGCCTGAAATGAACGTTTTATTACTAATTAAAATAATAAACAAAACTCGTGGTCATTACAATTTGTTCCGTTTACTACAAATTTGTAAGAAGATTAGTAAACACAATATTTTTGGTGTTTGGCAGGAAATTACATCCCAAGCACATTCCAGCTCAGCCTCTTTAGTGAGTACCTAGTCATTTAATAATACCTACTCGATATTATCGTAATCAATTATAACCAGTTACTAAGTTAAGTAGTCTGATAGATTTTATTAAGGCTTATGCGAGTTTCTATTAAAATATAATAGATAATTACCTTTCTTTTTAATCGGTGTGGAAACCTTCAAAAGACACAAATCTGGGGAAGAGACCGGGTAGGGATTTTTACCTCACTAAAACCACCCCGGTGGTCACCATCTGCACAAGAATGGAGGTCCCGGGTCCTCTTAAGAGACCAGCCCCGGAACCCCCTGTGCAACGCCTAAAAGGCACATCCCTAGGGAGACTAGGTCTCCCTCAAGTCACTGCTCACAGCAACACGTGACCACTGTGATACTGTCTTCCCTGGGGTTATTTAGTGGGCGGACAGTGTCCCCAATCTGAGCGTCCATGACCCCAAAAGCCCCGCTCGACTTTTGTGTTAAGCAAGCGGGGAATAATTATAATTACATATTAATACTAATATTTCAGTCACAATACCAATATTCTTTTGTTTGTGTGTTTAGAGGAGTATTTTGGCCAAGTTACAACGAAGAGGGAGTCCTAAAACTGAAGTGAGTGTGAAATAATGTACCTACTTAACAAATAGTTAGTACTGGCTAATCATTAGCTAGCATCTTTTTCTTATAGAAAGGGATTCATTACCTATCTACTATATCTAATATATAAAATTCTCGTGTCACAGTTTTCGTTGCCATACTCCTCCGAAACGGCTTGACCGATTATCATGAAATTTTGTGAGCATATTGAGTAGGTCTGAGAATCGGCCAACATCTATTTTTCATACCCCTTAGTGATAAGGGTTGTCCACCAACCCCTATAATGTGGCAAAACAACGTTTGCTGGGTCAGCTAGTATATATGTATACATATAGTAGATAGATAATGAATCCCTATTTCACGCGTGAACGACTGAAACAATTTTTAACCCCAGATGCAAAAACGACGGGTGTTATAAATTTGAAGTGTCAATGAGTGTGTGGGTGTGTATGTGTATGGCTGTCTGTGACAACTGATTTAAATTTTGTTTTTTTTTTCTTGAAAGGTCAGTTAGTCGGGAGTGCTCTTAGCTATGTTTTATAAAAATCGGTCCAAGATAGCTGCAAAAAAAGGCGTCGGGGGTTTTTAAAATTGAATTAGGTACTTCTAATATCAAACAAGGCTGTTTATGAAAGCAATGTAATTAAATGTTATCATTTGTATTGGACACCGATTTTGTGGTTGTCTTGCTTGTTTTGTGATCCCTTGCTATCCTCATCCAGCATGGTCCTCCTGCTACCTCCTTGATACCATCCTCCCATCTTCGATGCTGCTTGCATTTACTTCTCTTCTTATATCTGGGGCACCATTCCGTTACTTGGATCGTCCACCTTTTTATATCTAGAGCACCATTTTGTTACTTCGTTCGTCCACTTTTCTGTCTTACTTTTTGTTAGGTGTCCTGCCCATTTCCATTTCAATTGTTTGATTTGGTATTTCGTATCTTTAATCTGGTTTGGTTTTCTGATTGTAATCTAAAATATTACTATAGTGTGTATCCCCTCTATTTATTTTTTTTATTTTTCTCATACAATCAAAGTGTTGTTTTGCTGCTTTTTGGTAAAAAAAGGTTACAATATTAAATTTGTGTTCCTAAACGTACTGTTGTTTACCAATTCAATGGTGCGAAAGTCTTCGTGCGCGAGTCCGACTCTCACTTGTCCTGTTTTATAAAGCTCCAGGGATTTGTAAAGATTGACGTCTAAATTGTAGCTCTCGCTGCCCATTTGTAAAAACTCATATCCCGGATGAGTGCTTCTGCAACTCCACAATATTCTACAATATAATAATTTTAGGTAGTTCATCGAACAGTTCTTAAACTTGTATTAGATATTTTACTAACAATAAATAGTTAATATATTTTCTGTTATTGATTTCTAAAGCTACTTGGTACCGCTTGAAGTGAAGCTCTCATTAATGTTGTCAAACACCTTATGAATTCTATTCTTATGCTAATTTCTAACTCTCTCGTTCACTCTCCTAATAATAATGACCACTAGTAGATCGCTATCTGAACGATGGAACTTCTATCTAAAGAAGCATTAAATATTTAACAGAATTTCTAGCGTACAAACACCAACAATCTATTTCAGTGGCTTACAACATCGGAACAGTTGATCCGATAAACCAAGTACTAAACTGTAACGATATTACGGAACTACAATCAGAACTGTATTGCCGCAAGCAACTGGTTTTACGGCGGCTTTAGACCCGTCGGGCAAGTCGTAAATAGGACGGGTTTTAATTGATATCACTCTTTTATTAGTCGTTAAGCCGGGCCGTAATCATGTTTTCTTACTTTCTTAATATGAAAAACAATAGTCGCCTTGCCTCTACCCGTCTCAAACTACATTAAATCTTTAAATGGTTGAAATGTAGTTGCTCAACAATGGGGCAACTGTGCTGCTATTGTGGCGCAACTGTTACTTCATAGTCGCACAATTCACATAATTTCTAAATAATTGTAAGGAAAGTAAAATATGTAGTTAGAGTAATTAGTAGAGGAAAAGTTTATATTTATGTATCGTATAATATAAAAAGTGTCTAAATTTTAATATATTTTTCAGCCAAGACGCGATAGTACTCAACGCGCTACAATGCTTAAGGAGCCGAGGAGAGTCAGTAAGTAATTCATCTTTCTATATTCAATAGTTTCTAGGATTACATTCGATAGGATTTTTAACCTTATAATTGTTAATTTACGTACTATTTTTTATTGTGTATAATTTTGCGTGTATTTGTGTATTACCTTCTCTGCTCGCTGTAAACTGGCATCCGATTTCCACTTCACAGAATTAACACCGATAACGTCCAACAATTTCCTTTGAATTATATGTATTTATTTATTTTATTCGTATGCTAGCTTTTGCCCGCGACTTCGTTTGTGTAATATTAGTATTTTACGGCTTTTTTTGGTTTTGAAAGCGTCGTTATTGTTGCCGTTGGTATTAAAGGGGCGGTATTTTTGGCGTCGGTATTGATGGCTTTAATATTGGTGGCGTTGGTATTGGTGGCGTTGGTATTGGTGGCGTCGGTATTGAAAGCGTCGATTTTGTTGGCGTCGGTATTTGTGGCGTCGGTATTTATGGTGTCGATTTGGTTGGCGTCTGTATTTGTGTCATCGGTATTGATGGCGCCGGTATTGTTTGCGTCGGTATTGGTGGCGTCGGTCCAATAAATTCGGTATTGATGGCTTCGGTATTGATGGCGTCGGTATTGGATGCATAAGTATTGTTGGCGTTGACATGCGTGGCGTCGGTATTGATGGCGTCGTCATGGGTGGCGTCGGTACCGATGGCGTCGGATTTGGATACATAGGTATTTTTGGCGTCGCCATATGTGGCGTCGGTATTGGATGCATAGGTATTGTTGGCATTGGTATTGATGGCGCCAGTATTGTTTGCGTCGGTATTGGTGGCGTCGGTCCAATAGATTCGGCAATGACGGCGTCGGTTTTGGATGCATACGTATTGCTGGCGTCGGCATAGGTGGCGTCGGTATTGATGACGTCGGTATTGGATGCATAGGTATTGTTGGCGTCGTCATGGGTGGCGTCAGTATTGATGGCGTCTGTATTCAATCGACTATTTAGTTGGCGTCGGTATTGGTAGCGTTGTTATTGTTGGCGTCGTTAATTTGGCGTCGGTATTGTTGGCGTCGTTATTGGTGACGTCGGTATTAATGGCGTCGGTATTGATCGCGTTGGTATTGGTGGCGTATTTATTGTTGGCGTCGGTATTCAAATTTTCCCGTAAAAGCCTTCTACAAAGTATTAGAAAACGTTTAAAAAAAGATCAATGAATTTGGAGAAGTTTGCAAGTTATGCCGTGACCAAGGCAAATAGGGATTCATTTTTAGATATCTTGATAACCTTATTATAGATCACTTATTTATCTACTATAACTTAATTTACTTTTGTCGTCAATGTTTCCCCAAGAAAATAACGATTTCTTTTATATTCCAATTATTTGGACATATTATATTCTGGCATCATTTTAGGTTCAATTTGAACTATTCATTAATTCCGTTTAATAATTTTTTTTACAAGAATACAAATAGACAATTAACAATATTTTAATAATACAGGCAAGAGTACTTTGGAAGCCCCGCTGAGATTTAAAGAAAGAGACGAGTCGAGTGACATCGAGATTTACAGGAAGTATGAAAATATTGGCAAGTTGATAGGTAAGTTACGCTTTTCTTGGCGAGAAATTAGACCTTAGTCGGTGTATGACTGTCCCGCTGACCGTCGAGAACGGGTCTCTTTTTATTAGAGAAGAATTAGTCTATAGTCGACCACGCTTACTCAGTGCTGGTGGGCAGAGATCACGCGTCAAATCGAAGATTTCTTTAGCGTGGACGATTCCTATGTTTTCCTAGATGTTTTTTTATTTTACTTCAGTGTCTGAGCATGAGACAAGTAGGCACTAACGTACCATACCTTCTAAAAGTCATCGGTGTCTGCCTTGGTTCCAGGCAATTGTCTTCGCAGCCAAACCACACCAATAGGTTTGGCCAGGTATTACCTATACTCATACAAATTTACCTTGTACTAAATCCTTTACCCTTTTAGGCTCAAATAAACCAGAATCAAAGAAAAGTGTCACCATAGTACCAAAATACATAGAATCGGTACTTGAAGAACCGCAGAAAGTAAGTCGAAAATATAATATCTCTTGGGATTTGTTCGGATTGATCCTAAAACTGCCCTGTAATTCACAACTCCTCAGGACACAAGCAATTACCAAACAAACGAGGGAAGGCAGGACCGGAATGCTCAATGCGTTGGGATCACGATCCTCTGGCTAGCTCTGAACGAGGAGTGCGAGGCCATGGTAAACTCCCACGTGCAGCGCCTTTACATCGCGTACTCCTTCCTCGGCAGGAGTGGCGCTGATTTGGAGACACCTATCAGCTTGCCCAAGCCGAAGCATTACGTCGACAAGTGCTATTTTAACTTCAACAAGAGTAAGTACCATTTATGTTTACGCTTTCGTCACGACTTGTAAGAAAGTACATTAGTTCTAGCTACTTAAAATCTACGATATTGGAGTTAATGTATTCTGAGACACAAAGTATTGGGTAGCATTAAATGACATCTATTTTTAACCGACTTCAAAAAGGAGGAGGTTATCAATACGACTGTATTTTTTATTTTTTTGTTTGTTACCTCATAACTTTCGACTTGGTGAACCGATTTCAAAAATTCTTTTTTTATATGAATGCTGATGCTTCCCGTGTAGTCCCATAAAAAAAAGAATGGTGCTGGTGCCTGGTTTGAATCCACCCCGCTCAAGATCACGCGCGATGTCTTTACATACCTTCACATTTGGCTTGGCACCGTCGTCATACCTTTAAAACTAAAAAGAAGATAAAACTGTATTAAATTATTTTTGTTTTGAAGTCGGTTTTTTTAAACGCAGTTTTTTATTTTTAAATAAATAAAAAAAATACGGCGAGTATTTTAGGAGGGAAAAGTCGAAGATACCCAAACTTTTATAATTATAGTTCTTTAATATTCGGGCAGAAGCATGGCTAGTCTTGGGGACATACTACTACTACTTACCCTACAATGTATTTAATGATCCTGGGAATCTGTATCTAATAAGACGGGTCTTGTTCCAGCGTTCGAATTAGAAGACAGTGATCTTCCAATGCTGGGCCACATGGCACGATGTCGCGCAAACAGCAAAACGGTCGAAAACGAAAAAGACTGCATCATATTTTCAGTCGTCAGCGAACCTGCTGAAGACCCACTTGGATTAGAAAACTGTGAAGATATTGGGTCAGTATAGTAGTCTCTTTACCAGGGTTTACTTAAAAAAAAACTATTCTCATCAACCCATTTACTGTTCCATAAAAAAATCCACAATTCGTTGTCGGATTGGCAAAATTTATGCGCCATCGAGATAATCTATCATAGAGATCCCAGGGCTGCCAGACGTCACGTATTTTCTGACGAAGGAAATATGGACGATTGAGTAGCGCTAGTATGTACTAAGAAAGCATGCCTACTTGCTAGCTTGCTTAGTGGGGTTGCTTTGAGGTATCAGGAAATTAAGGTACATAAAACATGACGAGATGTATGAATGTGGACGAGGCAAAAGTGGTATGCAGGGACCGTAGCGCGTGGCATTCTGTAGTTTCTGACTATCCCTATGGAAAAAAGGCGTGAGTGTATGTATGTATGTTTAAGAACCCTTATGGAAGAGAAACTAAAGAGTTTCTTTTTAAAGAGTTATTGATTTTGACGACCTGATTAGTCCAGCGGTAGTTAACGCTGCCTTCTGTCCTACTGTTCCCGGGTTCGAATCCTGGTAGGGTCAAATGTTTGTGTGATGAACATGAGCATTGTATCCGAGTCATGGATGTAGGTGTATGTATAATAAGTATGTACTTATTTACAAAGAAAAAGTATATAAAATACTAGCTGACCCAGCAAACGTATATACTATACACCTAGTTTAGAAATCAGTGTTTTTTTCTTTGTATCACTAGCTTAAGCTTTGATTTAAACACCATGTAATTTGTTTTTTTTTATGTTTATGCCAAACGAGCAGGGGGCTCACTTGATGGCAAGTGATGACCGCCGCCCATAGCCATTTGCAACACCAGAGGCTTGCAAATGCGTTGCCAAACCCCTTAGAAGTTCGGGTTTCTTAAAATAGGGAGTTACTGAACTGACAGCAAATGGAATTCCCATGATGTCACCCCACCCCAATGAGCTCTGGTAACCTTCAATCAATTCCTACTCGGACTATAGCCGCCCTCGCCGCGCTCAGGCGTCTAAACACCTTGAATGGGAATTGATTCCTTTCGGCCCTTGTGATCAATTTACTATTATTTTGAAAGCGTTTTTGTTCGGCAGCTACGCGTACCTGTACCTGGGCGACCTGCTGGCGTGCAGCACGGACAGCGCCAGCTACACGGAGGTGCTGCCCGTGCGCGCGGCGGGCGACGCGGCCGCCGTGTGCGGCGTGCTGGCCGTGCGCCTGGACGGCCTGCACGTGGTGCGCCGCTGCCTGCTGCTGTCCAGCGGCCTGCACTCCTGATGCCGCCGTGTGCGGCGTGCTGGCCGTGCGCCTGGACGGCCTGCACGTGGTGCGCCGCTGCCTGCTGCTGTCCAGCGGCCTGCACTCCTGATGCCGCCGTGTGCGGCGTGCTGGCCGTGCGCCTGGACGGCCTGCACGTGGTGCGCCGCTGCCTGCTGCTGTCCAGCGGCCTGCACTCCTGATGCCGCCGTGTGCGGCGTGCTGGCCGTGCGCCTGGACGGCCTGCACGTGGTGCGCCGCTGCCTGCTGCTGTCCAGCGGCCTGCACTCCTGATGCCGCCGTGTGCGGCGTGCTGGCCGTGCGCCTGGACGGCCTGCACGTGGTGCGCCGCTGCCTGCTGCTGTCCAGCGGCCTGCACTCCTGATGCCGCCGTGTGCGGCGTGCTGGCCGTGCGCCTGGACGGCCTGCACGTGGTGCGCCGCTGCCTGCTGCTGTCCAGCGGCCTGCACTCCTGATGCCGCCGTGTGCGGCGTGCTGGCCGTGCGCCTGGACGGCCTGCACGTGGTGCGCCGCTGCCTGCTGCTGTCCAGCGGCCTGCACTCCTGATGCCGCCGTGTGCGGCGTGCTGGCCGTGCGCCTGGACGGCCTGCACGTGGTGCGCCGCTGCCTGCTGCTGTCCAGCGGCCTGCACTCCTGATGCCGCCGTGTGCGGCGTGCTGGCCGTGCGCCTGGACGGCCTGCACGTGGTGCGCCGCTGCCTGCTGCTGTCCAGCGGCCTGCACTCCTGATGCCGCCGTGTGCGGCGTGCTGGCCGTGCGCCTGGACGGCCTGCACGTGGTGCGCCGCTGCCTGCTGCTGTCCAGCGGCCTGCACTCCTGATGCCGCCGTGTGCGGCGTGCTGGCCGTGCGCCTGGACGGCCTGCACGTGGTGCGCCGCTGCCTGCTGCTGTCCAGCGGCCTGCACTCCTGATGCCGCCGTGTGCGGCGTGCTGGCCGTGCGCCTGGACGGCCTGCACGTGGTGCGCCGCTGCCTGCTGCTGTCCAGCGGCCTGCACTCCTGATGCCGCCGTGTGCGGCGTGCTGGCCGTGCGCCTGGACGGCCTGCACGTGGTGCGCCGCTGCCTGCTGCTGTCCAGCGGCCTGCACTCCTGATGCCGCCGTGTGCGGCGTGCTGGCCGTGCGCCTGGACGGCCTGCACGTGGTGCGCCGCTGCCTGCTGCTGTCCAGCGGCCTGCACTCCTGATGCCGCCGTGTGCGGCGTGCTGGCCGTGCGCCTGGACGGCCTGCACGTGGTGCGCCGCTGCCTGCTGCTGTCCAGCGGCCTGCACTCCTGATGCCGCCGTGTGCGGCGTGCTGGCCGTGCGCCTGGACGGCCTGCACGTGGTGCGCCGCTGCCTGCTGCTGTCCAGCGGCCTGCACTCCTGATGCCGCCGTGTGCGGCGTGCTGGCCGTGCGCCTGGACGGCCTGCACGTGGTGCGCCGCTGCCTGCTGCTGTCCAGCGGCCTGCACTCCTGATGCCGCCGTGTGCGGCGTGCTGGCCGTGCGCCTGGACGGCCTGCACGTGGTGCGCCGCTGCCTGCTGCTGTCCAGCGGCCTGCACTCCTGATGCCGCCGTGTGCGGCGTGCTGGCCGTGCGCCTGGACGGCCTGCACGTGGTGCGCCGCTGCCTGCTGCTGTCCAGCGGCCTGCACTCCTGATGCCGCCGTGTGCGGCGTGCTGGCCGTGCGCCTGGACGGCCTGCACGTGGTGCGCCGCTGCCTGCTGCTGTCCAGCGGCCTGCACTCCTGATGCCGCCGTGTGCGGCGTGCTGGCCGTGCGCCTGGACGGCCTGCACGTGGTGCGCCGCTGCCTGCTGCTGTCCAGCGGCCTGCACTCCTGATGCCGCCGTGTGCGGCGTGCTGGCCGTGCGCCTGGACGGCCTGCACGTGGTGCGCCGCTGCCTGCTGCTGTCCAGCGGCCTGCACTCCTGATGCCGCCGTGTGCGGCGTGCTGGCCGTGCGCCTGGACGGCCTGCACGTGGTGCGCCGCTGCCTGCTGCTGTCCAGCGGCCTGCACTCCTGATGCCGCCGTGTGCGGCGTGCTGGCCGTGCGCCTGGACGGCCTGCACGTGGTGCGCCGCTGCCTGCTGCTGTCCAGCGGCCTGCACTCCTGATGCCGCCGTGTGCGGCGTGCTGGCCGTGCGCCTGGACGGCCTGCACGTGGTGCGCCGCTGCCTGCTGCTGTCCAGCGGCCTGCACTCCTGATGCCGCCAGTGTCGGTGAGGAACATCTTAACGACATTTAGATTTTTTTATTTTATACTATGAACGACCCGCTTAGCTCAGCGGTAGTTAAAGCTGCCTGCTGATATAGAACAGCTGTCCCTGGACAAATGTTTGTGTGATGAGAGTCATGGGTGTCTATGTATAATATGTATGTATTTACAAAAAAAAAGTATATATGTAGTATATCAACCATCTAGTATCCGTAACACAAGCCACGTTGCTTACCACGGAACTAGATGGCGCTGTGTAATAATGTCTTGAATAATTTATTTATTTATTTATACTAGCTGATTCCCGAGACTCCGTCCAGGTGGAATTTAATGAAAAAAAAAATTTCTTACACTTACGCGAATATTAGACATAGAAATATAACTACTTTTTACGGATTTTATCGCGGTATATTGATCTTATTTTAACCCGACGTTTCGGATCCTTAACAGCATCCATGGTCACGGATGCTGTAAAGGATCCGAAATAGTAGGATCCGTAATAATAGGATCTACTAGTCCATCAGATCCCACCAACGTTAGTACGCAATTTCAAATCGGTATTTTTTTTCCAGGATTCATCGCATTCTCCGTCAACTCTATCAAATAGCAAAACATTACTTTATATTTCACTTATTTCTAACGTGTAAATTAAAGTCGTTTGTTCTATTACATACCAAATTCAATGACTTTTATTGTTTTATTTAAAGTAGTGGTCGCTCACTGGTCGAAATACGACCATAATTAATTTAAATTATAAGCTTTTTTTATGCATATCTTTTGCCCGCGGCTTCGCTCGTATATGAAGTATTATTATTAATTAGGTATAGTTTTTATACAAACTTTCATCCCCTATTTTATCCCCTTGGGGGTAGAAATAATCAAAATCCTTTCTTAGCGGATGCTTACGTCATAACATCTACCTGCATGCCAAATTTCAGCCCGATCCGTCCAGTGGTTTGGGCTGTGCGTTTATAGATCGCTATGTCAGTCAGTCAGTCTCCTTTGAGCTATATATGTTTAGATAGTAAAAAATAAATCAGCAATCTGCACTCCTTTTCTATATAAACTATAAGTGCGGGAAATTTCATACTCCTCCGTCCGCGCAATTTTTGTAAAAATTAACTTTTAAAAAAAAGAAAAAACCAACTTCAAAAACTAAAAAGCAAAAAATAACTTCATACAGTTTGACCTTTTTTTTAGTTTTAAAGGTATGAAGCCGGTGCCAAGCCAAACGTAATAGTAAGTACACTCACTGCGAGTGACCTTGAGCGAGGCGGTTAAAACCACCACATCATCGGCACCGACTTCATACCTTTAAAACTAAAAAAAAGGTCAAACTGTATGAAGTTATTTTTTGCTTTTTAGTTTTTGAAGTTGGTTTTTTCTTTTGTTTAAAAGGTAATTTATTTTTTTCTTTTTAGTGTTCCATATATTAAACTTTTCATATCAGGTCAATCTAACTGCCTGAAAGAATACAACTATCGATCCATATATACTTATAATTATGAAAGATTTTTCCTTCAACTCCTAACCGTTGAGGAGTTGTACCTTCCATCATCAGATCATTACATGAGATGGTGATTTTCAAATGCAAATACTTGAACAGCTTTGGAGAATACATGTAAATGTAATAAATGCCTATAACTGAAAGAATTTTCTTTTAACTCTTAACTGTTGAGGAGTTCTACCTTCCACCATCAGCTCATCAACATCAAATGATGATTATCAGACGCAAATACTGGAACAATTTCAGTAAATATATTCAAAACGTGATAATTGCCTATAAAATTTGAGGGTTGCCCTCGATTTCCCTGGGATTCCATCATCAGATCATGATGTGGTTACAATGGGACCAACTATGAAGTCTACCCTTTTACACAAAAAAAGAATTTTGCAAATCGGTCCAGGCGTTTTTAAGTAATTCGTGAACATACAAAAAAAAAAAAAAAAAAGATTCCGACGAATTGAGAACCTCCTCCTTTTTGAAGTCGGTTAAAAAAAGGGTACAAAGTCTTTGTTTGCTTCACATATATCTTCTTATATATAAAAATCTCGTGTAGCGGTGTTAGTCACTGAACTCCTCCGAAATGGCTAGACGGATTATTATGAAATTTTGTATATATATTTGGCAGGTCTGAGAATCGGTCGTAGGCTATTTTATACACCCCTAGAAGATAAGGATGTCCTTCACCAGATTTTTTACCTAACATTTTTTGTACCTACATTTTCACTCTTCTACCACCAACCCCTATAGTGGCAAAACAACGTTTGCTGGGTCAGCTAGTAGATTTATAAGTGGCATGCAAAGATGGTAGTCCGTGGCGTTCAGTAGTTTCTGCCTAACCCTATGTGATAAGGCGTGATTGTATTGTAATGTTTATTTAATCTTACGAGACAATTTTTTCGTCATCAGTCATTTGTCAGTCAATAACGCTTGGCACTTATCACCCAGACAAGTATTGCACACTACGCCGGCATAAAATGGCGCTACATATTCTACATACCGTCCTTCTTCTTCGTGTCGATGGAACATGAATGTCGTCAAATTTAATACCCATATTTTAGTAAATATGGCCAAAGCCGACATAGCTTCCTCAAAGCGACGGAGGCCGTGTCGGGTTGTCCAGGTGAAGCACGGCGTTCACAATGAATGAAAAAAGGTTCCCCCCCTCCAGCTTACCTAAGCTAAGCTTCCTTCTGGTTTCGATCTTCCCTGCCCCACATGGAAGTCACTAAACCGACTCCGGTCTCAAGTGGGTAGAAGTAAATATAATATGAACAGGTGGGGTTACATTGACGAAACAAGGATGGCCTTTCAATGTGGTATTAGTCCACAAACTACACATGTCGCACCTACTTTCATGCCCTTCATGCCCCAACACCTGCACGTCGAGAGACCTTTGGTTTGCCACTGAAAATGCCGTAAATGTGGCATCATTCTGGGCTCGTCAGATTTAATGGCCATATTTACATACCGTTGAAAATGAACCTAATCATCATTGGGATTTCGAAATGGTCTATACAAATGTACCACCGATATTGCATTGACGTACATCGGGTCGTTGAGCCCCTTCATTAATGGTTCAGCTACACGATAGCTGATGTGTGCGTGCTGTCAGTATGGACAGGTCGACTCAAAGGTGCTATGGTGCTTTCTTCAAACGGCCATTTTAGAAGTTGACTTATATTGTTAGTCTCACTTATTAAAAATCAAAATGTTTGCACCTAATAAAAAGTTTCGGCATTTCTCAGGAAATGATGATCCCATCTAGACCCAAAAAAAAGTTATAGGTATTTAAGACTTATAAAAGTGTCTACAAATAATCATTATATATCATTCATAAACATTCCTGAAACAATTCAAGTGGATTCCGATACTAGAATATTAGAAGTACGGCGCGTAGTGATCGTATCGAAATACGTGTCGGCGTACGCAGTCACGGGCGTGTATGGGAAGGCGACGCACGCGCGCGTCGACACCAATACTTCGGCGATCGAACCGTTTCGTAATCCTCCTGTAATAGTCGCTACCGACCCCATTGACTCCTCATGTGTATATAACCACGACCCCACCATCTCGTGTGTGAAGTGCAGTGAACGTTCATAACATCGATTGTAATTGTCATCACACGGAAAACTTACCAAACAATTTCAGGACTTATGTACATAAAAATAAAACACTACTATACACAATTAAAATACATAATAATCCTAAAAGTATTCAGGTATTGTACCAAGACGAAAAACATCATTAAAACTTACAATAAGATCGACATACAAAAATACATACATATATAAAAACAACGTTTTCAAATGTACCCACAACATTCGAGAGAAAACTGTCAACAAGCTAGAAAGGATTGATAATAAACACATAGATTTAAAAGAAATTATTACACATTTTACTGTAAAATACTGACTCATAGAATAAATGAGACACATGATCGTAAATTATAACATAATAAATTATAAATTATACGATATTAATTTAAGATTAGTTTCAGTTAAACGAAATAGACTCTGAAAGAGATTTAAGTATTCCATGTTAGTCAAGACATTAAATGATAATAAGTTTTCTTTTAGTTAAAAAGTTCAGTAAATAGGTTTTTGCTATAGAAATGTAGGCAGGTTCGGATCCTTTACAGCATCCATGGCCACAGGCAAACCGAGGTGTCTTGTTGTTACCGTTTAACGTGACTGCGATAAAACTGTTAAAAGTTGGTTTTATTTCAAGGAAGAAACAATTTTATTACACGCTTTGGTGTTAAGTTAATGAATTGAAACAGAAAAACTGTAGGTCATTAAACTCATGGTGACAATATGTGGTAAAACTGTTGATATAGGTATCAGTCCAAATGGATATCTTTGAGAGGGTCTTCGAAGGCTTGTATAATTCACGCTATTTGTGTAAAAAGTCATAAAATAATAATTTTTAAGCTTTGTAATCCTGTTCCGAGACATCGAAAACTGTTCCGATCATAAAATCACGATTGCAAAAGATTGAAAACAAGTGGGACACATTTGTTGCCGTTTCCGTTTGAAATTTATTCTCTGTTTCATCTAAATTGTCGTTGAAAATAAAAACCGGCCCACATCGAAACTACGTAATATAATCGATATCTTATTTTACCGAGTCTTGTCTCGCTGAGATTAATCGGTCAATCAATCTGCCGCCTGCATAGGCGCTTCGCGTCCTTGCCCCAGTGCCGTGCCAAAGACGCGGACGAATTTAGACCGGCCTACCGGGCCTGTCTCGCACAAACTTTCTTCGTAACGACAAACAATGTATAACAGACCTTAGTACCCCGCGATAAAAGCTTCGACGTTCGCATAATCAAATTCGCACTCTTTTTCTCTGACAAACTTTTTCCTATCATCAATCAAGGGATTGTAGGTCTTATTGCTTGGCGATGTAGGAGTGATTGGTTGTGTGTTATTAAAGTTGTGGAGTAGTAAACAGAGAGGAACGCGGAGCTGATTGGCGCGCCGTACACTGACATTTGGACGTCGAAAACTTCTTTCGTTCTTAGTATCAACATTTAGAACTGTCGTTTGAATGACATCATCTGTAATCAATAGTACTCGTTTTCTATCTTTTAATGCCTATTTTTTATTTATTTTTATTCTCACATGAAAAATGTTAGAAATGTTTTGTTTACTCTAGTTGTCACGTTCTCCGGTATAATGTCTAAATCAAAAAATTCATAAGACTGCGTCAGGTTTAATGATCAAGAAAGTAGGTCAATGTGGCACACGTAAATAAGCTAGCCATGAATCACTACCTAGAAATAAAGGCTAGCAATATGCTAATTACCTACATTTAATTATTATAAATGCCTTCCTGTCAAGAATAGACAGTAAGATAAAACAAACATTTTCTAATTGAGTATGGTCATACCGTACCTATCTTAAAATTCCAAGATCCAATAGTCCAATACTAATGAAATTAGTATGGAACCATGTTACTGTGCTGTCGACGCAAAAATAATAAATTGAAATAGGATTAAATTTTGACACACAATATTATTTAACTGTGACACAAAAGCTTACGGCTCGCCTGATGGTAAACGGTTACCGTAACCTATAGACGTTTGCAGCACCAGAGGTGTAGGTCGCGCGTTGTCGACCCTGTAGAAACCGTTTAGGTTTCTTAAAATAGGGAATTATTAAAATTACAGCAAACAGAATAGTCACTCTCGCGAATGAGCTTTAGTGACCTTACGCACTCGCAGAAACACAACTATTGATGGTTCACTGCAGTCTTCTGTAGGGCGGAGGTACCTCCCCGGTCGGGCAGCCCAATGTGAGCGAAATATCTCGCGATGCCGTACCTCTCAAAATGTGTCGAATTGAGAACCTCTGACTTTTGTGAATAGGTTTAAACATATTATATAAATACATAATGTTCACAAAATATAATACTTATCACATATATTATGCATATCTTATTCTAAAATGTATCTTTAAACATTTTTCAAGCTTATGAATTAATGCCTACGCCAGACTAAACAAATCATTTGATATTATTTTATGAAAGATCGATGTCTGTAGCGGAAAGTATACAGATTAAACTTTTAAAATAATCTCCTGTTTACTGTTAAAATGATCGAAGTTATTAAGATAACTACGTACTTACTCTTCCGGTGCAAAATAGTTTTGATTTTAGAGCTAAACTAGCTGACCCAGCAAACGTTGTTTTGCCACATTATAGGGGTTGGTGGACTACCCCTAACTTTTAGGGGGATGAAAAATAGATGTTGGCCGATTCTCATAGATACCGGATAAGCACAAAAAATTTCATCAAAATCGGTCAAGCCGTTTCGGAGGAGTATGGCAACGAAAACTGTGACACGAGAATTTTATATATTAGATGACATTTCGGGTTATTTTACGTATTGTGTTTAAATGGAAACGTTTGAATTGAATATTGGACACAATAACTTAATCGCTTTCAAGTTCCAAAAGTCCAACTCAACTCAACTCATTAATTCTGGTTTTTGTGCTTTAAATATAATTAATAAAGTCCAATTTTCTAGTAATCCTATTAGTAGGATTACTAGAGAAATTAATATTTATTGCTCTTGCTTTTATTTCTGATTATTCTTTAGAATGTTTGATAATTTTAGTAGTCTGTAGTTTAGTCCGACTTGAAAGATAGGATCATTTTTATCACAATTTATGATAACAATATTCTTTTATTGCAAATCTACAAATCACAGCAACGCATAGCCAGTTCTCTCACTTAAATATACACTTAAACGAATACAGGCTATTGAATATTATGAATGGTTCAACTTAATATCTGTTTAACGAGTCTATCATTGACAGTACCTAGGCTACCTAGTATAACAATCTATCAGCCTTGTCCTCTGTCTCATCTGGGGCTCTTTCAGCATGATGCGTGTGTATAATTAACTATGAAACATGCGACATTTCCGTCTGCACTCCCGTTACTGACTGACGTGATGTATCGCTTGATATACATATAATGACATTGGATTTTCTAGATGTTTCTACATACTTATTAGTATATAGTATGGGACGTACACAGATAATACAACTTAATAAAGTTGTTATTAAATTTGTCTTAAATCAGTGGAATCAAAATCATAGTTTTATTATATTATATATTTTGCGTATTATAAAATCAGTGGATCTTGTTGTGCTACACTTTTTAGGGACCTTTATGCTCTAAGGATATGACAATTGTAGCCTTTTACAGGATTCTGATACAAGATTTGGATCAGTGCTACCTTTCAATGCTACCTCTAAATAACACAGTTTTGGCTAATTTATAATCTCAATAAATTCATACAAAATGTTTTATCCTATGCAAAGCTTCTATTCAGATATTATAGCCAAGATATTGTGGACTATAGCCCTATCTCTCTCAAAATGAGAGGAGACCATAATGTATGAGGCATAATCATCCATTATGGATGATGTATGATGATGATATGATATTTCGATTATGTTATTTTTGTTATTATGCTTATTTGTAATCATGGATATGATTATTATTATTATTAGACAAATATTATTAATAATAATTACTTAATAAATATCACATATTATATATTCTCCATTCAAATGATAGTTTGCGACATTTTCGAAGTGAGTCAGTAATACGTTGGAGTGTATTTACACATATTTAGTGTGGCGTCGTAGGTGGAGCTAAGAATAGGCTCAGCTATTTCAAGTTCATACATTTATTATGTCTGTTTATCTATCACACGAGTATTACCTTTATAGCAAATATTGGATGCTCATCATTATGTGTGGAATTTGGCCAAACAAAAATTGTTCAATTTGCTACAGCTCGCGTTTTTTACTGGCATTCTTTTTCTTTCGATTAAGAGGTTTTATTTAATCGTTAAAATATGTAAAACAGTAAAAGCCTAGTGGCGTGACTAGTGGAGTGTAATATCAAAGGTTTCGACTTCAATCTCAAGTCACACACCACTAACTTTTCAAACTTCCTGCTTTCTTATAGTGTAACTTAAACTAGCTTGAGGGTTTTATCAGAATAATCAATCTGTATAAAGAAGTAGTCAAATAAATCAAAGGTATATAATTTCTAATCATTGCAAGTAAGCAGGACTCAAATATCCTGAAAACATGTATTCGGACACACATTTTATAAGCTTTTTCTTAATGTCTCTATAAGTATGGACTTGTAACTTGGTCTGAAATAAATATTTATTATTATTATTATTATTATAAAATAAATATTTCTGGACATTATGACACAGCGCCTTCTAGTTCCGAGCTAAGCAACGGGGCTTGTGTTACGGATATTAGTTGGTATTATTACCTACTTACTGGATACTTATTATACATAGATATACTTATTATACAGTATCCGTGACTCGGATACAAATGTTTCTGCTCATCACACAAACATTTGTACAATCGAATTACTTCTGGAACCCACCGTACCTACCGGGATTCGAAATCGGGACCCATAGCACAGAAGGCAAATTGGGTCGTCTAACTATAATATAGTCTTTGAATATCCCATTATTCAATCCAGATCTAGTGCTATAACCCTGACGCAAGTCCACATGGCATCCGCTTCTCCGGATGTCACTGTGTGACGATCGCGTCACTCCAGGTCCACGTCTACGTCTGCCATACGCCGTGGAAGTGCCAACCTTGCCAGCATTTACGTTAGGCCATAATATTACTGACAATAATAAATTATTATATCTTTATCCATCAGATGATATGTTTAATGTTGAAGTTTAAAAAAATATACGGACTTCTTTCACTTACGCGAATATGACTTTGAAATGACTACTTAACTTTTTCTTTATCCGAAATGTACAAAAAGTTTTATTTCTGTTTGATTAACTACTTTACTGAGTACTTTGATTAACTTGACCTACTTTCTTGAATTTAAACCTGACACGGTATGATATCTACATAATAATATACAGAAAAGGCCTTTAAAAATTGTTTTATACTCGAACTAGCTGATTCTCGCGACTTCGTCCACGTGCAATTTAACGAAAATAAAATTGCACCCTCGTTTTACCCCCTAAGGGGGTGAATTTCATAAATCCTTAGCGTTCCCCTCCGTTATAAAAGGAACCCCTGTGCAAAATTTCAAGTTTCTGACCATTATAGTTTAGGCCCTGCGTCTGATATGTCAGTCAGTCAGCTTCTCCTTTTATACACATATAGATTAACCATGAAAATACTACCATACTATATAATAAAGTAGATACATACATATTTAATACTGCAACGGCAATATGAAGATACTATTTTTATAATCTGGCCAAGTACTACCTTCGAGCGAGTAGCAATGTAGATAAATCGCTGTGCCCTTTGCGAAGCAAACACTGATAGAATCAGTCATCGTGACGTATCGGGGAGGATATCTCGATCAGCGCTGCTAACTAACGCATGAGTGACTTGAGTTTACTCATGATATTAATGGATTATGTACGTGATTTGATTTGTTGTTGTTAATCAGGCCTGTTGATAGGTGTGGTGGGTTGGGTGTTTGGTTTTTATAAACCAAATGCTCAAAATCAGAGCTTCTATTTTACCATAATTTGTATTGATTTTGAAATGAAACTTCTTTTTACGACGTTAATCGCGGTATATTGATATTAATTTAATCTCATTATTTCGGGTTCTATAGATAGCCCATGATTATTAATACTGTAAAGTTTCCGAAACGTTGTTTTACTTGAAAGTCATCATCAGAAATCATCACGAAAGTGTAAAAAAACGATAATGATTTGTAATATACAAAATAATTACAATTTACATATATCTGGATATTAATTTCAACTATATTACACATTAATAATATATGTATATTTTTTATATTAAAATAATGCATTGACAAAATAAGTTATATTTACTCATTCACTTATCAACGTTCCAAAACATATTCAGAACTTTAAAATAACTTGCTACGAACCGCTACGAAACTCGTAGATACCTCGTAGACCTCTCGTAACCGCGTAGCGATTAGATACTACGAAAGCCGAATCTTGATGATTCATATTTCTTTGGGAAATCTTGGTTTTCCTTTATTAGTTTTTTAAGTTCCGCAAATTTTCTTGTTTGCTACAAAATTTCTATTTACTATTAAGAAAACCTGTAGCCACTATCTTAGTACAGTTTTAGTAGTATTTCGGTACCTATAAGTTATACAGGTATAACTACCTACTTACAGATAGCCACTGCCCTCCCCACAAAGTTTGATCTATAGTTTATTTACCTTACTTTTGCATGTGTATAAACGTCCATGCTAGTTACTAATATGGAGTACTTATACATCATAATTCTTTGAACAATCTGATCTAGAAAATCATTTAAATACTACTAATATTATAAATGTGAAAGTTTCTATGGTTGGGTTAGTCTCTTTTACGCAAAAACCGCTTTACAGATTTGCATGATATTTAGCATACATATAGTTTATTACCTGGATTAACACATAGGCAACTCTTTATCTATATACTATGCGGGCAATACTGCGGGAGGCAGCTAGTGATAAATAATTCTGTTATCTCACCAAACCAACAAGTTCAAGTATAGTCAGCTATTTGGCAATGCGCGCTGGCACGTCGATGACAAGCTTGCGCCACGCGCGTGCGCACCGGACCGCGACAGTGCATTCGTATAATTCTTGAGGAATTAACTACATGCAGGTGTGAACTGCTTGGTATTGCCAAAGTGCATCTTATGACTCCATGAGCATGACTCATGGAATTCACGTAAATATTTTACGTCAGTAGGAACAGGAAATATGGAGATATAAGCTTTAGCGCTCATAATGAAACACTTACGTAAAGCGTAGCATAATGCACGTTCTAAAATACATTAAAATATCGACCTTCAAACCCAATCCACGATTTTTTAAGTATCTCCTCCAAAAGATGTAAGTGAGAGAGGCAAATGAGAGTAGCAAATGCAATATTTGCCCTTTATAACGTTTGGGTTTTGGCTGGTGGATTATTGATTTCTACCGCTGATTATTCGGAAACTTAAAAAACGGGCAAGTTTCAGTAGAAAAAAACTCTTAAGTTATACCACCTGCATGGAATATCATTCATAAATCTAAGCATAGAAAAGCAAAACCAAAAAAAATAACACTGACTTCTTTCTGTGTAAATTGTATTGTCAGTAATTAATACAAAATAAAGGCTAGCTGTTAGTAATTATAACATTCAGAAATAACGTAAGAAATTAAGACACCCAATACCACAGTTTGCTCGTGATCATGAATGCTGTAAAGAATCTGAAAAGTCGGGGTCAAATTTTATCAATATCTATAAAAACTTTTTTCAAGACCCAATCTTTTCTTACAGTATTCAGTACTACAATTTTATCTTTAATTCTAAAGGTATTTGCCAAATAATAATCCGTCTCATATTAAGCTGTCAAATTGACATTTGTGGATGTCAGTTTGACAGCTTTTGCAAAAGCTTGACAGCCATATTATTTAAACTGTATAACTTCTATAGAACTCCTGTTTCTCTTCCCGTAGAGACGAGGTTACAAGATTTTACAGAGATATATGAGTTAAGTATTTATTTTTAAAGAAGATTAAAATACTACTGTCTTCTTAAGCTTGATACGTATTTATAATCACACGCTGACACATTCCCCAGACTTACTCGCGTGAGATCACGTCTATTCCTAACGTTGGAGCTGCAATCAGCTGTTATTAACTGAGAGACAAGTTCAATATTCCCGTCTGTCTTACTTTTTATATGCGGCTTAATTTAAATAGGCACGTCTCCATGACGTCAAAAGTAGAAAAAAATACTGAGTGTTCGACTTTTTATTGACGTCTATAAATTAACTAAATAGCAAATTAGAATTGGTGTTTATATTGAATAAAAATTACGATGGCATTAATGAACTAAATGGTACAGTTATAACAAATTAAGAAAAATCATATAATTTTGAAATAAATGTTTATGATTTTGTTATTTCCGTAATAAATAGATCTAAAATAATAAAAATATAGTATTTTTAAAATAAATAGCAAATAAGAACTGCTCTTTAAATTTTGTAAAATATGACTTTTCCAAACATAACGTTAGAAGTATGAAATAATAATAAAAATATAATAATATTAAAATAAACGCTAATGATTTCACAAATTTCAAAATAAATCTAGATAATGAAAATTTGTATAGAGAATTATTTGAACAAAACGAACTCTTTAACGATACGCACCTCAACGAAGCGAACACAGTGAAACTAAACGAAAGTGACATACAAAACAGTGCAAGTGTTACAGTGTTGTGATAACCCTCAACTCACTCACACTATAAATATTGTACAGCAATAAGTGTTAGTGCACACACACACACAACATGGAACACAATACACGCGATATTATGACTGCAGAGGCGATAGGTCAGTGACATTTGAGATGAACAATGATATAATAACTGTAGAAAAAGTAGTAAAAAATTTAATCGTCTGCAGTAGTCAAGCATTCGATTTTACTTTATATATCGTATTTGTGGAACTTCGTTTAAGTACATAAATATCATATTCAATATGCTAAAGCAACATTTTGAAATTTCCATTGTATAAATCACAATTCGAAATTTCAAAATTTTACATACTTCCTTTTTTTTTACAATAAATTTATTGTATCTACCGGTATTTCCACAAATGCTACAATACTTTTTTAACCATCCTCTTTTACTCTCTTTAGTCTTTTTTAGTATTTTCAAATAATGCTTCAAATCATTGTTCTTCTTCTATAGAAACATAAGTTGAAGTTATAAGTATATCTTCACTTGTCTAACAAAATTATTTCTATGAAACGCTGACCGTATGTTCTTACGACTTATTTTATTCTTTCTGGTAGACGCCAAGGCTATACAAAACTAGTCCAATACTATTATGGTCAATAGATAAATTGTCTTTTTAATCAATAAATTTCTGACGGATTCCATTGTGACTTGTTCAGTTAAATTTGATTTCAATCGTTTAAACGTCACTCACCTTAGCGCAATTCTCACTACTGTTTATATACAGATATTTCTAACTAAGTACAATTTCTTTAATTACAGAAACCTTAAATATCATATTTTATCAAGTTTATTTATCTATTGATACTTTCTAATCTCAGTTAGTTAGTAGAATTTGTGTAGTCGAAGCACTGAACAAACTGTTTTCGTAGTTACACTCTACACCACCAACAATAACTTTATACGAATTGCATGTATCGTTTTCATCAGCTTTTATTTAATATCTGTTGTTCATATTTATTATTGTTCACATTATATTAATATTGTTGGTTCATTGTATTTGTGTTTATTTAACAAGAGTTATTTGCATTTACATGGGTCTAATACTAAACACGTTGTTGCTACATAAAATGTAAGCTTTAAAGTAGTGTCACTATAATCCTATATTACAGTTACATACAATTTTTTGTAAATATAATAATATTTGCTACCTATTTTACATGTTTCCCACTAAACTATTTTGTTCAATCATTTCCATAATGTTTTGGGCCTGCCATAAGATTAATTTTATATCTGTTATTCTGTTACTTTATGACTATCGATGAACAAGATTGCAGCATTAGAATAATATTTAAGTATTTATAGTTGTTTTATTAGATGCCCGGCAAATAAATACATAATTATGTTTGTATATTACTAATAGGCCTAATATATATTTATTATTTTGATGGTATTTATAAATCTTATCTACATAAAAGGCTTATAAAATAATTCTTTCCGTTGCAACAGTTCGATAATTTTGCAATACACTTGGTTTCAGCTTATTCTATAAGAATCTAGTTCTTTGATAGTCATAGACGCTTATGAATCGTGACTATAATGTAAACAATCTTATGTCATATAACGATTCTCAGGTAATCCACTAGACACTGAATATTATAGTAAAGTCATACTATAATTGAATTGATTTGTCTAACAGACCCTCTACATTATTCCTTTAACTATTGGTCCTGGTCTTTCCACAATTGACGTCGTTTGTGGTATCGGTGTGTGACGGTGTTGTGTGCACAGCGTTCGGCGAGTGGTTGTCGCGGGAGGCGGTGCCGGCGCTGCGACCGCGCACGCTCAGCGAGACGCGAGCCCGGGCGCGGACACTGCTACAGAACATGGACGTAAGTATACCATTAATCTTTAGACAAATCTTTCAAAACTTAGTCTGCATGCAAATTGGCCCTAGAATATAACCTTACGAAGTCTTAAAATGTTGACATTGGCATATAAGTACATTTTAAATTGGTATAAAAGTATTACAAATGAAAATAAAAAGGATTTTAGTATCTTTATAACAATAATGCATATGAATATTAGGGATTTGACAACAACAAATACTGTATGATGACATAATTGAATATTGTATTGAATAAATGTCTTAGGCTATACAACTATAAAAGATGCATACCAACTCATTAAAAAATCCATGTTGCAATGCCTTCTCCGGGTTTCATATTGGAACCATACCATATCTACAAATAATGATCACCTAGGTGCAATGTGAGATATGAACGCAAAAAGCTTTTAGACTTTTACATCGATTATCAAATACGTATGATCACATGTTGGCTGAATCACGATGTTGAACGTATGTATAAATTGTATTGTTTTATCTGTGAGCAATCGAGGATTAGCTATTTATTATGAATGGCTAGAGTAGCGTCCAGATAAACGCGGATCAAAATCGCATTCAGATTGCAATCGTTGCCAAAATTTGTACCATTCATAAATTCTTAACATACAAAACCCTTGGTAAGTCTGCCAATGGCTCTAAAAGAATTTGTGGCTCGTTCTATCACATAAGATGTAAAAGTTCTGATTGCAACAACTGCTTCGTTGGTCTCGTGGTCATAATTCCGACTGATAAACTAGAGGTCTTGCGTTCGTACCTCAGGTCGAACAAACTGTAATTAGTTTTTTCTATGAAATTTTTATTAGAAGCTCGAGGTTTGGATTATAGGCAATAGGCTCGCCCCCTATTACATGGGACTTTAAACCTATATTTTGTTGACAAACAACCTACCTTGGTTGTTTTTAGTGCATCAGTACCTACTGATGCACTAAAAATGTTTGCCAAGAGGATTTGGATTTATCATAAAACTCTTATTTCTATTAGCAGAATTATGCTCAGTGAGCTGAACTGCCAACCGTCTTGTTAATAACTTGGAACCTTGTTACCTCAAGATTTAATGGCGTAATATAATCATTGTCACTCTGCAGCCCGTTTTATGATGATAACAACATTATTTATCACCCAAATCTTACAAGAACTCAGAATATTTTACAATATTCTAATATTGTACAATATTCTAATATTGTACAATATTTTGAGTATATTGAATATTCTGTCATATAACGTTGGCAGCGCTTGTATCTTAGATCTCTAATCCTATTGCTATATGCCAATCGATAGAACGAGTGATAGTTATGATAGCTTAGCTGTAATAGTGTGACCAGGAGACGGTCAAGTCTAAGGTACTAAATTCGATCTCAAGGTTAACACCACTGACTTCGAAGACTTTCGAAGTTACATGCATATTTATCACATGCTCAAACGGTGAAACCTGTTTGCCTGAGGGATTCTATTGATAGTATGTGATGTCTGCCAACCTGTACTTGACTAGCTTGGTGGACTATGGCTTAATCTCTCTCCAATAAGAGAAGACCCGTGCCCAGCAGTGGGCCAATAATTGGATCATGATGATATGCCACTTGTGCAGTTTAATTATTTTGGAATAAAAATGGCGATGATAAAAAGATCATTTCAATAAATCAGCTCTTAACCAGTAGAAACATTTTCTACGTTAGTGTGATGGTATCCAAAATAGCCGGGTCAACCTTTGTCAATGACGTTATATTTTTAGTTAACCCAGACTACTCTGCGAATACTCCACACAAAAATGTCAATGATTTCAAGTCGCAATATTTCAATTAGCATTATGTTCAAGACGGTAATCGAAGGTTTATTTATAAAATGTGTGTGTTGATGATGATGATTTATATATCCGACATATATAAATCATATAGCAGGATCGCAGGAAGGCCTTCATCAGAATTCATCGTGTATTCAGTTGTTGTGGGCGTATTTTCGATCAGGAGGCATCATAATTATCGCTTCTGACTTCTCATTATAATCATGCAGACTAGGGCACACTATTCGGGCAGATTACAAGCGATTCGTCGCAGATGTGGCGCGCTTGCGGTTCCCGTTCAGCTCGTCTCCAAAACAAGATACCAGCACCGCTTCCATTCACACGACGCTCCGCTAGAGCGACTTTTTGACAACAGCCACTCTCAAATTTGACATTATCGACGACGCACGCATGCGCCGTCATATATGTTTCTTTATTTATGATATCCTCTTTTAATAAAACTGATAGCGTGATAGTGTGACCAGTACACTGTGTCTCGTGTGTGTTTTATTCTTTGCTAGCAGACATACTATTTATGAATACAATCAAATTAAAGCTCAAATTTTGTATATTTTCTAATACACAAATTTAAGTTTGTCAAAACTAGTTGCACGGTTCTAAGAAGTACCTGGTTGGAAAAAAACTCCGTAGATATTCTTTTATATCTATGAAATTTCTGGAATTATCTACAATCCTATAGGTATATACATCTGTCGCCTCTATCGACTTATGTAGATACCCTGACATTTCGCCGCTATGTTTTAAGCCCAAGTCGAATCCGAGTTAAGATTCAATCACTTTGACAACACCATGATTGAATGTGTTTTATCACATTAAAATCAAGTAATTCTTGATCACATATTAGGATTATACTCAGGTCAAAACAGCAACAAAGTATTAAAAGATTTTCATTTCAACGTTGTTGTTACGAATTTATGAACTATCATCATCATCATTGTTTTTATGTTCTTTGATGTGGTGTGATTTCGTAGTAACCTTTATAAAAAAACCATTGCTATTTTACTGCCCACCTGTAGCGAGTACTATTTTATAAGTTTCGGTTTTTACTTCCTCGTAAAATGTTTTATGATGTACTGTGAGTAGTCAATAATAATAATTCCGTAATCTGAAACCGAATAAATAAGTAAATGATTACATTGTATCTGTTTAAATTATGGACTAGTTATTTGGTTATTTCGCCTCATCATCATTACTCATGGACTGATCCACTGCTAAGATGCCTTTCATTTAAGATACAGCTTCAGTCTACGACGCTATCTTAGTGCGGCTTCACACGCCATCGAGAAAGTCCTTCAGGCATGCTGGTTTTCTCGCGCTATTTTCCTACTCCATTCGAGTATGTAATAAATACGCACTTGAGTTCTACAACGCATTAGTGCCTTGGCAATTAACTCGAGATTTCTGACTTCATAGGGCCCTGGTGACACATTTGACGACTCAGTGGCGTAGTGGCTGAGCGATCGGCTTGTGCGTCATGGGTTGCGGGTTTCGATCCCCGCATGGAGTAAATATTTGTACGTTCTACAGGTAGTTGTTCCGGATCTGGGCGTTTGTGTATGTGAAAATTTGTGTTTGTAAACGCACCCACGGCACAGGAGAAAATCCTAGTGTGGGGCAACATTAAAAAAAAAATACGCTATCACAGAGTATATTGAAGTTCAGCCGCATATAGTTGGACTCGGAGAGCTAAAACAATACGATCACAACAAATATTCTGCCAATTATTAAACGATCCGAGATTTATTCTGGCTAAATAATAGAGTTAATTTAAAATAGAGTTATAGAGGTAGCAAAGCTCATAAAACTGTTGAACAAAACGAATGGTAGCTATCTATTCTGACAACGTTGGTTATTATCACTTCGTCTCAGTGTTGTCGCGTCCATTAATTTCGTAAAATCATCCGCAGATGGCGATAAATAAGATTTGATCACATGCCATCGCAGTTTGTCGACGACTGCCAAATCGATCCCTACAATGCAACTTATATTTTTAGATCACCACTCTATTTTTACTCGTTCTGAATTAAGATCGCATCAATTATGGTAAGGAAGCTTTTTCGGACCAACAAATGAGTAAACATATAAATATAGATACATATATCTATAAATAAACTATTTGGGAGAGCTAAATCACGTTTAGTCTTCAAAATTGGTTTCGTTTTTATGGTAGTGATAAAAATGGATTAGGAATATATTATGTAGAGTAGGACTTTCATATGATTCCTTTTCTGAAATGTTATAATATGATTAACGTATTTATATGACTCCCATTTTAATAAAAATAAAGCTGAAAACACAATAAGTTAAATATTACTAAACTAAATATTTGAGTAATATCTTCCTGCTCACTAGAGTATGTATGCCACATAAAGCATAATTACGATTCTTATTGAAACTCGAGGAAAATATTTATTATTCCTAGAACTCTGAATATCACTAGACCTGTGTGATAAACATTGCGCAAGAGTTTATTAAGAACAGCGACATCTAGCCGGATTTGTATGAACGATTATTGTACATGGACCGCGCGTTTCAGACGCTTTCAGTTTATGAAACTGGCAGCAGTTCAAAATGGTTTCGAGAGATGGCGCTTTTTTACTTTTCACCAATTTCAGAATATGATAGCTGAAAATTTTAACTATCAAACATTCACTTTACTAGTTGCATGCATAGTGCAAAATGTGTTTTGCATTATTTATTTTTTTGTCCTTTTTATTTATTTTTGACGACAGTTCAGTTTGCGAACAGGTACTTACCAATTGTGTTTTTTCTAATATAGAGGGCTGAAAATGCAGCAGATATGTATTGGTTAACAGCTCTTCTTTCATAAGTCGATGGATTCATATAAAATAGTAATTGGTTATGTATGTAGTTATGTACCTAAGTACCGTCACGTACAGCAGAAATAAAAAAAATATAAAATACCCATCACTGGACAAGGTACAAGCAGGCACATTGATTGATGTGTGGAAACACAAATAGAATATGTATGTTCTTGTAATAATATTTTCATTTTTATTTCGTTGAACATGTAGATATTTCCTGACACTCCCAAGGGTTCTATTTTGAAGTGCAGTCTATTTCTGTGGCGTACTTTGTTGTGGCTTGTCTGACAGTTGACAGATGTCGACGTAATTAGCCGCTCTGCTGTTACGATTACCTACATTCTATGTACCTACATGTAATATTTTTTCAGAGAAGATAATGTTAGGTAAATCTTTGTAGGAGTCAAGAAAATCACTGATTAAGTACACGCGAGTTCTTAGTTTGCATTTACCTTTATACAATTTCAAAATCGATTGTAAAATTGAGCGTTTCGATCAACAAAGTAAAAGGAAAGATTATATTCCTAAAAACCTTTTATCTATATTAACCGTAACCGTCTATTTCTATGCCTAGTTTACCAGAATGTGTAGAGTTCATTGTATGAATGTTTATGTACCCATTGAATTTATCGCAATATATTCTCGATGGCATGTGAAGTCTGCCAACCCGCAGTAGGCTAGCGTGGTGGACTATAGCCTAATCCCTCTCAAATGAGAGGAGACCCGTGCCCAGCAGTGGGACGTTTATGGGTTGATGATGATTCTCTTTAGTGTTTCATAATCCATTGTCAAGTCAATCAACAAACAGGAACAAGACCGAATCTTCGGGATTAAAATATTATCTCAATTACTATGTCTATTTAGACGATCCGGTAGTGAATGCAGCTTTCTGTGCTACGGCTCAGGTTTGAATTCCGGTAGGAACAATTAATGTTTGTGTGATGAGCATCAACATTTGTATCCGAGTCATGAAAGTATCTATTTATAATATGTATGTAATTACAAATAAAGTAAATATGTATGTAGTATATCAACCTAGTATCCGTAACACAAGCCTCGGTGCTTAGCTCGGAACTAGATAGCACTGTATCATAATGTCCGGGTTATACCTCCCATATTCTCCTGAGTCATTGCAAACATATTCTCTTGACTCATTGCTACCACCGCCAGACATCAATACGCCATTATTAAACTTTCAAGTACCAAATCCATAAATATAGAATACGTTTCCAACGGTACATTACAATGACTTATCTCTGTTTAAACGAAGCGAAGACGATTATAAGCCCTATTAACAGTACAGGAGCCATAAAAAAATCGTGTCAGTTTTACAACCGCAAACGTAGCCAAGATATAAACCTACTTTAGTTGAAAAGGTATACTGTTCAAATGGACTCTGGCAAGGAATAAATCGTTTTCAGAACGTTTAATGATGCTAGGAGCATTTTGTAGGAGGTAGGGCATAGCGAGATTTCTCGCTCAAATTGAGCTGCCCGACTGGGGAAGTACCTCCGCCTTACAGAAGACCGTAGTGAATCAATAATAGTTGTCTTTCTGCTAGTGAGTAAGGTTACCTGAGCTCATTAGGGGAGTGACTATTCTGACAGCATGGGAATTCTGTCTACTGTCAGTTCAGTAACTTCTTATTTTAAGAAACCTGAACGGTTTCTAAGGGGTTTGGCAACGCATTTGCAAGCCTCTAGTGTTGCAAATGTCTATGGGCGGCGGTCATCACTTACCATCAGGTGAGCCGCCTGCTCGTTTGCCCCCATATCATCATAAAAAAAGGAGCACATGAAAAGAGTTTCCGTGATTCTATTGTGCGGATTAGGTACAATAGGGTCATCATCATTATGATTCAGCCAAAGTAAATAACCTGCTAAAGTGCTAAATATTAGTATTACGTCGAGTTAAATGCTGGCCGTATACAATAATATTCTGATTGTACGGTCTAACTGGATTTTAAGTTATCCACCTTATGTGATTTACCTAAAATCATTTACAAATATGCATATCTATGATGCCTGCATTTTCCTTCATACTGGAAACAGTACCTTACAATCAAGCTGGTTATTTCCCAAAACTTTATTAGATGTAGATCCATTGCAGCATCCATAGTCTTCTCCAGTAGGTATGATCGTAACCATATTGTAAAAAATCTGAAAAATACGTAAAAAGTAGTTTTATTACAATGATGATGATGACGAGTATTCACTCATTGTAAATCAGTCTCTGAGATGTAATGCAATAGGTTTCAAATTGTTTAATTCAAGTCTAAGGGAGAAAGGGAATCGTGCGTGTATCGCTGCGTACACGTGGAGTGTCGTGGAATCAGACTATTTAAAAGTTCGTCCATTTTATTTTGGTATAATGCCGCATTCCAATGGCCGCGGCGATTATGCAATAATTTGTGTCTTATTAAACAGTGGGGCCGTGACCGTGAATCTTTTATATAAACTTTGTACGTTTTTTTCATCTGAATGAGTTGAATTTAATTGTTATCTTGCGTTAGGGTTAAAATCTTTGAAAACATGCGAATGTTTTCAAGGAAACATACCTACTCGTAGCTTTCCATACAAATCGTAGCACTACCTTAAGAGATTTTGCCTTACGAAATGTCGACGCCTGATGGTGTTTAAACGTAAAGTGTCACTAGGGTAGTGGTGTGACAAGCAGACTTAAATCAAAGGCCTCGAGTTTGATCGATTCGGTGAAGAAAAGCATTGTGAGGATAACTCTATACTTACCTGAAAAACTTCCTCAGTTCCATGGGAAGTCTACCCACACTAAAATGAAATGAGAGTATAGAGAAATAGGGCAGTAAATAGGTTGACGATGTGAGAAACGTGCTCTTGATCCTTGTGCTTTGACACAAAAACCAAACGCAAACAAGGCACAAAACAAAAAGAAATATAACACCGAAATTGAATGAAACTAGTTCACACTATCGCGTGATCATTTTTCATTACTCTTCTACAAATCAATAGGCGGTGTCAACAACATTTGGCAGACGATACGCGACCGGTTCCTAGAACTCCAGCGAGCCGCTGAACCACGACCCTGAACCATTTACCGAATGAGACTGGACACGTTACGTCACGGAAAACTAACCGACACTAGCAAAATATGTTTGTTTGTTTTGAATAGAAAACGAAGTGGAAGAGAAAACAAAGAAAATGGGAAAATAACAACACTTAATATCTGCCATCTGGATGTTGTTATAGCTGTCAAAGTTTAGCAATCTCCTTTGTGTAGCATAATGGGTATTCAGTCCATGTTATTTAGGTTCAAAAATGTTTGACGTAATTGGTCGTAACTACCTCTTTCACAGGAAAACTAAGATCCAAACCAATAAAGAAGATGAAATGTGGAATTATTTATAAGTTTGTTTTTAGATTTAACTTTTTATATTTTCATCGACACTTGTGTAATGTTTTATGTTATGTTGCTAGTGAAAAATAACTGTTTCTTTCTAATTCTTATCTACAAAGCAGTTGTAAATAATGGAAACGGGAATAAAATAAATTAAGAACAACGGGCAATACTTGTATCAGTAACATCCGAGCAAAAATAAAATGCAACTGTTTTTATCTATATTTACCGGCGGATGAAGGATCGAGTCCACTGATACTGGATGCTGTTATTGCTTAAACTCGTTTGTAACTATTACGATTTTAAACTGCAACAGAAATCGAATCAAATGAATAAAATGATAATCACAGAAACATTCGAGACTAGTTTAACCGAACACTTAAAGACGTGACATAGTTATATTTTCTAAAGCCGTGGCTGATTCAACCATGAACCCAGCAATATAATTAGGTAAACTTGGGTTTCGTAATCTCCCGACCGTGCCAAATAGCCAAGGGATCCACATTAATCACCCTGGTAACTCTCCTCGTTAAAATAACCGAACAAATGAGATTGTTAACGGCTAAGATGCATAGCAAACCTGTAGATTATTTGTAACTTTCTACAAACCAATTTATATCAGTCTGTGACCAGCATCGTCATACTGAACCACATTATTTATCTGTGAGTAAATTAAGTCACTGATTTTTATTCTAGTTTCTCCTCTATGTTTTATTTACTAAAATAAAAATAGGTCCTAAGTTAAAGGAACAGCACAAATTAAAGACAAATAGGTGAAGAATTGTCCTGAATTTGCACAGATAACATATAATATATATATTTATCGCTGTTTCAGTAATGCTTGTGTTACCGTGATAATATATATAAATAATATTAGCGTGATACCCTGTATTGTGTCTGTTTCAAACGATTAATGGTGTATTGTCTGAGCCGGTCTTACCCTGCTACAGACCTGATATGGGAATTTTGTAATGAGTGGTGCCGAGACACCTTCATGTTTCTGTCTTTTATTACTGTTTGTCATCATACATCATTCATGGCTATTAAAATTAATAAACGCGCAAATTTGATGGTTGTGAAACTATCATTCACTAGGAATCTCCATTTCAATAGCCTCAAGATTCATACTGGGCAAAAGTTAGGACTCGATTTTCTTTTGCAAAATAAATAAAGATGAATTCAAATCATACATCAGTGTCGTTTTGAAAAACGCCCGCTAATTTGATATGTGCAATAAATTCATCAGATTTAAAGGTAGGTAATTCGGACAACGCTCTTCAGGATGCGTACAATTTGTTTTTACCGGGTGTCTTAAATTTAAATATGTTGGCCTTAAAAAATAAGGGAAGCAAAATTATGTGGATCAAGCTTAAAATAAAATTAGTTTATATAAATGGTTTGGGTTTCTTCTCAAATCCTACTCGGCTGTTTTAGAAGTGATGTATGTGACAATGGAGTATATCTGTTTTGTTAATAATAATAATCGTTTTATTTCCCTAGGACCTATTGTTTAATATTTCACAATAAATACATTAAATCAATTGTATTCGCACAATTGTAAACTTATTGATAGATACTGGTTGTAACTTTTGTGATGCACATTATGATTGCATCAGCCACAAGCTGACAAGTGCAACACAGTCGTAAATTAATTTACCTAACAGGACAACATATTAACAACATTTGCACATATTTGTCACCCGGCTTTCCTTGTAACGTCCAAGTTTAAATTAATGCTTTGTGCACAGAAGGGCTGTGTGAAGTATGGTGGCACTCACGAATTTACGAGCTTATAATTAGTTTGGAGGCGTCCCAATTAACTGCACCGCGTTTGCGAATGCATCATTCTCGCTGATATAAATAAATTATGCTTTTGTACCCATTGTGAATGAAGTTGTGATTGCTTAGTGGTGTGACAAAGATCCCAAGGCGTCTTGCGCTCAAACGGTGAAGGAAAATATCGTGAGGGGTTCTGCATGCGGTGAGAGAATTTCTCGATTGCGTGTGAAGTCAGCTGCATAGGCAAACGTGGCGTCTACATGTAATATCACACTACATATATTCCAAACCCTCTTAAAAGAGAGGAGACCCATGCCCGGCAGTGGGACAGGTAATGGGTTAATGATGATGATGATGATGTGGACATACACAGTTATAGTTACTTTTTGAGAGGTAGAGTTCTGCGAGATTCCTTGCTTATATTGAGCTGCTCGACTGAGGAAGTACCTTCGCCCTACAGAAGATCGCAATGAAACAGCAATATTTGTAGTTCTGTGGGTGAGTAAGGTTACCAGAGCTTGTTGGGGGAGTGACTATTCTGACAGAATGGGAATTCCGTTTGCTGTCAGTTTAGTAACTCTCTAATTTAAGAAACCTAAACGGTTTCTACAGGGCTTGGCAACGATGACAATTTGCAAGCCTTCTGGTGTAGCAAATGTCCATGTGTGATGGTGATCACCTACCATCAGGTGAGTCTCCTGCCCGTTTGCCTCCTTACTACGATAAAAAGTAAGATCATCACAGAAAATAGTCACCACTATATTTCTTTATCTAATATTTCGTATGAAGAATAGTTTGGTAGACAGTCTCGAATTTAACGTGAAATCTCAACATCAGTCAAACTCTCCCAACTGGGAGTCTGGCCAACTCCTCGAACATAATTTGTGTCACTTTTGAACCTGAACTACAAAGCCAAACTCCATCGGTTATAAATAAGAAAAAAACTTGGCGATAGTCTGTGGTTTTTATATTTTTGCTAATCGACATCTTGACAGTGTTCTCAACGTGATCATTTCTTACTGTTATTTGTGAAATACGGTCCCTTGAAAGTTAAGAATAGTACTCTCAGAAACCACTCGATAAATTAGTTCTTTGTGACCCTTTTTCAACCATTTCCGCATTTAGTATACATTATTCACATGCTATATTAACATTTTAAATTCTGAATAAGTTGCGATATTTCAAAATATTTAAATCTTCCGAAAATGTCTATTCTATTCTATTTTTATATACGGCAATACTGCCGACGTCGACAATCGTAATGTTGTACCTTTATGTGTATGACCAATGAAATGGAACAATAATGTCAAACGTAATATTTCTCTTCCAAGAAACTATTAAAGGTTGCGCTTTCACAAAGGCTTATAACAGTATTTACAGCCGAGTTATAGTACAGTTTATTGGGAAAATACGTATGAAACAACGGCTGTTATGTTGTTCACGCATCGGGTATTAATTTTGAAAACAAAGCGTACAGAGTATCGCATCACTGGAAATACATTACGAGGTGGAGACATGCTCTCGCGCATGCGTAAGGGAACGTACCTTTAGTTACTCGTAGTAATATCAAGTACCTAATATCTAAAGCTTTGAGATTCTAACTTCATACACTTTCGATGCCGTAAGGGATCCAACAAAACGTCGTTAATATAAAAAAAATAATTTAAAATCAGTGTAAAAGTAATTTTGTCAATCTAAAGTTTTGTATTTCTAGTAGAATATTCTTGAGATTTTAATTAAGGTGGAAGCTTCACGGTAGCCCGCGAAATTAAAATTTTCGTACGATTTTTGCAATTTGCCGGTCATTGTCAGACTGAACATTAAACAAAATATGATTCGCGCCTGTAATAGGTATTTAGATATAGAATTATAATCGTTTAAATCAATAAAACAGCCCTCAAAGTGCATATAACTGCATTGATTGACTTTTTCATGAAATAGACTTTTTCAAAAAACGTACGAAAATTTGAATTTCGCGGGCTACCGTGAAACTTCCACCTTAAATTTGCAGTAACAGCTTAAAATATATTTTTTACCATTTATTCGTTAACAGTTATTATTGTCATCCATGAAGACTCTGAAGCTCTTATAGAATCTTTAAAACATTGCGAAATGGTAGATGAACCTACAGTAGAGGGGCTTATGTATGGGCAATGTTGGTGTTTAACCGTCTTTCAACTTTATGATTTATTAGAATAAGGTTCAAAAGCAATCAACGAACAAATTACCTATCACAGATACCTAGCTGACAACTTACCACTTACATTTTAGGTCGGTATGTTGAAAATTGTTACTTGCAACTGGCGACGCCTGGTGACGGACGAGATTTGTTAGCACCAAGTGTATACTGTCATATCACTCCACAGCGTTGCTGATGCAAATATCTCTGTTTACTTGCTATTATTGCACTTGGCTACAATGTTACAGATATGTTTGTACAGTGAAGTGTCTGAATGGTTTCAGTATAATATCCATTCTATTTATTCGTATTTTACGGTCACTGGAATCAGTCCTTATCGTTAAATACAACATATTTTTATTCTGTCAAATTGACCATAAGTATATCATTCCCTTTAGGTACCTACTGCACTTTGTGTTAATTTCATCCAAATTGACGCGTTTTCCCCTTAAGAACTTCCAAACGAAAATAATACATTATATTACATAGGAATTAACGCGATTTTACCTTTAAAATGCTTGACGTTTCGACCAGGATAAAGGAAAGGATCATTTTAAAGACAGAAAGAAATATAATGTAGTAAAGTTTAAAAGTTGTTATTCCAAACGAAAAGACACACATAACTAATTATCACACACTTAATGTTAGTGTGGATTTTTCCTCTTCAATAAATACATGAGCAGAATTTAAAACTGCACAATGCGTTGGTAGAAGCCACTATAATTAGTTGGTATCCCCAATAGAAATTACAAAAATAAATTACTTAAGCGAATAATATCTAGAAATAAGTAGGTACAACAAAGAACAGAAATATTCATGGCATGTTCCTAAAAAAATCCTTTAAATACCCGCACTAGTTTTGCGTCTGTCTGCATTTGTCAACGCAACTAGGTCTGTTTGAATCGCATCCAATAAGATAACACCCACCAAGTCTCTCTCTCTGTCTCCCAAACTCATTACAATGGTAAGTTTTTGAAATATAAATAAATGAATTGTTTGATTTAATAGAAAAAAAGATACTGTAATAATTATACTAATTATGTTATTTTGAAAACTGACTTATATTGATCATAAGTTCAGAGGCCAATATATTTTACGTTACATAGTAATTTACTATCTATAAATGCAAAAAAAAATTAAGCTTTAATTATTTTTGGCGCGAGTATCGGAGCCGCCATTTTGCGGAAGCAGAGAATGAAATAGTAAAAATTACAAAAAATCTGCGAAACAATTTTGTATTTTATATAATCGTTTATGTAGGATAGTTGAATATTAACATTATTATTCTGAATTTTGGAAAAGAAAGCAACATTTCCCAATTATTTATTGCTAAATATACATTAAACTTTTGACTTCTATTTATTACGTACTTATTGTTATTACGCACAACACAAAAAAGTTATAAGTTTCGTCCTTATTCTATTAATATTTGGTTTCATTGGCTGTACAGATTGTGATATTACGTGACGAGATGACAAACTTTCCCTGCGTCTGGGGAAATTCGAAAACTCGATGACTGTTACAAGGAAAAGTAACAATGAAGCAATATTTGAATAATTTTGTCGGACAGTAGCCTTTATATGAAATTCATTATCAAAAAAACTTATCTAGTGGTATGACCACTGTACTATAAAGTTAAAGGTTCTGAGCTCAATTCCAAGGCCCAGACGACTGATTTTTTGAAGTTAGGTGCGTATTTATCACATGACTACACGGTGAAAGAGAACACCGTGAGGAAACCTACATGCCTAGGAGAATCTCTCGATTGCATGTGAAGTCTGCCAACCCGCAGTAGGCTAGCATGATAGACTTATAGCCTCCGTCGTACCAATGGAACAATGATTGAATTGATGATGAAGTTTTATTCTTTACTAGCTGCCTCCCGCGGCTTTGCCCGCATGGTATACTTATACGTAGAAAAAATTACCTATGTGTTAATCCAGGTAATAAACTATATGTATGCTAAATTTCATTCAAATCTGTTTTCCGGTTTTTGCGTGAAAGAGTGACAAACATCCATCCATACTTACAAACTTTCGCATTAAAAATATTAGTAGGATTCATATATTAAGACAAATTATGTATATTTATACTTACAGTAAAACATTTTCATACGAACAACACCTAACTTTTAAATCAGGTAAACGGGTTATTATTTTATTAGCTACCTAGATTCGATCAGACGTGTGATATCAAAGAAAAATAGGTATTCAAAGAAAATATGTCACGATTTTTCAAAGCGTAGGTATCTTTGTTGTCAAACAATATTCATGAACAAACGGCTGACTGTGAAAACATTGACATTTTATTATTTTTATCTCGATCACACACATGTCACGTCAATTTTTCAGTGAAAATGTAAGACATAAAATGTTTCAGGGAAATACTTAATGATATTCCTCATAGTTAGTTTCACACGGGAAAATTGTATGAGTCATGCAAATTTTAGGTAGATAATTATTGTTGACGAAAATGTTAAGATGAAGATTTTCCTGGTAGTGTTGAGATGCGAGTATTTTGATTCCTATACGTATCGGAATCAACGAAATCAAGCTAGAGGTTTTGGGTTCGATTCTCGGGTCGAGCAAACTGTTATTGAGCTTTTCTATGAAATTCTCAGTAGCAGCTCGGAGTTTGGATTTGTGCCCGGTTAATGGCAATAGGCTCGCCCCCTATTACATGGCACCTAAAACATACCGCCAAACGTGAGTGTGCATTCGTACACCTCTGTCTAACCTTTCGGGGACGACAGGCGTGATGATATGTTAAATAATTGTTTTTTTTTTGACTAATGAACACAATTTGTTCTGATAAAAATTAAATTTATTTAAATGATATAAAAAGAGCTTATAGAAGAAATATTACCCGATAGCAAGCCAATAAAATTTATTACAATGCATCTACTATCCGTAACACAAGCCTCGTTGCTTAGCTGTGGTCTAGATGGCGCTGTGTCATAATGTTTTGATATATTTATTATTATTAATAATAAACTCAAACTCAAATGATTTGTTTCAATTAGACCAATATTCCAGGTACTTTTGTCTGTCAAAAACTAGTTGCACGGTTCCAAAAGATAGGTCTTTAAAGAAGAACCAGCCAGAAACTCCATAGATACTCTTTTTAAATTAAATACAAAATTACAAAGTAGTTGAAAATAAATAAATAAAAAGACAAAGACAATAATTTCTTAGATGCGAAATAAGATACATAAGCGAAAAGGTCAGCAGAGCCCTCTTCAAACGATACGATCCGTCAAAATAGTTAATGCAAATATACCTACTCTAATTGTTTTCAAGGGAGATCTGTACCTACATAATGTTTATATGGTACCTGCATATAAACCTTGGAAGTCTTAAGCTTCCACTATCATTATGTTTGTTGAATATATCTACAAAAAATATGCTAATAGGTAGATAGTCCCATAAATCTAAGATAACATAGGTGTTACAAAATTATAGCAACATTTTCAAGAAAAGCAGTCATTTGTAGGAGTCACGAGTCACTCCAATTATGTAAATAGGACGCCCATAATAATCATGGCTCCAGGATTTTCGGTACATAATCATCACCATTTGACAGACATAGACATCACCCAACTGACAACAACAATAACACCGGTACTGTATAGTTCCACTGCCTTTTTAACTTTCTTGAGTTCCTTGGGTTTGTGCTTGAGATTATCTTAGATATCAAAAGACCATATATCACAAAATTAATGGTAATGGTTACTAAGAAAAATATTAGGTGAGCCACACAATTTGTGGTAACGAAAAAGATATATTACTTTTCTCCCATTTGTTGCGGTGAGTCAAAACAGTGAGTCAATGATGCCAATGGAAAATACGACATCTAGTTTGGCGAATAGGTCGTTTTTATTTTATTACGCATGTATTTCTTGCTCCGTGATAGAATCCGAGAAACCATTTACCTATTTTTTTCGCGTTATAAAAGTAGAAAGAAAGTTTTTCAGCTTTTGCTATTGAATTTATTTGTTATGTTCCCGCATTCTAATAAATCTGAAAGTGGAATATAGTGATCTCTAATTTGTTTACACTATGATTAAAATTCTGTAAAGTCTCTCACTTTTTCATGCCACGAAATTGGCACAGCCAGCCTGATGACAAACGGTTACCGTAACCTATGGACGTCTGCAACACCAGAGATGTCGCTGACGCGTTACCGACGCTGTGAACATCCACTCCTTTTTTAAAGAACCCCAAAGTTGCATTTATATGGATGGGTCTACTTTTGCCTACGCTGATATTAAATTGTTTTTATACAAATACTCCGATATGAGAAAAATATTTAAAATCCAAAATTTAAGAATTCATTTTGAAGACCTCCTTTCTTAAATTGAACTTGATACCTTCAGCAATGTCGTCTATTCTTACCTCGACCGGCACCTGACGTCCGCCGGAAGCGGCGCGTGCGCAGGTGTCGCCTACTTCGAGTTTCTCGACGTTTTCGCTTTCTCAATGGACGCGCGACGAATGGCCGACACTTTGGCTTGGGTTAAAATAACAGTAAACGGTTAGATACTCATCTAGCTTCTTAGAAACGTGATTTCACGTGAATATTATTGAGATAGTATAAATATGTGTGTAAGGATGTTTTTATGTTAAATCAAATCAGCTTAAGCATATACAAAGTACAACTGAGCAATGTCAAGTTAAATTGGACCTTAAACCTATTTTGAAAATGAAACATATTTGCAAGCCTCATCATGCTTGCTTCTATCATTAGGTCTGAGTTTTCATATTTTGCAGTCCAATTTCTTGGACTACTAGTCGAGTTACTAGGTTATCAGTAGCATTTCGGGATTAAACTTGTGTCAGGCTTTGAAGACTAGCCTAAGCATCATCATGAACTCAATTATTGCGACCCTGCTGAGCACGAAATGCTCCTTTGAAAGAGATTAAGCTATAGTCCACTTTGATAATGCTCCTGGTGCGGGTTTTCAGATTTCACACGCTATCGATAATATCACTCAGGCATGCAGGTTTCCTGACTATGTGTTCCTTCTTTTTTTTTATGGTGATAAGGGGGCAAACGAGCAGGCGGCTCACCTGATGGTAAGATGATGACCGTCGCCCATGGACATTTGCAACACCAGAGGCTCGCAAATGCGTTGCCTAACCCCATTGAAACCCTTCAGGTTTCTTAAAATAGAGAGTTACTGAACTGACAGCAATCGGAATTCCAATGCTGTCAGAATAGTCACTCCCACAATGAGCTCTGGTAACCTTACTCACTTGCAGAAAGACAACTATTGTTGATTTACTGCAGTCTTCTGTAAGGCGGCGGTACTTCCCCAGTTGGGCAGCTCAATTTGAGCAAGAAATCTCGCTATACCTCCTAGAAAACCTCCTTCTCCGTTTTAACAAATGATAAATACTCAGGTAGCTTCGAAAATTCAGTATTGTGTTCATTAGAATTGAACTCGACACTTCACATCACTAGACTATCACTACTATTAGATATCACTACTAGCCGCATAAGATATCTAAAATATATAACAGAAATTGACATATAGATTCAGACATGTTTGTGAGCTTCACCATTATCAGTGTCTAACTTAAAAAGAATGAGACTTCCGACCAAAAAGTCACCAGAAAAGACAATAGAACCACCAGGTCTCCAGTACTCGGCGACTGCTAATTCCACGTCATATAAAATATGGCAGACCGATGACAAATTTATTCCCGTTTCACAACAACTGAGGTCTCACCAACCTTGCACGTCGTCAGAACAGCTTCCAAGGCTACTCGATCAAAGCGCTTGACATGGCACGGTAATTTTCGCGAGGTGATCAATTTTACTTCAATCGTCTGAAATATAGCCCTGTCTGGCTTTTGTGTGTAATTTTATAGCTCAAACGAAATCTGTTAATGTTACAGTTTTAAAAAGTTTTTTTTTTATTCTTTTTTTGTTTTAACGACTTCTATTTATGTGAAAACAGGACTAAAATTTGGTGTTAAACTCGTGTGTCCTGTTGTGCCAAATATGATTGGAAGAGTGACTGTATGAAGAAAGATTCTACTTTTCTTGAACTGAATTTGGTCATTCATTGTAATAGAACAGTGACTAATAGATTTTCATTATGAGACGACCCAATTAGTCCAGCGGTAGTTAACAATGCCTTCTGTACTATGGGTCCCGGGTTCGAATCCCGAGTGGGACAAATGTTTGTGTGATGAGCATTAACATTTGAATCCGAGTCATGGATGTATCTATGTACCTATAATATGAATTTACAAAAAAAAGTATATATGTAGTATATCAATCAACTAGTATCCGTAACACAAGCCTCGTTGCTTAGCTCGGTACTAGATGGCGCTGTGTGTCATAATGTCCAGGAATATTATCCATGTTCGCAGCAGAAGTACTTCTTACAAACTTTTACGTCATTTACATTATCCCATTTTACTATACTACTGCTGTGAACGGATTATTTATTTATTTTCTTTCTGTCCCCAACCTACGTCGCTAGTGCTCTCAATTGGAAAATACTGAATAAATAACAGGCACATAAGATTACTCAATAGAAGCTCTATTTTGAGGCACTTAGGTAACTTCTAATACGTGAATTATGGACACACTACCAGTTCTCATCAACACCTAGTAGGCCGATAACCCATATAGTTGGCTAAGCCACTCATAAATAAGCATTCAGTTATCGGCGGAACAATTTTATGATCAATCCAATCCTCGAAATATTCCTATAAAAATAAAAAATCTATCTGACGTGCGAACTGACGTAAACTCGTTTATAAGCAATCTCGACAAATCGAACATGTAGTTTTATTGGAAATACGATCCCACATCCAACACATCTGCAACTGACCCAATTACTTACAATGTTCTGCATTTATTTTCATAATACCAAAAATAAAATTATATTCAAGGTCCCACGTCAAAAGTTAGGTCACACAAATATAAACAGACTAGGCTAAGTAGCTGTAATGTGCCTAACACATGGTTAGTAATGGTTAATATGTTGTTGAGTGAGGCGTGTGATGAAATTATATTTGCAAGTATTGTTGTTAAGACTATAATGGAAAATATGGAAGAAATATCGATAGTTTCACGGACATTATTGATCATTTGGTCTATCTCATTTTAAGAACTAATTAAATCCAAGCTCATGTTTCTATAATTAAATCTGGAATCATTACTCTAGCCAATCTTAACAATATAAACCCTAAGAGTTCACATATTCATAATATTATTCTCTTTCACCATACTTAACCAGTCGACACTAAAAAGTTTTCTATGGATATGCACATTCCATTAACCACGCAACCTGCGACGAATGTATCGAGAAGAAAATTTGAACTGTTGAGAATATGTGATATTTAGGACATTTATTTCTAGTCATAAAGTTTAACAGTAAATGCAAAATTCCGAGGGGAATAGCCTTTTACTAGAATTGTAAACGTTGCCTAGCAACAGTACGTTAAATTTAACTACAGCTATTACAGTTAAATAACCTTTTAAACTAGCACGCCACTAACCGGTAGATACTATTTTATGATGTTCATTCGTATGATATTTATTCGATGATATAAATTAAATATAGGAAGTGTTTAATTTGATTTGATTTGGTTTCTATAAAACGGTTGTATAAAACCTTCAACGATTAAAAAATATATTCGTTGAGTAGTTATCGATGTACTAGAAAGAAATGAAAATTCCTTAAGTAGAACATTGTAAGTATTATACACAATCATCCAAGTAATCTGTGTATTTTGTATACTAAAATATTTATAATCGAACACTTTAACACTGGCTAACTTGTATAACCTAATCCCTATCAATTAATTTATTTATTTATTAACCAACTTATATTAACAGTAAACTAAACATAGATAGGTCACATAACATTTGTAGTAGTAATTGAGATAAGACTAGTAGTAAGACAATAATGAGTTGATGATGATGATGATAATAAGTATGTAATAAATAAATAAATTATTCAAATTATTCAAACTTTGAAAATAAAATTACTTTTTACGGATTTTATCGCGGTTTATGAATATTATTTGGTCATATCCTTTACGGTATTCGTGGTCTCTGTCTCTGCTCTCTTAGATGTTCCCTAAAAGGCATATTCTATGAAACTGTTAGAACACACTATCACGCCTGTCGTCCCCGAAGGGTTAGGCAGAGTTGTAATAATGTACACCCACATTTCGCCAGTATGTTTTTAAGGACCCCTTAAATAGGTGGCGAGACTATTGGAGCCTATTAACTGTAAGCCATCAATATTAAATACCTTTTTTATTTAATGAATTTTGGTTAGGAAAAAGTTTTTATCTTTCTACTCATCACATAGTCGTGGCTAAACGCCAATATGAGTAAAATAATGAGAGTAACTTTTTATATACCGTTAATCAAATACATTTTGTGCACAAATCTTGTTAAAAAGTATTATAGCTTTCTCCTCGATAGCTAGCCAGATAAATTGGATGCGATTTGTCAGCTGTGTCATTGGAATCTGGTGTGAAATTATATAGGATTGTACGCTAATAAGTCTACTGTCAACATTATTCTGCGACCCAGTTTGCTAAACGGTTCTTAAAATGGTCGCTCACATTGTATTATCGTAATGCCCTTTTTATATCGCGTTAATAGATAGTTTTTATATGTTTAAAAAAGTAATCTAATTATTATTTCTACATTAAATCATATTATCCTACTAATATTATAAACAAGTAAGTCTTTCTATCTGTTTGTTACCGCTTGACGCTTAAACCACTGAATCAATGTTGATACAATTTGGTATGTTGATAGTTTGAGCCCCAAGAAAGGATATAGGATAGGTTTTGTCCCTGAAATCAGCCCTTAAAAGGGTGAAAAGGACGGTAGAAGTTTATACTTATGTGGAGTCGATACTTTTTTTTAATAATAAATTAATAAGCAGATTGATTAAATTACTAATTTTACGCAGACAAAATCGCGGGCAAAAGGTAGTCTGAAATAATAGTAACATTAAAATGTATGTTGAAATTGTTTTGGGAAACATGAACTCTGTTTGATTGTAATAAAATTAAACATAAATTATTGTGTCATCACCAACCCGTTAATGTCCCACTGTTGGGCACAGGTCTCCTCTTATTTGAAAGGTATTAGGTTATATTTGGCTGACTTCACACTCTGGAAAAACTGCATACAGATTGTCTTAGTATGGTTTCCTTCACCATGTTAGTATATGATAAATACGCCTGAACGTCGAAAGTTCAGTATTGCCAGCCTTGGGATTGAACTTGAGACCTTTTATTTGCGGTCGCACTGCTAGCCTAGAAGGCTGCTAGTCTAGTGGTCCAGCTTAAAACAAACAAAAACAAATTATTGCAAGGTCTTAAACATCTACTACCATACCAATCAACCCAAATAAAAATCTAAATTTATTTAAGTTCACGACAAACAGACTTCTCTCATAGTAAAATGTTACCAGTTTCAAATTATTCGTTTCTACAAGTACGTAGAACGTCTTTGAAGACGCGTTTGTTTTCAATAACCATTTCGTTGAGGAAACTGTACCTATTATGAGTAATAATATCAAGGTGAGGTTATAATAGCGGATTGGTTATGAAATAAGGATTATTCTGTAAATAGACCTCTTTGAATCCAGTTGATTGTGATCATTTGATTTATTGCAGTTGGGTCAATAGTGTATACCGGGCTGTTTTAACTACACAATCCTGTAGGAGATGCCCTACTCTGGTAAGGTCGCTTTATAAACTACACCAAGCAAGTTCTAGTTTATCGAAGTTGGTAAAACAATAATCACCGATAATCACGATTAATAAGTACTTATATTATCAGTAAAATGCGCAGCATTACAATAAAATTCTCGTATTTTTGTCATAATTTTAATAAGAAGACAGAAATGTGTTGCTGCAGAATTAGTTGCGATGCTTCTTCTTCCAAGCTAAACACTAAGAAGCTGTGTTTTTGGACCTGTCTTTAAATTTAGCCTACATTGAAGAAATTGTATTAGGAGTTTGAGTTTGAAGTATACTTCCTTATGAAGTTCATTATTATCCAGCTTTTAATGTTTACAAGTTTACTTAACTAACATATTTTGTGTGCTATTTCATGCATTATTCCAATGTTGTATATTCGTTACTCTTATAACATTATCTTATGTATTTCAAAATCGTTCACGTTTGTTCTTCACCTACATTTTACAACAACTTTCTATTAATTTCTATAGCAAAAATAAACATGTGCTGTGACCGCGTCCGTTTGCAATCACCGTGAAGGTCCGGGGTTAGATTAAAAAATAAAAATAACCGTTTGTTGACGAGGTTACCCGCTGACGGCGGTGACAACCAGACAACTGAATGAAATTTGGTTTATTAAGTCGCAAGTGTACAAAATATATTTATTCTGCTGGTACAAAAACTAATTTCTTACGTATTTTTCATTAAATATTTGCATTTTTTACATCAAATCGTTACATATTCATTAATATCAGACTTACACGGCGTTTTGACTAAAATAACTTGCAGTCATTTTAATAAATAATTTCTAAGACTAAGCTATTCATTCTAAATTTCGTTGTTTTCAACGTGGAACTGTGTCATATATTTTAGCTTAAAGAATAAATTCATCTTTCTTTTGTTTATAAATAACCTGTAACCGGAACAAATATACGGCACACCGTCTGAGCCGAAGGTGCGAATCGATGCGCGGGCGCCTAAAGCTCAGCCACAAGCTTCGAGACGTTAGTCGCCCTGCACACGCCACACAGAGCACACGCGCCCACACGCGCCCGCGAGTCTCCCGCCTCTACGATCGCGATTATCAAACAAAAATAAACTAAGCTTACACATAGTCGTATAAACAAATATGCCCGCCTAAATAAATCAAAATGTCGTTCTGTAGGATCACTGGACGTAGTAGAGGGCTACCAAAGCCCAACTATTTCCCACTTCTCGCCCCGATCTCGCCGGCTGACGCTAAAAGATGCTGCAGGATCACCGGAAAGTCTTACGGGCTGCCTTCACACCACTACATTCCAGTTCTTCTCACCGCTCGTTCATCGAAGGCAAAATGTAAAATCACAAATGTATCCGGTGAACTTGGACCTCATCATTACTCACCTGAAATTAATTACGGCAATAGAAAACACGAAATTCTTCCAGACTACAGATATATTTTTCCTGTACTCGATGGGTCCACGGAAGCGCAGAAAAGCTTAATAGAGTTGTTATTGGGTAAACAAGTGACCGAAGATAAGCGTTATGTGTATACAGTGCAAGAAAGACGATGCAGTTTGGTGTTCTCCGCTCAGATGGAAGCGGCAGTGCGAGACGGTGACGTCAGAGACGTCATGCTAGCTAAGGACTCCGATACAGTGTTAATAAAAACCAAACAAGGCCGAAGTGTATCTATGGATTTTAAGGATTTTACCCAAGACATTGAAATATATGAAGGTGAAGGACCAAACGCTGAAGTTTTAAAACAAAGAGAAATTGAAGAGCTAGAAGAAAGAAAGAAGAAAAGGAAACGCGCAGCTGGACTATCTTCCATGAAGAAAATATTTGAAAACAAAGAAAAATTAGCAGAAGTGCAGGAGTTAGAGGAAGAAAAGCATCGTATCGAACGGAAGGCTAAAAAAGCGAAATTCGAAATTAAACATGAAAAGCATGATGTGAAAACATTCAATTATAATAACTTTGATGCGCACCATATGCGTTCAAAGTCAAGCATTGTCATGTCTTCTGGCGAGTGGAGGGATCAAATGCATCCACTTATTGAGACGTGGGATTGGGAAACATTTGAAAAAGACGTATCTGATGATCGCGTTATACCCAAAGCAACTAAACTACCATCACCAGTAAAGATAACTCCGTATCACTGCGATGCAGAAATTTATGAAGTTGACCGCAACGTTGGCGAAGTGTCTATAGCTTTAGAAAATGTGCCTTGTGTTAACCCTTTAAAACCAATTAAAACACGACCAACTGAAACAGTTTTGAGTGCTTTAAAAGAAATACCTAAGGAACGATTATCTGACACTGCAGATGTTATAGAAAAGTTAGTGGAAAGTGATAAAATTGATATGCTTCCTTCAATGGAAAATCTTTCTGAAGTTGTTAAAAATATTAAAAAAGGTAAAAGAGAGAAAGTAGCTAAGATTTCTGGCCTAACGCTAGATATAAATAAAGCAAAGACATTTATACCTGGCCAAGTAGTAAATACACCGCAAGGACCCATTTTTGTACCCGGTCAAACTGTAGATACACCTACCGGCCCGGTGTTTGTACCTGGCCTGAGTGTTAATACTCCTGCCGGCCCAGGTTTAATACCAGGCCATATACTTACAAACGAAAATACAAATGATCCTTTCTTCCTTGCTGGTCAAGTACTACAAACATCAAACGGTGAAGAATTTGTTTGCGGGCAAACAATAAAAAACAAGGATGATACTTACCGCTTTGTTGAAGGACAAACAGTATTGTCCGAAGAAGGTCTTAAATTCGTGCCAGGAAAAATAATAAATACCGGGCCTGAAGATGTTTTTGTACCCGGACAAACTATTATGGCACCTGAAGGAGTGCAGTTTATTCCTGGTCAAACAATAACAGAAAATAGTGGAATTACATTTACCCCTGGACAAAACGCTAAAATAAATAATGAATGGCAGTTCGTACCTGGCCAAGTGTTGCATCAAGATGATGAGCTACATTTTGTACCGGGAGCTACCATAGCTACACCGAATGGCCTCAAATTTGTTCCAGGCCAAACGGTTGCTATTGACGGTGAAACTTGTTTTATCCCTGGCATTACAAAAACAACGAGTCAAAATAAACTAGAGTTCGTTCCCGGCACTACTGTAGAAACTATCGATGGACCAAAGTTTATCGAAGGACAAATAGTTCACACCGATTGTGGAGAAAAGTTTATGCCCGGAAAAACTATTGTTCAAGCAGATGGCCACGTAGAATTTTCTGTTGCCAAATCCATTGAAGATATCACATTCAGTGAAGGTGCTCCAGTTGGCCTACCGATTGATATCAAAACGTGTTCACTTTCTGAAGAATCTTTATACGTCTTCGGACATATGGTCCAAACAGCAAAAGGCATTGAGTTCTATCCCGGCCCAAGAGTTCCCAAATTAGAAGGTAAAGTTGTGCCTGGAAGACTCGTTAAAAACGAAGCCAACGAGTCTCGCTTTGTCCCTGGAACGATGGTTGAAGGCATTTTTGTGCCTGGCCAAATTGTGTTTACAGAAAATGGAGAACAATTCGTGCCAGGGCAAGTTGTTGATACTGTTGATGGACCCAAATTTGTTCCTGGTCAAGTGGTTAATACAAAATCAGGACCTAAATTTGTCCCAGGCCAAACAATACATACAATCGATGGACCTCGGTTCGTACCTGGACAAATAATTGAGACAAAAGCTGGTCCTACCTTTATACCTGGTCAAGTTATATCTACAGAAGATGAAGGATCAAGATTTGTACCTGGTCAAGTTGTAGACACTGAAGAAGGTCCGAGATTCGTTCCCGGTAGAGTTATAGAGACGGACGATAACGGTGTAACATTTGTCCCTGGACAAATTGTACAAACACCAGAAGGATTGAAGTTTGTTGCACCTGACCTTACTGAAGGAGATGAAGGTTTGGAATTCTCTGTTCAAAGTTTTGTCGTTACTCCTGAAGAGTTGAAATTATTAAAAGTGAAAACAAATCCTAATGACACCACTTCTACAAAAGGGGAATTAACAATTGATACAAATATGCTGCGTCAACTTTCTGAAGCTGGAATGTCTATCGGTAGACAAGTGCCGGCTGAATTACCCGCTATCAATGTTGTATTAAATCAAACAAGAAATGCTGAGGCACTGAAAGCATTTGTCACAGACTTTGGATTAAAAGACGATGTAGCAAATCAACTAATGGACGTAATTACTTCTATAATTGAAATGAGTGCTCATTTAAAATCTGAAATTCACGAAAATCATAAAGAAAATGGACTCCCCAATGAAACTAAAAAGAAAACAAGCAAGAAACGAATGGAAATGCAAGAAAATGTTGGTTTTACTGGTGGTAATGGTCAATCAGCTCATCAAGAGCATGTAAAAAACTCTATTGCTGCTGCAGTATTGGCTGCCTTAGTCACAGCTGAACAGTTTGAAGAAGTTAATAACAATAACAGTAAAGAAAAATATCAGATGATTTTGAAGTCAATTGATACTATCTTAGGAAAGACTATTGATGAAGATCTCGTATCTGCCATGTTTAAAATTCTTCAGAAGGAAGAAGATAAGGAAACTTTGTGTGAAGAAATTCTTGAAAATTCGTCCCAGCCTAAGGTTGAATTGATCAAAATAGCCGTAAATAGTGCTTTGCACAAACATTCCCTCACTGAAGATTACATTATTGAAAAATTTGGTGACTACTTAAGCAGTGAAAATGAAGTGCTAGGACCAGCGTTTAAAAATATTTCTAAGAGTGATACAGGCCTTCTTCAACATGTGCTTGGCCGAATTTCAGAGTCCATATCTTTTGTTAAAAGTGACCGAGAGGTAACGGAGACGTTGCAAAAAGCAATAGTATGCGCCGTGCAAGAGGCAAGTAGCAAGGAACTTGAATTACTGTTTCAAGATGCTGACAAGAAAAACCTAAAAGACTTACTCATACAGTCAGTTGGACTTGCTAAAATACTTGGGATGAGAGACGTTGCCGCTAATTTAATGTCTGTTGTAAACGATGAAGACAGCATGTCTAAAATAGCCACTGACCCCACAAGCTTAAGCATACTAAAGAGACTGACCGTTATGCGAAAATTAGCGGATAAGACACCAAGCTTGCATTCTGCATTACGCAAACTGGAAACTGATCCAGATCTGGCTCGCACAGATCCTAAATTAAGGGATCTGGTCCGAGAAAGTGCTGCGTTAATGATAGTCCCTGAAGAAGCTCCACTAATGACCTCTGATGACGTTCCAATAAACTTACTTGATCCAGAAAATAGCCTTGCAATGGAAGACTTTTTGTTCCAAAGAAGGAAACATAAAGGAGCATTGTTGATTATGAAAAAAGGTTTGCAAGCGGTTGTTCCTCGAGAAGCTAGTCGATCTGTATTGACTGGAGAAGTGGCGTACACAGTTCTTGATGAGAATGGAATCCGGCATTTTGAACCCTTACATGTATTTTCAGCCCTCAACCTTAGTCAACCGACAGCCCATCGTTTTTCCATGTACAGTTGTCCTGTCGTTGACGATGACGACGAAGACTTACAGTCTTTTACTGGGTACTGTAACATAAGTAATAATCAGAGAATCACAAGACTCGGTGGTTGGTCACGCAGATACAGTGGTGTTTTATTAGACAGAGAAAACACTAGAAGTCGAATGAGTAGCTTAGAAACGACACCAAGTTACAAACGCTATCCATCACGATCTATGTCCAGTTCTAGATCTAGATCTAGTTGTAGCAGAAGTCCACCTAAGGTAACTTGCAAAATTCTCTCGTTGCAAACTACGTAGTGAACTTATTCTTAGAAAGATATTTAATAGATATATTTCTCTTGTTTCAGGTAGAAGATGTTGTCGTCGCTTCAGCTGACTATTCAGCTGTTGCTGATGACGAAGTCTCCATAAAAGCCGGAGACATTGTAGAGGTTCTGGACACCAAGACAGCCCTCGGTTCAAAGTAAGTAAATATTTATTATTGGCATGAGCTTTGCACAACTGTGCCCTCATTGATGTATTTCGTAAATAAACTGTACGAACATGCGCGCGATGTGAGACTGATCGTTATCCCCGACTCTAAACTCGGTTACCAGATTAATATTTTGTAAATTGGCGTATGCATATACTAATTTTAGTCTCTACTCATATAACTCTAGAACGAAGAACAGTGTGTAACAATTTTGTCATTGTGTTGATTTAATAACTTGTGATAAACCATATTTTCAATAACTTTTTAAATAATATTATCATCATTCATTATTATGATTACTCCTAATATTTTTATTATAAACACAGTCATATCATTTCAATCCGCTGTTACTACTGTTGACTTAACATCACATGATACATCTCAATTTCATACAACTGTCAGGCTATAAGACCTGTATGGCAGTAACCGTAACACGAGACACGTAAGCTCCACATATGCAACATAACAAACAAGCCCACACTGACAGCTACAAGTGGCAGTATCATATTCGCCAGAAGGAATGTGTGGCGGAAGGGGCATAAATGTTAAGAATGCATTTTAATAGCTCTAATGCGTTCAGCATTCCTCCAGTGACTTGGATACTGTGTAATTTTAGCACCGGGTTCGTTGCACCGCCGTTTGCGCAATGCACTATATCTTAATTCCCACTTCTGTTTTTTTTTTAATTTTCATCTCACGTTTGTACACATTAATCTTCATTATCATTTCGACGCCCTTGTGTAACGTCTTCTGGAATTCGTCGTAACAGCTTACTGCATCGTAAAAGTTGATTTAGATGCTCCAAATCTTACCTTATTATACTGGCAGCAAAAAAGACCTTCGTTTCTATCAGTAATCAGAATGTAGACATAAAGATGCACTCAGCTGACTAGTCTTCAAAAAAATCATCACCTGTTAACAATCACCAAATCACTATCACCAATCACCATCCATTGCATTACAAGCATCCCCCGATAACGTAATAAACAGGATCATTGTTGATGCAGGTACAGGGGCCGCGTATATTGTTACGAGAATCATTTCTTCAAAACCAGAGGTCCATCTTTGGACTATGTGTTTAGCGTTCCGACCTACAAAATGTACTATCATTGAAATGAAGACGGAAGAAGATCGCAATCATATTGCATTGTACATAGCTGAGCTTGCATATATCGTCATTTATGTTGTATTTATCATTTTATGTTGTGATCGACATTATTATTGTGATAACTTTGTATCATGCCGACATGGCTTTACACATTAATTTATTGTATGTTTCAACGTTCGTGTATCATTTGAAACTTATGTAATAAATGTAATAAACTTACCGGAGTTTCTTTTCAATGCAGAATGTTTTATGACAGTGAAAGAATACATGCGATATATTTAAATCAAATATTATTTATTCATGTGCTATGAATTTATCAACATGCACATGCTACATTGCACACGACATAAACTCCTACACATATTATTGGACGTATTTCAAAAATGTTGTTGTAATGTATTTTATAGCTCACTTGATGATAAATGGTTGTCCTACTTAAAAATAACATAAGCTAGGCAAATGTAATGTACATAGTTTTTAATATGACACAGTAGTTATAGATCTAGTATAATTTATTAGTTATGAATTCAAAACCGTAGCTAAAACTTAAGCAAAATCAGAAGAGAATTAACAACCTACAAATTTTATCCTGGAATATTATATGTAGTACCTACATAGTTATAATAAAATATTTATTTAATAAACGTTACTTTTGACAAACCTAAATAACATAACATGACATATTTTTATGTAATTATAACGTAGGTATATGTATTAGAGTATTATATAGTTATCTTTTGAACACATAATTTATAACATTTATTTATGACTGTCAGAAAACCATGATAACCAGTTCATCCTTAGGGTACTGCACATCTCAACATAAAGATAGTGTGGCGGTTTGTTTCAAGCATTATAAATCTCAACGTCTAGACCTTACCAGCGCCCCTTCTGAGGTAGTTAGTTCGGAAATACTGAGGCTATCTAGTTCTAGTCCATAAATATTAGTATACTATTAAAAGTGTCCTCAATAGATCTATTTGAAGAAATAAATATTATTTAACGTTTACTTAACTGAAGCTTCGTATAAAATATTGTTGTTCAACCACATCTACATAGACTCTTAAGACAACCACCGAGATGGCTAGGATATATTTAGAAGTTATTTTTTTTATAAAAAATATGTTTGCGTACTAACTCAAAAGGTAAAGCGTAGGATAACTTCGTTCCCCACCCGCCCGTTCTTATTCGTTCTCTTTCTCAGAATTACATAGTAGTAATAAGGTTAAATTAATATCAAATAGGTACTTATACACCATACCTTTAAGCTGTAAAACAACATGTATCAAAAACAGCCCCCTTCCCTTTTTGAATCTAATTTTTTTGAATACTTCAATATTTATCAAGAAGCTAAATCTTACAGCACACGTAGGTATAGGAAAAATGTACGAAAATCGTTAACATGTAACAAACTTATATTTACAGTTGAATAGTATTGGAGCACGTTTCTTTCAACTGCAAAGTTAAGCTTGTATTTTTATTCAATTTATGACTTTTAAAAGTCATAAATTGTTTTGGTTTCTATGAGAGGGCGACTCGCTTTACACCGTTTTTTTTTGTTGTTATAGAAACACGCTTCAGCGGCATGATATCTCTTCTATAGTGGGTGACTTACCGATACATTTATGAATATTATATCTTTAAGAATGAGTCACTGAGTGTCATATAATTCTCAGTGACTCATTCTATTCATATATTTCTTTGATTCTAAAAACTATAACCTTTTCTTTATTTTCCTCTTTTATCTCCATTGCGTTATGACATTATGTAGTGTAGGTAGGTTGTTATAAGGACGTTTTTCGTCCTAAATGTATGGTTTGAATTGCTATAGAATTATTTACGATTTTCCAGATACCTTTACTATTTTTATGAAAACCATAAAATAAATCATATTCTTTAAAATGAAAATCTTTACTACATTCTCAGTAATTGTAAGTCTGTTGAACAGTCACTATAAACTAATCGCTATTAAACGTACGAGAGGATATTTATGAAAATGTTGGAAAATACCCAGACAAAGCCACAAGACCAGGCAATATGCTGAAGTAGGTGGAAAATGGCGGAGTGCCAAACAGACTCGTTCAGGTAGCATATTGGCAATGCCACTTACATTTATACTGGCATATCAAATTGTTGTTGCTCTTAACACATCAAATGTAAAAGACTTTCTGACGCTTCGACTACTTTAACGTCTACATATTATTTGATGCCATAATATTATACATTATGTTATAAACGATTATGTTATAATTTGAAATAATTTACTTTAGAGACTTTGATATTATTTACTACCGAAGTTTTGGATCCTTTATGTCATCCATGGTAACAGGCAAGCTCTCTCCGTATCTGTGGATGCTATAAAAGTGTCTCAAGTTTTTTTAATTAACATGAAATATATTATGTACAGATTTTTATTCAAATGAATAATATTTTGGTAACATTCATACAACTATACAAAAATGAGAACGCTACAAACGAACATACATCAGACCCTATGTATATAAATCGTCAATGTTTCTATCAACCTAGCTAATATTTTTAGCTGTACTGACATTAAATATATTTAGGAGAGGTAATGAGCTTAAGACTTTAGTTTAATAATTTGAAGACTGGCTTCTGAATTTTAATAAAAACCTGAGATATTCTTACATTAAAAAAACTAACCTAACCCAACGGATTTAGAGGAAGAATCAAAACAAACCGTGTCCTTGTTATGTGACGTGTGTAAACTTCCTCTGAACCAATTTCTGTCACGATCACGTACTTACTAGCAGATTGATTTACTATTGGACTGATTTACAGGCTTGGTTATGGAACTTCATATACAAGGTCTTGTTAAATGGATTACGAAACTGCAATACAGGATGCTATTCTGTAATGACGTAGGTACATTGAATTGGAGGTAAAGGTTTGATGTGTGTAGATTATTATAATGAGTGACTATAATAAGTTAGTTAACGCTGCCTGCTGTGCTGCACAAAAGTTTGTGTGATGAGCATAAACATTTGTATCCGAGTCATGGTTGTATCTATGTAGGTATAATATGTATGTAATAAAAAAAAGTTATTGTAGTATATCAACCATCTAGTATCCGTAACACAAGCCTCGTTGCTTACCACGGAACGAGATGGCGCTGTGTTATAATGTCCGGAAAAAATTATTTATTTATTTATTTATCCCTCTCAATTGAGAGGAAACCCGTACCCAGTGGGACAATAATGAGTTGATGAAGATGAAAATCGAGATTTATATAAGTCTTCATTCATTTGAAACATCTTCCTAACAAGTAAGTGAGGAAGAAGTAAAATAAATACCCCCTCCTATACACAGAACGTAACAATAAAATCCGCTAAACCCTGGTAACCGATGTTTGGATAGCCAGATCGTCAGATCCTCCACCAACCGTACCGGATTTTTTTTAATTTTAATGCCTACATCCAATGACATATTATTATATAGACACGTCATGCACGAACATTACGGCTATGCAAAATGGCGACAGCTACTAATTCGTGCAAAGAAAGGGAAAGACACATTTTTATCTTTCACTGTTGTAGTATAATTTGTAAACACATGAAGACATCTTGTTCTGAGGAAGTATAAAACTATTAAGCACAAATTATTTTTACGGAACGTACCCTCGCTACGCTGGTTGGTGCGTCACTAAGCGCGATCCCGGCAATTGCCTTGATTTCTTGTTGCCATTTTAGAGAGCGGGTAACGTATCTATAGTTTTTTATATCATTGCCTACATCCATGTTTCCGAGAAAATCAAAACACAAGCAAATTTTCCTTGCAGGGGAAGTTTTACATTTACATTCTTCCCTTCACGGAGCAAAGTAATAATAATTATTATATTATTTTCTATAATAGATATTTTTTATCAATTATGTTTTCAAAGTCAAAGTATAAACGTTTATTTCAATTTGACCGATGAAGGTGCTTTTGAATTGTCCAATTTAATTAAATTTAGTTGCACGGTTCCAAACGGTAGGTCTTATGGAGAAGAACCGGTAAGAAAATCCATAGATATTCCTTTAAACAATATGAAAATTACAAAATTGTTGGCTTTCGTTCAAAATGGCTTATGTATGGGTATAATAACAATATGAGAATGATGCAGATTGATGTGAAACGTACGTATTACATACAAAGGCAATAAGACTAATAATAACCACTTTAGGTTGCCATGACATGTATGAGCCGACCAGCCCCAACTGACAGCACCCGTTCACGAGCATGACGTGTGTATCGGCGTCGCTCTACTCAACCATGTTGTAGGGTTATTAAATTTTATTAAGAAAGAAAAATTCAACCTCAGGCGGGACTCGAACCCGCGTCTCCTGGATTGGTACTCCAGACGCTCTGCCAACTGAGCCACCGAGGTATCCGCCTGATGTGTTGAATGTTTCCTTCTTTATGTTATTTATGACTTACGGCGACATAGCAATATCGATTGGACAATTCTGCCCAACCCAGAATACTCCCTTTACAGCGAGTAGATTCCGGATGATATTGCATTACCTTTTATAAAATCTTTTTGTATTTTTTAGCTTATTATTATGTTGTAGGGAATAAAAAGACCCTAGTTTACTATTGTGAACATGTATTAAGGGCATGTTGTCGATTAGCTACGGTTATGACTTCTCAGATACGATCTGTGTCGTGCTGACGTCATTACGTTTCTGGGCCAGCCCAAAATAGACGCAAACACGAACTTAGGACATGCCACTGTGTGCCTTAAACGTGTGCTTGGATGCCGTTTTACAAAATCGACGACTTTCAATACTTGAAAGTCTGCTAGAGATTTCTGCAATTCATTACCTCTCGAAATAAAACTACTGTTTATGTATTATATTGGTATTATTTAATCCCGACATTTCGGATGCTTTAGAGCACCAAAAACGGTTAGTCCATCAATATAGAGCGATAAAATTCGTAAAAAGTAAGTAATTTTATTTCAAATTCTAATATTCACGTAAGTGGAATAAATCTTGTCTCATCGTATTGAATTCAAATTTTTTTTTAGTTGACTTATTGAAACAGTTTTCAACTCAACAGTTTACACACGTGAGAATCAATTTTATAGGAGAAACTTTAAATAAACATTACACACACGGAAAACAATTTATAGGAAGATGATATGCCTATTATTAAAAGTGAAGATTCTCCAACAGACGATATTTGTCGAGGTCCTGCCTGTATGCAGTAGTATTCGTGTATTTATAAATATATTTATATTAATCTTATGCGAAGCAGGAATGGCTTAATCAAAAAATTGGTTAGTTATTTGTCAGTTGTTTGATTGCGCCAGTATATAGTTTCAAAGGAACGAGATAAATATCGCTACAATTTAATCTGCTCAGTTACAAGAATGTTTTATGAAAGTTATATAAGCAGCATTTTTTTTTTAATATTGCAAAACAATTCCAAGATGTCTTGTGACACGAGTACACTTTAACACAAATCCTCACATACACAATAATGCAGATGAGAATTACCCGAAGGTCGTATAAATATTGGTTCTGTTAGAGTACTAAACCCACGAGCTATGTAGCACAAGCCGATCGCTTAGTACCAATACTATTCGTAACGTAACGTTCAAACAACTTCATTTAAGTTTCAGTAACAAATTAGTAAGTATTCATTTTAGCATTCTAAATAACTAGCATATTTTGTCTAGTTTTCGATATCCGTAGCTTCGTCTCCAAACTATGAATACAGATAGAGAAAATTATAGAATATAAAGTCATTAGCACTACGACCTCTAAAGAGATTATTAAAAATAGCTACAGATCAACGTCCGTCAAGTCTTGATGGTCGTCTGTGTTCGTGTATGTCATGGTGACCTCGATCCTCTCATCATGTAAGGAGGCGGTATGATCTGAGGTCAAAGAATTAGCACTGCCATCCAACGTGAAATGCTGTCAGTCTTCAGACGACAGCGATGCGGAGGAGTATAACAAAGTGCGCTTTTTGATATTTTCTTTTTAGGTATTTTGCGGTGCGTGGACACTCAATCAGTTTGCTTCCTTGATGCTATGTCTTGCTAAATCTTTCTAATATATTATAATATAGAGTTTGTCATGCCCCCCACCATCGTGATCATTTTTTAACCGACTTCAAAAAAGGAGGAGGTTATTTATACCTCAAGGGTGGCAAACTAGCTTACGCTGTACCTGATGGTAAGCGGCTTTGTTGGGTTTGCAACACCAGAGGTGTTGCTCGCGTGTTGCAGACACCGTATAAACCGTTTAGGTTTCGATGATAATGGTGTAACGAACTTGACTTTCACAAGAAAAGATTTAAGATTCTAAATATTTATTTATTTGAAACGTCAAAAAATCTTCCCAGCTCCCTAGAAACTACACAGTTAATTTCTCTGCCAAGAAATTGAATCCCCACCAACCAATCACATGATGCAACCTGATCTACTCGAAAACCCTGACAGTGAAACGTCGCACAACTTCATCGCACTAATTTTAACTAGAGAAATACGTATCCGTTATGAAATATAAGTGATGTATAACCGCCAACAATCTTTCTCAACGAAACAAAAAAAATCTACAACATACATATACATGCATACAAAAATTAAAAGTATTCAATCTCGAAAAATACGTTAGTTAATACGTTACCTATGGACCTATGGATACCTTAAATTTGGCAGATAAATGTATATAGGTATAGGAGCCATCAGCTATGAACGGGTTATCGGAAATTTCAACTTTAAGGAAGAATCGGGGACATTCTCCCTTAAAGTTGCAAAGACGCAGGCAATAGCTGGTATGTTCACTATATAAAATAGTAATCATGGTAATTTCAGAGCGCATTGTAGGCTACTTTCTATTAACACAACACTAGATTAAAGCCACGAGCAAAAGCTAAGAATACTATAAAAACCCTTAGAACAGTAGCAGATTAAATTATGTGACTTTGGAACGAGACAAATCGTCACAACCTTGATTGTCAGAAACATAAATAATGATAAAATATTGCCAGTATTGTTTGTCAAAAGGTTCGCGTAAATCACAATGTTTTATGAGTGTCCGTGAAAGTCGACCCACCATGACACTGCTCACCCTTGATTAAGCTTTATTTCACAACTGAAGGGTATAATCATTAATAAAATACTTAACTGAATTCTAGTGGACTGAAAATTATGTTATTTTTAAATTAAGCTTAATTAAATGTTCTCACAATTAAATGTTATCACAAGCTCAAACGGTGAAGGAAAACATCGTGAGGAAACCTGCATGCTTAAGAGATTTGTTTCGATGGCATGTGAAGTCTGCCAACCCGCAGTAGGCTAGCGTGGTGGACTATAGCCTAATCCCTCTCAAATGAGGAGACCCGTGCCCAGCAGTGGGACGTTAATGGGTTGATGATGATGATGATGATTAAATGTTCACACTAAAATCACAGACACCATTACGCTAAGATATCAAAGCTTTAAACATTATTAGCCCTATCTCACATACGAATTTCAGACCGTTTACAAACACAAATATCAATGCACAAACACCCAGAGTTGGAAGAATAAAACGTAGGCCACACATACTTATAAATATTAGTACCATGCGGGGATGAAATCCGGTGCAAAAGGCGACCATTATACTAACTGTACCGTCAGTTCATCTGCTTACAATAACATATATATAAATAAATAAGTACATATATACGCACTGTGTATACGCACATTACGATGAATTAAAAAGTAAAATATTTACATCTATATAGGGTGCACCAATTAGTTCACATACCTACCTACAAGTTATTTTTTATATTCATTAGTAATACAAACAAAAATAACATGAAAAGTTATCGAAACCACATTTCCTCAGAATAATGCTCCATAAATTACCGATATAATGATTAATACGAATTATTTTTCTGAACCGGTTCAAATATTTTAACTTGTACAAATATTTACTACCTGAAATAAATATTTTGCCCCCACATATTTTCCTGAAACTCATTTGGCACGTGCGTCGAATTTTTCCTCAACAATAAACGTTGCGAAAGATATTTTCTTACCAATATTTCTCAATTTAGGAAGAAAAAAATCTGCATGTATGAATCAGTTGAAAGAATGTACGCAGTAATTGATTCATGGTACGAGTATTGTTTCTTTACTAGTCATGCATTCTCGTTAAAAGTGGGAAGAGATAATCACTGTTTCAATATAAAATGCTAGAAGTAAAATTATTACGGAAATTTTCTTCTTGGCATAGTTTTCGTGCTGATTCGACTAATAAGTAATATCTTGGTCCGAAGCCCAACTCGCTACGTTCGACAGTGCACCGTATCCGATGATTTAATTATCATCGATTAATATTTACTGAACTACTGCTTGGCACAAGTTTCTTCTCATTTGGAGAGGGAGCCTAATCTTCCTTTAATACACGTTGACCTAGGATTGGTTGGCAGTCTTCACATGCTGTTAAGAAAATCCCTCAGACATGTACTGTTGAGAAAATCCCTCAGACATGTAGGTTTTCTACCGAAATTTCAGCTGGTGATCATGAATAGGCACCCAAATTTAGAAACTTGTTGAAAGAAAGGAAGAGGCTGGTGGGGCTTCGATCGAGACTCGAAACCTGAAACTTCAAATTAGGGGTAAATAGCGGAATAAAGTGAAATTATTTTCACCTTATTAAATGCATTGTACAATAAATTACTATTGTAACTCGTATCTTTAGGTTTATTTATATTATTTTTAGTGTATTAATACTCTATTATTAACTTAGGAGCTAAAATGATTGATTAGAAAATCAGTAAGATACTATAATGTAAGTAGTTAAACTTGCATTGAATTTAAGCTAAGTAAAGGAGAGTAGAAAATATATTACCATCCAAACAGACTTAGAAAATTACACAGTACAACTATCACATTTTTCTGTGTCCTTGTATGAAATAATACTTATAGAAAAGAGGTCCTCTGGTTGAAATATGACAACTGATACACATGTAATTTAATGTGTAATTTTTAATTACCTTTGCTTGTGTTTTATGTAAAAAAATCCTTGAACTCACGTGTTTAAAAGTAAGACAACCATTTATCATCAAATGTTCCAAATTACAATATAAAGAATAAATTATAAAAATAAATACATTGAAACTACTGAACCCTTTCTCAACGTTCACAAACCTTACAGCGAAAATTTATCCAAACCTTAGGTATACCAAATACAACAAAATATGATTGATTACACAAATAATACTATTCTGAAAACTGAACAACTCCACACGATACATATTTCTTATTCTCTTCTATCATATTAGTCCCTTCTTGCGTGTACACTAACAACCATATCATCCAATAACATGGTCCCTACCCGTCCAGGAAATCTCGGATCGATCCAGACCTGGACATCAAGGCTGAACTCCTGGACGCCACCGCAGCCAAACACAAGATAGCCGTCCGACCTAAGAAGAACCATCCCAGAAGCAAGACAGCAGTTTCTAAAGCCGAGGATCGGAGGTAAGAGTAAAAAATAAGTATGTAGATACAATTAAATAATAAGTATTATTAAATTACGTGTTCAGACGTATGTACCAAAGGACCAAGATTGCATAAAAACTGGTCCTTTGAGAAATATCAACGTACTATTTTTTTAGTTAGTGTGCCTACCCTACTTTCATATTTTCCTCAAAACTATAAAAGCTTTAGCACTATAGTCTACGAATATAAATATTACAGCATTCATTTCTTGATTGACATTATTATTTTCTCATTGTTTGGTGATTTTTCACGTAAAGTCCCAACTACTTTATACACGTCAATACAGAATCAAACACTCTACTTAACTCTAATATGGCTAAATATACTTTAAAACTATATAACTACGCGTATAAGACGCTAAGACACCCTACCTTCATACACAAAGAACAATCGAACAAATTCTCGAACAAAATTAAATTGTCAGTGACCGTGTTAGCTGGAAGTGTGGTACAGTATATTTATGTAATTCTGCACATAATTTAGGCTGCTATTACATAACAATAATGTATTATTTGGACCGGTTAAAAGCTAGGCGAGTTACACGACCTCATTATAACTAATGTTACGAAATACGTGATTAGAGAAAAGTCGCGCTTAGCGAAGACGCGCGATGTCATCTGCTGAATTTCTAAATGTATTTTTCATCCTAATGTGATGAAACGATATTTTATTTCTATAAGTAGATCTTAGTAAGAAAATTTAAATTCCAGAAATATATTGATTTCTTACACTTACGCGAATATTAGACATTGAAATAAAACTACTTTCCAGAAACGTCTAGATACTAGACGTTAAATTATGTTAATTTGACTTGGGCAGAACTTGAACCTAAATTTTAGATCTGCTTTTTATACTCATAAACAAAAATACTTTAGTCAAAATGAAGATAGAAACACTACAATCTTTGCGTTCTGTGCGGTTCCAAAATAACTTAATACCACACACAATCAGGCTGTAGAATGAACTAGCTGAAAGGGAGACTTCAGAAAAGGAGTGAAAAACGTTTTTACGGGAACAAAAAAAAATTGTATTAAAGCGTACAGACAAACATTTCCACTAGTTTGTATTTATGTAGATAATTACTAGCTTGTAATGACAGTCTAGTAATGGTTTCTTCTCTGAACCGTTGACATAGAGATATTAGTACATGAGTAACTACTCTATATATCTAGGTCAAGATCCGAGCGCGACCTGCCATACACCATGCAGTTTTTAATAGTTTGTTCCCAATAAATAATAGTTCGCGATAATAAAATCGCGTTTTTCTCTTTGATCTCATTCATTTGATAGTTTACAAGCATTGCGGATTATAAAATAATTATATGTTTTGCCGCCTAGGTTTTAAAACGCGTAGTTTTTATTTGAGCTGGAGATTCGTGATCTGTAAATATAAATAAGACTCTTGTGTTGCGAAGGTTTGCATGGCCCGCCTTCTATTACATTACCTATTAAAATGTATAAAAAAGCTCTTGAAAAGACCACAAAAAAATTGTTCACGAGTACTCTTTTATACGTTAAAATTGGAATCCGACAGCATTATAATTATTATGTATGCAATTATCGAAGTCTCGGCCTAAAATCTCTGTCTTCCTTAATATCTATTACACTGTGTGTATTTAAATCCAAATCATTGATGAACACATTAAAATAAAACTACTTTTTACGGATTTTATCGTCACGCCATGGTCACGGGCCGACTGGACCATTAGTGCTGTAAAGAATCCGAAACGTCGGGTTAAAATAATATCAATATACCGCGATAAAATCCGTAAAAAGTAGTTTTATTTCAATGTCTAATATTCGCGTAAGTGTAAGAAATCAATATATTGATGAACATAATCTATAGCACTTAAAATATTAATAGTAGGTCAATGTATACATACATCATTGAAGGCGATACACACATATTTAGTCGATATTTCTTTACCGAGGTGAATAAAGTGTTATTTGTATCGTCTTGCCATAATTTTAGGGTGATGTCTATATTATATCGATGTGCTGGCAACACGCCACCAAGCGTCTCGTGTGCTTCGCCCCAAATGTTCCATTTGCCCAATTTCGTCCATGCTCCGTGCAATTTTCCTTAGTCATAAACTTTTGACAGAATAACTAAAATAAAGGAAAATTTTATAAAACTATATCGAATTAGTATTATGTACTACTATGTATTTTATTCTAATAATTTCGCGTAGCACGTTACGTTACAGTTACATGTATATTATATCAATTGCTATTAATTAAAAATAAATATTGATAGCAATTGAAATTGAAATACCAAACGACGTCTATGGTTTACTAAACTTCAGAAAGATGCTACTGTTTAACGAGTTCTCAGTAACCCATTTACTTTCCCATTGCTGGGAAAGGGTCTTTTCTTATTTAGAGAATGGTTAGGCTACTCTAGTGCTGGCTACAGAACATTGAAAACAATCTCACAGGCATACAAGTCACGATTTCGTCACCGTTTAAGCTTGTGATAAATAGTAATTCGCAGTCCACTAGTCGCGCTATTTATTATTTTTTGTTAATCGAATTACCAAAAATAAGCTATCCTATTTTTGTCTTAATTATAGGTACGTAATTTTTCTCGAAGAAGAAATCTTGAAGAATGAGACTAAGGTATTCTATTAAATCTAGTTTCAACCTCATTATCTTCCGTACTTTCTTAAACAACTGCCTTACTTCACTCAACAAAAAGTAAACATAATATACAAGAGTATCTTAATAAATAACTCACAATAATAAATCTTTAAACAAATTTACGAAACATAAATGCATTTTGTATTGCATAAATAACCTCATTATTCCAAGCTTCATATCAGGTCAACGTCCTGCGCACTCGAGAAAAAAACGCGCAACTACATAATAATTTTGCGGATACATGAGCAACGACCAGTTTCAGGCGACCTGCCAACTTGTATGTATTTCGTAATCTGTCCTGACAGTTCATTGTTTGAAAACTTCAAACAAGACGAGAGAGGTCAACGTAGAGTGGTTTTACGGTTGGCGTCGCCGCCGCTCTTAAAATAATCTACGGTACGTTATTAGCGTTATTAACATGGGCTGCACACCCACTTGGCGGGACAAAACGTTCTGTAATATACAGTTTCACTATTGTCTGGCCCAGTTACCGTCCACCTTACGTCTAATTTGGGAACTCTGGAGAAAGTCTAATTAAAATTGCGTTCGCAGCCACATCGTGCACGTCACGATGGAAGTTCCGTGGCCTATATATTTGTTTATACCGCACAGATAAATGCACTCATGCTTTCCTGGTGTTTAGAATTTTTAATTCGATGTTTGTTTTGACTGTTCGTACATCGCTGATGTGAAAGATTGTACGTACATAAATGCGATTAGAATAATTTTGATTTCACATTTGATTTATATTGTAGATTTATGTAATGGATTTTCCTGACAGATTTGATGTTTCAGGCAGAGCTCTGACCTCAACCAATCTTTTATTGTTTTTGTTTCTTATTATAGACACAGCTTATAATAAGAAAAAAAATAAAAAAATATTGGTGGAGCTCAGACATCATTGATTAATTAATTATACTCCCAATTTGTAACACAATATCCCGAACTAAAGGGATGCCAGGACAAGATTTGTATGTGGTAACTGTTTATCTTACAAAGTTAAAAAAATCACATAGTTCAAAAAAAAATATGATAAATCAATATTGATAACTTTAACATTAATATCTGTCACCCTTGACGATATAAAATCTTTTTTTTTAAATTATACTACTTACTTAATTACTCATGTTCCGCGTAATAAATTATCGCAGTTATCGAGTCGTATTTGGAAAATGTAAAACAATTGTGAAACAGAATATCTCTAGTTAGCAATATCATCTGTCGTGTAGCGCGGTGGCTCGGGCTACTAAATGGCACATAACATTTTATGTGATTTCGAAAGAGCGCCTTAGAATAATGGCATCGTTAGGTTTTATGGCTTTGTTTAACTCAGATCTGTTGACGGTGATGTGCACGTGTACCTAGGGCCTAGGTATTGTCATCTACCTATTTCCTGTGTTACTTTTGGGCAATGGGCTTCGGGAATGTCTCAGGTTAAAAGAGTTTAGTGTTAGGGGTTTCCAGACATGCTCAAGTGCTGTCCAGAAAAATCCTCAGTTCTCCAAATTCAAATTCAAATATTATTATGTCAAGCAGACCAATATTTTCTTTCGAAATGTCAACACTAGATGCAGTTTCCTTACTATGTTTTTTTTTTCAATCGTGATACTTATAAATAATACGCGCATTATTTAAACAATCAGTGTGTACTTAAGATTTAAATTTGAGTCAAATTAAATAAGTCGTCTTTTTGCACATTTTTTCGCGCTATTATGATACAGTTTAATCTCATTTTTTTGTAGATAATCATTTCAATAAAAAGTAATATGACTGTAAATTAATTTTCTCTGATCTGTATGCGATAAACATTGCAGTTACCATAAAGTAAAGACAATAAAACTAGTAAATCCATCTAGAATTTTCAGAAATAACGAATGAGGCCAACCGCCTACATGATGAAAGTTCTAGCCAAATTTGCTTAGTCTGTCTACTTGTGCTAATAATATTTTAAGAAAAAAACAACAACTGGTACCTACATACATTTGAAAAGTTTAGCGAGAAAATAAACAGTTTAACTTATTGATTTCTAGCACTTACGCGAATATTAGACATTGAAATAAAACTAGATTTTACATGGTCACGGGCAGACTTTTGGATGCTGTAAAGGATCCGAAACGCAGGGTTAAAATAATATCAATATAACTACCGCGTTAGAATCTGTAACAAGTAGTTTTATTTCAAAGTTTAACTGATACAAGGCTCGTGCTTCAGTATTGATGTTAAGAAAATGATCCTGAAACTTCACAATGATAATATTTATTCAAGAGATTCAAAAGTGATTACATTTTTTTTTAACTTAATAATATAATAATCATTTTAAATTCAAGTGTTTCTGCATATATGTATGTATCCACCACGCTGATCTAATGGGAGTTCGCAGATTTCACACGCTATCGATAAAATCTTTCAGGTAAATAAAAAAAATTAATATAATATGTTTCTCAAAGTTTACATTCACCGTTTGAGCAAGTGATAAATACGCACGTAACTTTGAAAACTCAGTGCGTACCTTAGGACTGATTTCGAGACATTTGTCTTCGCATACAAGACTATTTAGCTTCACCAAATGCAAGTAAAAAAACTAAAAACGATGTCGATCAACGTGACCTAGAAACTAGAATACTTCTTTCAATTTTATGATAAATTATCGTTCACAGAGATTTATCGCACGCTTCTTTTGATGACCATTACGTGGGATCAATGTGTTGAGGTTATTTTACTAACCCTGCGCCATGAACTCGAATGGGATGACGAATGTGGGACAGAAAGTGATGTGTTATTTATAACGGAATGGTGTTTCGTCAACAGTGCACGTTAATTGGGCGCGTTTAATTAGATTTTACGACTTAGGTACGTTTTGTAGACAATGTTATTTTTGGAAAACGTGCTTTTTTATGGGATGAGGATGTTGAAATTTATATACATATATTTTTTTAAACTTACGCAAATATTAGATACTGAAATAACATTTTACAATGAAGTCTAAATACGCAAATCGCGTGACAACTATTTGGTCAATTAATAATTTAATTTAAAATCTGTAGGACCTAGATTTAATTTAATTAAAATTCATACGGAGCCTCATTATTCAAAACTATCTACCACGAAATTAAAAATAACATTTTATTCGAATAAAAGACAGTGTAGAAATATTATAACTTGACATAAAGAATTGTTGTGTTTATCGTGCAAATAGACTAGCTACAGATTTAAAGTGCTATTATAAAAACCATTGGCACACAGTACAAGCTGGAAAAATATTGTTTTATATGTTTGGCCCGAATCTGGTGTATTCTGATTCTAAGCTACAAACTGATCAAATGAAGATTTTGGAAAAAAAATGTATGTAGTAGGTACTTACTATTTTATTTTCGATAATAAATATAACTAGAAACAGGACAGAGTGTTTTGACTGGCAGAATTGTTACGAACGGATGGGCTAGTCAGTTTTTACAAAAAAGAGGTAATTTTTTGTAGACATAGGTTGTCATAAGAACAAGAGGTCTTGACGTTTCTCATGTCTCTAATCACTGGAACAGACAGACTGTGTACCGTATATATACGTAGACATTTCCGGATTCTTGACAATTTACAAGCGTTTAGGTTTTATTTATTAGTTATTTAAAATGGTTAAGTTTCAAACTAATCACGATTGACGACGATGTATAAACTTTTGAAAAATAGACGAGTATAAAAGGACCAATTCTTGCCTTCTTGCTCTTCTTTGTGTAGATTTCGTTATTTTATCCAATCTGCTTATTTATGTCAAACTCTCCTTTTTTAAGAAATTATCGATTCATCGAACTTGCGTCCCCCTTTTGATTTCTGATACAAAAACTACCCTGTATCCTTTCCCGGAGCTCAAATTATCTTCATAGCAAAGGAGAATGCCCAAACATGGGTCCCTTTTGATGTATCATGTGCCTGATTCAAATATATACTTAAAAATCGGATGTTTTTTTTATGCGCCTGACATTTATGACAAAATTTATTTCACCCTGGGTCTAAAGTTATAATTAATTAGATATTTGCCAAAATTAATTGTAACTTCCGCTTTGTTGTTTGAATTTGACGTTTAAAGATACGTCAGTCAATTGCTACGGTGTTGCCAGGTATTGAATAACTTAATTTAATAATATATACTTTAATAATACATACTTAATAATATCAAAAGATAAGAAAAAAATATCGTATCATTCGCCAAAAGAAGTAAATTCAGATATAATGAGTAATGTAATGGCATTATTTTTAAATACACATTCGAAACAATTCTTGAAGCGACGCAACACATGCGCTTGGATTTTTAGTCATTTAAATGTAAGAATTTAATTTGTTTCTCATCGCGTGGCATCGTATCGACATCACTTGGTCTAAGGTCTATTTTATTTAAAATAGATATATGTATTTATTACAATATTTAAGTATCTATATCGTTAAAGATATTTCAGAAATAAACATAGGACAACTCAGAAGCTAGATTTTAGATATAGCAATTGTGTATTTGTAAAGGGTTTTGGTCAGGTTATATTTTGGTTGTAATTAATTAACATAGCACGCCGGTGAATGTGCATTATTTCTTTATAAAGAAAAATATAAATCGGTTTAAAAAAATCAATTAAACCGCAAATAATTATTGCTACTTAAATACTCTGGTATCCTGGCAACATTGTCTATGAATCAAATCTGACAGACAAACAGTACAATACTTCGTTCGTTGATTTGTTGATACGTCGAATTCCGTTTGTAATGAATTAATGTGATATGTACGTGATTTGTGATTTTCATAGGCTGATGATGATCAATATAAGTTCACGGCGATAGCGATTCTATCAGTGTTCTAAAGGTCCTGGTTTCGAAACCTGATAATAGTTTGTGTGATTTGTGTATACATATGTTCCCGGTTCAAGCAGTACAAATATTTTATTTATTATATACGTTATTTAGTGGGTGACCATATTACAAGCTCAGCTTAGTTCGGGACGTAAGTAATTAGTGTACCTAAGTTGTGTAAAATTATTCTTAATGGTTCTATTTATTGAACTTGTTTATAAAAAGTAAGTGATCAATATGGTATACAAAGCTTTGAAAACATACAAATACCTCGAAATTATATGATAATGCTGCCTGATAGATACCAGAAACATTGAAAAATATATATACAGTATATCTACTTTCTAGTATCCGTAATGCAAGCCTCGTTGCTTGCCACGGAACTAGATGGCGTGACTGTGTCATACTGTCCAAATATATTTATTATTATTATTTATTGCTGTGTTGCTTTTATACATAATAATAAGCGAGATTACATAAATATACCGATGTAAATGAGATTTTATAGTGAATTATAGTGTTATTGTCAGTATATTATAACCTCAATTCCACGAAAGTAAATTGAAAATATCTCGTAATCCAGGGTGAATAAATTAAAAATTTCTTCTAATAGTGAGTCAAGGATATTTTTTCTACAAAATTCAACAAAAATCATTAGGGCACAACATATTTGCAAAGGGACCCAAGTCCCTATACAAAATGGGCATTCTCCTTTCATCTGTATCGGTTCAGTGGTTAAAGCGTGAAGAGATAACTGGCACACATTTATATTATAATATTTATAAGTACGGAACTATGGCTTAGAATACGTTCCTTTCTGTATGTTTTTGATATAGACTTCCTATTAAATAAATTTTGGGGGAGCTCTATTTCCAGCAGCGGACTTCTAACGGTTGATGTGATTATTATATAAATTATTTCTAATCAAACGGGAAGCTTATTGAAAAACGGTGTACAAACCCCGGTAATATAATGTTTTGGATACTTTTCTCATATTATGTAGAGATATTAGTCTCATTATTTATTTTACTTATTTACTTTTACTTATATTTTTGATATTACTGACTTTCTACTTTGGGCACGAGTGACCAGTCATTTGAGAGAGATTGGGTAACCTTATTGCAGACTTCATACGTTTTAAAGAAAATCTCTCATGCATTCAGATTTCGTCACAGTTGGTTTAATGTTTGATAAATATATGATAATTAATATAATTTATAATCAACTTGATGGCCTTGGTATCTTACTCATGACCTTTGGTTTGATAATCCAATACAGTGGTTAGTTATTCCCAATGAAGATAAAAAGAAATAAAAAAACAATCAATTAAAAATAATTATAAAAACATATCATTAGACGGCGTTATCGAAGCTTTAAATCTGTTATCTAAGAATTTTAACATTAGCAAAAAGACATTTCCGATACCGGGAATCGAACCCGAGCCTCCTGGGTGAGAGCCAGGTATCCTAGCCACTAGACCATATCGGATATTGACAAGTAAGTCGAATTGACCGTACCCGTATTATTTGCTTTACCAACTCACAATAATTCGTTATAAATAAATTATGTTAAATGATTAATTATATTTATTTCTATAACTGGATATTTTAATGGCATCTTTACGAGTCAATGATTTTTAACTGACAAACTGACAACGACACAGTTAACCACATTATTACGTATTAAGATAGGTATAAGTAAGTATAATTTATGACGTATAAACTAACAACATTTGAGTTACTACACTTTACTTAAGTAAAGAAAAAAACGGACATTGTGACACAGTGCCATCTAGTTCTTTTAGTTTTAGTAGTCTTTTTAAATAAAACATTAACGAACCGATTTCCGTGTAAAACATATTTTTTCGCAAACTTTGAAAATTTCTGACGATGTGTAATTAATTTCAGGTTATATTTCGTCGTTGTGGTAATCTGGTGATGAAAGAACATTTTGAAGTCATCTTAAATGATGATTTATATCAGCCAATAGATGTTCCCCTTAGATTTTTCCATGGACCATTTAACGCCAGCTGTGGTAGCCTAGTGGTGAGATCAGTACACTGAGATGTTGAAAGTCTCGAGTTCAAACGCAAGGCACCGCACCACTGACTTTTCGGAAGATATGTGAAGGAAAACATCCTGAGGAAGCGTGCATACTTGAGAGATTTTCTCGTTGATGTGAAGTCTGCCAACCCGTGGTGAACTTTAGCCTACTCCCCCTCAAATGAGAGCAGACCAGTGCCCAGCATACATACATACATACACTCACGCCTTTTTCCCATGGGGGTAGGCAGAAACTACAGAATGCCACGCGCTACGGTCCCTGCATACCACTTTTGCCTCGTCCACATTCATACATCTCATCATGCACGCGCGCCGGTTACGACGTTGCCCAGCAATGGGACAATAATAGGTTGATGACATTTAACGCCGGTATAATACATACATAATTATTCTCTGCCATACCTTTCAACTAATACGGTCGTGATAGATACGTTATCTCTATAATAAATTATTTTAAAAAATATTAGACATTTAGCCTTTAATTCCATTTTATCATTATCTAGATTAATGATAATTGTTTATGACAGTTATTACGATAATTTGACTTCATTATATGTATGTATGTATGAAACTGCGAGTGTTTTTCGGGTTAATAGAAATATTTTATGATTATGTTTACGAACCGAAGTATGTTTACGTTTAACGTAAATTAGAATAGATTCTATAATTTAGATATAATATAAACTAAGCCCAACATCATCATCAGTTCATTAATGTCCCACCGCTGGCGACAGGTCTCCTCTCATTTGAAAGGGATTAGGCTATAGTTCAACACGCTAGCCTACTGCGGGTTGGCAGACATCACACACCATCGAAAAAATCTCTCAGGCATGCAGGTTTCCTTAAGCTGTTTTCGTTTACCGTTTGAGCACGTGATAAATATGCACATAACTTCCGAAAAGTCAGTGCTTAATCCGAGTTGTCAAAAAATTTATGGAAATATATTAATATCAAATGGAAAACGTGCCATTTGATATAAATATATTTCCATAAATTTATTATGCCAGTCGGCCGGTGACGAGGTTTTTCGCCGGAATCCTATTTTATATGTAGAATCAAGTCATAGATTAGACTTACCTACTTGCCATAAAAATTAATTGTTATTGAAATTCAACCTACATTTAAAACTTCAACTCCATTACATTTCAACATGCAAGATATCTGTCAAGCTTGTCGTATGACTACGAACTAAAAACTAACTAGCAGACATTTAAATTCAAATAAAACGCTTCTTATTAAAATACTCCTACTACAATTAATAAATTAATTCCACAATTATTTCAAATTACTACCTAATCATGCTGATGTCTTACACTTACGCGAATATTAGATATTGAAATAAAACTATTTTACTGAAAAGTCTGGATTCAATAATATCAACGTACTGCGATAAAAAAAAACGTAATTTTAATCTAGATTCATTGTACCTTAAATTTACATAATTCACGTGTCACAGTACCTATTCAGAGCTGAAATACTGTAATCATTTGGATTTACGTCAGCAGGGTGCGCCAGAAATACTAGCGTTACCCTACTGAGATCTTGCGTAACGCTCTGCATCGTAACATTGCATCCGTTCTCGTGTGGAGTAGCCTCGTAAAGAATGACGTCATGGGTGCGGGTCGTTGGACCGCCTAGCTTTATGATAGGACCGAGGACGAATTTCAAAGTAGGCCAACGTTATTTTAGGGTGCAGGCAGAGAGCTCTCTTGTGGGGAAAGAAATTGATCCCTGTGCAACAGTATGTTACTTTCTATCGGATGTTATTTCGTGTATTGCTTTTTTCTTTTTTCGTGTATTGCTGTCATGTGTATAAAAATGACTTTTCGGAAATTATGTGCGTATTTATCCCATGCTCAAACGGTGAAGGAAAACATCGTGAGGAAACCTGCATCTTTGAGAAACCTTCTCGATGGCATGTGAAGTCTACCAACCCGTAGTAGGCTAGCGTGGTGGACTATAGCCTAATCCATCTCAAATGTGAGGAGATCCGTAATCGGAGATCCAGCAGTGGGACAGTAATGGGTTTGTTGATGAATGAAAAAAAAAATGAATCTACTAAAAATAATGCATCATTCATATACTTATATATGAATGTTGCAAACGCCTTAACTAGTAATATGACCAGTGAACTATGACGTCAAAGGTCTTGAATTTGATCCCGAGGCACACAACAATAACTTTTCGAAGTTATATGTCTATATTTATAATATCCTCAAACGGTGAAGGAAAACATCGTCAGGAACCTGTATGCCTGAGAGGTTTTTTCGATGGTGTGTCAAGTCTGCCAACCCAGATTACACAAGCGTGATGAACTATAGCTTGGTCCGTATCAAAATGACAGGAGACCCGTGCCCTATACCTACTAGGACAGAAAATAAGTTGTTAATTATATTTATTGTTTTTTTTTTAAGATTAAGCAGAATAGAAGTCTTATAATAGGTTTAATTACATCATTAAGTCATTAATCTTCCCAAAATTCAGATTAAACTTCAAAGAAAATCAAAGACGCTGATATAGTCATTGTTATTACTTTATTACTAATACAATTCTCATATAATGACACACCATTTAGTCCAACTCCATTCCACAAACATGTACGACCTATTTAAGTACGTACATACATACAACGGGACATTCATGCAAAAAATATGATATAGCGTTTTGGCTATATTCCACCTCTTAAGATAAATGTTGAATACGACCGAAATTATCCCAAATGTAATAGATTAGATGTGTTATAATATAAACTCTTTTATGTTTGTTTTCTTTGAAATGTTTGTAAAGTATTATAATGTATTGTGATTCGTGGAAAAATATTGTTAAGGCAGGTTTACATTGATTTTTTTTATATCATTGAGGAGGCAAACACGTGGCCTGCTTGATGGTAAGCGGTTACTAACTTACTGTAGCCTAAGGAAGTTTGCAACACTAGAGGTGTCGGTCGCGCATTGCGGACCCTGTCAAAAACTTGATTCTTTTTTGAAGAGTGGGGCTCTTCCGTCTTTCGGACTTTCGTCTCTCATTAATCTTTCGGAAAAATCTCAGCAGCAGATTTGTTGAAGATGTATATAGTTAGATATTTGCTACCTATATTAAGTTTTAACAAATGTTGTTCGAATTTAATATGAACTTTATTATTTTACCTTTACGTTGCCTTTTTGTTTATTTGAGACAAACCAACTTAAACCCTACCTGTTATTGCGAATTGTCAATTTTCCTAGTACCTATATATAATACACACAATACACTCACAACGAACAAACAAATGAAGATATTTTAATTGATTGTGAATTCTTCGGTATTCATTCTTCATTAGTAGCGTTCAAGCCGTGTCTAAGCAACAAACTCGTACATTATATTCGCATCGAATCGCCAAAAAAACTATATTTCTCATACAGACAATCAAATTTAATTTTTGACGCAGTTCTTAGATTGAATTTAAAATCTCCTTTTTATTACAGACGTAAAAGTCATGTTAAAATGTTTTTAAGGTTTTACTGCTGTTTAATGAAGCTGAGGATTGCGGAACGAATAAAATAATCTTTATATTGAGTAAAACAATAATAAAAATAATCAACATAATTTTATTAATAAAATAAAATATTGAATTTACTTCTTAAAAACATTTGACTGACTTTAGAGAAACAATAAAAAGAGTTGTAAAAAGAATGTTGACATTATTAAAAAATAAAATGTCCTAACCTAAAATTTTCATGACTGCTACTAGCACACCATCCGAAAAATAGGCAGTACATCATTCGAAATAACTTTTTAAGAACTCCAACAAATGAGGCACAGATTCCACAGATATGATCTAGATGACATATTCATGCATTAGTTTACTCGAATAAGGTTACCTAGTTCCCGCTCTCACATTTATTACATTTTCAAATGTATGGAGTTCAATCATTAGTCGAAAGAATACAGAATAAACTAATGTCCCGAATGATTGCCGCAATAATGTCTTCGGTATAACGAATGAGTTATAAAAATAGACGCCTACGTTTAATAGATAATGTAAATACGAAATAAAAATGCGGAATGCTGGATGTGACTGTTGAATTCGTGAAGATTTTTTTCTAGTAATATTTGTGTCGTATAACAGATGTCGAAACAACAATTTCTGTCAGATTGTCTGTTTAAAACATGGACTATATTATTTCAACAACTTTATTTAAGGGTTTAAATAGTCATGCGGAAAATTATCATTTTATCAAATTGATTTAAGTTTCGTTTTATTTAAACGTTGAAGTCATTCCTTAGGCATAAGCCCATTTTTTAAGAAAGATGAGGTGATTATGAAAACATTATACGTTGATTTTTTTAACTTTGTTCGGGTTTAGATTTGTATTTATCCTGGTATATTGAACAGTAATCACGAGTGTAATATATTTGACGAACGCGTAAACTCATATGAAGGAATCCATTTAATACTCTCTCAATTACTATGAGTGACAATCATCGATGGTTCCAAAATTTCTGGATAAATGGTATATTGATCACGCACACAAATATGTATATACAAATGAACATAACAATAAAATTACTGATATATATGATTAAAATAGTAAGTTTTATAGGGGCTTGTATCTTGACCGGTCGTCGTGGCGATCCTTGGGGAAGACCTATGTCTAGCAGTAGACGTCCAACGGTTGATGTGATGATGAATTATTATGTTACACTAATATCTTTGCCTATACATTTAAAAAAACACCCCGAGTTACCATTAACTCAAACAAAAAACAATTATCGCGTCATTTACATGTCACTCACATCGCCAGACCAAATCCGATACCATTATATGACGTTAATGCACCTATATAGACCACAGACTGTAAATCTAGACTGGGCTAACGAACCGCAGGGCAATGCTCGCGTGACGTCACGCTATAAGACTGACAGAGAAAACTCTAGAGGAAATTAGTTCAACTAATCATAACTATTTTTAACTTATCATTTCTTTTCGCCAACTACTTGAGTCATGCAATCAATGTCTTATTTCAAGCTGTCTTGTCGGAAGTCTGATCATCAATAAACTTTTTTGTCGTGACTGTCGCCAGTGGTCGAGTGATCGGCTTTCGATGACCGCGTGTCACAGGTTCGATCCTCGCAAGGGACACATACATATATGTATGGCCTACAGATAGTCTTGATGGATTTGGGTGTTTGTGCGTTGTGAATATTTATGTTTGTACCTACCCGATAGGAGAAATTCCTGGTGTGGGGCAACGTTATTAAAAGAAAGAAAAAAAATTACTGGATTCTGTAATCCAGTGAGTTTTTTTTTCTATCTTTTGATATCTTATATCAGATATATAATACCTTATATATTATATAACTGTATATATAATTGATTGTTATCGATAATTTTTTTGGTACTTAGTAATTTCTGTTAAATTGAATTGAATATCAGCTACGACATTTTGGGCAGGATTATGAAATTTAAAAAAAAAACTGTTTTCATTGTTGATTTATGAAGCCATAATTTTTCAATATACCATAACACCTGGACCCGAGAAGAGTTTGACAGAGGCGTTGTTTACAAACAATCTATTAATGAGGACATGTTTGGCACAGGGGTAGAGCAAATGGTTGCTGAGCCCGCAGTGGGTTCGATTCCCATACAGACAAATATTTCTATGAACTACAGATTGTTGTGTTGAATCTAGAAGTTTTTTTTATATTAATAACTCGTAAAATAAACTTCTAGACTGGGTGCATTAAGTAAGAGCAAAAAAAATTTTGTAAGAAGGATCTGATATGTTAAAAACATATTCTTCATCTTTTTGTTTTGGTTGAAATTTACTAGCTAAATTTAATAATACAGCTTCATAGCTTTGTGGTATTTAAGACTTTAATCTAGGTCGATAAGAGTCTAGACTAATCTAATGAAGAGGCGGACAGTTTGATTACATTATAATTAAGACCTAGTTTATGCTCGTTCGGAGAATTTAGCTAAGTGTTATGATACTCATTATAGGATATTGATACAGCCCGAATATCGTGTACTGAAAATCTAAATATTATCTAATGGTAAAGATATAATACTTGCTATCTCGTTCTATCTTATAAAATAATTAGCTGATTCCCGCGACTTCGTCCGCGTGCAATTTAACAAAAAAAATAAAAGTTTCATATTACCTTTGCAGCCCCGTTTTACCCCTTAGGGGGTGAATTTTCATAAATCCTTTCTTAGCTGTTACCTACGTCATAACATCTACCTGCATGCCAAATTTCAGCCGGACCGTCCAGTGGTTTGGGCTGTGCGTTGATAGATCACTATGTCAGTCAGTCAGTCAGTCAGTCACCTTTGAGTTATATAGCAGTGTCAAAGAGATGTCAAACTTTAATTTCAACCATCAGATTTTAGTATATGAAAAAACCGTTGACTATTTTCATCTCTCAATTGACTCTTAATTAATAACAATTTTAAATTGACTGTACAAATATAAAATCGGAATTCTGGCATTAAAAAGTCCCTAATCAATTTATTATGTTTCTTTGCCATATATATTAGATAGATAGGTTGATTATTTAAAAACATCCTACAGTTTTGAAAACTTCAACCTACCTTACATACCCAAAGAATTGATAAAAAAATGTGAGGTAAATTAAGCAAGGACCTATGGAGTATGCATTAGACTTCATACGCCATGAAGAAAATCTCCCAGGCATGCAGGTTTCCCCAAGATCATTTCGTTCACCGTTTGAGCACGTGATAAATACGCACGTAACCTGGACGCTTAACAGTCTACTGATAACACAACTAAGCTAACAATATAAGAATTACTTTTTACATAATCCGTTAATAAATCAGAAGTTGGCGTACATCATTATATGGTTGTCTGGAAGAGATTGCTATTAGCGATAAGACCGCCAATTGTACTTCATACTTTCTGTATATTCCATATTGTTGTATTTTTGGTGTATGTACAATAAAGAATACTCTATCTCTATATATCTATCTTAATCACTTCACTTTGCACAAGGGACTGTCTCCCAGTATTAAAATTACACGACATTTAATAAGTACAAATATAATGCAAATGGTTGAATATCATTCGTCGTAATGCTCTAAAATTAAGTGCTAGACGTGTCGAGTGCATATCTAAATGTCATGTGATAATAATAGTCCAAAATGGTGTTGGTGTAGCTTAAAGTAAATGTCAACTATATCTCCAGGTGTCCCCTGTCTCGCGGAGTCGCTTTTAGAAATGATTAGTTCCGTGTGGGATACTGCCGTCTCACTGTACATTAGTACCTATACGTTTTATCTTGATAAGTTTTATATAGATTACTAGCTGACCCAGCAAACGTTGTTTTGCCACATTATAGGGGTTGGTGGACTACCCCTAACTTTTAGGGGGATGAAAAATAGATGTTGGGCTATTCTCATAGATACCGGATAAGCACAAAAAATTTCATGAAAATCGGTCAAGCCGTTTCGGAGGCCGTTTCGGAGTATGGCAACGAAAACTGTGACACGAGAATTTTATATATTAGATTGAATAGATTGATTGTATAAAATCTTGAAATATCAAGTAATTTATTAAATATATTTTTATGTAATGTTGTCTTTAATCTAGTGTTAGAATAATTATCGCATATATTCGTCTAATTAAACGAAAATGTAACTCAGCCACTTAGAATTTCGATTTCCATTCAACAGGATGCTCCCTTGTTATGCTTAGAGTGCTGAAATATGTATTGGGCGTTCTTTTTCCAATTTTTCTTTCAAATAATGAATTCTATACTAAATCATACTATACAGTTGTACTGTGCTTCTCAAATTAAACATCACTATTATTATAGTTAGTCATTGTAACCGGTTTTACATAAGTATTTTATTACTAGGTAAAGGTAATAAAAAGGGTATCTTATATCTCTGAACATTATTTCAAACATAAAATAGGTCATAGTCTAAGTTAAAATATGTATAACTTATTCAAAGCTAGCCAAATTTAATTGGCTATTTCTGTATATTGAAAATAAACTCACCCCCTCAAACACGCCACTCACTTCTTCCTAGTGATTATGCTGGGAAGAAAAAGCGGAAAAAACTCCCATAAGTACCTACAACAAGGGTTATATTGGCATGGAATATTTAGCTAAATGAGTCATGTGGTAATCTCTGGTTCCAGATGGCTGGTGCGTGTGATAGAGGACGTGCAGGGCGGGGAGCTGCGCACGCGGCAGGGGTACGTGCCATCGCAGGTGCTGCAGGAGAAGCAGACAGCGGAGAGGGACCACACCTCACTGGCCGCGAGACGACAGTTAGTATATGTACACTTATCATCATTTTAATGTAGCATACCACTACACTCCCTGGGATATAGGCGTGGGCAGAAGTAGATAGAAAGGTTGTGTGGTGACAGTTGGACAATATTTTTTATATTAACTGAGCACTAATGCCAACGCCCTATGTCCAGCAGTGGACGTCTAACGGTTGAAATAATGATGATGAATGCCAACGCCGAGCTGCTATTAATAATTTCTTAATTAAGACCCTTTTTTGAGCTGGGCATCAGGCTCAGGATCTTATTCTTATGGCGCTTAAGTCTACTTGACTAAAGAGGCTGTATTTGAATATTTGTGTCAAAAGACTTTTAAATACTCCACATATTTCTATTTTCCTGAACAGTAATACAATACAATACAATGCCAAATCTTAATTTTAGAAAGTGGCAAATCAATCATGAAAGCTTTTAACAAACAATGCACGTTTAAATGGCCTCTTCATTACAAGTTCTCAAATCGCCGACAAAACACAAAAAAAAGAATCGCAATTGACGTAAGCACTGAACCAAACATCGTAGCAACATGTGTGCCCCATCAAAAGGAACCTGGATCGTTTGAAAGAAGATCCACATCAGACTTTTACTGTCTTTGCATTCAAAGTGAAAAATTGGATCGACGACATTGATGTCAATTCACAAAGATTTTTATTGCGATGCGCAGGATTCATTGAACTCAAATGACTGTAAATCATTGTGTTTATTGACCATGAATTTGGGTTAATTTTAATTGAATTTCATTACCGACCGGGAAAAAGGTTATCCATTATTCCTTTCATATAAAGCTATTTGTAGGTATTTAACCTCAACGTTTCGGATGCTTTGCAGCATCCATGGTCATGGGCAGGCTGATTAAATAATATGAATATAATCATATGACAACGTAATTCTTTGTTCAAAATACTTACTTACGTTTCTTCACATTTCTCAAGCGACTCAACTTACAACTGAAACTCAATTAAGTTATTTATATTAGACTAATATCAGTTAAGGGTAGTTTTGATTCATAAAACTACTAGCACGATTCCAAAAAACGGGTCTTATGCTGAGAATAAAGTCTATAGATACTCTTTTAAACGAACTAGCCAACAATCTTAAGTTTACCTTGTCCTTTATTCTATTATCATTACAAAAGGTCACTCTTACGGAATTCGATGTGTCCGTAAACCTTGGACTTGAGGAAAAGTATAATTATTGTAATAATAACAACAGGCGGAATGTAGAAGAACATTTCACACCTGATGATTACATTGTAGTCGTTTATTTTTGGAAAGGATTGCACTAGAATAGTTGAAGTAATAATTGCGTCGAGCTTCGTCTCTTATGGCCGCTGTGTGGTCTTGTGATTTGAGGAAGTGTGGACGGAAATGGAATAGGTAGGAGTCGTAGATAGATCTTAAAACTTAGAGTTTATTTGATTATCTATGAGAAGAATTGTGATGGGTGCAAGCAGTGCCCGATCTAGGAGGGGTAAGCTGGCAAAAATAGGGGTGACCATTCGGCAACTATGGCAAAATCGACCTCGCCTAAAATCCTTGCATGAAATAAATGTTGGAATAAAGTCGGCAAATATCATTAATCGCAGCTGAGAAAAAAGTAGATTAGTCTTGGTGCAAGAATAAAACGAGCAGATAAATAATTCAAGCAAGTTTTTATATGTATATCTGGTATATTGATGACTCTGATTTAGAATAACTATAACAACAATCGAGATGTATTCAATAATTAATTAATTATTACGCATCATCATGTATAGAGAGCCTTCTTTACCTAAATGTAGCTAATCTGTGATTGTAAGTGGCTATCGTTGGAGTTCTAAGTTTAATTTTACGTTAAAATCATGCACAGCGCAGTAATCTGTTGATGTTTGATTTATTTATTTTTTAAGTATCTATACATAAGTTTTAAGTAGTTCCAACGTTTATATACATTTAGGCATACACTCACGCCTTTTTATCATGAGGATAGGCAGAAAGTACAGAATACCACGCGCTGTGATCTCTGCATACCATTTTTGCCTCGTCCACATTCATGCATCTCGTCATGCACGCGCGCCGGTCACGAGTACTGCGCACCTGACCTTTTTGAAGGAATTCACTAATTAGGTCACTTCAGCGTTTCCTAAAGTCTTAAAGGTATATCGAAATAATTTTAAAACTTTGGCAATACCTGTTTCTAGTCCTGCCAAAACCTGTTTACACGTGTAATTCTAATCCGCTTTATAACTCAATTTACCTTTCGAATACTCGTATATTAATGCGCTTGTTAAAGTTCTACACGGGACATGAAATGGCGATAAATTTTGTTGGTAATAACAGTTGAAATTTTATTGTTTTTGAAAATATTACTATTAGCACTTACAGCGGTACTCGTCTAGTACATATTTCGATGTGCATTAACTTTAAAGACGACAGGCAGATAAAGACAAAAATGTGCGGTAGAGCATTTTGTCACGCATCAATCGAGAGTTAATGCACTGGACTATACATTTTAGCAGCTGACCGTTCTTCTCCCAGGGTGGGCTTGCCCCCCCCCCCCCTGTCTGTACCTCGCTATGCCCATGGTTGAGCTGGTAGGGAACATTGACCTAACAGCTCAAGGTCCTGCATTTGATCTCGTGTCGATTTGGCAATCACAGATACAGATGCAATAAAATTGAAAAACTTATCTTGTAGTAATGTCATGCTGTTATGATCTAATCATAACATTACATGAAATTATGTCATCATTATTTTTAAATGTCTTTAATTTCTTTTTCCCGTCAAATTTATAAACACAAATTAAGAAAAAACTAATATTTTTCACACATTCATAACCACCCACATCATTATAAATGTCCATTTAAAATTATAACTTAACCTCAAAAATATATTTCCTTTACTCTAATTAAATGCAACTTTTTTTAAATAAGCCACACGTAATAATCGTTACCATCAGTCAAGTTTATTCAAACAACTTGGAGGTGTCTGTCAAAACATCAGCACAGTGTACACGAACGGGGCTAAATTACGATAACTAACGAGGCTGCATGCAAGTTATTCAGGGCGAGGTATTAAGTTATCAACAGCGTCATAATTTGGCAGCATTTTGCTTCCTTTGCGTGTCAACATACTGTCTTCGCTCATCTTTTGTTTTTAGGTGTAAGGATCACGTTCCCCCTTCCTTGTTTATTGTGAAGATTCTATATATAAATGCTTTTGTTTTGACAGGTGGTTCAATGATACCTAAACTAACTTATTAATTTGTTATCCGTTCTTTTAACAAATTCTGTTCAACATCTGTTCTTGTGCCAATGGCATTTAACTCTCTTGTGTCTCTTGTTTGATAAGGAGAGGAGTAAAAGGCTGATATTTTTCTCACTTTTCATATTTAATTTCGTGATTAATTTGGGTGCGGGTTCCAAGACAGTGTAAATCATTCCTCTGGAGCACTGGGGCTTCATTGTCTCGGTGATTTTATGTGTGGTAGCTATTGATGATCTTGATTTACAGAAGTTGCGGTAGTATAGACTTAGGGTGGTGCGCTTGTCCGATAAAAAAAGGAATCATCCAGTTACAGAAATAAATTTGTATCGTTTTATGTCTTGTCACTGCCATCATGGATCTGCAAAGACGGAAGATGTGAAGGCCACCAACAAGGTAGACCGACGACCTGGTAAAGGCCGCTGGAATCCATTAGATGCGGGAGGCGTAGGAACCAGTCGTGGCAATCCTAGGCCTACATCCAGCTATGAATCTTCCAGTAACCCCAAACTATAGACGTTCAGAAGAAGTTCACCAGAAAGCCTATTGCAAAACATTGTTTGATTTTATTGCTACTCTGATCTACGGAAGGTAAAAGAATTAGTTCATAAACCACCTATCCGTAGAGTTTGAATCCAATTTATGCGCAAATGGGATTCAAACTACATCACTAACAAACAGCACTCCTAACAAAATTCACGTGTCTGCCAACCAATGTTCCTTATGAGACTGCCATACAAATACGACGAAACAATCTACTTGAACAGATTCCCAAATTCCATCCCCTTAAATATGATTAATTTCTAAGTCTAGTATTAGAAACTAGACACTCAAATACGCAATAAATAGCTCGTACAATAATTCACGATAGAAGTACTAGTGTGCAGCTAACAATATATCAAGACCACCTCCAATTATTGCCACTTGTCTAGTCGCGGTTTCATGCCAGAACTGTATTGTTGTGGGTATTTAGTCAAAACTGCCAACAAGTGCAGGTGTACTTGGCAGGGGTTGAGTAATGTTTTTGGAGAAGTCTTTGAAGGTGCTGACAGATTACTTAATTGTGCTTTTAATATAGCCTGTCCCTGTGCATAGTTGATATATATTTTTTGGAACTCTGTAGAGTAATGATATGAAGAATGTGAAGAAAATGGAAGATAGAAGATCTTTTAGAAGATATGCGCATATTTATTATTTGATTAAACCTGCATGTCCGAAAGATTTTCTCAATGACGTGTGAAGTCTTCTAACCTATTAGCTTGGTAGACTGTAGCCCGTGCAGAAAAAAACTAAAAAAGCTAATAGAGAGTGAGAAAGTGTCTACAGTAGAAGTTCTGAATACCCTGACGGGATCTACTTTTCACATACACAGGACGGTCGGAATAAAACTGGAAACTATCTTGTGAAGGTGGTAACTATCCAATGCCTATGATAAATATTATAATATCTATTTCTAATAGCTTTAAGCATCTTGCAAACCAAATTGAAGCTCCGGTATTTCATCATCATAAAAATAGAAAAAATACCTACAAATCCAAGCAGTTATTAAGGTAGACTAACGGGTAATATTTCATTTTTTACAACGGCAATAACATTGTTTACAAGTCATAATTTAGATTTGAGAAGAGAACTAGAATTTAGGTGCATGACGCACCTAAATTCTCAATCCAAAATGTAATCGTATGACGATTTCACCAGATGTTGGTTCAGCGACCCGCAACTATTCCAATGTTGCATATTTCTTAGAATCCTAATACCCAAACCTTTTTGAAATAAAAATATATGTGATTGACTTTTTGACACTTTTCGTTGACCACGTGACAAATGTCAACTATATACAACGTTAGACAGAGGTCTACTACTGTACACCGACGTTTCACGGGTACGTTTTAGGTCCCATGTGAGTTAGGGAGCTCGCCTATTGCCATTAACCGAATCTAAACTCCGAGCTGCTACTGAGAATTTCATAGAAAAAACCAATAACCCCAAGACCTCTTGCTCGACAGTCGCACTTACAATCACTAGACCAAGGAGGCAGTCAAGCAGTCAACGATATACATTATTAATGTATGTATCTGTGAAGTCATGTCGATTTCTAGAAACGTCATTTGTTTAGAGACGTAGTTGACTGTAAATAATGTACATTGTACGTGTATACTACATCAGCAATTAATTCACCGCTTTGTACCTTGACTTCCAGCCAATCGCGACCTTCCAAACTTCATGTTACCTCTCCATTCACTATTATAGATGCTCCCACGCCCTCACAGCTTGGCAGCAGCATCGCGCGCTCTCCCGCTGACTCAAGAGCTAGGAAAATACTCCCTAATTTATTATAATGTTTATCATTTAAACCCTCATGGTGACGTCATAATGACGAACCGACTGCCGATGGAAATACGTTTCTATTGATCTTGAAAGCTTCGGTTATTTGATGTGGCAAGTATTTGCGTAATGGCAACTGTTTATTTCAACGTCTTTCGTGTTCATTTAATTTTTCTTTTGTAATATTTATCGCCTTCATAAATATTAATCCGTCTTCAGATATTTCATTATAATTAAACGATCTGTTATTATGAATTTTAATTTCAATATCGTTTTTATCTGCAGACAGGCGGAAGGTAGGCTCAAATATTTAAGTTAGCTTTCATTTTACAAAAAAAATAACAAAATAATTTCTTTAATGTAGAGACTCAATTTTACTCCTTCAAGAACATAAAGACATTTTTTTGGTACTAAATTTCCGTTTTAGAAAATTGGCGTAGCCTATGGATGAAGTAGTGCCATGGATGGTAAGCACTGGCACCACCCTAAGCCGTCAATTATTCTTATGTATCCGGTTATTTTATTGCCTACATTTCCCTTAAGTTATTGGAAGAACTAAAAGAATTCAGTAGAAGCGACCTAACATTCGAAAATAGGTACCATACCTTGCCATCAAACGAATCTGAATCCTCTACCTAGTTCTTTAGTGTATCTTATTATCTGCCAGCATGTACCTAAACTTCTTGACCTCCAGGGCCGTGGTACGAGAGCTGGTGGAGACGGAGGAGGAGTTCGGGCGCGACATGCAGCAGGTGGTGTCGCGCTACATGAAGCCGATCGACAAGGCCAGCACGCCCAAGGCCGTGTTCGACAACCGAGAACTGCTATTCTCCAACTTCAGGCAGATCTGCGAGTTTCATAATACGTGAGTACCTATAATGGACAATGGGGAATCAATACGTGTTTGGTACAAGATTGGTAAGAGTGGCTATATAAAGGAGAAGGCATTACAAATTTGACAGAGATAGCTGGAGAAATATACATTTCCTTCTACTACCAAGACCATAAAAGTTCGTACGCTGATTCCACAGTTACTTGTAGTCTCTTTGAAAATCTCCCAATCTCTCAATTGACGACTAATGAAAGTTATTCTAAAGTTTATTTGTAGTTAGAAGTTTTCCTAAGAGAGTAAATTATCGCTTATTTTATACCAGTAGTGAAATATATTTCTATTTTTAGCCTCATCTTCAGCGGGGTATAGGAAAAAAATTTAGTCAGTTCAGACATTCATTAAGAATTGTAATTAATTCAACACACGGACTTTCTTCAAAGCCAAAAAGTTCATATTGATGGTCATCTAACTTAGCTTAACATTTACAGGGTGCTACTAGAAGGCATAAAGTACTACGCCGGCGAACCGAAAATGCTCGGGCGAGCATTACTACGAATGGAACGCGAATTCGACAAACATGTGGGGTACTGCCGCGACGAGCCGAGGGCACAACATCTACTGGCCACCAACCCTGTAGTCAAGAAATACTTCCAGGTCAGATAGACTTCTAAGATATTAATAGATAGGAAGATACATAACGCCAGTTTTACACATAAATTATCTTATCCAACAATTTAAACTATACCAAGGGATCAGTTCCAGCTTGTATTGCGAAAGTGAAGGTTAAAACTAATTATTACTTTCCTGTCCGTATTCAAAAATACAAACGAATAGTTGATATTGTTTTGTAAATTTAACTAGTGACATCTGTTTTTCCATTCTGGAACTTGAATACAGTATTTTATCGCGCCATCTAGTTTATCAATGTAGCTCTACATAAACTGGTCATCAGCGCCATCTACCGGTACGTATTGCCAACATTACAATTTATAATTTAGTACAGCCTTTGCTTAACATGCAATAGAGGGCGCTACTTATTACTACATTTCCAATTTTACTTCGATATTGTATTGACGATTTTTGTGGTAGACTAGATCAGCAATGAATAAAAGATGGATATTTTTGTCTCTCAACGTAATTTACTTACGGCATGCGTCCTAAATTTAGCCAAATACCAACTCCGCCCATACAATTGATCTGTTAGCTCCCAATAATCGAAGGCATGAGGATAGCCGGGCGCCGGCAGGCTCGAACGTTAGGCACTCCGCCAAGAACTAGAATAGTTCGGATGCCACGTCGCCTCGCGGTATGAGTGCTGTCAATTTCACTACTCATATTGAGGGCAATCACACTATCTCGACTATAAACACGATAAAATTAGAAGATTTTGGCTCGGAAAATGATAAATTGTTGGGATAAATCAGCTGACTGCTTTGGAGTTGCGTAAGATTTTCAGATGGAACTCTTCAAAAACTGTAGGGGTTAGCGAAAGTTGTCTTTTCAATGGAATGGTTGTCTTTGGCATTGTTATTTTTTCCAGATTAAGATTCTTCTTATACACATTTACTTTATAATTCAGGGAATAAAGCTTAACTACGTTCCATAGAGTTCGTCTCTCACATAAACGTTGAAGGTTGGAACGCAACGTGAAAAAAAAATTATTTAGGGTTGGGAATACATGTGGGTATGGTAGCTAGAGATATAGTATAGGTCGGTAGATTATGAGATATGGCCACCAGGTGTTTTGAGTTTGGTTTGTTTTTAGTACCTACACATGACATTTCCGAGAGTGAAGAGAGTAAGTTTTGTATTCTTTACTGTTCTTCCTCTGATAGGATCTATAAGCATTCTTCTATATTTTACTTCATCTTCATTTCCTTCAAAGCCAAAAGACAACATTTTGGCTGCTATATACCTATAATAAGTCTGTCGTTGCCAGTTTGATACGACAGTCATTAAGTCTGACCCAGTAATTACACTGGATATAACTGCATTTATTTATGGTGATAAGGGGGCAAACGAGCAGGCGGCTCACCCGATGATAAGTTATCACCGCCACCCATGGACATTTGCAACACCAGAAGGCTTGTATAGCGTTGCCAAACCTTGCAGAAACTGTTTAGGCTTCTTAAAACAGGGAATTACTGAACTTACAGCAAACGGAATGTCCATGCTGTCAGTATAGTCAATCCCCCAACGAGCTCTGGTAACTTTACTCACTCGCAGAAATACAACTATTGTTGATTCACTGCGGTTTTCTTTAAGGCGGAGGCACTTCCCCAGTCGGGTAGCTCAATTTGAGCGAGGAATCTCGCTATGCCCTACCTCTCAAGAACATTAATTACCCTTATAATCAGAACACAAGTTTTTACAGATTGATGATGAGGCTTCCCTTAGAAATTTCTGGCAAAAGATTTTCGTTTACTGTATTTGCCGCCTTTAACAGAATCTGGGGTTAACATTTCAGAAACACTTATTAAAAATGATTTCAATCATTTTTAATAAGATATTAGTCTTCACTTAATCCAAGATTATGATACAGCTTACAGAGTTAGTATCCCGCCAAATTATATACATAGTCTATTTAAAATTTTAATTATGGCACTCCACCGCGTCACTGCACGCGTTTTTTTTAAATACACTGACCGTTTATACACTCACAAGACTGCAGTGTTTTTTTCTTAATTAGGTAGGTAAGTTTTTTTTTTCATTTATTCACGAAATCAAAACAATACTGTCAGCTAAACAGTTTAAATTACGGTAATTTTTCAATAATATTTTTTTTTAAACCTGATACTTAAATCGAACACAAATATATTCCTCTGTATCCTTCATTCAGCTGGAACAAAATATTTACTACCGTTCCCAATAACTGTAAAAATTGTACCGTTTAATACAATACAATGATTGTGGAGCTCGTTTAAGCATAAACGGCGGTTGCCAAAAACGTAACTGGTGAGGTAAACTGCATTCTGTTTACAGGCCTCGTGGATTGATGCCAACTGTGGTACTGTGCTAGTGTAGGTATCTCCGATCTTTAGTTATCTATACTTCAGTACTAATAAGTATTATAAAGAGGAAAGATTTGATTGTTTGTTTGCATTGAATAGGCTCCGAAACTACTGGACCGATTTGAATAATTATTTCACCATTAGAATGCTACGCTGTCCGTGTTAAACATAGGTTTTATTTTATTTAAAAAAAAAGTATTAGGGATCCGTATGAAAAATTCATTTGAAGTTATAATTGCTCGTGCGAAGCTGGGGCGGGCCGCTAGTCTATTAGTAATTTGATCGGAATCGAGAATCGTTATCATCATTACTAGCGTCTGTTCATCCACTATAAAACGTAACTGTATCAGGGTCCTCGGAGTAATGCCAACCAATTTTGCAATAGATTATTACATGGATTGATAATAATTGATAATAATAATTATAGCTAATTCTTTGATACTAAAGGCGTAGAAGATGATTAACTGTCCCACCATCGGGCAATAGTCCACTCTAATTTTTTAGACATTAGGCTACCACATTTCGTTTTGCTTTGCAAATATTACACACCATCGTGACATCTCGTAGACAGGTTTCCTCTTGATGTAAAATGACGTAATGTTGAAATGTCAGTGGTACCCTGGGGATTGAATTTATGATTTCAAATTCTACTGGTCACACCATTAGGCTTACATCCCGTCTGAGACAATATTTAAATCAATTCTGGATTAATCCAACCGTTAGTATTATTATGAATCACAATCATCAAAAAGTATTTTTAAACATACATAAATTTTATAATATCTCGAAATTTCCAACGCCCAAAGCGCATGAGGGGGTTCAACTACTACAAAAAAAATATAGCATATTTCAGTCATTACTTCCTGCCATTAATACGCTCCAAAACTAAGCGTTTCGAATACTCTGCCTATGACTGTTTAGTCAAAACGAGCAACTAGTAGGATATAAAAACCTCTGCAATCATCGTCACGATTGACTCAAATCCAGAAATAATGCTACAGCATCATTATCATCTTGTTTCTGTGCTTCCTTTGTATGTTGTTTATGTCAGGCAGGCATCGTCGGCTATGACGTAAGTATTCTCACTTAGTGGCGTTCCAGTTCAGCATTAGTTTCAACTGTATCATTGTATTGGTGATGTAAGGGTTATTGAGTAATGTCTTGTACATCTTGCATACCTTCATTGTTGTTATATTACCAAGTGACAGCAGGAACGTGCTTTAGTTACGTTCATCCCTACAGATTTAATTTAGTGTATATTTTCTTTGCTTGTGTATCTACGCAAAAGCAACTTTAAAAAAAGGTATTAAAATCTAATTTGGTATATATTTTATAATCTCTTTGTTTGCCAACAATTTCAAACTTTTCTTAAAGTTAATATTTAGCCTTGTTAGACTTCAGTATTTTTAAATACGTAATCATATCTTTAAATATCTATAATCTAAATAACTTTTACCTACATGATCACTACTATACGCCAAGTGGTTAAAATTATACGAAAAATAAAACAGTTTTCAGCATTTTTTTAATGACAATACTAAAACGCGTCAATCAACTAGCTACTAAACAATATGAGAAAAACAAAATCGGTTGACTAACAAAGGTGAAAAATATACTTAATTGTTTTTTCTTTCCCTGTTTATATTTTTATTTATTTATTAAAACTTTATGCACAAATATACAATATATTATGTACAAAGGCGGACTTAATGCCATAGGCATTTTCTCCCAGTCTACCTTAGAGTGGTGCAGAGACAAAACGGTAGGTGCAACCAAGAAGGAAAATAAACTAACGAATACTATTATTGTAAACCAAAATACAAAAATAAATACATAGATACATACATAATATAATAAATAAAAACAAAGGAAGTCGGGAAAGATAATAATTAAGTCGATGGTGAAAATCTAATTTAATAAGAGACTAACTATGATGAATCAGCTAATGTTTTCGTATGTGATCCCTTGCCATTACTTTAAATTTGAACCGACTTTTAGCCAACCTGATATTTACAGGCAATGCATTCCAAAGGAGGACTACCTGGACAAAGAAAGAAGAGTGAAAAAAACCAGAACGGTGAGAAGGACATTGTAGAAGACGATTATTCGTAGAGCGAAGATTTTTTTCGTGGGCAGAGCATAAATATTGAAAATAAGAAGACAAGTAAGATGGCGAAGTGGGATTATTTAGAAGAGAAAACAGGGTTGTCAAAGCCCTTAAAGCTCTGCGCTGTCGAATGGGCAGCCATTTTAAAAATGATCGTTGGGCGGATACGTGATCATATTTACGGAGATTGAAAACAAATCGAATGCAGTTATTAAGAAGTCGGTCAAATTTGTTGAGGTGTTCTGCATTCAGGTCGTAGTAGCATAAATCTCCATAATCAATAATGGGGAAGATTAGAGCCTGAACAAGCATTGCCTTAACACGTGCCGGAAGAAGATTCTTCAGACGATAAAGAGACCGTAACGTACCCGTGACTTTTTGACTGACAACCGCAACCTGCTTCCGCCAGTCAAGACAGGTGTCAATATGAAGCCCAAGATCCTTGACATCAGAGCTAAACGGAATGACCGCGTTGTTAAAGAGTACCGGTGGTACTGTTAAGTCATTCAGTTTCCTCATACTATGTGGGCTTCCTACAATTATGGCCTGACACTTAGCAGGATTAACCGCCACCCCAAATCTATCTGACCAGTTCTTAATTGCCAATAAATTACGGTTTAGCTCCTCGATCGCATTGGATAAGTTATCAACACCTGCCTGACAGTAGATTTGTAAATCGTCAGCATAAAGATGATACGCACACTGAAGCTCGGTTGTTATGAGATTTATAAAAATAGAGAACAGAAGAGGAGATAATATACCGCCTTGAGGGACGCCCGCGAGAAGTTCACTCCATCCGGAAGAAGAATCCCCAGCATGAACTGACTGCTGACGCCCCTGAAGATACGAAGAAAACCATTCCACCGCCTTATATGTATAACAGATACTTAACAAAATTGAATCATCGCAATCGAAATCCTCAAGTTTTTTTTTGACTCCTCAATTGATTTAGTGGATTCAATATTCTGATCGATAAATTCTTTATAACTACTCACAGTTTTTATGATAGATTCGCCCCTTATGACATAGGACCAGTGCACTGCGGTACTGCCTAACCTTTAGGAGGCAAAGTCGTAACGAAGTGTGATGTAAACAAATTATTCGTTAAAGCTTCCAGATCTACGCAATGGTTCACTTGATTATAAATCCTACGTACTTCTAATAGAATGCATTTCACTTGCATAGCAGATTTGTCTCGGCTTTAAATAGAGTATTTCATAAATTTCCGTGGGCGACCACAACATTGTCTATGACTTTGTCATACTGCGATAAAAGCATTACGGTCTGCAAAATAATAACTTTAGTATCAATGTCAATGTTATGTTTTTAAAAGATTTTTTAAATTTATTCAAAAAATCTTCTGTCATATTGCGCAAATTTCTCAAGTACAATGGACACCTTATGGTTTTAGTAACTCTTGTGACCCGTACAGCGTTTATTACGTTAGCATGACGTTTTTATCCCACTGCTGGGATCATGTATGCAACATTCTCATATCTTCTACACTAAACTATGCTCAGCTATCTTAGCCAAGTCTCTCCGAAAATCTGCCCAATAGTGGCGCTAACATATTTTGGACTTTCTTTGTCAAAGAAACCATCTATAGAGCCATCTTTAGCGAGAAGATTTCTCTAAAGCGAGAAAACCAAATAATATTTAGCTGGAATAAAAAAGCAATGTTACTTATTTTTTAGATTCATGTAGATACACTGATAATGAAATACATTTGATTGAGTTGCTTTGACTTCGATTTTATCGTTCTAATTATCTAATGGTTACGTTACTTTCGTCTAAATAAAAATCCTTTTATTTATTGTGTTTTCTTGTGTTAATAATAATTAATAATATAATAATTAATAAGACATAGATACTCGTCTTACTTACAAATCAAAATTTTACGGTAGGTATTCCTCACGTAGATTAGAAAATATATCCTTATGTACTTCTGATGATAATGAACCTGGTCCTAAATCTTTAGAGCCTCATATTTTATATCGTTGACTACGGGCACTGAAGTAATAACATAATATAATATGAGCACTGAAGTAGTTAACTTCAGTGCTCATATTATTACACCAGTTATGAAATTTAAATCTTCACAAAGGTGACAGTTGTAAGATCGCCTTGACATTTTCTTATCAAGGATGTTTCAAGGTTTGTTTGTCGACCTTGCGGGCGGAACGAAAACTGTCCCGAGTTCCCCGTAGATAACACAACACGTCACCGGTGAAATGGCGTTATCCTCTAAAAATCATCGTGTGTGCGGGTGTGCTATGTTTAGCTGGCGGAGAGAACAGGGCCAGGAGAGGAGCAGTCGCTTGGAAGACGCGGACGCGACCACCTCGCTCGCTCCAGCGCATCTACGACCTTCGACCACTCGTCCGAGTGAAGTGTGTGACTGTGATTGTGTTCTCGTGATACCTTTACCGACCGCCCCCCGCTCAGGTACGACTATAACATCGCAATTAGCATTGGACGTTTTATAATTAGACCGGCTGTCGGCTGTGGCGAAAATATCGCGATTTTTTCCCCCTCGTTTCAATGTTACGGGTGTAGTGTTACAAGCAACGCGTCTGGTTTATTTCTAGTGCGGCGTGGGTGGATGAGTTTCGCGGCAATGTTATATTTTTCTGCTACGCCGCCCTGTGTGCACGGCGCGAGCTGCGCGCGCGCAACAAGCGTGCTAAAGCCGCGCGGGATGACCTTGACCCAATTTTTGCATATGTTTTTAGGGATTACAGGTTCTAAATATATCCAGGAGATGCAACTGTGCCATTGTGTGTACACACGTAGCTCTGTATCTGACAACAAGTACTTTGTATCGTGTCTCATTTGAAGCAAGTCTTCGTATCGCGCGAAATATCGCATCTTCCAATTAAAAATACAGAATCAGAACTACACATTTATTATCATTTTTTCTTTAAACATGATTATTTTTCTATTGATACGAGAGCAAGGTCTTCTAACTTCTTCAACATGAAATAAAAATCGAATCAAAATAAATCTGTTGTTAGGCAAGCTTGTTTTGCAGAAGACTGCGCCAAACACACACTAATGTAGTCTATCCTATCTAGTGGTACATATTGTTTTGTTTCTAGCTTTCATTCACAACGATACATCCTTGAAGCTCGTTTCACAATAAATAAATGAAACTTTCGTAAAGAACAATTGCTATACTGATTTCTTTTAGAATTACACACAATTCTGAAATATTTTTTAACATGCAAGAACATATTCCTTCTTATGATAATGATATTTCTATATTTTTTTAATGGTCGTATCTGGTAAAAGTTCTGTAGCTATTTCCGACTGAATTTGGAATTAATTAAGATGTAAATATTTCATAATATTACGCTATTTGTAAAAATATAATCTTATCTAGTAGTATTTATAAACTAAAATATTTTGGTGGCCTTACAAAAAATATTTATAAAAGTACGTTAGCACGAATCATTCTCTCCATGTCATTGTAATACTAAAGGAACGTTTCAAATCAGAGCGGGGCTGTCAAGACGTTTAGCAAAAATAATAAAATTTCTCTTCAAACATTTTCTTCAATTCTTTGGATGTGCTCCATATAGCAAAAGTGATCTGTACTCTAATCAAATGTAAGTTTTACTACATTTAACATAAAGCGTATAATAGCGTACAGTTGAATCAATGAAGAGGCATAATGTAATACAGTCATTGCCCCAATATTATAGTGATTACGACATTTGTTACACTAATTAATTTGATTACATTTTACAACCATTAGCTAGGTAGGTACTTCCACATGCTTCAGACACGGATCAGGGAATTTTGAAATGGTTTTTCTAAAATCGACAAACGTCATAAATCTGACAGAGGACCCGCGGACAGGAGTAGGAATAAATAAATTAATTATTTATGAAGAACTGACATTTACGCCTACTCTAGTGACTGAACGATCGGCTTGTGCGTCACGGGTTGCGGGTTTGATGCCCGCACGTAGTTGTGGGAATTTGTATATGTGAAAAAATTATAAACGCTCTCACTATTCAGGAGAACCCCCTATTGTGGGGCAACGTTTTAAAAAAAGTAAAGTACCTACCTAAAACTAAATTAATTGCCAACACTTTTCATAGTAACTAGAGTTTTACGAATGTATATAAAAGCAATGCTTTTATCGATCCCCGATCCAAATCGATTTCGATCGCCGTTTAAATCAATCATCTGTTAGAGTTAAATTAAGAGCTCATCCAATTCCACCCAAATCCAATTCCTCGTACCAGTACGAGGAATTGGATTGTTGAACTGAATTACAGAATCAAGCTGCAATCTGTAGTTAAATTTACAAAAGCGATTACTAAAACATAATAAGTAGATGGAAACTTTGTTATTAAAGATGTTTTTACTGGATGGTGAACGACTTACAATTGGCCCTAATGGACATTTATAGGAAGTCGTTTATTCAGCAGTAGCCGTCTGATGTTGGATCCAGGCAATATAAAACTGGTCCTTAAGGATATCTATTAAGGAAACCTTTGTTCCGCAGTGACTTGTCTTTAGGTTGATATGATAATAATGAAGATATTGGGAGAAATCAAATTTAAAAATCCCTGTATCAATTCAAAACTCTATCTATAATACTCTATCCTTATTTTTTACTTTTTATTACTATTGTAGACAATAATGTCGCAACTGCTAATATTTTGTTATCTAGTAAATTGATCAGCCGTGTTTTAAATTCCTAAAACTACTTGCCGCCTTGGGTTCTCTTGTAACAAGTATTGCAAAAACGGCATATGAGTGAAATAGAGCAACGTTAACTCAATATGTCAAGGTGTCCTATATATATATTGAATTCTAGCAAGTGAACTAGTTTTGATTAACCATCGGTTACAGTTTTTCTTAAAATGCGGCATTAATTATGCATTTTATGAGGTACATTTTATTAACAGAATTTGAGACTGGTTCCTGTTTTAAATTAATATAGACATTTGTACCCACACTAGGATTTTCTCCTGTGTCGTGGGTGCGTTCCAAAAACAAATTCACATACACAAACACCCAGACCCGGAACATCTACCTGTAGAGCGTACAAATATTTGCTCATGCGGGAATCGAACCCGCAACCCGTAACGCACAAACCGATCGCTCAGCCACTGCGCCACTGAGTCGTCAACTTCTAACAAAAATGCAAACGAGATTTTTGATGCCCAAACGCATAAAAGAACTCGTCAGGGAGTAGAGTGCCCTGAAGACTGATGACATTACTACATTGGAAAATAAATAAAAATAAAACATATAATATGTAGGTAACATTGTACATACATTGCTTTATTAAGATTTAAAAGATTGGAAAGTCTAATACTTACGGTGTCATCTTCATTATATAACTATTGTAAATGTAAATAAGCTAAGAAATAAGCTACTACATTGACCTCGCACACCATTGCTTGAACATTGTATTCAATGCCCATTATTTTAAAAGAGTGTCTATGGAGTTGCTAGCCGGTTCTTCTCCTTATGATCGACTTCTTGGAACCGTGCAACTAGAATCATAACGTTTTCAAAGTGCTTGAAAAAGTTTATTTGAAATAAAAACCTTTTGATTTTGATTTTACTACTATCAAACACATACAATAGGTACATGTACTCATTATTTTAACCAGTATTCATGAATTCCCATCCGCATTTTTGCGTGCACTAAATTCTTCACTCACTCGAAGTAGGAAATCTGCTTTCATACAGTTTTTTCTTACTACAATAGTCTTCTCTAGCACATACGTTCACTTTACCTTGAATATCATTGGTAACGTAAATCTGTTTTGCAATAATTTATCTTAACGCTTGTTGATTTAAGTACACATTTGTTATTGACGTCAAGCGCCATATGCTGTTTACGATTAAGCATTACGTATGCAGGGACCGTCCGGATACTCCTTCAAAGGGTTTTTGAAGGGGTTTTTTTAAGCGCTTCAAAAATAAACCCCGTGATACATGTTACACCGTCGAACGGGTTTAATTTAAGCGCTTCCGAACAGGTAACCCTTTCAAAACCCTGTAACACTGTAACAGGGTAACCCATTCCAACCGACAACATTGTAATATGCACCCTTTGGGAATCGACATTAGTTTGAAAATTGCATAACTTCAACCGCAAATCTTACCTCCCGGCCGGCGGCGGCGGCGGCCCATTTGATGCGAATATCGAGCGGTTGGTAAACATGGACGAATATTATAGGTATTAAAGTCTTATGCTTACGAAAATATTAGAAATCGAAATTATAATAATTGTCTAAATTATTTTACAGTTCAATATTACTTGTCGCACATGTTACATACATTACGTGTTTAATATGAATTATTAGATTTGAATACGAATTTAATTAATAGTTCTGATTCAGTAAAATAAAAAATAATTTTTAATAATAGTGCAATGGTACATATTATATTATTTCATTTATACATTAAGTTGCAACCTAACCTAATTACTATAATTATAGAATAAATGAATAAAGGGCTACTATACCATCTACGGGTGCAAATATAAAGATACAGGTTTTTCGGTATGTCAGTACCGTTCGGTAACTACTGATAGGTGCTGGTTAAACCACATAATAGAAACAGGTAAATCTGTTCTTAATTACCAACGTCTGCCCTGTAATTTATGTCTTTTGTCCCACAATTCCCACAAAGGTGCTTAAGCAAATACCAATGCTATCAATACTTCGCAATCCATATCCATTTTTACGAGGATAGAAGACACATTACACTGGCAAATGCTTAAACCCCTATAGATCGTTGCAAGTTTCAACCTGTTTAATATGTAATATATTGCATCAAACTAAGATAGAAAATAAAGAAGAAACAATAATAAAGCGTAATAGAAAAGAAAATCCAATGCTTACAGTTTTTTATTCGAACGAGAGTCCGGACCAGCGCGAAAATACATAGTAGATAAACAATAGGCAATCGAAATCTGCCCACGTTTATATTTCCACCTAACTCTTAAACTTTAATGATATTTACATCAGGTCAATCTAATACCCTGAAAGAATACGACTATTGGTCAATATGCTATGTATAATTTGGAAATAATTTTCCTTCAACTCTTATCCGTTGAGGAGTTGTACCTTCCATCATCAGATCATTCATATGAGATGGTTTTTTTTTTCAGACGCAAATACTTGAAAAGCTTTGGAGAATACATGTAAAACAAAATAAGTGCCTTTAAAATTTGAGGGCTGTCCTCGATTTCCCTGGGATTCCATCATGAGATCCTGATGTGGTCACAATGGGTGTATCTGTACAGGTTAATCTTTTAAACAACGATAAACAAAGATATAATTTTGCAAATCGGTACCTATCTATATAAAAAAAAATATTCCGATGAATTGAGAACCTCCTCCTTTTTAAAGTCGGTTAAAAATAGTAAGGCGTCAAGGCAATGACGCACCGCTCGAGTGCCAGTACCCCTACCTACTAACATGCAGCTCAGGCCCGTTAGGTTACCCCGGGTAACACGAATAAAAGCTTTTCGTGAAGGTAACCTCTTGATAGGCTTAAGTCGTTGAAGGGGTTACCCCTTCAAGTGGTTACCACAATGAAGGTGTTAACCCTTGCGCTGGGTTTTAGGGAGGTAACCCGATCAAAAGGTAACCCTGCGATATGGGTTACCCTATGTACGGGTTACCCTGTCAATAGGCTTAACACTTAAGCGGTGTTGTACGGTCCCTGTACGTATGTCGATATTAGAAAGAGAAGAAAGAAAATTCTTTAGTTTTGAATACATTCCAGATGATTGGTTGGAATCAATGAAATAATAAGTTCGTACAAATTGGATTGCTATTTGATGACCTATAAAGTAGATAATGTTTTGTACGACACATTACGATGTTTACAAAATATAGAGAAATTATTTTAACATAACAAGTTCGTCGTAAACTTTGTGTTTTTGATTTAGATTTAACAGTATCTATAATGGGGTTTCAAGCAGGTAGAAAATCAATATGATGTTACTCGCAAAGTTTAATTCTCATCATTCTAATGTTCTTATTTTATCTATCTCATAAAGCTCAAAGCTTATAAGTATTATTTACATTAATATTATAATGAGGAAATGTTTGTTATATGTTTTTAAATAAACGAATACAGAAATAATGATTTATTACATAATTGTTGTACAAATAAACACTTATTTAGAAACTGCATCGTTAGAACAACAAGAAAACAAGTTTTATTAGGTTTGTTTGTAATAGGCTTCGAAACTGTGCCGATCTGAATAATTATTAATTTCAACGCTAGAATGCTACATGATTAGTAATTAACATATTCAATATAAATTATATAGCAAACAATTAGTTTTCCGTATGAAACCTTCAATAATGTAACCCAAGTTTTGAAAAAAAAATACCGAAAAATCCCTTAACATGATATATATATTTTATATTGATTGAATACCAATATCAACCGCGCGAAGCCAGGACAGGGCTGCTAGTAGTTTATAAATGGAGATGTATACAAGCTGTAGAAATTGCTCTAAACGATTGAGCGACTCTGTATGCATCGAGTGTAACTGCATTACATTCAAAATACCTTCTTGAAGTAACAAATGAGTCAGAATTGTTGGTGTCTTGATTATGTCTGTTAACTAACTACATATTTACATTCCACTTCAACGATTATACGATATTAAAGTGTGGTTATGTGGTACACATGTAGGTACTTTGTGTTTGTTTTTATATAGTTACTTGGTATAGCTTTTTGTCTCATGGTTTAGATATTTCATAGTATTGAATAATCAAGAATGGTTTTAACCGCAATTAAAAGATACCTGAAGGTTTGATTAAAAGTGATGAATCTCTTAGAGTGGTGGACTCTTGAACTAGCGGTCTTAGAGTGATGAAATATTTTTATGTAGCTATATCTCTGAGAAAGTAATGATTTGTTATTTAGGGTGTAGGTCAATTGTAGAGATTCTACGGTTTTATGAAGTAGTGTGTTGCCTGCTTTTTTAAAGGAAGGTGCCTCTAACTTCACAGTTGATTTCGGGTGCATATTTTATGTATCAAACTTTGCTTGGTCATTAGTGAAAACCAGCAACAGTCTTGACTGTGATTGTGACTCTGCTACATAGAATAACAGTATTATGCTGAACTATAGACTTTTATTATCAATTTCGGTGCTTCGTATCGACGCAAATAATTCGTTTTCTTTCTGTCTTTCTTTCTGGCACGATTCAGAACTAGCGTCGTGATTGATATATAGACCAGTACGAAAGCCTTTGAAAATGGTAATAAGTAAAAAGAAATTATAGTAAGATGAAACCTATTGGAAAAGGAAGAGAATATAACACAAATTACAGGAAAAATAACTTACGGGCGATCTGAGATCGGGAAGTGCCTGCACAGCGGATAGTCGCTACATGTGTATAAGACATGCTGTCAATTAAAATGTTTTCCAACTTAGCAACAAATAATTAGCAAAGCAATTGCAACATGATGTCAATATTGTTAGGCATGGCTGTTGAGTTGGTGCCAACATCGACGACAATTAGCGTGACATCCGACAAATACTTCAGGCACATGTCGTATTAATTACTATGCGCGATCGATTTCCATGGACGAGATATTTGTAAATAATTAAAATTGATGTTAGAATTATAGTGTGTTGCGGAGCTAAGGGCTATGTAATAGGTAACCTCGCTTATCTCCTGATCTCGCCCTCTATCGATGGGTGTAATTGTTTATCCCTCTTTGGATCAGAGAGCTCACAAAACCGTCGGTCTTGATTGTCATGGGTAGCCTGAGACCTGAAAAACCTGACCACTATTTTGTCCTTGGAATAGTAATCAGTAATATTGTAAACTACTGATTTCTTGGTAAAATTGATAGCCAACCTCAATATATTTGATAAAAGGTTCCGAAGATTATAATTTTCTGTGTCCAATACACAGTACCTATTATGGTAGCTGAATACGCTGACTAAGTAGATATATGTCTACTTAGTCAGCGTATTCAGCTACCATTTCTATTAAATATTAACACCTGTTTACTATATACTATAAGTACTTTTTAATATATGTACTCTCGTGTGAAATTTAATCACTTTCATGTAATAGTACCGACATGTAATGCAGGTACTTACATCTTTATAGTCACTCAATTGGATGTCGTATAAATAAGTATGTTATTTTTATGTTAAATCAATATGTTAAAAAAGTATTTTTTATAATAATAAATAAGAATGCGATTAACTTGAAAATGCTCTGGAATATTCCTTCACACATTAATCCTATCTGTGTAAGCAGAAATAACAATAGTACGAGACATATTACGATCATTTCATACCACTTTTGCTTTGACCGCGGTCATAAAATATCTTGTACCACATGCACGCCCGTTGCGAGTACTACACACTAACAATTTAATTAACAAATATTATATATATGAACAAAAATGTTGGCAACACATGCTTCAGACGTGCGTCAGACAGATTCGATGTGAACTCAATGTTGATGTCGTCACCGCATGCCCACGCGATTCTGGGCATATTATATCAAATCATCATGAAATCCCCCAATAAAATTGAAGTAAAATCTTGGACAAGATTGAATTTAAGGTGATGACATTTGACCATCGCTGCATCGTAGAAAGTATGAAGCTTTAATTTTGGTCACGAGGGCATCCACGCTTAGGATCTTAATTAACACTATCATCTATATCTATAGCAATAATAAAGAGGAAAAGTTTTTTTTGTACGAACGCGCTAATCTCAAAAACTACCAGTCATATTTAAAAAGACATAGTCTATATGTCTGTGTGTGTTTATGTGAGTGACATAGGCTATATTTATTACTAGATAAAAAAAAGGATTCTGGATCCGGAAAAAACCCGGGATCCATACCTACTCAAACTTTAAAAATCTAACTTCAGGTGTAAAAAAAATCGTCCTTCTGTGCGAAACCGGGACGAGCTGCTAGTATTCAATTAAAATCAAAAGAATGTACATACATGACAGACATTTTACGTGTTTATTTTATGCGGGAGTAAGTCTGGAGACAGTTTCAATTAGACCAATCTGTTACAGTTAATACTAGGTAATGTTTTAATTTCATTTAAATATTTAATTAACCTACTTCTAAAACTGGACAACTAATTCCACTAACACTAAATACTTTCTTCAATAGGTAATTTTCAGACACTTCTTACATAAAAGAGTCCTTAAAACCATTTACTAAACAGAACGCTAAATAAGAAAAAAAAAAAATCTACATAACCGAATAGTTTCTAAACTGCGACCCAGAAAAACTTTATTAATGTCCATTGGATGTCGCCAGTCAAGGCCAATGGTGGGATCATACAAAAATAACACTATACATTTAATTTTAACACACGCACGATCTTCATGGAGAAATCGAATGGTGTTCTTAAAATATAACATCGAGATCCGGTTCAGTTTGTTGTGGTCCATCAAGTAGGAATTATTGTTGCAAGCAGCTGCAATGGTAATATAACAAATTATCACGCCTGTATTTCTGTACGGTTAGGCAGAGGAGTCAGAACTGGTGGTGCCTACACCCACTCTTCACCGGTTCCATGGTGAATGATCATATTGGCATTAACTGGGCTCATAACTCTAGGTATATCTCACACCTTTTTCCCATGGGGTAGGCACACAATACCACGCGTTACGGACCCTGCATATCACTTTTGCCTCGTCCACATTCTTCAGTCTTGTCATGCATGCGCGCCGGTTACAAGTACCTACCTACTGCGTACCTGACTCTTTTGAAGGTGTTCACTATAATAGTCACCTATTATAGTGAACAACTTCAAAAGAGTTCTAATATGGTCGGTGTATGTCCTTTTACCAACTCTCCGCATATAATCGCTTACCATTTTTTAATATCTATTTTGAATTGATCAACCATTATTTGTTGATTCTAGTACACCGAGCTTTATTGTCAAAGAGTAAGATAAGATATCAATATTCGCGTAAGTCAAGTTTCATTAGCTCTTTTTGAACGTCGACAACAAAGACAGACCCCAAAAACCGCCCTTCATCATTTCCTAGTTTTTGCTGGGAAAAAGTGGCCACGCAACAAACTTCCCAGCAACAACAACAAAACCATACACTGTAGGTTATAAAGTTGACATATAACTTAAGAGTACCTTCTTAACTTTTTAACTTTTATTTTAAAAGTTAAGAACATAGATTAGAATACCTGTTAAGAAGCCCGAAATCGACATTTTTTTAAAGGGCAAGAAAATGAATGAAAGGGCAAGAAAATGAATAAGTAATTAATAATCCGTGATTTAAAAAAATATTATTTATTTGAAATTTTATTTAAATAGATTTTTCATTCCACCCACTTTTTATACAACATTAATCGGTAATCTTATTTCATAATATTGTTACTCATAATAATTATTAGCCTTTGGATAAAGACAATAAAGAAAATGTTTATGATATTTTAATGGCAAATATGTTCACTCTAAATTTGAATTAAGAACATGTTGATAAGATTCCACAAGATATTATTATTTGTTTGATTTTTTTACATTAACAAACCTTCATGGTGAATCAGCCAATGTAGCCAACATTAAATAATTTGAAAATAGAATTTTGCTAAAAGCGCGCGTTGGTACAGTAAAGTATTTAATTTACTGAATTTTCGTGACATGCAAATTGGAATTTATTAATTTTATTATTGAAATGAGTAAATGTCTTTAAATCATAGAGAATACAGTTCTTATATATATTTTACTGAAAATACTTAAATATCATCATTCATTTCATAATAATTGCAACGAAAGTTAAAATGGTATTTCGAAATGATTTTGAGAAATTATGTTTGTCATAACGTGAGTGAAGTAAAAAACATGAGATATCTCCTTGGACAAAGGTACAGATACAATATTATAAGTAAGTGCGGTTTACCTCCAAGTAGGTACCCTTTTAGTGTTTTCAAATGTTTTCCACATTTGAAAAAATTAAAAGGGTACCTATACACTCATTAGTAATCTGTCAATTTTTCTTTTGAACAGTTAACTATTAGTGTTACTGCGTTATTGTACGACTTTTTATAATTCGGATTGGTCTATAAAAGCTTTTTTGGCAGAGTTTGTGATGCTTTTATTATTGCGTTCGATGTCGCCATCACCAAATATTTGTCATTTAATAGTGAGCCACAGATTTTTATGTTTATTTCTGAGATTTTTTTATAGTTTTTTAATGGCGGTATATTTTGATAATTCAATTGATTTATGTATTCTTCTTTTCAGGATTTAGCAGACAACCTCGGCGACGACAAAGGTATTTCTGAACATCTGAAACTTCCAATACAAAGGATCAACGACTATCAACTATTGCTAAAGGTTCGTATATTATAACTGGAATATTCAGAAAACGAAATATATTTTTATAACTTAAATAGGTACCTAGACCTACATATTAATGTGAACCTTATTTTTTAAGGAGTAATTGAGTTCATACTATAGAACTGGTCCTTTTAGATATTTTCCTATATAAAAGAAGAAACAATTTCTCCATGAATTTAATAATTAACCTTTCTAAAGAATTTGGTTAAATCGATCCGGTACATCTGATGATTAAATTGTATACTGAGTGCGTAATGTTTGTTAAAGCTGCGAAAGCCTAGTGGTGTGATAATTTGACTGTGATATCGAAGGTGTCAAGTCGATATCAAATATGCAGCACTAGCTTTTCGAAGTGTGTTTAGGGAGCACAAACTCAAACGGTAAAGAAAAACATCGTGAGGAAACCTACATGCTTGGGATTTCATTCAATGGCGTGTGACGTCAGCCCATCAGCCCTAGGTTAGCTAATCTTCCTCTTAATTGAGAAGATATCCATGTCCACCAGTGAGATAGTAAATTAATTAATAAGAGAGTTTGATATACGTATGTTTTTGTTAAGTATTGTGTATGGTAGTTATTCTAGCAATGGTCAAAAATTTATCCATTGCCGCATTAAATCACTTCTAGAGCAATAATCACAATTGAGCATCTAGGCAATGAGGTGAAAACGTTTATTATTTTATACAGGAACTAGTAAAATACTCCAAACGTCTCGGCGAAGACTGCACTGACCTCCAAAAAGCGTTGGAACTCTTCCTAAGCGTTCCGAACCGCGCTACCGACAACAAGTTCATCGCTAGCATCGAAGGGTTCCGCGGCAATATCCACAAGCTCGGCCGACTGCTCACCCACGACTGGTTCACAGTCACCGACGCCGAGGGGAAGGCTAGAGAGAGATACGTGTTCCTCTTCAAAGCTAGGATCCTCACCTGCAAAGTCAAGAGGGTCGCTGATGACCGCTCTGTGTTTGTGCTTAAGGATATTGTAAAGGTAAGATTTTGGTTTATTTATTTTTACCTTACAAGAATACATTAATAATTATTTATTTTTTCTCTCGAGCTGATTTCTTACTTGTAAGGGAATATTAGACCTTGAAATAACTAGTTTTCTTTATTTATTTTATCATATATGATAAAATAAATAATAGTATAGGTATATTACGATTACCATTTTTGGATCCAAACTATACTAACTTTATTTCTCTTGACAATTTGACATTACATAATAAAATAAGAAGTCAAAGAAATAAGCTAAATCCCATTAATGACCATAAAATTATATTCATTGACTACTTATAGTTAACGCCACTCGATCTGTGTTTCTTCTCATATAGTCAATAAACATTTCCGTATAAAACAATTGCAGATTCCTTTACAAAAATTCAATGATTTCATTACTTGAAGCTAATCATAATAATCTTATTAATGTTAAATCAAGTTTCTAATTAGCTATAAAATTGTACCGCAGTTATTAATATCACTCAGCTGTTCAAATGTTCAGCGTAAACTTCTGCTTCCTCCCATTAACGATAGCATTTAGACATTGCAAACATTTTCCCAGAAGCGGTCAACCTACATGTTCTAACTATATACACTGTATCCCATTCATGAAGAGCTCTCACGATCTTGAATACAACTCCAAAAATAAGCCAGTTAAAAAAATAGCCATTTGAATTTACTCCAAAAGTAAATCTGGAATGTACGAGTACATATGCCTTATCATTCTAGGTCGACCTTTTTCTTTTAGCCTTTCAGAAAGAGATGCCATAGAAGTTCTTAAATAATGCAATTTTACACTGAAAACAACTATTGCGTTTAAATATATATTATCATTGGAAATAACTATTTATTTATGGAAATATGTTTCGAAACAGTGGTACTCTATATATAATTGATACTTATTTACACAACAACTCCAAATATTGTGACGAAAAATTATTCTGAAATATAATTCAGTGCTGGCATTAAAACCCGTTTCTATGTGAGCTTACAATTACGTAGGCACGGCGCTAAATCCGTCGTATACTGACTATTATCTTCATTACACTGACAATCCTACACTAGTCCAATGTCAGCTAATACTCTGAGTTAAATATTCATGTATTCTCTTAGCGTTGACTTTCAACTACTAAAGACGTTTATAAATAACTGACCCTATTGTTGTCATATAGCTACCTGACGTTGAGATCAAGGACAATCCGGGCGAACAGTTCAAGTTGGAGCTCTGTCAGAAGGACCCACCGAAAAGTGTCACTCTTACTGCTCACAAAGAACAAGTGAAGACCAACTGGCTCGCTGAGATCAGAAAACACGCCAGTGACGCCGGTTAGTAACAATTGAGGACATAATTTACGATATAATTTTAGAAATAAACCATCCAACCACCAAACCTATATTGATTTTAGTGATTTATTAAAAAGTGTTTTTCGTTCTAGTTGCTCTAGCTGAACACGCAGCTGACGACCTCCAACTATTGCCAGCTGAGGGTGCCCCAATAGAGCCGGAAGAAAAGAAGAAAAAGCGAGACCACGCTGAAGTTGCGCAAGTGGAAGCCGTAGAAACCAAAGAGAAACGCTCTCGCGTAGAAGTTGAAACTAGTCAAGTTGCTGTAGAAGAATCACAACAGTTAAAAACTAAAAGAAAAGCGTCGATAGAAAGTGAAGTAGCTACTAAAATCTCCAAATCTGAAGTAATCGAAGTATCTTCAGTAAGTGAGGCGCAAGAGTCTATTAAAGTAAGCTCAGTAAGTGCTACAAGTAGTGAAGTCACAAGTGGTTTAGAAACTAAATCATCTGTGACTGTAGTAGAAGCTATATCTGAAGCTGCTACTTTAGCACAAGAAAAGTTTGTGCAGTTAACACAACAGACATCTGTTCAAAGTTCAACTGTTGAACAATCATCTCAAGAGACAAAAGTACAAACTGCGTATAAAACTGAACAAGCAACTGCTCACAAAACAGCTGTCACTGAACAGTCTGCTACAGAAACCACAACACAGGTTGCTGAGGCAAAGACAACCAATCAACAATCTGCTACTCAAGCAAAAAATGTAGCATCGAAAACAAAAGCATCTGTACAAGAAGCTACATCGATCGAACAATCTACGAAACAAGCAACATCTACAGAGCTTAAAACAGAAGCATCTGTTAAAGAAACAAAAGTTGAAGAAACTGTTGTTACATCCCAGTCTTCTGATGTACAAGAAGTCAAAACACAACAATCTGTAGTAGAAGAAAAGAGAGAAGAAAAGGTCAGTTCAACTGACGCTGAGTCTACACACCAGGCTGTTGGTAACAGTCAAACTGTAACCGCAGAGGAAGTTGTTGAAGACGAGATGTCTAGGTATAACCGCAGTTCGCGGTTATCTGGAGGTAAGCCTTACCTTCGATTCTTTTAATATGAATAGTTCCAGAAAATAATATAAAATTAGATTGCAAATAGATTAGCCATAAAAATATTGTTCGTTCATAAATTTACAGTTTATTTTTTATACTATTCCAGAATATTCCAGTAGCAGCCGAAAGTTATCAAGCGGCGGTCGCTATGAATCATCATCTACATACGAAGGTAGTGGACTGACGTCTTCCTACGCGCGCCGTGAAAGCGGATCACGTTTAGAATCCTCGAAGTACGAATCGGGTGGAGCCGTTGAAGGACGCTACGAGTCCAAGTACTCTACTAAAATCGAAGGAGGATCCAAATATGGAATTGAGTCAAGCTATGAAAGCGAATCTGCTGCCAGCAAGATCGACAGCATAGCCTCCAAATACGGAATTGAAGCTAACGTCGAAAGCAAATCGGAAAAATCTAGTTATGCTATCGAGGGCGACTCTGCAAGCAAAATCGACAGCATTGCTTCCAAGTACGGACTAGAGTCGAAATATGAGAGTAAAACTGAATCCTCTGTCTACGGAGTTGAGTCTGACGGTACAAGCAAAATCGATAGCATTGCGTCCAAGTATGCCTCAAAGAGAAACAGTATCAAGGCAAGCATTGACGGAGACAGAGTTGAAGCGATCTCTTCTAAGAGCGAGAGCTATGAAACCGCTAAAAATGGAGATGCATCTTACGAGAGCAAGTATTCTAAGAAGACTATTGCCAATGGCTCAGTCAGCACTGGCTACGAATCTGCTAGATCAATCTCAAAATCTGAATCTCAAGACGGGAAACCAGTTTTCACGAAGACCTTGGAAGGCCAGAACATTGAGCGTAAGTACTTGCACCCGGACGTAGAACACATCACGATAGAAGTAGACACAATATTAGTGCTTGTACATAATGCTTATAGTCAATTAACTTACACTACACATTAAATTAACAACGCTTTGTATATTAAATACATTACCTTTTTCTTATCTAAGAATTTGTACGGTTTTGTTATTCTATTTCAAATAATTACAATCCAAAAATGATCTTGATGCTTCAAAACTATTCAACAAAATTGAATCTTATATGTTCAATTACTGTGATTTAAAATATATTTCGATATTAGAAATATTATGGAGCTAAACAAACCCGTACGAATTCTTTTGCTCTAACCAAGCATTGAATCCTCAGCTGGCGAAAATGCTATCTTCGAATGTCTTCTACGCGAAAACGCTGATATCAAAGTGACATGGCTGAAGGACAACAAGCCTCTGGGAGACCGTCTCATGGACCGGTGCTCTATCTCCTATGAGAACGACGGCAGCCACAAGATGGAACTGAAACACTGCAGGGAGGAAGATGCTGGTGTTTACACAGCAATAGCTGAAAATCTGAAAGGGAATGCCCATTGTACGGCTCAGTTAGTCGTGCAGGAGTGTGAGTTTCTTTTTTTCCTTTATTTTTTTTTTGTGTTTGTTGGAAACCTAGTAATATTAGATCTCACGTAATTATAATCGTGAATAAAACGAAAGATTACCTACCAAAAATCTAAAAACAGGTTTCCCACAAATGCCATCTATTGGAGATTTCAGATTTTGATTTAAATTCAAAATTATTATCACAATGATTATATTGTCTATCTATATAGTGTATGCATGTGTCACCGCGATCACCGATTAAGACATTGTAAAGCGTATTATAACCTGTAGTTTGGTATCTGATCATTTTGCTCTATATAATTTTCCTGTATTTTGCACTTATATCAGTATTGTCGTACACCTATTTACTTACATAACCTTATTTTTAATTAATATTAATCTGACATTTGAGGCACGAAAAAATTGAAATATTTAATAAACATCTTGATTGAATTTTCAGCAATATTGTTCAATTCGTTTTGACTGCCTCAAATGCTCTATATAAAAATGCAAATACTAATATGATATTTCATGTATAAATTTCTAGTGACCCCTGAAGAGCGCAAAGAACGGAATGCTCTAAAGGCCCCGTACTTCCTAGTGGCCTTGAAGGACACACAGATCCTCGAGAACACGTATCTGCGCTTCATGATCAAAGTCAAAGGCGATCCCAACCCCGATGTTAAGTTGTAAGTATCATTACTATTTAAAGAATATGTCTACCTAGAAGGTTGCAGGTTCATGGAAGATCTCTTATTAGCTAATTAACATTTTTATCTTCGACATTCTAAAAGTGATTAACTTTGAAAAAAAAAGTTTCTAAGAATTAAGTTGGATCTCTGGAAATAAGGAAATATGATTTGTTTAAATGGCATTGACCCATTAGAGCACCCATGGCATTCTTTCTGTCCGTGTAGCAGACTGATGACTGACCACCGATACTGTAAAAGATACAAAACATTGCGATTAAAACAATATCAATGCCGCCATAAAATCCTTAAAAATAACTTTATTTCAATGACTAATATTAGCTAAGGCGTAAGAAATCAGTAAATATTTCAACAGGTAGTAATGTCAATTTATCTCTCCTTAGTTATCGTGATGACAAAGAAATAACGAGTACATCAGAATCCGACCACGTGTCCATCATCCGCACGCGCGCCGACCGCGGCTGCTACGAGCTGGTCATCGCCGACGTGCTGCCTTCCGACGCCGGGAGGTACTCCTGCAAGGCCATCAACATCTACGGAGAAGTCACCTCAGAAGCCACTGTGTCTGTTGTTGGTGAGTTCTTCTTTACTGTCATCATCATCATCAGCCTATACTCGTCCTCTGCTGGACGTAGACTTCCTCTAGTGAACGGTACAGAACTCAATCTTCGTCTGTGTTTCCGGCGATAGGTCTAGTCTAGTAAGACATGTGCGATTTAAAATTGGCGTATACGTTGTGCGTTGCAATGCGTAGCAGTAGATGGTCGTGGGTGGATTTGCGCACTATAAAAAGGATACAAAACAAATTCTAGAAATTCAGCACATCATAATATTACGCCTGGACGTCCTAAATCCCGCTCTATGCGATAGCCTAGACCCTCTCAAATGAGGGGAAACCCCAGTGCCCAGCAATGGGATACTAAATATTTTGATGAGAGTGCTAATTAACTTTGCACAAGGTGTCAGTGCATCAGCGATTTGTTTTGGGACAATTCACGTATTCATGGAAATGTTAACGTAATGAAGTCTAATTCAAAATCAGTATAACTCATATAACGTGATTAAATATTTCGATCGTGAAACTTAGCTGTAACAACATAATTTAATAGTGGCAATAAATGAAGAATGTGCGTGGAGTGTTATAAATAAATGTGTTACATTTTGTAAAACACTTGGACACCCTCCAGCGTTTGTTTATGGATCATCGATGCTATAAATAATACCATTTACTTAAATTAGACTGAACTTGTAATGATTTCATATTATTGGTGACTTTGTATTGAGTTAACTATTCGTCGACGAAGAAGAATATACTTAATATTGAAAATTTTTAGAACTGAAAAATCATATTAATTACTTAAACACATGATATAATATTAATAATAGTTTTACTTGTTCTACATAACACTAATTCCTAAGTTTATTATTCTCCTATTTTGAATTGATTTATACCTATTTGTATGTATGTACCACCTTCTTTTAAAGGTACAAGGATATCTGAAGATATCCTTGTACCACCCAAGGAAGGCGAGGTTTGTCGCACTCGTAATTACTACGGGAACAAATATCAATCATCCGCAACCCTCCCATTGTGCCCTTGTTCAACATATAACTGTGAATACGAGCAATCTGCACATCATATCCTGTGGGAGTGTAGTCTATGGCAAAGTGAACGCAATATTATGCTTGATAGTTTGCAAATTATATCTGGGGTGATTTATTACTCGGACCTTGTTGCGACTAGGATAAATTTCCGTGCGTTTAAGCGTTTTTGCCATACCTATTATTGGAATCAGATATAATAGCTCAGATTATTATTACCCATAACTTATTAATTTATCATCCGTGGTGCCTGGCAACTGGGCTTAACCCAGTTGTAAACATCTGTTCTCATATCAATGACATGTAAATTCTATTCTGTCTCTCGCTTGATAAGGAGGGAAGTGAAAAAAACTGATATTTTACTTACTCCTACTATATAACTTCATAATTAAATTCGCTGCGGGTTCCAAGACAGTTAAAATCATTCCCCTGGGACACGTCGGACTTCATTGTCTCGACGATTTTCTGGATAGTTATTATTGTTGATCCTGGTTTACAGGAGTTGCAGTAGTAGGGATTTGGGTGGTGGGCAAGTCCCATAAAAAAAAACCCTCTCAGTGACCCCTACTCACCATCCATACCAACCCTCATTAGACCAGCATGATAGGCGCCTCTCAAGGACAAGAACAGTGCCCAATAAATGTGTCATAAATATTTTACTTTTTATATTCACAGATGACAAAAACATCTTCGGTGAGCTCCCACCTGGCGGAGAAGGTCTTCTCGCCAAAGGTGAAAAAGCCAGCTTTACATGGAAGCGAGACGGACAAGCGTTTGACCCTGAGGAAAGATTCAAGGTATGAGTTACGGAATTATGGTCTTCACTTTGGTCTTATTTATGTTTTCGTCCACTTTAGTTTTTTGTGCAGTAGACTAAATTGAACTAAGGGAAGTAGAACAGTCTCGCAAATTAAAACTTAATTGACGGCATTTTTCTGTATATTATGTTTTTAAATTATTTACCTTATTCCCTGATTAGCTTTGGGCAGCAACTTCGTTTATATAGAATTATTTTATCTAATTTCTTATTTTATTTTATCTTACCTTATTTTATTAAGAAATATAAAAACTTCCGCCCCTCTCCCTTTTGCCCTTGATTTCCATAATAAAAATTATTCTATGTCCTTCCCAGGATAGGACAGACAGACAGACGCACTTTTGCATTTATAAAATTAATATGGATGATCTACTACAACATAATAAAATACACACAATGAAATTAGTGAAATTAGTCCAGCGGTAGTTAACACTGCCTTCTGTGCTTTGGGTTCCGGGTTTAAATCTCGGTAGGGACAAATGTTTGTGTGATGAGCATAAACATTTGTATCCGAGTCATGGATATATCTATGTATAATATGTATGTATTAACAAAAAAAAGTATATACGTAGTATATCAGCCAACTAGTATGCGTAACACAAGGCTCGTTGCTTAGCACGGAACTAGATGGCGCTGTGTCATAATGCCCAGAAATATTTTATTTTATAAACCTTGTATTCTCTCAGGTGCTGTTGGGCGATGACGAGGACTCGCTGGCGCTGGTGTTCCAGCACGTGAAGCCGGAGGACGCCGGCATCTACACGTGCGTCGCCAAGACCAGCACTGGCAACATCTCCTGTTCTGCTGAACTTACTGTCCAAGGTACTTACCGTTGCCTCCATTTATAATGAACCACTTTTCTTCTATTGTCTTTTGCTACTCCTGCTGTTGAAAGTTCAAAACAAATCGTATGTTGTTTACCTTAGAGACATAATGAATACAATGAGTTATATTGTTATCCATGGAGTTACTTTGATATAGAGTTGAAGGTGCCCCTGACAAATGCCTGAAAATTCTTAATATATATCGTCATCAAAATTCTCACGGGCATTTCTAATCTGTGAAAGACTGCAAGGAATATAATAATCTAAGAAAGAAAAAGATCCCTTATCTTTGCAGTCAATAGCTCTTAAATAAATAATGATGGATAGCGGGTTCCTAGTCTGTACAGCCGCTAGCTTATAGTAAATTAAGGTCGAGGCAATAAAGTCCACTGTCCCTGCAGGAGCGGTGCACGAGCTGCACCGCGAGCCGGAGAAGCCGTCGCTGGTGATCGAGCACCGCGAGGCCATCGTGTCGGCCGGCGCCTCCGCCATGCTGGAGCTGCAGTGCAAGGGCTTCCCCAAGCCCACCGTCGTGTTCAAACACAACGGGAAAGACGTCGAAGCTGATACTAGGCACAAGTGAGTAATCATTTATTCTTAGTGATTTCGTTCATGCAAATTGGTGCTTAGGAGAGAAATCATAGGTAATACGTACTTTAAATCTATATATATATAATTGAATCCCTATTTTCCTTGGTCACGGCATCACGCGGGAACGACTGAACCGATATTTGGTATTGACAGGACCTTGGAGAAGAATATAGGCTACTGTTTATCAACCTACCACGTGGGTGAAGCCGCGGGCGGCAGCTAGTATAATATATTAAGTAATTGGCATTTAACTTTAACATTTTCAAGTAATCTCATCTCCTATCTATCATTATTTGAGATTATTGTCCAGCACAAATCTTAAAACTCAGAGATACAACTGAGAATTCCACAGGAAATTTACACTCATAACATTTCTATTAACCATGACGTTAACAGAAGCGCTTAGAAACAGTATACCAATGAGGCAGCTTGTCTTACTATTTTTTCTTTGGTTAATAATTTATATGGGGTTACTGTTACTAGGACTCAGAACTCTCCAAATGATTCATATATATTGCAAAGCAATTTATTAAAACTATGACCTTCTTCACCAGGTTCCTATACGAGGACGAGGAGAGCATGTCTCTCGTGATCAAGAATGTGACCCAGGCAGACGCCGGAGACTACCAGGTGACGGCCTCCAACGAGCTCGGCGAAGACACCACCACCATGCACCTGATCGTCAAGGCCGCGCCCAAGATCAAGAAGAAGATTGAGAATCAGACCTGCATGGTGAGTCAACAATATACAAAGAATAACAAAACATGAAAACATAAGGTCCAATAATACCCTAAAATATCATGACGTCTATATCCCAAAAGGTTAGGTACACAATATTATAGACCACCCTCAGTTCGTTGGTATGTCTTGGGTCTTACATTATAGAAAGAAAGCCTATGGCCACTAATCGGATACGGAAACTCCAAGCGGCTACTGAGAATTTTATGGAAAATCTTTCGGTTCGAACTTGGAATAAAAATCAGGACTACAAGTGCTGAACGTGCTTACTTTTACTAAACAACTTCTGATAGTCAATAATTGACACAAATCAACAAATATATGATTACAGTGTTGATTCACAGTAATCTGTTACTTACAGCCCTAGTAGACTTAGCCCATACCGGGTTCTGGAAGAATGAGTCTCCCTCTTTAAAGAATCCTTCATGGATCCTTTAGAAAGAAAGAAAGAAAAAATGTTTATTTTAGACTCGCACATGACATAACAATTACATTAAAATACAAACATAAAACAAAAAACTGATAAAGCCCTGCGTGAGGCCAAAAAAAGGCCCCTATCTCAGCATTATGCTGCGTTAGCAGAAGTGCCCACGCAGCGCTGGTATTATGATAGGGCCTTACGTGACATAAATTGACTTTAATAGTAAAAATCCCATACCGTGTGTTTACCATGAACAAATGGTCCCCAGGTGAGCTCAACACACACAGTGACCATCGAGATCGAAGGCACGCCCGCACCTGACGTCACCTTCTACAAGGACGGCGCCGAGATCAAGAGCTCCGACCGGGTCATCATCGTGAAGGAGTCCGACGAGATCTACAAGATCACCATCAAGGACGCCAAGCTCACCGACACTGGATCTTACTCTGTCGTTGCTAAGTAAGTCCTCATAGCGTTAAAGTTGTTTGAATAGTTCTAGAAGTATAAGCAAAGAAAGGATATTGATACAATCTGGCAGAATAACTCTTACCGTAAAATTGGCAATTTTTCTACATGTAAATGTTTCTTCCTTCTATATAATATACGATAAGTAGCATTTGTGCTGGACCACTTACACCCTTTTTATTATAATTAGCTTAAGGTCCAAAAGCTTGAGTTATGGCAGCCTAGTGGTGTGACCGGTGGACTGAGGTGTCAAAGGTCTCGACTTCGAACCCAAACCACGCACCACTGACATTTCGGTAGTTACATATGTGTGCATTTATCACATGCTCAAGCGGTGAAGGAAAACACCGTGAGGAAACCTGCATGCTTGAGACATTTTCTCGATGGCATGTGAAGTCTGCCAATACGCAATTGAGAGGAGACCCGTGCCCAGCAGTGGGACTTTAATGGGTTTATTATGAAGGTCCAACAATGGTCTACCACAAGTGTTCCTATTCAAATATATCTATTAAGAAACAGGAATAAATATTACATCGCACACGCCTATGAATATATAGCAAAAGTAACTGTGTATAATTTTCTAACATAAACGAGTAGTTTAGAATTCACTCATAATGACCGACTATTCCAGGAACGAAGTGAACCAGTGCTCAGACTTCTGGCAGTGGCACGTGACGTCACCACCGAAGGTCATCAAGAAGATGGGTGAGAACAAGGTCTGCGAGGAGAAAGAGACCGTCTCCTTCAAAGTGGAGACTGAGTCTGATCCAGCTCCCACTGTGGCTTGGTAAGAACACACAGAATGAACAATACCCTTTACTCACCCTTTTTTTATTGTGACTATTCGTATGAATAGGCCAAAATAAAACCGCATAGTTAGTTACTACTCTGAGTATGTGGAAGTTTCTAAAATATACATAGGAAACAGATAATTTTAAACGTAAACGCATTAACGAATATAGAAATGAGGATATCGCTACTCATGGCAAAGTTTCTGCGACGAAGTTACTAAACTAACGCAGTACCTACTCAAAAGTTGTAATAATATATTTTGTTTCCAATACTTAAATATTTGTATTGTCAATAAATATTTTTAAGTTCATATAACACATAAGTTTCGCCAATAGTACTTACCCACTCAACGCTCTCCTACAAATAAATCCAGAATTCCAGGAAGACACAAACCAAGTTTGACACAAGAAGTATGTGATCATCACGTTATCTCAAATTTTCTGTTAGCACCTTCAGGCATTTAATGTGAAATATGAAACCCATCCATAATAAGAATACAGTACAAATATTGATTATATTACTGCAGGTTCAAGAATAAGGTGGAACTATCTGAGTCGCAAACAATAAAGATATCTTCAGCGGGTGAGGCGCACTCGCTCGTCATCACGTCTGCTGCTCGCGCTGATGCCGGCGAATACTCTTGTGAGGTGAGGAAAATAAATAGTATTTACATATTATACTTTAAAACCTAATTTATAGGAGGTAGGGCATAGCGAGATTCCTCGCTCAAATTGAGCTGCCCGACTGGGGAAGTACCTCCGCCTTACAGAATACCGCAGTGAATCAACAATAGTTGTCTTTCTGCTAGTGAGTAAGGTTACCAGAGCTCGTTGGGGGGGTGACTATTCTGACAGCATGGGCATTCCGTTTGTTGTCAATTTAGTAATTCCCTCTTTTAAGAAACCAAAACGGTTTCTGCAGGGGTTGGCAAGGCATTTGCAAGCCTCTGGTGTTGCAAATGTCCATAGGCGGCGGTGATCACTTACCATCAGATGAGCCGTCTGCTCGTTTGCCCCCTTATCGCGATAAAAAAAACTATAATCCTTTCTCGTAAACTAGTCCCATGGATAGATGGTTTGATTGATGATTGATTGATTGATTGATTGATGGTTTGATTTTGATAATGATAATAAGGGTCAGATTTTACATTACATGATCCATTGACTATAATTATGTGAGACTTAAATTAACCTGGAATTCGTCACTATCATGTTATTTATAGGAAGCGAGAAAGTAGGTCGGCAATGAGATGATGCTTAGTTTGTGTGTGTATGATAGCAGCAAATAAATGTATCTATATCTTATGACTATATTTTTTTACCACAACGGTGGCAAACAACAACAAGCTTATGCCTTGCTCGATGGTAAGCGGTTACCGTAACCTATAGACGTTTGCAACATCAGACGCGGTGTTCGTACATTGCCGATCCTGTAGAAACCGTTTCGTTTACACTACAGTATATAATAGAAATTTTATCCTAAGGTGCCTTATTAAAATGCACTCTTTGGTGACTTGCATATCCGATCTTGTGGGCAAAGGTGAATCAACAATAGTTGTCTTTCTGCGAGTGAGTAAGGTTTCCAGAGCCCATTGGGGGAGCGACTATTCTGACAGCCTGGGAATTCCATTTGCTGTCAGTTCAATAACTCCCTATTTTAAGAAACCTGAACGGTTTCTAAGGGGTTTGGCAACGCATTTGCAAGTCTGTGGTGTTGCAAATGTCTATGGGCGGCGGTCATCACTTACCATTAGGTGAGTCGCCTGCTCGTTTGCCCACTTATCAACATAAAAAAAAGGTTAGAGGGCAAACCTTTGCCCACGATATGAATATGGAAAAGAAACGCAGTCATGATACTATGTGGATGTCTCCAGATCCGCAACGTGCACGGCAGCGCGTCAGACTCGTGCGTGCTGCACGTGCGCTCGGGGCCGCGCATCACGCGCCGGCTGCAGGACAGCTCCGCTAGCGAGGGGGACGTCAACGTAGAATTCACCGTCGCCGTGGAGGCCTTCCCTGAACCCACTGTCAAATGGTAAGATTTATTGAAGGTAACATAACATAATTTGAGCTTGCATGCTACATCTTCGGCTGCGTCGTCACTTACGTGAAATGCTGTTAAATGCGCTCAATTTTCTAATAAAAAAGGAAAGAGATTAACTATCTGCTAGGGTAACGCGTAAAAAAAATCTTTGGACGAGAAAAGTATAATTGACATAAAATAATTGCATGCTATTCTTTCTTATACCAAACAATTAACATTGCCATTCAACACGGCAGTATTCTGTAAATTTTTCTAGATGATAGTGATTTGAAAACTTAGTTTGTTTTATGCGTATCAAGCTTCAGTACCTACCCAATTAGAACAAATTGGTATGATATTAGTTACTATTAATTACTTATATTGGTGTGAAAATATGTATATCAAACTTTTGTAGTCTATTATAAGAAGAAAGGCGCGGTTGTATTTTCTCTGTTATAGTTATAGCTATGTTAGATATTAAAGGTTATAAACCAAAATTCAACCAATATTTTTAAACCTTCAGGTATCTTGGCGATATGGAGATAACTGAGAAGAAATCAGTGTTCACACGCGTGGACAGCGGAAACACTCACAAGCTGATACTTAAAGAGGTGTCAGCCGAATACTCCGGCAACTACTCCTGCAAAGTCTCCAACGTACTCGGCGAGGACTCCTGCTCCGCTACCTTCACTGTTAACAGTAAGTACCGCGACAACTACACCTTCTAAGTCTTCGAAATGCTCAGCCAAAGCTTCCACTCCGCTAGCGCCATTGGTAATACAAGTTCTGTAACGTGCTCGGCCAGGGCTTCTATTTCGCTCACTACGTTGTAGGGATAGGTAGGTTACTTACTGTAACTACGCTAGTAGAACTGTTTAAGTAGGTTAGGTACTGCAGAAACTTCAACTTTACGTCTTAATTAGGACTTCATCAGTTGCACTACATCATCATTACAGCATTAGTCATTGTAGTATCTTGATTTCAATGTAAGATTAATTTAAAATATTATAAATTCTCATACAGGCTTATTCCCACCTAAGATTTATCAACGAGAAGTAGGTATTACTGGGTTGCGCAATAACTCCTCACAAACCTCTAAATACCCATTTTAACTTTTTCAGGGAAACCTCGCTTCACCAAGAGCCTGATTGACATGACGGTGGATGCTGGACAGACTTTGAAGCTCGATGTGGAAGTTGAAGGATGCCCCGAGCCCAAGGTCAAATGGTACAAGGACGGCAAGGAGGTTCAAACTGATGCCAGAATTAAGATTGAAAGGGATACAAAGAGGTTTGCCGTTTTTAAAATAAAATCATTTAAAACAGATTAAGTGAATGAGGGGCGGGCGTTTTTGGGGCCTGTTTTTATGGTGAACGTTCAAAAAATGCCAATTAAATTGGTCCTACTTTGAAGAAATGATATTTTGATTTGATTTTGATAGAATGACAAAATACCGTCTAATTTAAGTGTTACATTTTTTAAATAGAAGTCGATAATTTTCAGTTTTTTTTTTCGGAGAATCAAACTTCAAATGAACAATTTTTTACAGGTTGGAGAACTACCATCTATCCGTAACTCTGATAAAAGAAGAGGACGGCGGCGAGTACGAAGTCAGAGCCGAAAACGAGTTTGGTAGTGTCTCTTCTAAGAGCACGGTCACCGTACACAGTAAGTATCCGCAAACACACCAGTGTCAATCTTATCAACAAACCATAGGGCCAAGTTTTCGGTATATATATTTGAAGACGTTTCACAAAAATCAAAATTATCTTTGTTAACCAAAATACTTAGATTGACAGTTAGCATGCCTACTTAGAGCACACTGAATTATTATTTTATCACAAGTACAAGTTCCAGTGCACACTACACACGCACACATTGCCGTGTTCAGGCATTCACATACACTACACAAATGCATATGGTAAGCCCCCAGAACCCGTCGAAACAAATCTGTCAGGAAACGACAGAATTGGCACTACGATGGAAAATCTAAATACGGGTAATGTAGTTTGCAATAACGTAGTAGTGATATTGAACCCTAGATTACTACCAAATTATACGCACGTTAGTTTTGTTTTTGGGTGTCATAGATACCGACCATAAGAATATGGGAATTAAACCATTGAAGCATTCAATAGACTGGAATGCTGACGTAGTCATTCACAACCATTGATGCACTTTGTCCTGCACAACCTTTACTCACCATTTGTGACGTCTATAATTTAATACATTTGCCCATTTTAATAATTCATGTTTTATTGTTACCACTTTTTTCATTATGTTTCAATAGCGCGAGAGATTCATTCGACGTTGACTAAAGAAGCAATAGTTGAAAGTGAGGTTGAAGATGAGAGTAAAAAGACAAAACAACCTATTGAAGATTATGTGGATAAAGGGAAAAAGAAATCAGGAAAGTTAGCCAAAGCGGAGACTATAGAAGAGAAATCTATATGGGATGATGAAAATGACGGTAAAGCTAAAAAATCAAGCGTTGATGACGTAGACACGCCATCTTCTACTGCGGCTAAAAAATCTTTAACGGAGCCTGAGGTAGCCGAAGAAAAGTCTTTTTGGGATGATGTAGAAGATGATAAAAAGTCTAAAAAGGCTTTAATCGAAGAGGAAGCGGAACCAGCTAAAGGAAAGGAGTCAATAACTGAACCAGAAGTGGTGGAAGAAAAGTCTTTCTGGGATGATGTAGAAGATGATAAAAAGTGTAAAAAGCCTTTAATCGAAGAGGAAGCAAAACCAGCAAAAGGAAAGAAGTCAATCATTGAACCAGAAGTGGTGGAAGAAAAGTCTTTCTGGGATGACGTTGATGACGGAAATACTAAACAACCTATAATTGAAGAGCCAGAAACACCAGCTGTCAGTGAAGCAAAAAAATCAATAACAGAACCTGAGACAGCTGAAGAAAAATCTTTTTGGGATGATGCTGATGATGGTAAACCAAGCAAACCAGTTATTGAAGAAATAGACTCAGCACCGATAGATACCGGCAAAAAATCTTCTTCTCAACCCGAGACGGCCGAAGAAAAGTCTATTTGGGATGAAAACCATAATGAAGAAAACAAAAAACCGGTCATAGAGGAAGTTATCACTAAAAAAGAGGCTGGGGAAAAGGGAGCCACTAAGCCTGAGGTCATCGAAGAGGTGCCCATTGCGGAAGAAATCAAGTCACCCAAACGTAAATCGGTTAAAAAACAGTCCGTTGAAGAACCGTTAAGTGCTGAAACTGAAGGTATAAACATTACTCGCTTCAACGCTTTCTCTCTTCAATTCAGCGAACAGCTTTTAGTAAGCGAGAATTTCACGTTTTCGCACACAACTATGCATGCTTTTAACACTGTGTTTTTAACAACCCAAGTGTGATTTGTTATGTTTAGGCCGAGTTTTCGAAACAGTAACTACATTCAAGACAGGCGACGACGGGGCTATTGTAATGTCTAAAGTCAGCAGCACTCGGTCTCACGGCGCCATTATTACAGGTCGGTACCCAGCTTCCTACCTTCTCTTCCCAGTTCTAACATCCATTAGTCATTAACTAACATTCTATCATTAAACGAGATTGCTTTAAGTTCTTAAAACTAAAATGATAACGCATTAGTTTCATCTAACTAATCCAACTTTCTAAATAGTTATGTTACTTAAAATCAACATAATACTATTTTAACTGGTAGGTCCTGCCGAAACGCGCACTTTACACAAAATGACGTCAAAATCACTTTTCTATGATGATGATGATGACTTTTACGGAGGCAGAAGGCTAATACAGCCAAACAAACCTCATACAACTTCTTTAGAAGTTGAAGAAATAGCTAGCCATAGTTATTTCCTAACGGAAATGGGCCATTATACCATACCTGATCATGTACGTCGAGGTACTTATGGCATCATAGAAGAACCACAAACAGACTCGGAAGCCGATGCTGGATCACGATGCGGGAGGCAAACAGCAAACCGAACCGTTTCTATTATGTCTGTCTCAGAAGACGAGATGAGCTGGCAGAACGAACCTCTCTCTAGAGAGATATCGATCGAAGATCTTTCAAAGTCTATATTCGAAATTGACGAAACGAGAAAAGTTTTTAGCAAAGACTCCTATGTTCGTCAGTCATCTTTCAAAGAAGACTACTTTATAGGCGAGGATGAAGAGGAATCTCTCATTTTAAAGGAAAAATCACAAAAGGTATTCGAGAACGACATCACAGAAAAACTCATACACATATCGAAAGAATTTGACGAAAACGACTTTGAATCTGTCGACAGAAAAATAGATAATGTCAAAAATAGAATTATAGAAGAATTAGTATTAGGGCCCATGAAGAACTTTGATAATATAACGAAAGATGTAACTGAAACGACAATCGAAAGAAAGAGAAAGAATGATTCTAAGCTATTTAATCTAGAAGAGGAGGTAGATGATGAGTTGGAAGCCCTTCTTAAACGAAGTCAGAGGCAAAGGAGCATACTAGATGATATTCTAAATGTGGAAGATGAAAAAGGTAATTGTTCAATCAAAGTATTACAAAAATGGGGAACTTTAAAAGATAATTAAAGAGGTTGGCATTTGATGATGTAACGCTACGCGCTGTATGTAAGGGGAAAATAACAATTAAAGTAAACGCTTTGAATCCGAAATCGGAAATTGCTGATGTTGAAATTTCCATTTAATCTGTCATTTTCTTCATAATAACTAAACTCTGACCTCTTGGCGTCTTTTCATCTTCTAAGAAAATGACAGATTGTTGTCCATATAATTGTCCTCTAAATGTCTCTCCACATTTGACTAATTCTGTCGTATGTTTGTTTTAGCACGCATGCGTAATAACATTTCCTTCTGGCATACTAATCTTTGGGGCTCGGTGCGGCAGAGATACTAGTCGATTCAAAATAATCACCACATCATCAAGGTAAGCAAAAATATTTCAAAAAGTAGTGCGTCGCTTGCATGGTACTGACGATTTTATATACTTATGGAACTTAATGTTTAAGCAATGCGCCGCAAAATGGTATGTATATGTACACTTAGTCCAACAATACACACAATATTTCTGTGTTCTTTTAGATATGGGGCACTGTAAGTATCCTTACGTATGATCTAGTAAACTGTTACTGCTGTAAATACTGCAGAATTATTGATTTTATGTAAATACACTGTTTTTATTGAAAGAGCTTCCTCAATTCTAGGCTTCGGAATGTAATGTTAATTAATTTCCGAATTTATTTTTATTTTGTATATAGAACACTAACAGTTACATCATTAGATAAATTGTTTCCTATTTCTGCCAAGCGATTATTGTATTCAAACCGTAGCGCGCTTCTATGTCATATCAATTGTCTTTCTAGAGTTTACACATGACTACTTGATAGACTAATTAATGAAGTAACTGATGGTGTTATTTATTAGATATTAAATTAATATTTTCTATCTTTACAATTAGAATATATTTTTGTTTAGTCACAATATACTTTCCTCTTTAACCAAATAAATTATAAGTGATCAGAGAATTAAACGCGGTAGATAATAAATCTTCATTTTTATCTCCCAGTTATCGAAATTTATTAACATGATATAATAGTGATAGAAGCTATTATATAAATCTGAAATAGATAGAAAATCCTTCTTGCTATCATCTATATTTTCCTTCATGTTTCGCTTAATGAAACTGGTCGTCACTGCACGACCACAAATCAGTTTTAGATCTACAACACATGATCTTTAAAATTGCAGCACCCCCCGCACTAAAAGGCAGCACCATGAAGGACGGTCACGCGTTCGAGTCCCTCCCTATAGTGTACACAGTTGAAGTGGCTGGATTACCCAAACCCACGGTCAAATGGCTGCACGATGGCAAAGAGGTGAAACCATGCGGCAGGGTCCATATCACCAACGATGGAGATGTGTACAAGTTGGAGATCGATAGCGTACAGATGAAGGATGCAGGCAAATGGCAATGCGAGATCAGCAATGATCTGGGTAAACAAGTCCAGAACGCCCAGCTTTCTGTGTCACGTGAGTACATTTTGGAGCTTGATTTGAAAATCTTGAATTTGTGTATCGTTAGTACAGATATACATATTTTGCTTAATTGATTTGACCATAATGTGTAACACAAGTGGAAAACAATAAAACTACCGACATTTTCAACAGCCGAGGCTGAGCTTCGCAAGCCCAAGTTCACGGCACCCCTGGAGGCTCAGCGCGTGCTGCAGCGCGAGCCGGTGTGCCTGCGGGCGGCGTGCACGGCCGACCCGCAGCCGCACGTGGCCTGGCTCCTCAACGGACAGGAGCTGACGCCCGACGCCACCGTCGTCACCTCCGCTGACACTAAGGACCTCGACCATGGATTGAAGGAGTGCACCTTCACTCTACAGATTGCTACTGGTATGTTGCGTCATAAAATTTAGAACACTAGCATTTTTTATTTGTTGTTGTTCAGTGTCCTCATACGAATCAAAGGACTATTTTCCCTTTTTGTAACTATTTCCCAAACGAAAATTCTGGATAATGAAAACAAAAGCTGTGTTACTTTTTAATCTCACTATTCTCATTTCAATGTAATTTTGCTTGAAGTTTGAGTTGGCTTCAGTTCGAATATTTTATAGACAACTATGGAAAAGACCAAAATATTACGGTCTTTCGGTATCTTATCTAAAAAAATCCTATCTAGGTCGTCACACGGACACCGGCGAGTACACTATCCAGGCTAAGAACAAGTACGGCGTAGGCGAGAGCTCAGCGCGCCTGGACATCCTGCTGCGGCCCGAGATTGAGGGCCTGAAGGACGTAACGGCTGTGCCTTTCGAGGAGACCACCTTCATCGCCAACGTCAGGGCCAATCCTATCGCTGAGGTTAAGTGGTAAGTTATTTTGGTTAGATATTCTAATTATTTCAGGTTCAATATTAGCTTATATTTGGAAAACCTAGAATGATAATAACATATTTAACGTTAATTCTACTACGAATCTGTCTATTGTCTAAAATTATATTTTGAAATGCGTGCTGATTATGCGATTACAACCGAAACGTGTTCCGCTTTTCACCGGGTCGTTATCAGGGTATTGCTACAACATCACCTACATTTAAATACAAACTAAGTCAGTCACTAAATCTCTCTACAATTTTATAGGAGCAAAGACGGGTATGCAATTCAACCGTCGTCTCGCTACGACATAATATCGGACGTGGGCGCGGAGCAGTACAAGCTGGTGGTGCGCAAGGTGGGCGTGGACGACGCCGGCCTCTACACGCTCACCGCCACCAACGACGTCGGCGAGGCCACGCAGCAGGCCAGGCTCACTGTGCACAGTAAGTATCTAACTTGATCTTGATAAATCTATACAAAACAGAAAAGATATTCGAGAAGTAGCATTTCCATGCTAAAAAGAATAAGGTTTTTAGGTCTCTAAGAGTCAATAATCCGTTTACATAAATAATTAAATGACACAGCGCCCTATACTTCTCAGTTACGTCACGGATACTAGAAGGTTGATGATACACTACTAGACATTATTATTTTATATTTTTATGTTATATTTTAAATACACACATATAGAAATATACAGATATAGAATAAAAACATTCATGAGTCAGGTACAAATGTCCATACTTATAACACAAACATTTGCATCTACGAGGATTTGAAACCCTCCCATAGAAGGCAACCTTTAAAACTACAGCTCTAGTCAAGTCGTCACAATAAGAAGTAGCTTAACAATTTTTTTTTCATATACAACCAATAATTTTCGACAGCCGGCGAGCCAGTGTTCACCAAGCCACTTCAGAAGCAATCGGTGAGGGACTACGACGACTGCACGCTGAAGGTGCGGTGTGACGGCGTGCCGCAGCCGGACGTGACGTGGTACCGCGACGGCCGGCACGTCGCCGACGACGCCCGCCACACCGTCACCACCCAGGTCGGCGGACAGGTCGACAGCGAGCTGGAGATCAAGCACTTCAATGCTACTGATGCTGGAAAGGTGAGAATACAAGATTTTCTGTTGTATCACTATCATCATCCCACTTAAAGCCCCGTCTCTGACTGAGAGGGGTTAGGTTAGATAGAGAATACGATTCTGTCAGCACGCACATAGTTTTAAAAAGTAAAAAGTGTGTCTTGGATTAGAACAGTCAAGACTCCATGATTTGAAAATAAAACCACTAATAAATCTATCGACGACCTCTGTGGTCTAGTGGTTCGAGTACCGGATTGCTGATCACGAGGTCGTGGGTTTGATTCCCACAGGACACAAATATTTATGTGATGAGCATAAGTGTTTGTGTTCGTCTGGGTGTTTCCTATATATTATAAGTATGTTATTATGTTATTATATATATATATTGTCTATATAAGTATTATATCCATTGTCTAGTACCCATAGTACAAGCTCTGCTTAGTTTGGGACTAGATAGTGCTGTGTAAAATGTCGCAGAATATTTATTTATGTATCTAACTATAAGGTTATATTTTTTCGTTATACTTACATAAAGACAGTTATATATATCAGACTATAAAAATATTTTCCTGACTCTAGATCATGGTCTTTACTGCCTACAAAATATAAACTTATAACTTTGCCCCCAGTACAAAGTGGTGGCAGCGAGCTTGGCTGGCGAGGCGGCATGTGAGGCGGTGATCTCCCTGGAGCAGAAGTCTCCAGGGTTCGCGCACAAGCTGGAGAGGCAGAAGGATGTGGATGAGGGAGAACCTCTGGAGCTCAAGGCCAAGCTCGATGGCAGCCCTATACCTACTGCTAAATGGTAAGATACATTTGTATAATCTTGTTGCTCACTGTTTTATAGGTCTAGTCTGTCGCACTTACACTGACAGCAAAACTTGATTTATCTGGAAACTATTCTTTAAAATTATTTTGTCTATATTAAAACGAAAGGCCATTAAATCGCTCATTGTCAAAATAAGAAATTTCGATAACAATTTAACTTATGTAGCCGAAATTGGCAAGTAGGTATTTTATAAATAGGAGATGTAATTTATATGAAACTTTGATTTTTAAGTGGTCTTTAATGTTCTCCAAAGGAACAGCACTTTGGGTTTGTGTCTAGTTATTATAATAGGTATACGGGATTTATGGACCCCCCCTTTTCCCAATAACGTTTTGGGCAATATCTAAGTTAATTTTTTTTCATAATTATTTCTGGTAAAAAAAGTAGGAGATTCTCAATTCGACTGTATTTTTTTATGTAACTTCATAACTTTCGACTTGGTGAACCGGGTTTGATGATTCTTTGAAAGCTGGTGCTTCCCGTGTGATCCCATTTCAATTTGATCAAGTTCTGATATTATTAGTCGTTTTTTTACGGATTTATTTGCTATACAATATCACGAGCTCATTCATGCTGACTATTCTCAGGTACAAGGACGGCGCCCCGCTGTCGCCGGACGACTCCCGGCTGGTGCAGGCCGCGCTGCCGGACGGCACCGTGAAGCTGTGCATCGAGCGCGTGACGCCGGCCGACTGCGGCGCCTACAAGCTGGTCATCTCCAACCCGCACGGCGACAACTCCGCACTGTGCGCTGTCGCGGTCAACCGTAAGGATAGAATAATATCATTAGCCCATTATTGTCTCACTGCTGGGCACGGGTCTTCTCTCATATGAGAGGGTTTAGGCTATAGTCCACCGCGCTAGCCTACTGCGGGTTGGTAGACTTCACATGCAATCGAGAAAATCTCGTTCTCGTTTGAACATGTGATATTTAAGCATATATAACTTCCGAAACGTCAGTGGTGCATGCCCGGATTGGAACTCGACACCTTTAACATGTCTGTCCTCTGATCACACCACTATGATACCACAATTTCAAGGATAGAATTACTATAAGTTTACTTGTTCGAATATTATACAAAGTTTTTTTTATATTCGTACCTATTCGGCTAAATATTCGGTTGATTTACCGAATAATTACCGAATATTTAAATAATATATATTATTAAAAAGTTTACATTATTTAAAAGACTATTCTGAGCCCTAAAGAATTCGTAGAATTGTAATAGTGAAAAAGATTTACAAATCGGACTATATTATCGGCAGTCTTGGGATGAGCGCACTTTAAACACATGCCTTTTTTGTTTGTATGGACTACAAACAAAAAAGGAATGTGTTTATAATTCGAATCGAATTTTCGTATTCGGTTAATCCCACATACGGCACATCGCAGCTATTTTATTAATTAAAAAAAAACAACATAATAAATTAAATAAAAATATATTGATATTTTGATTTACACAAAATAGCAAGATATCGAATAGGTGACCTACAATAAAATACTATTTTCAACAGCAACACCAAGGAAGCCGTCGTTCAGCCAGGAGCTGGAGGACGTAAAGGCCGTGGTTGGCCAGCCGCTGAAGCTGGAGGCCAGGGTTATGGCGTTCCCCGCACCAGAGATCAAATGGTTCAAAGATGGTAAGTGCGAATCTTAATCCTAATGAAATGGTTTTAGCTTCAATACGAGGTAGTTTGTTAATACGTATACTCTTATTATTCGCGTATTAGTCATTTAAAAACATTTGCATCGACGTTACACCTGTGTGCAGGTCGAAGCTAGGGCGGCCTTTTTACACTAACTCTTGCTGCTGGAGTCTGTTCCTCCGCTTCTTCTACCCAGAAAAAACACTAGAAAGAGATGAAGGGCGGTCGTTGTTGGAAACTGCCTTCATCTGCCTTTATTGTCGACTATTGGCTTATTTTTAATCAATTATATTTTGACTTTGATTTTGCTAAAAAAGTAATTGCACCCATCCGGAAACTTAGTTCACTTAATAATATTATCGTTTGTTGTCAGGTCTGCCCGTCCGTCCATCTCAGGCGATCAACTTCATCAACCAGCCGGGCGGCGTGGTCGGGCTCAGCATCGACAGCTGCAAGCCCGAGGACGCCGGCCTCTACTCGCTCACTGTCACCAACAAGCTGGGAGAGGTAACTCTTCACATTTTCTTCTGACCTGAGAGAGGATCCAGCTTTCAACACAGGGAGGGGGGTCTTTTGGAATGAACAAGGGGCCTAAGTAAAAAAAACAGGTCATCCCACTAAAATTAATTTATTCCACCTTATCGTACCATCAGAATGAAATCTAGCTTTAATCATGGCAAGTCAAATAAAACACAATCAACTTCCAACTTTAAAAGTTGGTATGGCCCCAGAGGTCACTGTGGCCCTCAGTGACCTCTGAACTCGTGGTCAGTTATCAAATCAGAGAGAGAGAGAGAGTCCCCGGGAGATCTTGGAACTGTATGATATAAGTACTACTAGATATAAGAACTACGCTATTGTATTAGGTTAACACCTGTGATAATAGTTGTATGTTTGTGAATAAATAAATAAATAAATGTTCCCAATCCTTGGGTCTCACAATTCCATCCACTAATCTATGTTCAGGGAGATCTTAAGCAGTCTGACTGGACAGTGTCCAAATCGTTGCAGTTGTTTTCAGGGTAGTTACTATACAGTGTGTCAATGGCGGGTGAACGACTACAAATGGCGATGCGATATGCGCGAGACCATTTTACGAGTAATGTAAAAGTATGTGAGCCGCCAACCTGATGTCAGAATTTTGATCACGGCTATTTGTAGTCATACACTCGCCAGTCTTTGACGACCCATTTAGTCCAGCGGTAGTTAACACTGCCTGCTGTGCTATGGGTCCCGGGTTCGAATCCCGGTAGGGACAAACGTTTGTGTGATGAGCATAAACATTTGTATCCGAGTCATGGATGTATCTATGTATAATATGGTATGTATTGACAAAAAAAACGTATATATGTAGTATATCAACCAACTAGTATCCGTAACACAAGCCTCGTTGCTTAGCACGGAACTAGATGGCGCTGTATAATAATGTCCAGTAATATTTATTTATTTATTCTGATACATACGACATGGATAAAATGAAGCTTATACCCTTTCAACGGAAACCCTTGTGCAGTAGTGAAGCAGTAAACATTGTCAGTAAACTATATCAACAACTCTATAACGAATTTCTTACTTCCAGGTCGGCTCTAAGGCGAAGGTCGACGTGGCACAGAAGGAGCGCAAACCCGCCTTCATCGCGGAGCTGCAGCCCACCAAGGTCATCGAAGGGTTCCCCGTCAGGCTCGAAGTCAAGACCCTCGGACACCCACCACCGACTATCAAATGGCAAGTTCATCTGCTCTCTGATCAACTTTCATATTTTTTTAAACAACTTTTGGAGCTAATTATTTTTAACATGCTTTTATTAGCTTGGTATGTATGTATTGACGAAAAACCCCACGCATTTTTATGATAAAATGTTTTTTTTTTTTTTATTCATAAAAACTTTTTTTTTATTTGTACAAAATTGTTTATTAGTCTTATATGTGGTGTATGTGTATGTATGCTATGTTTTATATGTATGTCTCTAGGACCCACAATGGCCAAGAGATCGTGCCGGACGGTCAGCGCGTCCGGGTGGTGTCGCAGCCGGACGGCACGCACGCGCTGCTCATCGACAAGGCGGGCGCGCCGGACGCCGGACAGTACGGCGTCGTGGCCATCAACGACAAGGGAGAGTCCTCCAGCAACGCTGACCTTACCGTCGCTAGTGAGTACTTATGAGCTTTATATTCATCACTAACAACTATAACTAACGATGGCTGATGTATGCGTGCTGTCAGTATGGACAGGTCAACTCAAAGCTGCACTGGTGCTTACTTCAAAAGGCCATCTCAGACTTTAATCTACATCGTCAGGCTCACATATTGTAACCAAAATGTTTGGACTTTAAAAGAGACCATGATTCTCTGAGTTTGTTTCGGCATTTCTTCTCAGAGGTCGTCAGTTAGGAAATGCCGATGTCAACTAGATACTAAAAAAACATCTTACATGACTTGTAAAAGTGTCTTTAAAAAGATCTATTTACAGAAATAAACAATCATTTCAATCATCAATCAATCATTTCATTTCATCATTAACTGATATAAATAAATAAATAAATAAACTGATTCCCGCGACTCCGTTCGCTCGCAATTTAACTGAAAAATAAAAATTTCATATTAACTTTCCGTTTTACCTCCTTAGGGTGTGAATTTTCAAAAATCCTTTCTTAGCGGATACCTACGTCATAACATCTACCTGCATGACAAATTTCAGCCCGATCCGTCCTATGGTTTGGGCTGTGCGTTGATAGATCACTATGTCAGTCAGTCAGTCACCTTTCAGCTATATGTATTTAGATTGGCGTCTACATAACAGAGAGGTAGGGCATAGCGAGTTTTCTCGCTCATATTGAGTTCTCCGAATAGAAAGCACCTCTGTCTTACAGAAGACCGCAGTGACAAAAGAACAAGTAGAAAACATATTATACATGCTTGACTTGTCTACAGGACTACATAACTGCTGAATGTGGGGTCGTTGTTTCTATTTCCATATTGAGAACTATTATTGGGTGTTTCTATAAATTTCTCTTTCTAGAAATTGTTGACAATTAGAAAACTGTCGACAGTTTTTTCAAGCCTCGTTGCTTACCACGGAACTACATGGCGCTGTGTCGCAATATCCAGGAATATTATTATTATAATGTTGTCTCCCCCAGGCCGAACAGATGACTCCAACCCCCAAGAGCGTCCCCGCTTCATCCACGGGCTGCGCGACCTGACGGCGGAGGAGGGACAGCCGCTGGCCGTGTCCGCGCCCTTCGTGGGCAACCCCATCCCCGAGGTCACGTGGACCAAGGACGGGCAGCCGCTGCGGCCCAGCGACAAGTTACTGCTCACCTGTGACGGGAAGAGGGTCAGTACTGCGTGCTTTTTTAAACATTATAATAATAATAATATTTCATTTATTTCTTTTCCGATTAGAAGTTGTATAGCTGTGGTAGCCGAGCGGTGTGACCAGTGGACTGAGATGTCAGAGGTCTCGAGTTCGAACCCAAGGCACGCACCACTGACTTTTCGGAAGTTATGTGCGTATTTATCACAAGCTCAAACGGTGAAGGAAAACATCGTGAGGAAACCTGCATGCTTGAGAGATTTTCTCGATGGCATATGTAGTCTGCCAACCCGCACTAGGCTAGCGTAGTGGACTATAGCCTAATCCCTCTCAAAAAAATGAGAGGAGACCCATGCCCAGCAGTGGGACAATAATGGGTTGATGATGATATTTCTTTTCTACAAAGGAAGATAGATAGATAGATAGAATATGCTTTATTGTACACCATATAACAAATTATACATTCCATTAATTACTTAAAGTTATTTATGACATAAGGGTACAATGGCGGTGTTATCACTAAATAGCGATCTCTTCCAGACAACCTTTGGATGGACAAAAACAAAGTGAAACTGAAGCGGGTGTGGCATACGTCTAATAGACTAACTAACCTAGAGCTACAAACTAATAAATTAGTTAGAAGCTTACACATAAAACTAAAATATGGTTTACAAAATCCCTTATTTCCATTATTGTTTCATGTCAGTTAAATTCAAAAGCCTTTATGAACATCTAAAGCAAAAAAAAACAAAAAATAAACTTGCCTGTTGGTTGTTTGTCTGGATGGGTGGTGTAAAGAATCCCAAACGTCGAAATTAAAATAATATCAACACACCCCGATAAAATCCGTAAAAAAATCCGTATTGTAGTACTTGATTGTCTTGAAAATATACACAGATATTTGTACATACATAGGGGTAATATATTAATATATCATTCAAAGATTATCTAAAACTATTTGCTTATCCTTGTAATACAGGTGGGCTTAGAGATCAACCCTGTAGAGCTGCCGGATGCGGGCGTGTACTCCATCAAGCTGGTGAACCCTCTGGGTGAGGATGTCTCTGAAGGCAAGATCAACGTGCGCAAGGTGTACTCCGCACCGACATTCTCGCAGAAGTTCACTGATCTGCAACAGGTAAGAGCTTTGAATATGATAACATTCAGAATCGCTCAAAGTAGGTACTAAGATATGGCAATACCACAATATTCACTTCGCAGACAAAATGGAGCGTAAAATTACCTTAAAAAATACCCCATAATATAATTACAACATTAAAAAAAACTATGTCATACGTTTATTTTGTTCTCTACCAAGTGAAAAAAAAAATCTTGCACTGACGCTGGCTTCTCAAAGTCAAAGTATACTTCAAATTAGGGTTGTAACGGAGGCCTTCTTAACGGAGGCGGAGGCGGATGCGAAGGCGATGAGTTTCACTTCCGCGGATGCGGAGGTTAACGGAGGCGGAGGCGAAGGTGAAAGTGGATGTAAATAAAATAGTAATTTAAGGTTCAAAAGTTTTTATATTAAATATTTAACACTTAAGTAAACATTTAAAACATAAAGTAAAAATTTTAAGTTAACTTTTTGTAATCAAAATTAGTAATCAAAATTAAGGAGAGGTAAATTAAATTTGACAAACAATAGTTTTGCGGCTTTATCACCTTCCAAACGATTTCTAAGGGAATCATCATTTTAATTTTTAATGAAAATAAAATTTATTTTTAATTTAAATTTTTAATTGCGCTCGCGCGGTATTGCTATATGATTACGTAAATAAAACTCCGTTACAACTACGCAAAAATTGTGCGAATGCGGAAGCGGAGGCGAAGGTACGATTTCTTGCGGAACTTCCGCAGTAACGGAGGCGGAGGCGAAGTTCCGTTACAACCCTACTTCAAATATTCGAATAAGAATATTCGAAGTATACTTCGACTTTGGAAAAAGATGGATGGAAAAGAAAACAGCAATTTGGTGAATATAGCAATTATACGCTCTATGCCTAATCAAAATAAAAAAGGCTAAAAGAAAGTTCTAGAAAGACATTGATCTAAGGAACTCCTTCAAAAAGTTTTCCGTCTACACCCATGAATGAAAAACACTATTTAAAAATTTATCGTTTTAATCTAAATAATAATTTGATGACCCAATTAGTCCAGCGGTAGTTAACACTGTGTTATGGGTCCCGGGTTTGAATTCCGGTAGGGACAAATGTTTGTGTCTGAGTCATGGATGTATTTATCTATAAGATGTATGTATTTCCAAAAAAAAAGTATATATTATGTAGTATATCAACCAACTAGTATCCGTAAAACAAGCCTCGTTGCTTAGCTCGGAACTAGATGGCGCTGTGTGTCATAATGTCCAGGAATATTTATAATTATTTATTATTATTATTATAATGTAGCTGCCGACCTTCGACGCCAAGTTCCCGGCTCGGGTGTTCGGCATCCCGTCCCCCGACATCTCGTGGTACAAGGACGGCGCGCCGCTGCCGCCCGGCGCCAAGTACAGCCTCAAGCGCGACGGCGACGCCTGCTGCCTGTACGTGCGGGACCTGGACCTGGCCGACGCCGGCCTGTACCGGTGCGTGGCCCGCAACAGGGAGGGAGAAGCCACCTGCGAGGCCCATCTCGAAGTTGTCGATAAGATGTGAGTATTTTGTAGGGTGGTAACATTCTATATCGATATATTTTCCCATTAATGAGGCTTTTTACCGTCACCGTATCATTTACTGTCTTTATTATAGCTAGCCGTTTTTTTTTAAATTTATTTTTATTTGGAAGCTTTTTTCCGTCTAGGAAACATCAGCTCCATTGTACTAGAAACTGAATACAATAACATAATGAGTATAAAGATATTAAAAAAAAAAGCTTTACATCAATACTATCAAGAGAGTTGCTGCGGAGTCGATGGCAGTAGTTGGTACAACAGTCTAGCCAATTGTGATGTGGGGTCAGCCAACACGCCTTGGATAACTCCCACATAGCTAGCCGTTTGCAGTAAGACAATTTCGGTCGAAATAATCTACCGTCCGTTAGGAAATGCAAGTGACGTATCATAAAAAAGCAGTTACTTATGAAAAAGCCAACAGATATCAGATATGTATTTCATTCCATCATTTTTCGTTCATCGTTTACACAAACATCTTAACGAGATATAACTATCTGTACAGGACTAAAAAACAATACGGAAATTAGTGACCACTTGTTTGTAAACGAAAGCTCCAACGCATGGGTCTTCATAATGTCAGCTAACTAGGTAATATATTTAAAACTTGTTATATGTGTGTACAGCGCTCGCAAGCAGAAGGTGGAACCGCCAGAGTTCCTGAAGAAGATCGGCGACATCGAGGTGTTCCGCGGCATGAGCGCCAAGTTCACAGCCTGCGCCACCGGCACTCCGGAACCCGACGTCGAGTGGTGAGCATCAAAGCCAAAGTCTATTGTTTTTATTTCAACTACACCAATATTTCAGGTACTTTTGAAATGTCGAAACTAGTTGCACGGTTCCAAAAGGTAGGTCTTATGGAGAAGAACCGGCAAGAAACTCCATAGATACTCTTTTAAACGATATGAAAATTATTGTCAACCAGACCAATGGCAGACTTAGACATTTGCCGCTAACAGACTATTAATAATTTGCCGCCCCTGTAATTTGTGCACTATCGTCGTCTTTCCAAATTCACTTGTTAAATTCTGCCAGACTTGAGTCAGGCTTCCTAAAAAAAGTAAACGTTCTGTAGCATCATGACTAAGCGACCAGCTTAGCTTACTACTGTAAGAAAAAAAAATTGCCCAAATTTACCGCCTCCTAAAATCTCCAACTTCCTGGTAAATCCGCCACTACTCCAAACTATCATCAACCACACTGATCTAGACCGAGTTAGCAGGCAGCACACGCCCTCGAAACTAACTCCAAAAATCTCCTTATTTTTTCTATTAGGTTCCGCAACGATGAAAGACTGTTCCCGTGCGAGAGGATACGTATGGACAAGGAGACCACCGGTCTACTGAGGCTGACCATCAGCGGAGTAGACCCCACGGATGTGGGCACCTACCGCTGCAGGATCTACAACCCACACGGAGAAGACTCTTGCTCTGCCCAACTTACTTACGATAGTGAGTTTCAATAATCACCAGAGTAGTATTACTTTTTTTCTTTCATTGTAGTCATTCTCCTGTATCAGCCAGTACAGGCATGACTACAATCCACACTACAATGGTCTTCTTATATTTATTTATTTTTATATACCCCAAATTGTTAAGATTAATTAAGCTATCGAAGACTGTGACTTTGGTGTTAACAGTCAAATAACTCTACCATATTTTCAGCCCTGGAGCCGCACACGCCTAAACGTCCAATCAGCGACCAGTACTCGGACTTCGACAAGATGAAGAAGACCGGCATCCCCATGCCACTGGCCGACAGACCCATCATCAGTCGCATGGCCGACCGACACCTCACGCTCTCCTGGAAGCCGTCTATCCCGCATGGACCCAGGTTCCCTGTGACTTACCAGGTATATTTCATTTTTACAAAGAAAAAACAATCTTTGCGTAATAAAATATGTACAGTAGCTGAATAATTGGTTCCCACGCCACAATCTATGGGTTTGATATTTGAAATATTAAAGGAAGTTTAGTTTGGTTATGTTATTTTGTTAACTTGGAAATATGATAAATAAACATTGACTTTTACGAATGCAATAAATATTATGTCTCTAATCTGTAGCCCGCAATCGCAAAGTTAAAAGTAAAATTCAACAGACGTCTTTGTCGTTAATACGCTAACTCTTAATTTTTTAGTTGTGAAATAATTTTTCCCTATTTTACATAGCGAAAATAGGGAAAATACTGTTTAACTACGTTACTTAGAATTAGTATAGTCATGGCGTGTTGTGTGCAGGTGGAGATGTGCGAGGTGCCGGCGGGCGACTGGTTCACGGCGCGCACGGGGCTGCGCTCGTGCGCCGCCGACATCCGCAACCTCGAGCCCTTCCGCGACTACAGGTTCCGCATCCGCGTCGAGAACAAGTACGGCGTCAGCGACCCCTCGCCCTTCGCCATCACGCACCGCTCCAAGCTCGAGCCCGACCCGCCCAAGTTCATACCCTACCTCGAGCCTGGCATCGACTTCAGGCCGGAGACCTCCCCGTACTTCCCCAAAGACTTCGACATCGAGCGTCCCCCTCACGATGGATATGCGCAAGCGCCTAAGTTCCTTCGCCAAGAGGATGACTCCCAGTATGGTGTTAAGGGCCACAACGTGAACCTGTTCTGGTTCGTGTACGGCTACCCGAAGCCGAAGATGACGTACTTCTTCAATGATGAGCCCATTGACATTGGAGGCCGGTACGATTGGAGCTACACAAGGAATGGACAGGCTACGCTGTTCATTAACAAGTTAGTATTCAAAATACTTTTAACAGTTTTAGAGTTAATTTTCTCTTTTAAATTGTTTGGTAGTTTCAAAAGTCTTAATTCAGTCTTAAATCTGTTAGTAAATTATAAATCCAACCAGAATATACAAAAAAAAACTAAAAACTAAACTTCTCTCCCAATAAATACTTTTTTTGACCTTTTATTAAATACCATTCTGACTAGTAAATTGAAATATACTGTCCAATCTGTAAATTACCTAAAGCTCTTAACTCTTGTAGATACATAGATTTAGGTATAAAGGATGGCTGGCGGTGCTACTTAAGAAGTATTAACGACATTTGTCTCTAAAGGATGTTAGAGCGCGACGCAGGCTGGTACGAGGCCGTGGCCACCAACGAGCACGGCCAGGCGCGACAGCGGGTGCGGCTCGAGCTGGCTGAGTACCCTACCTTCATTCGCCGCCCCGAGGAGGCCGTCGTGCTGCAGAGAAAGACGGTCAGGATCGAGGCCAGGGTCACTGGAGTCCCGTACCCCGACATCAAGTGGTACAAGGACTGGCAGCCGCTCGCACCTAGCAGCAGAACTAAGGTGAAGATTTAGAAAAAAAAACCTTCAAAGCTTTCAGCTTGGAAGAAGGGGTAAATTACTTATTTTGCAAACAGACAGGTAAAATCGTATCTAATTTGACGATTCCCACAGATTCAATTCATCGAGCCAGACATTTGCATCCTGGTAATTCACGATGCGATCCTCAAGGACGAGGGCTTGTACAGCATCAGCGCTCGCAACGTGGCCGGCTCCGTCAGTTCCTCCGCCATGCTACACGTTGAGGAGTCCGAACACGAGTACTCTGACAGGTGAGAAATATTACTTAACATTGTCCAGTAGTAACAGGATCCCTGTAGAAAAAAACGAAAATAAAGGAGCTGAAGAACTGGAAACTTATGAATGAATGCTGTAATTTAAACCTGTAACATTCTTGTACCCTAACTCGTAAAATCTAATTCACGATTATATCGTTCTATGGATTTTATAGTTCGCAGTTCAGCTAAAAGAGTCAATAGCTTCTATTAGATACTTAAAACTATCAATATGAAGAAAAATCAGGTGTATACTAATAAACTATTAAACGTATAGTGTTCTTTTTAAGAAAATATTTATTAAAACACTCTTTATTGTTAATATAAAACTATCTGTGCTGTATCACGCTAGGATTCGCGAGCACCCACCGCGCGTGAAGCCCAGCACGAAGCCGTTCGGAGACTTCTATGACCTGGGCGACGAGTTGGGCAGAGGAGTACAGGGCGTCGTGTATCACGCCGCTGAGAGACTCAGTGGTAAGTGCCATCTAAACTTCGTACAGTAAACAGGCTGAACAGTGTTAAATTATAATACTAGCAGCGCCTTCATCATCAGCCTTTTTGTAAACATCTTCTACGGAATGCCCCAGGGTTCAATCTTCGGCCCTTTTTATATTTATCTAGCATGTGAGCTCTTGTTTTTTTTATAATTATGAGTAACATTATGTGGTTAATTTGACAATTTTCACTGTCTTTTTGAAGAGTATTTTAAGAATATGATTATTTTCATATATGTACCTACATCATTTGTTTCCGTCGTGTAGGCGTATATTTTTTAATATTATACTAGCTGAATCCTGCCACGCTTTTTTGTTGCATATTGTCGTTGCATTGACGCGCAAAATACATAAAAACAATGTTAAAGCCAGTTGTATATCGTATCAAAAATAGCATGGATAATTTAATCAAAATAATTTCTCAAAAACTCATCGAAAACAAGAACGCTAAACAACATTTACCATCATTCGACCCCAGGCCGCAACTACGCCGCCAAGATAATGCACGGGCATTCAGCGCTGAAGCCGTTCATGAAGAACGAGCTGGACATAATGAACCTGCTGAACGACCGGCACCTGGTGCGGCTGCACGAGGCGTTCGAGCACGAGCACACGCTGGCGCTCGTGCTGGAGCTGGCGGCCGGCGCCGAGCTCGTGCGCGACCGCCTGCTGCGCGCGCCCGCCTACACCGAGCGGGACATCGCCGGCTACACCCGCCAGCTGCTGCGCGGCGTCAAGTATATGCACGACAACAGCGTCGCGCATCTCGGACTTACTGTGAGTGTTTATTTATATATATTATTTTTGTGTTATGTTATATGTGTTCAAGTTTAATACGTATTTCTTGATGCAAGCTGTCCGTGGTGTAACCAGTGGACCGTAAAGTCAAAGGTTTCCCATATCACGATGTTATCCTTCACCATTTGAGGTGAAAGAAAACATCATGAGAAATCCTACATATTTGGAAGATTTTCTTAACCTCACTAGGCTAGCATGTTAGACTACTTATATCCTGATTAGAGATACACCGAATATCCGGTTACTATCCGGTATCCGGCCTATCCGGCCCTTATTTTACTATCCGGCCGGATACCGGATAGTAAAGTTGCTTGATTTTGGGGGTAAAAATGAAATGTAAAAAAAAGTTAGTCATAATTAACACAAAAATACGCGAGCACGTGTGTACTTTTGAATGAAGTTACTCCGTACTGACATAATAAAACTCGTTTAGTTGCATAGAAATGTGCCCGCGCGAACGTTCACTACGAAACAGGTCAAAACCTGCTCGACGCGCACCTACGGAACTCAAAATGTAGGTATAGTACCGCCGGCCGAATATTCGGCGGCCGGATACCAGATATGCGGCGGGTGGTCAGGCCGAATATCCGGTATCCGGCGAAACAACTATCCGTTGCATCTCTAATCCTGATCCGTCTCATTGAGGAAACCCATTTCCAGCAGTAGGGCAATAATTGCATTGATGATGATGACATATTACTTTGTTTCAAATCCTTAAAGGGAATCTCCACTCATAGTTCAACAAATTAAAATGGTATTTATTACCTATAATATGAGTAAAAACTGATTTCAATTTTCAAATTTCAATGTATACGCTTCGTCCTCCAGATCGGCGAGCTCCTCCTATCTCATGCGGGTAGCGATGAGTTAAGAATATGTGACTTCGGACTGTCCCGCCGCATCCAATTCAACAAGCATGCCTCACTGGACTACGGCATGCCCGAGTTCGTGGCCCCGGAGGTAGCCAGAGGCGAGGGCGTGTCCTTCGCCGCAGACATGTGGAGCATCGGCATCATCACCTACATCCTGCTCAGCGGACACTCGCCCTTCCGCGGCGTCAACGACCGCGAGACCCTCAACAGGATCCGCGAGGGCAGGTGGGAGTGGCACGACGAGGAGTGGTGGTCCAGGCTCAGCACAGAGAGCCGCGACTTCATCTCGAAGCTGCTGGTCTTCAACTGGCATGAGCGTATTGACGTCACCACTGCGCTGTCGCACCCCTGGCTCACGTTAGCGGACAGGATCTATCAGGAGGAGTACCAGATCACTACCGATAGGCTGAGGAATTACTACAACTTGTACAGGTAAGTTTTCATTAGTATTTTCCTCACTCATTCATTAATTTTAACAATCAAAATCAGAACTTTACTTAGCGCCAAAAATACCTTTCACCGTCCTAGTATTTTAGTAAGAAAAAGAAACTGAGTAAAAACAAAATATTACAATCTAAAGTTAAAGATTCCGTAAATACACTACACTTTTGCCACTGGTAATAGATTTTGAGTGACTTTGAGATCATTTTCATGTTACAAAACGCGCTTTCATTTTCTTTTTCTAAATATAATGTTACCTCTGGACCTGTCAAAGTTTTATGAATCCAATACAGATGACAGAATTTCTGGCTACAATGAAATTACACGAACATATCTCATACGTCGACATTCCTATTAAATCGTGTGGGAAGTTTATAATCAATTAATCTTAGGTCGATACTGCGGGTGCGTACACATTGCCCCTCGTATGTTTTATATCGTTTGCGCCAGCGACCTTACTAGGTCAAATGATTTCTTAAACCGACGAATACTAAACATTGATAAAATAAATGTGCTGATTTTATCGCAATATCAAACACAAAGCACGCACCAATGACTTTTCGGAAGTTAAGTGCGTATTTATCACATGCTCAAATGGTGAAGGAAAATAACGTGAGGAAACCTGCATGCTTGAGACTACTTCTCGATGGCATATGTAGTCTGCCAACCCAGTAGGCTAGCGCGGTGGACAACAGCCTAATCCTCTTACGGGTCTACACCCGTTCCCAGCAGTGGGACAATAATGGGTTGATGATGAATGGTGCCGATATTGATATTATTTAATGTTATTCATAAAATCATTTAGCCTGTCCATGTTTATAGAGGCTGTTAAAGATTCGAAACGTTGGTATATATGTATAATATATACAGCGATAAAATCTGTTATTTCAAAACGTACGATTAATGAAGATTTTAATTCTTTTTGGTGTGGCACATTGAAGTACCTGCCTGCGTGCTTGATCACGTACTTTAATTACGTTTATTCAAAGATAAGTATACTTCGTACTTCCAATTGCGACGCCTGCTTTATAAGTGCACGTTTGGTGCGCATACGCCGCAGGTGTGTGCACTGCCTTATCCCGTACCGGAAAATCACAAATGATTCAATGAATTATGTCATATCAATATATTTGGCATTGATCTCCATCAATCACGGCGAGCCAACTTCTAAAATAAAATTGGCATCACCAGCCACGCTGCCACACGACGTTAGTAAACATTTTTTATCAATGACCATGTGATGCTAAACCAGCATGACATGACTTTGAGAGGTAGCCAACCAGTTCTGTGTAACATCTTGAAGTTGTTCCTTCTCGTAAAAACACGGAGTTCCGTTTTGTCGAAGTGAAAGTGACGACTAAGTTCGACGTCCTCTAAGTTCGGAAAGGATGAAGGCTTTAAAGGGTATAATCGATTATATCAGGGATTGGACCAGCAATGCCCAGTGCCGCACGTGGTTCCGTCGCCGCCCGCTCAGCGGCGCCGACGAGCATCCCTCCAAGATGGTCTACCCGCCTGGAGAAACTTACACCCCTGAAGGTAAGTTCAGTAGCTTTATGTGTTCGGTCACCTCACTCCTAGGTTAAGACAACGCTCAGAGCTTTGATTAACTATTAAGGATAAAGGACTAAAATTTAAGTAAATCCTCGTTTAGGTGTACCTACAATATTAAGGCATATAGATGGACGAAGCTGAATGACTTAACTCCTTGATGAGCACTTTAAGCCGTTGATCTCGGTTGTGGTACGAAAACCGAAGACAATCATTTTTAAGAAATTCGAAAACTATGCATAGGATTTCGTTATCGTTATCGTTTCGTTATAATCGGGTTGCGGGTTGTGTGTAGTCGTTTCGTGAATATGTAGACTGGACTTTGACCCCAAAATAGTAGGGCGACCATGATTAGCTAAATGATGTCCACTGTTGGACATAATCCTCCCCCAAAGATTTCCACAAAGACCGATCCTGGGCATGAAAAGATCACAATGTATTAATATGTATAAATGATATTCTACAGCCAGTCCCGAGCGGGATCCGCACGCGCGCCAGCCGGCGGACCACGAGCTGGACTTCAAGCAGTGGGACCACCCCGACTGGGAGGTCTCCGCCAAGTCCGAGAGCCAGTAAGTTGTAACCACACTAAAATTATTGTAAACTTTAAAACCCCTGATAGAGCTGATAATTACAACTCAAAGTGAAAACTAAAAAATATAATCTGCTTATGCATTTAAGAGCATCTTACAGATTTTATCAAAGTTACGAATATCTAACCTAAGTTTTTTTTTTTTATTTCTATTTTGTTATTATATACTACGAGGGGCTAGTCATTTCATTTCATGGAGACATGACTTACACAATTTTAAACTTTACATAAATGCCATTAGTCACTTTCAAGAAATTGTTTTAGTAAATTTTCTAATTCTCTCAAATAGGATTTCTTGACTTTCAGTTTTAAGTTTAGCTTGGTAAATTATTCTGATGTATATCGTTGTGTACAGCTACCAGAACGGTCCAGACACGTACCTGCTGCAGTTGCGCGACACGCAGTTCCCCGTGCGCCTGCGCGAGTACATGAAGGTGGCCTGCGACCGCTCGCCGGGCTACAGCCTCAACGTATTCGACACCTACGATCCCAGGGTACGTGGAACTTGCGAGGAACTTTTATATTTATGATGTTATTTAACCAATTTTTATACCTTGAATTGTATGACACCTACAGACACCGATCATTCGCGAGCGTCGCCGCTTCACCGACATCATGGACGAAGAGATTGATGACGAGCGCCGCGATAGGATCAACAACTACGGCACCGAGTCCTACACCATCCGCCGCCTGCGGCACGAGCTCGGCACCCGCCTCGACTCGTACGCGGAGGCCCAGGCTTTCATGGAGTCCAAGAAAGACGGACAACTGCCATTCTTCAGAGAAAAACCACAACTCCTCCCTGTCAGGGAAGGCGAAAATGCTCAACTCTCTTGCTTCGCCGTCGGTGACCCCAAACCGGTTATTCAATGGTTCAAGAACGACATGGTCATTGCCGAAGGTCAGCGCATTAAGATCATTGAAGACGATGACGGCAGGTCTACCCTCAGGTTCGAACCGGCTAAGCATCACGACATTGGCTTCTATAAAGTCGTCGCCAGAAACAAGGTTGGCCAGACTGTCGCCAGGACCAGGATCGTGGAGGCTACCACCCCAGATGCTCCTGACAGTCCCACAGCCGCAGATATCTCCGATACCGAGGTGCTACTGAGGTGGAAGCAGCCGAAATACGACGGAAACTCCCCAGTCGTCTGCTACAGTCTTCAGTATAAGGCCGGAGACAGCATAGAATGGAAAGACGTCGCCAACAATATCGATCACGAGTTCTTCGTCGTCCGCAACCTCAGCCCCGACACTAGCTACCAATTCAGACTGTCCTCACGCAACAGGATCGGATGGAGCGACAAAGGCATCCCCACACACTTAGTAAAGACCAAAACATCCGGTGGACCGAAAATCGAAGTAACCAAAGCCATGAAACACCTTCAACAAATGACAGAATCTGGCCAGGAAGTCACTCTAGAAGAAGATAGGCCTAAATTGAACTATTCGATAGAAGAGAAGCCACTGGAATGGGAATCGTCACAGCAGTTCACTGAACGCTACAGCTTTGTATCTGAACTGTGGCGCGGAAAGTTCTCAATCGTTGTCAAAGGTATCGACAGAACAAACGACAACGTGGTTGTGTCAAAGATTCTGGAAAACCGTCCAGATACCGAGGTTCAGATCCAGAGGGAGTTTGAATGCTTGAGGAGGCTGAGGCACGAGAGAATATCGAACTTAATAGCTGCGTACCAAGCACCTGGCGCACCTGTAGCTGCCTTGATTCTGGAAAAGCTGCAAGGAGCTGACATCCTCACATACCTGTCCAGCCGTCACGACTACACAGAACAGATGGTAGCTACCATCGTCACCCAGATGTTGGACGGCCTCCAGTACCTGCACTGGCGAGGCTACTGCCACCTCGACCTGCAGCCTGACAATGTGGTGATGGCATCTGTCAGGTCCATCCAGGTCAAACTCATTGACTTCGGCTCCGCACATAAAGTTACTAAGTTAGGAACTAGTGTACCTCAAGTAGGAGAATTGGAATACAAAGGTGAGTTACAATCTGCCAAACTAACACACCCTTTAATTCCCTTAATTTTACCCAATTAAGTCCCTTAACCGTCCCATCTATTCTCCCCGTCGAAAAAAAACCTGTATAATTAATCTTTTTCCCCGAAAATGTGAAATCATCACCTACAGCATTAAAATTTAAAGAAACGCTGTATCAGTATAAAGATATATTTAATAAGGTTATAAATCAGTATAATTGGTCTAACGAATATTAACTGACCTATCTATTATTTTTTTCTATTTAAATATAATTTAAAAACAAATATTACCATGCCATTACCCTAGTGCCTACCAGTAGTCCCTACCTAGACATCAATATGTTTTGAAGGAATCATATGATTCATATGTACTGTTTAACCTGAACCGCGATATTTCCCTGTGACAGCGCCAGAGATAATAAACGACGAGCCGGCGTACCCGCAGACGGACATCTGGTCGGTGGGCGTGCTCGCCTACATCATGCTGTCGGGCGTGTCGCCCTTCCGCGGGGCCGACGATGCCGAGACCAAGCAGAACATCTCCTACGTGCGGTTCCGATTTGAACACCTCTACAAGGAAATCACACAGGTACCAATAATACTAACTAATCGTCTTGATCCGTTTACCGTAAATGTTCACCTCACCTCAAGTACCTATCTTATTTTAGTAGGTATCTTTTGAATATTGTTCCGGAAGATTTACTTATATGCATGTATGCATCAGACATTCAGAGATGAGTCTAGCAAGTACTATAGCTCTTCCATTCCGGTTACAGGAGGCGACGAGGTTCCTGATGTTCCTGTTCAAGAAGGTCCCACTGAAGAGGCCGCTGGCCGAAGAGTGTTACGAACACAGGTGGCTCACGCAGAGCGACTTCATGAACAAGAAGCGAGAGAGGGCCGTCTTCCTCGGCAACAGATTAAAGGTAAGCACTCCGTAAAATACCTCTGGGTTTGGTTTTTAATACTGACATAAGCAAAGACTGGAACTTGTGGATATGGATAGTGGGAGAAATGCCTAAATAGCGAGGTGGGGAGTCCTAGGTTTTTTTATTAAAAATCGCAGCAATGTAACATCGGTTTGTGTGCAGGACTTCTCCGAACAGTACCACGAGCGCAAGTCCCGCGAGGCATCGCAGGCCGACACGGCGGGCGCGGCCTTCGGCGGAGCCCGACACCTCACGCGCTCCAACAGCATCCAAGACGAACTGCTCACCACCTTCTCCACACATTGAACACACACACACTTGGATTTTCCGACCTTACCTCCACGAGATACGATCGGATTGTAGATACTTGTTGAATGACACTTTTATTTAACCTAAGTTGTAAATATGGACAATTTTATCTTAAAATTATTTAGAATGGGGACGGCAAGTAACGGTACTAATGGCGCCACTTACGCTTGGCCCGTTGAAATTCCAATTTCTATGAGTTAAAACCTTTTTGTAATTTGTTTTGTCGATATCACACATTTTTATGGCTTACCTACCCCATTAGAAGCTATTTGCCGTAGCAGTCATGCAAAATTAAAACAATAAAACCCTACGTTTTAAAATAAAAGCTGAAAATTATTTATTTGTTGTTCAAACGGTCAAGTTTGAGTCCCATAGATTTTTTACATACAATTAACTCAATTTAGGTTTGGACTTGGATTTGACTGTTAGGGCAGAACGAACAACCTTTTCATTTGACCTGAAATTCCAAGTGTGCAGGACTCAACATACATTTTTCATAACAAAATATCATGTACATTTTGATCATCCAAACGAAAGTCTAGTCATAATGAAGAAAATGTTACGACGGTTTTGTTACTGTTAAGCTATTTATTGTATACAAATTTTTACTACTTATTTATTATTTATACTAATTGGTATATTGATGCTCCAGTATTAATTGAGCTTAATAAAGAGCATTGATTTGAAAGTTATGCATTTTTATTTTATATTAGAAATATAAAATACCTTCTGCACTTAAACGATTATTTGAATACGACTGCACTGCAACATGTTTTAAGTTTTGAAGAATATTTGCCATTTTTTTTCCATTAGATCAAATTGAAACCTAATGTTACATAAAAACCCGTTTTTTTTTTTTTTATAAAAACCTTTTCTTTTGACTCGGAATGAGAATTTCATGCTTGCAATAAAATGACAGATAATGTAGTCATCATAGTAAAATTGATGTTGTTGGGTATAACATGCACAAATTACATATATCTTGCGAATAATCGCAATATTTTTCTATGGTAAAAATCTACTGGCGTATTTTTGTGGTCTTTTAATCTTTAGAACTAATATAGATAGGAAGAATTTACAAGTTTGAGTTAACGCTGAGAACATTATCCTTTTCATGACCTTTTTAACCACCGACGTAAAAACGACGAGATGATATGAGTTTTACGTTTCTGTGTATGTGTGTGCTTGTCTATGGCATCGTAGTTGAAAGCTGAAGCCAGCGTGCTACGTGGACTGACCTGACCATGTGTAGCAGCGGGATAATAATGAGGAGACGATAAATAAATAAATAATTCCGGACATTATTACACAGCGCCATCTAGTTCCGTGGTAAGCAGCGAGGCTTGTGTTACGGATACAATAAAGGTTACCTATGTTTAAATATTTGGTGTTTGTTGAAGATTTTGGGATAGCATTAATTGGGCATATTGAAATTTTTAGGAAAGTTATATCGCATCACGTAGCAGTATAGAACTATGACAGTGTACTAGCATTGTTTTGTTTAATATACGAAATTATAACATAAAAAATTTATAAAATTGATCCCTGTAAGAAAACCGATGTATGTATCGAAAGCCTTTTAAAATTCGAGAACTGTTATAAACCAGTTTTTTTACGAGCACCTCAGATTGTTTGACCTAGCACCATGAAAAATAATATTTTCAGTATGTTCATAAAAAAATACACCAGATTACAAACAAAATTATATAAGTTACATATCACTGACCTTTTTTTGAGTATTTTATATTACTGTACAGTGTGTAACAGCGAAGGAAAATACAAAATTTAGAGCATGTCTTTAACGGATGTATACACTTATTACAGTCAAATCAAATCAAATCATTTATTGCAATTAGACCAATACAGGTACTTTTGAATTGTCGAATTAAATTGAATTTAGTTGCACAGTTCCAAAAGGTACGTCTTATGGAGAAGAACCGGCAAGAAACTCCATAGTTAAAATAAAACAGTTTTTTATGAATTTTATCGCGACATTTATAGTATTATTTATCTTGTACAACATCAATGGTCACTTTCTGCAATCATGGATATTGTAAAGGACTCTTAAGCGTCTGAATAGGATACTACGCTAATTTTCGAAAAGGTTTTCTTATGTAGCTTAACGTAATAAAAATACATCAGACCTGTTATTTGATTTCCGCCGATAAATGATTAAAAACGAACGAAACGACGAAACATTCGAATCAGAATCAGAATTGTTTATTTGTAAAACATAGGTAATACATATTGGTCTTAATTAGTAATAAAATAGTGCGCTATGTTTTGCCTTAACGTAAGGAGTATTAAGTCGTTATTAATACATTCATTGGCGTAAATTAAAAAAAATAAGTTATACTTCTGGTGTATTTTTATGACGTACTTAAGGCTTCATTTGGAATACTTTTCAAAAACTTGTGTAACACCCTATAATAATAATAATAACATACCGTGACGAAACCCATAAACATTGATTTATTTCAATGTCTAATATTCGCGAAAGTGTCAGAAAGTCATAACTACAAGAGTTATGGGTTTCCGATATTACTGACACCGTTAACTACTGGACGAAAAATAAATAAATTTAATACACGTATGAATGTTCAATGTAAGCGAACAGTTCTTGTATAAAAAATAAATAAAGAATAATAATATTATGTTGGTCGTTATTTTCACTTTCTGGCAGTGGCGTAGCGTGGGGGGTGCTGGTGGGGCCATGGCCCCGGGCGGCAAATTTGAGGGAAAAGTATTTTACTTGCAGTAATAAGCTAAAATAAGGGGCGGCAAATTTCGGGTAGGCCCCGGGCGGCAAAAGCCCACGCTACGCCACTACTTTCTGGTATAATAGGATCCACTTTCTGTTCCACACTGTACGATGTAAGATACGACTAAGTTTGGGAAATTCAGCATGGGATCAAAAAGGCGGGTCCAAACCTACGCACCATCGTACACGAACGGTCAATTTCGCGTGCATCTTAGGAACCTAGTATGAACGCCTTTTGGACATGTTTGCGAGTACTTCACGTAAAAATACTCTTACATGTCCATAGACACACAGACCCGTAGCGTGCACGATTAGTGTACAGTTGTGAACCTACCTCTACATATGTATTAATACATTATATTTAAACATTTCATTAAAAATCCATACTTTATTATTTATCACATCTGTTCATGATTACAATGATCTAAATTCAATATCACTAATTCAATTCTACTATTGTTTGTAGTACACAATTATAACAGTACTTATGTGTAATAAAGCGTCAGTAATTATTTATTAAGGAATATTAAATCAACACTTGAGAGACAATAAATTAAACAAAATGAAGTCAGTTAAAAAAAGATAGGAGTGTGTAGTACTCCTAACTTACTTGTTTGTGAGCTAGTATGACAAGATGTATGAATGTGCATAAACAAACACATGGCCTTTTGCAACTTCTGCCCACCCTACGAAAAGTATGTAGTTTCTCATACACATTTCACAATTAGATAGAAGAAATTATAATGTTTACAGGGAATATTAATTTTACTTATATTTTGTATATAAATTATATAAAAAATCCAATCACTGTATTGGTTTAAATGGTAATGAGCTGTTAATAAAGTTGAGATTCCTTAAATTTTTTCATCAAAACATACATTATAATTTCATTAAGATATTTTTTATACGAAAATGTAAAGCAGTGATTTGTTATAACCTAGAATTCTATTAAGACTATATTGCTTGTTTTGTATTACATAATTATATCTATGTATGTATGTATAATATATCGATAATAAAGTGTCTCATTTATACAACAAATAGTATGTGATCTAAGTCTATCAATTTATTAATTTGGAGTAAATCCGAAAAATATTAAATTTCATGCATGTGAGTATGATTTATTTACCTGGATTTTATATATATACAATACCTCTAGTGGTTATGTTGGAAGCACTTAAGTAAGTAGCTATTACGTGATGAATCTCCCCCATGCTAAAGTTCCCATGATGTGACAATAATTAATGGCATAGTTACATTGCTTTCTATCAACAATTATGACTTAGTTGTGCAGGTCTCATCTTTTGCCTTTGCTTATGTATTCTTGCACTTTAACATGGAATTCCGTTTTGTTTTTATTGTACATTTCCGCTGCTTCTATGTTTAATGGGTCTTCGAAGTTTAATAGATCCTGAAATGAGAAATAAAGTCAGTATTATTACAGTGACTTGGTCTGAGTTAAGAAATGCCTGTTATTTCTTTACAACAGAATATAATTGTTTTGATTGCCTTACAGCAGTACTAGAAAAGGGGGCGGCAAATTTCCAGGCGGCCCTGGGCGGCAAAAACCCACGCTACGCTGTTTACAAGCACTGTTTACAAGCTCTAATTCTTAAATATAAAAACACAATTTGGTGTGCAGAGGTCAATTACTGTGAGTTAGACAATTGTGAAACAAATCCTGAGACCAAATTCTTTGAGATACGTTTATATAAAGATACAAAGATATTTATTCCTTTTTACACTTTACATAGTTCTTGGTAGTAGATGGCTATCTATAAAAGATAAAACTGTTACAGACTCAGAAAGCCATTGTCTCTTAAGGTTTTCATTTTGATTTACAAATATTTGTAAAAAAATACAGCACTATAGTAGCAACGAGTTGACCTATGCCTGCCTTAACAATTTTTATTCAGTTGGATAAATATTTAAACTTAATTTTTAAATTACTCTCAACTTACAGTAAATAAAGAATTAAGTCCCCACACAACATCCTTCAATCTCCGAGTAGGTGCCCAGCCGTGCTCATCAACGGATGTCTGCCGCAGTAGTGATAGACAAACATCACCATCCACATTAATATTTGGATGCCATAAACGTGTTTGACATTTTACTCTTGGTGGCTGAAAATAAAAATTATAAATTTAATTTTATATTTTTCTCATTGGAAGAACATTGATAGGATCAATTGGACATAAGAGAAACAAATGAAGAGTTATACATTCAAGAAAAAAAAGCAGTACAGCAACACAAAAACACAACATTTTTTGAAGATGATTAAATTATAATACCAAAAATTTAAGAATGGAGCAGAAGTGAACTAATATGTAGGTATATTTAGACAGATAAAACACAATAGCAATTATTCCATCAACAGGAGTTTTTAATTCAAGCTGTAGAATACTTCTGAAACCCTTTCACTTTAGGTGCAGCTCAGAAGCTTGGAAGTTAATGGCTGAAACATACAATTGACCACAAGTCATGGTCATCCTACACCTTGGGCAAACAGTCTTACTGACGGATAACCTTTTAACTATTTTTTATCACTTATTGTATTAAATCATCAAATTAATAGAATATATAGTCTAAAATATGAGTCCAGATGTTCATATTGTTGTAATGAAATAATGTATCAAGCAACTAATAATAAGAGAACTCTACTTAACAAATAGCTTAGTAAAATGTAACTTAAACTAACTGTAAAGTAAAAATTAGAGGTATTATAAAAAAAAACACTTTAAAACAAAGAAGTATAAGACATATGTAGGTTGAATAATGAAGCAGGGGATCAGTAGTATTTAAATAACCATGATTATACCATCTGTTTAATCATTTGTATACAAATTATACTCATCAAGGAAAATTATGGAATTATACTGTAATAAATTCCATAAATGTGATATTAAACTTAATACTACAGTCTTTGTTTGCATGAAAATACAACAATATTTGTAAAATTTATATTGAAATGTTCTAGAAAAATCTATGACCTTCCTAAAAGGTACAAACAGAGAATGATAAACCTTTGGTGCTATCTATCCTACCTATCTTTACTCCAAAACAATACTTCGTATCTCAGGGGTCACTGACCAAACATAATTACACTTAGGAATATTATTATGATTTTTTACAGTGGCAAAGATGACATTGAAAATGTATGTTTATTCAAGGTTCAGTTTGTATGATGATATTGAATGGGACTTGTAATTATAAATGCATTTCAGCTAATTGCGGCATTAAAATTTGTAATACTTACAGCCATATTATAGTCGTCAGTAACAAAAACACTAAATTTGAACTTGCCTCCCTGCCAATATCCTTCGTCAGGTGCGACATTCAATATGAATTCACTCAACACGTTAGGGTCCTCAAAATGTACACTACAGGTAGCAGGGAGGTTCTCGTTCATCTCTTGGACTTCTTTTATCAACAGTTTATCACGCACTGATATTCTTCTCACCACTGACTCGGTAGTAGTTAGCCCATTACCGTTAGTATTAGTAGGCTCTGTATGCTCCTTTTTCAATTTCCTATTAAGCGTAATCATTTTTGTCTATAAATAAGGAAAGTTTTTTAGAAAAAACTATAACATAGCAGTATGCAATAAAAATAAATTAGAAATAGGTACGATATTTTGCATGAAAGCAAAACGCAAAATTTGCTTTTGCTCGACTCGCGTACGTCAAATGTTATGTCAAACTAGTAAAAATGCTACTTTGGATAGTGGTCTTTTAAATCTAAGAATGTTGAACGAAATGATATGGACAATAAGTGCAATATTGGATTATATGTGTTTCATTAAACATGAAAAACTTCAATATCACAATTCACTTGTTGGGCGAATAGTAATTTAAACGTTGATCGGGCCGCATCTATATGTGTATGTATGCGCTATTTATTTATTTATTTACTGATTATGAATATATGCTCACTACTCTACATAACTGAGACTCAGTCACATGAAGGTCTATGTAAATTGCCTAAGATGCATGCCCGAAAAATGAATACTTAATGTAAAATTGATAAAGCAAAAATATATTGTCGGTAGAAACAAAAACTTCTAATACTGATTGAATAAAATTAAACTAAACAAAAATAGATAATAATTTTATTTAATAAAGTGTAGTTGAATTTATTGAGCTTAATTTTATCTGTAGTGAATTATTTGAAACTCAATCATTTGATCATGATCATTCAATTTTATGTCAAAGATCTATGCGTTAGTTCAGGTGAATCAGCTGTTACAAAAATATATTGCTTATAAAATTATAAACTGATTATTAAATTAGCTTATTACGTTTTAAAATAATTTTATCGTTATGGCAGATATTACATGGCCTTGGCAGTATAACTTTCCTCCCTTCTTTACGTAAGTAAAACTTGTTTATTTGTATTATAATCTTAATAAACAAAGTACGCCAGAAAACATGAAGATATTGGGCAAAGCTTGGAAGTATATAAATGAGGGGAATATCCATATCGTTGTTCAAATATTAGACACTGATTACGTATTACGTCTTATTAAAGAAGATGAGAAAACGGCACATACCAAAAATGTACAGGAATCAGTGAATTTCGTAAATTTAATTATGCTGCCTTTGTTAGATAACAAATATTACGGATATGAAGAAGCTATAGAGATATCTCAACATGATTTAGGCAAACTAAGTCAAATGCTGTTGCCTTTTCGCCCAATAGATCGGATTTTTAAGTCAACTCTTAGTAAAGTTGCCATTAAAGCCTCAAATTTATGTATCCTCAGCCCTAAATGTGAAATTAATTATTGTATAGAGATCAAACCTAAAGAAGGTTTCATATCCTCTAGCCTTAAGAAGTATTCTAGATGTTATTATTGTTTAAAACAACATTTAAAGCTGCAAACAGGAGCAATACTAAAAACGAGCAACTATTGCCCACTGGATCTGTTTTCTGGAAAAAAACAACGAATGAAATATGCATTAATGAACATGATACACAATCCACAAAACAATTTTAAATTATTCAAAGATGGGATACTAATATTTCATGAAAAATCATGCCCAACTGACTTGGATGATATTGTTCAAAACATGAATTATTTTAGTGGTTTGAATATGTTTTTGGATTTTATCATAGCGATCTTTCTGAGTCGTAAGGATGAATTGTGCATAGAACTTGAAGAATCCAGTAAAACATTACTGGAACTTTCATCTCATCAATGTTTAGAGAACAATGATCTACGATGTGACACATTTCTTTTCAAGCTATTGCAGTTGCAAAAATTATCAGAAACAGTACAGTTTGATTTGAAAAGTAAAAACACTGGTTATGTGTCTAAAATAATAGAACTAATAAATTCAAGGAATTTGGATCTCAATATCCAATCAGACAAAGACATATTTTTCAAAATTGCAGAACCGACACATTTGGCCTTAATATCTGCAGTAGCCAAAGATTGTTCAATAATGATCAGTTTCTCCACAAATTTTGTTGAAAATTTTCCATATGTTAAAATTGGATGGTCAACAATTTTTTATAAAGTCGCTCTAACTGACTTGGAGCCAAAATCACCTGCAACATTATCTAAAAGAAAAGATACAGAGACAAACATTATAGACATATATGAGAAATGTAATGATCTATGTAAGGAATAATAGAGTAAGTATTAGTACAGATCTGGAAGATATTAATGAATAACTAGATAGTAATCCTATAACCCCAATTTAGTTCAGTGTTATATAATTATTGCATTTTACTTAAGGACGCTGTTACACTGTGCACATTTTCGACGAACTCAAATTTAGGTATTTAGAGTCGCACACAGCAACATTACGGACACGCACACATTGAAACCACTGAGCGCTCGATTTTATACATCGCTTAAATAATCTTGATCCTTGTTATTATTTCTTATTTTTATTTGAATTGATTCAGAATGTTTAGTGTTCGTACTATTTTCGTGATAATTAAGTTATTTGCTACCTGGTGACCTATTGTACAATCGATACGAATTACTTTACGTTTGGTCTGCAGATATCCCTAAGTAAAATATCTTAAAGTAATTTATTTCGTTATATGTGAATTCAATGCGCTGTAATGCATTCACAATAGACCAAGTCATTCATGACTCGGTCTATTTTGCTATATCTCATTAATTATGATTAATATGTATTTATGTTATTAAAAGTAAAAAAAAACATAATGGAAAAATGTTCGTTTACCTTTATTAATGAAAACTAGAACTACAATAAGAAAACTAAATTTAGTTAAAAAGCCACGAAAAACTTAGTCCGCCATAATATTGGATTTAGAGTGATGTTACAATATTTTTAGAGTTTCACAGCAAGCCTATAATTTGATATCCATATTGTAGGAAAGCATAAAAATGTAGAAATTGTATTTAGAGAGACGTCATTTTATTTTTTGAGTTATTTTTAGTAAGTTTTTGATCCCCATATTGTAAAGTGCATCACAAATAACTAGTCCGCCATGGGTGTTCGAGAATGACGTCACACAACTAAACATCCAAACATGTCTATACAAAATTTCAGCTCAATCGGTTGAAGATTCAAAATTGACTTGTAAGGATCCACCCGAACAAACATAATTAAGTAGTTAAATATATACATTGCAAATTAATAAAAAGATTGTCAAAAGTTTACGGTCAGAGATAGGTTGTATAGTTCACGTACTAAGTACTAATAAGAATTAATCCCGACACTGACAAGAACAAACTATTCCTTTTCCTTATTATTACATCATTCTTTTAGTACTACGTCGTTCGTTCGAGATGTCAGTATTCTTAGTCTCTGGTTCTGAACGAGTAGTCGCACGCTACAAGCTAGAAATTTAAAATTTTAAAATTTTAAACAACAGTCTACGGTAAAAACTACACATACTTATACCAAAAAATACTTAACAATAAAATTTACAATAACATGATACCTATATTTCATTTTAAATTTAACTCAGAATATATTTTAAAATAAAAATAATAACATTCTACAAGGCTTAATAAAATTGAAAATATCTAGATTATTATAATTTATAGTCTAAAAAAAATGAAAAAGTGCAATAAATAAAATAAAATAAAAATACATAAACATATCTAAAACAAATATAGAAATACTTATTATAAAATAATTATATTATACGATACTATAATGATACATATTTTAATGATACAATTTAATGTAATATACCTATATAGGTTTTATCTTATTTGACAAAGAGCGCCTTCATCCTCTCTCCTATTAAAAATATCTTTTGCTGTGCCCGACAGGGTCCATAATTGATCCAATGTTTAACATGCCTACCAACTAATGTACACATTATGGAATGCAATAAAGAATTGAGTAATTGAGTAACTGTAGAACTGTAGATACTTGAAATACTCTAAACGCGACTAAATGAGCGGAAGCGATATAAAATCAGAGTATGAATAAATGGGATGCATGATAATATTTCATATAAAGAATAATCGGGTATTGTAAGAATTATACCCCCCACCCATCCATTTCTTCACCTGCCCAACAGCTGCTTAACCTCACCCATCTATTTTTTAACTTGCCCAACAGCAGCTTAACCCTACCCATCTACTTTCAGGCCTAATCTAAATCACAGGTTTAATATGACTTAACTCCACCCATCCATTTCTCAACCTTGTCAACAACTGCTGCTGCCGTTAGTATCCAAATCCCGATCTTATTCATCAATCCCTAAATAACATTCTGATAATAAATTTAATAATATTATTAAAGTCGTATTTACTTTTATTTAGGTTTGAAAAAGTATCAACATCTTCCGGTCACGATAAACGACTATATGAGTGTATGACACAGACTTTTTCGTAATTTATTTTTTGCGACAGAGCGATACGCACATGCTTCCACAAGCGCGTCTGAGCGCGGAATGAAAGTCCGCGAGTGAAAAATGTATGAAGAAATTTGCAAGCGTTCATATTTTTGCTGTTTATTGAAAAATGAAATGATTTAGGTACAAAATAATTAGTCGAACGTATAGAGGACTATATATGCCGTAATTTTATATAATTTTGATGATAAAATATGCTCTAAGTTTACTTTAAAATGGTACGTAATCAGACCCTATTTTTATACATTTTCTGTGATTATTGTGATGGTGAAAACGGATTTATAGGAAAAAATTGTATGATGTCATGCAATTTTTGTGATGCCAATCTGAAGATGAATAAATTACCTTTGAATTGAGAACATAATATATTCACATATATGATTGCTTATACATTAAAATTGTACCTGAAAAACACCGTTATTTGTAGAAAAATGTAATAGCGTCCTTAAGTAGGTTTTTAATTGTGCCTCCAATAAGTTCCGTGATACATTTAAACAAGAATCCAAGCTTTTTTATGTTACAAAAAAAAACTAATAACAATTGCAATACTTGTTTCAGAATCCAACCACACACAGAAACCAGAGCAAAACAGCTAGAAGCATGGGAACAACTAATCATAGAATATTTAAAAACTACAAAACAATCAACCATAGACATTAGAGAATCACAGAATAGTCCACTCTTCAATAACACTGAAATTAACAGAAAGTTGTCTCAGGAAGCTATTCTAAATATACTAGAAGATATGGCAAGGACAGGCAAAGCAGCACCTTTGGATAAGAGTAAAAATGTTTGGGAGGTGTACTGGCATTCACTGGATGAATGGGGCAATTTGGTGTACAACTGGGCTTGTAATAATGGAATGAATAACTCTGTTTGTACCCTATTTGAGCTAAGAGAGGGTGATAATACCTCTGATCAAGGTGAGTTTTACTGCATTTGTGTGTGTCGTTGACACATTATTCACTTCTGTCAACACATAATAAAGTAATATATCCATTTAACATGAATTTTCAACCTTACATACATTATTTTTCAGAATTCCATGGTCTCGACATGAGTGTGCTATTGAAGGCTTTAAAATCTTTAGAAGCGAAAGGCAAGTGCGAATTAATGGAATTTGAAGACAGTCAAGGTGTTAAGTTTTTCTGAGACCTCTATGAGATAGCTAGCTCTATTTCTTAGGTTGGTTACAGTCACGCTGATCAGTAACGCAAGGGTAAATGTGGGTAAATTGTGACGCACAAGATAATTGTGTGAACTTCCCTCCCAACCATTTTGTAGTGAACTAGCGTTTACAGAGTTACAGCCCGTCCTGATAGTAATACCAGCGCAATAATTTCTCTTTAACATTGAAACTTTTAACACATTGAATGAGTATATTGGCGACTGTTGGAATTAGTATGAATGTTATTCTTATTTTCATATAAGTGGTATTACTATTTGACTTTTTTAAATCTTTAAACTAGTTGAAGCTTCGTAAACTGCAGAGTAATAATGTCGTTTCAGTTTCGTTAGGGTCATTAGAAGGTTTTCAATACAGCCTCCGCTGCCGATCAGCGTCACTATGTAACCAGCCTTATAGAATTATTCTAAGTACACAATTTTACAGATATGAAAGTGTTATAATGCATTTTGTTAAGTTATAAGCATTTTTTAATGTTGAAATATATATATTTAATTCATATTTTTAATGTGTTGTTTTATTCACTGCTTTCAATAAAAGCAAAACAATCATATTATGTCGGGCATGTGATAATATTTTTTGGGGCTGTTTATCATTAGAAACAGTTACCTTTTTTCCCTACAATAGGTAAAGTTTGAGGGAAATGAAAACAAATAATATTTTAGTATTTTTAATCCAATCAATCCGTGTAAAATTGTACAATTTCAAAATTGTTCACCTACATTATATGTATGTTACAAATTACATTAGAAAAACTATGTAAAAAATGTACAATTACGTGTTTTTATAAATCTATTCACTATTTGCATTAGGATAAAAAGAGCCGATTTAGAATTATAAGATTTCCAACATTAAAATGTATGGTCTAACTTTTACGGGTCCATTCCAACATACAAATTTCTGCTTCAATTTGGAATTCATATAAATACAAAGATTTTAATAACGATTCAGATCGAACCAGCTGGGAAAAAGTGGTCCAAATCAGTTTTTTTTTTGTATAAGTTTTATTAGACAAGATACAGGGTCTATAGTCATAAAAACTTTTTGGATATTGAAAAAGTTCTCACTCAATATTTTTTTTAAATTGTGAGTATCAATATACATATTTTTTTCGGAGATTATTGTCTGTTTAGATGAATAAAATGGTTAATCACTCCTTAAAATAAGTGATTTTATTCTCAAGAATCATTTCACTCGTAATCCTTTAGTACAGTCACATACAGAACTATTATTATTAAGTATAATAAACACTAAATATTTTTATACTACATATTTAATTATTACTAGTAAACAATCAGTCTTCAACCAAAATACAATTTTAACAACTATTGATTTTGCATTACATATCAACAAATAAGTTAGAAACTATGTACAATTAGTTTACCTTAACCGTTATCGTGATGGATGTTACAAAAATGTAAAAAGAAATTAAAAAAAACATTGTGCTTTCCCAAATTGTACTCTAATTAATGTTATATACAATACACACTACACTGGCACTATGTATGTTTTGCAAAAATGAATCATCATCATATCAACCGTTAGACGTCCACTGCTGGACATAGGTCTCCCCCAAGGATCGCCACGACGGCCGGTCCTGCGCCACCCGTGTTCAGCAGATTCCAACGACCTTTACCAGGTCGTCGGTCCACCTAGCTGAGGGCCTACCCACGTTGCGTAAAATGAATAAGTACTGGTATTTAATTGATTGACATTAACTACTTCTGCAGGTATACCTACATTGCATATAGAAAATGGAAGGGCTATGTCTTCTCACCAGTCTACATAATATCCAAAAAAATATAGGTATGTTTACAGAGAGTGCTTAGGTCCTTCTCATAGCCTCTTTTAAAAAAAGGTTTTATTTGTATTTTATTGACCTGCTCGCAGAAAATATTAACTACATTTAATTTTTGCAAAAAATACATAGGTACGTACCTTATTTAATACTTGGTGTGTAAGCTCTAACTACACAATCATACCATCAAAATACTTATATTACTAGGACCCATACATCGGCATAATTACTTATAATTATCTACAAACTATTACATCACAGATATTTTACAACAGAACTATTTATATTATTATTATTTTGGAATGTAAACAATCATTTTATAATGTGTATATAGTCTACTTATATATACAATCTACATATTATAACTTAAACTCGTAAACATAATGATATTTTCTCGGAAATGTGCGTTTTATTATCATCGACTTCAGTCTGGGTGGAGCTGGGAATGAAACGCGTCCACCCCTTCTGGCCAAAAGCGGATTCAGATAATAGGCGTTATTAGGTCGAGAAGTAGCACAATCGTACCTACTCAATATGGGTAATATGACTGTCTATATTGCCCTTCAAAGGTGTACACCAGAATATTAGCACATTACTGGTTCGTCATCATCATCATAATATTACCTAGATGACGTCCATTGCTGGACCTAAGCCTCCCCCAAGAATTTCCACAACCGGTCCGTGGCCACCTGCATCCAGCGGACTCCAGCAACCTTTACCAGGTCATCGGACATTACTGTTTACCGGTAGAATATTTGGCAACGACGCAGTACTCCTCCAAATGAACTGAACAGCAGAATCCCAACTCATATATAACGAAGATAAAGGAATGATCAAGTAGGTATACGTATAATTATCTTATCCGGGGCCTTCGTAGGAATCAGACTTGTGATAGGTACGTACCTTATAGTTATATACGTTGTCGTATTGTCCTCTAACCAAGATAATTAGTTGCCTCTTCAAAAAATCTCCAGCACTCTTAAATAATCCAAGTCAATGCACATTACCATATCGGCACTAACCAAATCCTATATAACACAACAAAATCGTTGACTATTTTACAAATGATCGCTACACTCCAATGCAGCATTGCAGTATCCGTTGCTTCCCCTTTCTAAAGTCCCATTGGCCACATTGGTAACGGTGCCGTTGGTCTTCTCACTGCAGACCACGAGGTCTACTGAGGGCACCACGGCGTTCCCGTTCTTGCCGCCCGGCGGCCGGTAGAACCACCACGCTAGGAAGAAGAATAGGACGGAACAGAGCTTACCCACCAACGCTATTCCTAACATGTACCTGGAAGGAACAGTAGGTTGTTTATTAGCACATGAGATTAACTGAGTTATGTGTAAAGTTTTATGAGAGACATGAGGCATAATGACAGGCATCGTGAAGAGTATTGAGCTAAAATTATTATTTAAAATTTATATTTAAACTATGCACACACTACATACACAGAGAGACACATAGAGAGCTGTGGTAGCCGAGTGGTGTGACTAGTGGACTGAGATGTCAGAGGTCTTGAGTTCGAACCCAAGGCACGCACCACTGACTTTTCGGAAGTTATGTGCGTATTTATCACATGTTCAAACGGTGAAGGAAAACATCGTGAGGAAACCTGTATGCTTGAGAGAATTCTCGATGGCATGTGAAGTCTGCCAACCCGCAGTAGGCTAGCGTGGTTGACTATAGCCTAATCCCTCTCAATTAAGAGGAGACCCGTGCACAGCAGTGGGGCATTAATGGGTTGATGATGATGCACACACGACGGATTTCCTGTCAGCGTCATTTCAGAAACTGTCAGTCTTCTTAAACCCTCCTTCCTCTTTAACCTTATGTCTATCCCCTTAGGGATGAATTTTCTAAATCCAGTATTAATGCTTAATGCTCATCTTCGTTATACAATTATACATATAAAGAATATCACATGCTTTTGAGAACCATATACCTGCTCATATAAATGTTGTCATACTGCAGACAGGCACCCGTCTTCTCGCAGGTGGTAGACCACAAGGAGCAGGACAGGTCTATGAGGAAGCCGAACAGTAAGGGTGCTGGGATCGTGCCCAGAAGCCGCACCTTGATCCACTGGATGCCCAGCGCGAACGAACGCTGGTCCTCGCGTACGCATCTGTAGACAAACGTACCTACGTGAAGAACTGCTGATGCCTTACAGACGTCGAACAACTACCTAATATTGTTGTATCCTAATGGATATCTATAATATTATAGACAGAGAGATACAGGGCCTCTCTGGATTCAGAGCGGTGTGTTTGAATCTAAACTAAGTTGTTGTTATTTTCATATTGAATTGCGGTTATCTATTTCAAGATACCTAATCAAGAAAACTCTAAAAAGTACTTCGACGTGTATTTATGTTCTGGCAATCCAGTCATCTATAATCTCCAACGTTAGCTGATCCCAATGAAGCTGGCTTTTCCAGCTTATCCTACTTGACATCATAAGGCCAATGGTCAGCATACCTCAAAGTAGCTGACAGCGCAGGCATGGTGGCCAGGAACGTGAACAGCATGACTCCGAAGGACAGTGACACGAATACCCACAGGAACGGGCAGTCGGTCTTACAAATACTGTTGATGGCCTCGTAAGGGATCGAAGAGTTCGACGCTGAAACAATACCATGAAGAATGTTTAGCTAGATTTTTGTATAGAGCTTCTTTCAAATAGATAAAGCTTTACAAAAGTAATCTCTCTCAAATGAGAGCTGGAGACCCGTGCCCAGCAATAGGACTATACTAGAGTGAGTAACAAACTAGTATAATGTTACCTGCGTCCAGTGTGTAGGTGGGTAGCGTGGTGTTGTCCGGCGTGGTGACGCAGGAACAGTGGTGGAACAGCTGCGCGGCGCCGGCCAGCTGGCGGCTGCGGCAGCCGGCGTGGCACGCCGAGTAGTACACGGCGCCGTCCGCCGCACACACCGGCGCGTACGGCGCGCCCACGCACTGGCACTCCGAGTTGCACATCGCTGTCAGACTGTCCGCGCTGCAACAGGAATTCCTCAAACTGAACACTTTTCTGCTAGCTTTCATCATCAACCTAAGTATTATTCGACTGCTTCTCTCACTTGAAAGAGAAGGCTATAATCCACTACACTAGCCCAGTGCTAGTTGGCATTTCGGCAGACTTAAACCTCAGAAAAAATTGATGGTTCTACGATCCTCACTTACCCTGGTACAGGCGGGCTGTTGTACATGACAGTGACTCCAGCAAAGGGGTAATCGTCACAGGTGAGTACGAAGCAAAAGGTAAAGGCTGCGGCGACCACGGTTGCAGCCACGCACAGCTTGATGATGCCAGCACATGCCAGTCGCCAGCGCTTCACTAGCCAACCACCGAGAAACGTACCACCACCTCCCGCTGGGACTGTGATGACACCTGCAAAATAGAAGGTCATTAAGAAGAATAAATAAGAATCTAATATGTAACTTATTCAAATGCCTGGTTTGATCGATTATTTATTGAAGTGAAAAGTATAGTAATGCATAAGTGCAGTCAGTTGGGGCGGATAAACTCAAAGCTGCTATGGTTCATTCCTCAAAAGAGCATTTCAGACGTTGATCCTAATTTTTGGAACTGAGAGCCTTATGAAAGTCTTGAAAATAATCTGATCCTCTAACTTTGTTTCTGCGTTTCATGAGGAAACACTGACCATTTAGTAGGTAATTTATAAATATATATAATTTATTATCATAATAACCGACACTTACCTAAAAGCAGGGCAGCTTCGGACGCGTTAACGGCGAACTGGTTCTCAATAAGCTTCGGCAGGAACGCAGCGAATCCTGATATGAGCATGCCTTCACTTGCCCCAGCCAGGTTCAGGAATAGAAAGGTTGGGTTGCGGAGCAGAGCGGCCGCGGCTTGTGGCAGCTCGTGCAGCGCGCTGAAGGCGGCAGACTTGGAGGCAGCACCCTCGTGTGCTTCCGATACTTTTGATGCTCGGATTTCCGCTGCACCTGGAGAGTAACAGTATATTCTAATCATACAGGTCCTTTAACAAGGCTGTAACAGATCATAACATACATTCCACGTCTTTTTCCCATGGACGTAGGCAGAAACTACAGATTGCCACATGCTTTCGATCCCTTACGATTCCTGCATACTACATTTGCATCGTCCACATTCATACATCAGCATTATACCGGTATTTCAGGGTTAAGTAGATAGAAGCCGATTTCAATAACCTTTTTCTCAAACTGCGAATCTAAGCCAGGACCTCACAGGCAGTTGTGGAAGCTGAACTTGACTTTATTACCAGCTTTCTACTGGTTGTCTTACCTGGTAGCTCATGTGGAAACGCCATCAGAGGTATCGCTACGATGAGGCACAGGATCGCTGACAGGATGAACCCCACCCACCACGCGCCGATCCACACCGAGCTCACCGGAGTTATGCCTAACCTGGGACAAAGAATATAACACTTATACATATTTAATACTCTATTCTAACTAATTTTAATACACACATTTAATAGACTTCGTCTACGAAGACTTAGAAATTTTATCCAACCTCCTTTTCATTGAATTAGGACAATCTGCTTATTTATTTCTAACCCTCCGTAATTAGAAATTAACGATTTCATATACAAACTTCCCCCGTTCGATCGCCACCACTTTCCATTCTTGTAATGGGTGATTTCCGGGTTAAAAACTATATTCTATGTCATTAATTTCCTGGGACTAAAACTATCTCTTTATCTCCAAGTAGGTACATACCAAATTTAATCTACACCAGTTTAGCGGTTAACACCTGAAGAGGTAAGTTTGGATATAACTATACTAATAAACGTAAAAGTATTCATGCAAACATTCAACTACCCTCAGAAAATTCGTTACTAATTTTAATTCCTTATAACACGAGTGCTTGTTTGAGTCGCATTAAAAGTCAAATAAAAAGTCCATAATTACTCCCATGCATGCTTGATTCTCGTTTCCCGTTTTTGAACATGTCCCGAGATAAAAAACGAACAATCTTTCAAACTTCCATAAAGCCGTAATAATTTTTGCATGAGGTATATTGGCGAGGGCCATTAGGTATATAAACAGAGGGGTATTCCAAGTTATACGTTATTAGGTAGCGTTGCCCGATTGTTTTCTTATGCAAATTGGACGTTTACTCAACAATCTAACGTTGCTCTGCGGGTCTGCGGTTCGCACCGGTGGGCTTGAGATGCCAGAGCCGCTTTCAGGCTGACATGAGAGTTTGGGGTATTGTGGAATAATAATAATAAAAGAAATTCTGTTTTAAAATAACTAACTGTCTCTAATCTACCAATCGATTGATTTTAAATATTTTTATATATAAAAAATTCGTGTCACGTTGTTCTACCGGGATGAACTGCTGAATGAATGAACTAATTTTAATGTAACTGCACAGTTCTTAGTTTGGCCTAAATTAATAGATAGGATAGTTTTAATCTTAGGTTTTACGTAGCTGAAGCTGCGACTTCGAGCTTGGCAAACACAACAGCTAGTACATTTTAAATTTTTAACAAAAGAAACTGTAGTCACGTTAGAAAAGCTTTATTCATAAATATTTTTTTTGTGAAGAACTCGTCTCTTATATATAATGTTAAAAAAGAATGATCGATTAAAATCTAGTTTTCTACGAGATCTAAATACGGGTAGTCTGCGGCCAATTGCGGCCCTGCACTCATACAACGAGTGGCTTCAAGTGGGCATGCTACTCTTGAAATGAATTAGAATAATAGAACTGCTCTTACCGCCTACGTTTTTGATTGAATTAGAATTTTAATGTTTATTTGTAGGCATACAATGTTTGCTCATATTTTAAAATATTTGCATGTTTTAAATTAGCAAAACACGATCAATTCTCGATAGAACGCATACTGTATGCATATTTTTTACAGTCAGGACAGTCAGTTTTCTATTACTATAATTAAAGATTTTTTTCCGTTTGGGTGTTATGAGCGAATATAAACATTTATTGCAAATATCCATGTGTTTATTTTCACATCGAATTAAAACTTACGCAAAAGATTATATAGGTAATATTAAAACTAGATAGTTGGTATGCATAATATAATACTTTCTTATTTTTTATATTCACATATTTACTGGACACTATTTAAAGTATTTTACGTTATGAAAGTCTTTATAACTTACTTAACGAAATATTTATTCTCATTTACTTATTTGTATCTAAAGTACCAATAGACTTACAAAATTATGTTGTGTAACGAGAATCTAACGTTGATTTTAATAACAAAATATGCCCAAAATTCTCCGAAAGACTGATCAAATTAATCAACTACTTAAATAAGGATTCCTTTTGGTTATATTTATAATACACAACTGAACTCATAAATTAAACGCAAAGCCATGCAAAGAGGTCGTTCAAACTCATTTCGCGGAAAATCATATTTCGTTACAGAAGCCATGAAAATATAAAATGGTGGAATTAATTTGGCTGAAAAGTTCCCTGAGCAGCGTACGCAGTTCACAATGAGATGAAAGCGAGAGGGCAACTTGGCTGAATGAAGCCGTGTCGCTGCCGAGATGAAATATTAAAAAATGTGAACAAGACGCGCCGTGCGGCACAGGTATGGAAAGCGCGGGAAATGCGTAAAAAGTGCACAGAAGATTGAGGTTATTATTAGAAAGACAGAAGACAACTTTATAATGTGAAGGTACTAATTCACATAAGGTAATAATAAATAAAATAAAAAACAATATATCCAGACATTATATGACACAGCGCCATCTAGTTCCGACCTAAGCAATGAGGTTTGTGTGTTACACTACAGACCTTCATAGATAAATATTGTATTGTATTAACATACATATTCAATGATATCAATTCATACATAGAAATATCCATAACTCCGATACAAATGTCTGTACTTGCTTAATGTTTTTAAGGTTTCACGACAATATTAGTATGTATAGCGATTAGTATAATGGTTGGTAAAGTAACTCACGAGTCGGCATCAACGCTGAGGAAGTCTGTGTATATGGTGAGCATTTGACCTCCGATTACGTAGCCCATCGCTGGGCCAACCACCGCCATCGTGTAGTAAACACCTGAAACCAAACAGATAAACAATAATTTTTCAACTGAAACGGAATATGACTACATCATAAATTCATAACACAAAAAAGGTCCACGTATTATTATTATTATAAATTTAAGTCTCTTGTCCGTGAAGCAATCGCCGCTGTTCTCTATCTCCTGCTTTCTGCTTGACCTTTTGATACGACTCTATTCCCACTTTTTCATAATATTATATGATATTATTTCAATTTCGACGTTTCTGATTTTTTACAGCACAAAATTCTTAATAGGTATTAACGTAGTAGTACCAATGACCGACAAGAACCAGTAACCGACACTTTTTTTTTAGTTCCAAAGAAAATAAGAGTAGGACACCGATTTCTTAATAAAGCAATACTGTGCCTTAGACAAGACACTTTTGATCGTTATCTAGTGACATTTTAGCGAAATCCATCGTTTTGTTTGAAAATGGCCACGTGAGAACTGAATTAGGCTAGAGATCTGGTGAAAATGACAGAATTTCTTAAAGAAATACTTAAGGAGGGAGTACATTTTTTTGCTAATTATCTTTATATGCTGTAATTTACTCGAATTTGATTTTTCTTAAGGGTTATTATAAGAACTATAGGATAAATATTTGTTATAACCAAACTTCAAGATTATTTTGATTTTAATTAATTGTTGGTGTCGATCACTGGTTTTCCCAAAATGACTTTTATTTTTTTTTCATTAATATTTCATTTAACAAGCGAGTACGGTGCTTTTTGCTTTGCCTATATGGTTGATATTTGAAACAGATTAATAGAAAAGTTGGATTACCAGTAATCGACACCTGTCGATTATTCGGTAATAAATGTGTCGATGATTGGTTCTTACAGATGGCTCCGAGAAAAAAATATACACCCGACCAACTAAAGAAAGCCGTTGAGGCTGTAAAAATGGTGAAAAGATCGCGGTTGCTGCGAAACGTTTCAGAGTACATACCTAGGATTACGCTTCATAATAAAATTTCTGGGAAACCTCAATTGATTGCTCTATATTTTTAATTTTTGACAATTGTTTTATTATCTTTAAATAATACTTAAGTGTTTATGTATTTTTACAAATAAATAAGCTTTAACAGTTTGAAAAGTTGTTATTAATTGTTAATTAATTACCAATTGCATCATGGTGGTGATCCGGTAGATGCACATTACAAGTAAAAAGTAGTCGATAACTGGGTGTCGATTACTGGAGATTCAGTGTCGATGATTGGAGATTTATACACTTTTATTTTTTTTTGGATTTTCTTCTAAGCTGTGTATAGTTAAGATAAATAAAACACCTTTTTTTATCTCAAGGATATACCTTACCATACTCAATCGTAACTTTTGGTTTAAATATGACTGAATGACTTTAATTTCATCAAGAAGCTCACTATCTCATAAAAGTGTCGATCATTGGTGCCACTACGTTACGTTCTTTTTTATTTTTCTAGCAAATGAATGATAAATTCATTCGGATATATAAACAATAACGTAAGTATTCTCAAAAAAAAAAAAAAAGCAATATTTAAAAATTTGGAGTTTTACGGGCTGTGACTAAGTGAAATTACGTTAGGTATGTAAATAAATTTAGTATTTAATTGAAATACACATACATTTCATAACATTAACGAGAAACACAAAGAAACAAAACGTGTAGATTACATCATGAGTATAATGAATAATTGAAATAATAATAATAATAATAATAAAATTTATTTATTCAAATAACTTTGATCCATACATGAGGCATTTAATACAACATAGTAAGCAGGGACTTAATCCGCTGCAATAAAATCCACGTCAGGGGACAATCGTGCCGAGCAGCAAATGCACTCAAAATGCCGTGGCGACTTCCACGCAGCCGACTAATAAATGACGCGGTCTTTTTACGCCATAATGCTGCAAAGCCATCTGTGTGTGCATCAGCAAACATTGCAGATGCGCTACAAAAACGTGGAAGCCGCAACAGCACCCTGAACGCATTATTAAACTGGACCCGCAGAGCATTGTACGCCCGTTGCGTGTAGTTAGTCCAAAGACTGCCCGTGTACAGTGATAATGACAATGATAATGCTTGGTACGATAAAATTTGTCCCTAATTGATATTATTTTGTATTCTTAATTCGGGGTAAAAGTAATGGTACCTAAATTATGATGGATTTTCTAACGCAGAAATGTTATATGTATTATATTATTTTTGAATTACAGTGCATATCGTATTTTTTAAATTATTTTAAATTATTTTAAATAATTTTAATTTAAATTAACAAAATACACTTAGATAAGAAAGTAATCGTTATGCGTGGTCATGGTGATATACAAAAAACAACTTGTCAACTTATGCACTTTCCCGTTTTGTCGTGTAATAAATCTAAAATAATTCAGTCAAAAAATACCGACGTCAAATTATGTCAGAACTGGAAAACTTGAAATGGGACCACACGGAAAGCACCAGCTTTCAAATAAGAAAATAATCTTTAAAAATGGTTAAACCAGTCGAAAGTTCAGAAGTAATTACCAATATTAAAAAAATACAGTCGAGTTGAGAACCTCCTTGCCTTTGGCTGTCTTTGTATCAATACCAAAAAAAAAGGTAGCCTCTTAAGCTTCTACGAAGGCGATCGGAAAGTCGCGACCCCACCTATGTATATAGAGACCTCCATTACACTTACAACGCATTATGCCACGAACAAACAGTATACGGAATAACCCGTGGAGAGTGAAAAGTATAAGTATCACGTTTCTTAGCGGGCGCCCTGTTTTCACAGTTAAAAGCTGTGACTTAGAAGTGGTAAGGATAGAAGCGTAGTGAAGGATTTTTGGAGCTTCTAATCGCTTTGATATCGAAGTCTATGACGTCATTTTGAAAGTATCATACGTTGTTATAGTAAACTGTGAACTTAAAATAAGAATACATGATTCCATTGATCATTTTGACTTCAACTACAAATGTACTTAGCAGCAAAATACATAATAATACCTACCTAATCTTTTTCTACAATACATTTCTATCAGCCGTTATTTCTTTCGTTGCGTACTGTTTAGCTGAGATAGCACCTTTTATTTACTTCGTCTTGCCCTACAAGTAAACACCTACATTCAAATAAAAATGGCTAGAAAAAAAAATACGACAAAGAGCTACAAGATTTGTCACTCATCATTAAACGGTTACTACAAGAGCATTAACTTTTCATTGGTTTTCAAAATAAAAGTGCAATGCTCAATCAGACTAGCAAGTGGTGTAGCTTCTAATTACATACTGAAGATTTACAGGTTTTACAAATATTTTCTACCTACAATATTTTCATATCTGACTTTTATACGTATCTTTTTATAAATAGCCCCTGCATCTCGCAGCATATCTTCGTGTGTGCGCAGCGCCAGCTCTCGATATCTCTAGTGGGGCACACATAGCGCCATCTGACGGCACTCTGAATACGTTTCCCTGTCGCTAGAGACACTCTGGAGAGCAGAGAGTGCAGAACCAACCACCAGATTCATTCCGTTTGTTTGTCAAAGAAGATTGGAAAGTAAAAATTACTTTTTTCAAGTGGTTTTAGATTGAAAATTTGGGCCTAAGTTGTAGGTACTTTGCTCGTTGGATACTTTAAAAAGTTGACAATGTCCTTTACAAGAGGCACTTGGGTGTTCCATCTGAAGTGTCTCTTTTATAAGGGAGGTATACTTGTGATGGGCAATTCTCTTGGGGATTTCTCTTTAGTAAACGATTTCGCTAAACACCTACATATAATGAATCCGTCAGTAATGCAGGTTTTCTCACGATGTTTTCGTTCACCACTTGAGCATGTGATAAATAAGTGTAGTGCGTAGCTTAGAACCAAAGTACACCGAAGTACACTGGTCGCACTACAAGGCTATCACAGCTTTCCATTATATACGTTACGAAAGACATCCTAAAGAATATAATAGGTACAGTCGAAAAAGCTTGGTCGACTGTACTAAGTTTCACTGAGTCTGCAAACAAAGTATCATCAGCATTAAACTTTATCCTCTTAATATCTAAATCGTTAAGAGAAGTCTTTAAAAATATTAATATACTCACACTTCCGTCACTCTATATACTTGAAAATATTATGTACGTCCGGAAAAACCATCTACAGTTTAACATCAATAGTGACTATCATAACATTAATACTAGGAATAAACATAAATTAGTAGTGCCTAAATATAGACTTACAAAAACGAATTGTATACGCTTTTATAATAAACTACCTAAATGTGTCACCGATCTCACCGGCAAGAAATTTAAAAATCATGTGAAATCTGTTCTTGTCAAGAAAGCCTATTATAAAATCAAGGACTATGTTGACGATAGGAATGTGTGGATGTAGATACTGTTGTGCATGTGGCCTCCCTAGTACCGTGAGGTTGTTTCTATTACAAAAACGTTGTCTTTTTAAAGACATAGCTTGTAGCATTTTATTATGGCGTATTTCACGCCCCTATTCAATTGTTATAATTTTGTAAATGTGAGTTCAGTGTATTGTTCAGTCTAGAGAATTATACTTACCATATCACTATTTTTTTATATCTTTGACCATTGACATCTCAAGACATGAATTTTTTACATTGACCTCGCATAATTATTACCAAAATAATGTAACAATACCTTCTTTTTAAAAGAGTGTCTATGGAGTTTCTTGCCGGTTCTTCTCCATGAGATCAACTTCTTGGAACCGTGCAACTAGAGTCATAACGTTTTATAAATGCTTGAAAAAGTTCATATGAAATAAAAACCTTTTGATTTGATTTGATTTGATTTGAAACACTCGATCAACAAACATCGTACCATCCAATAATAGCTTAACCAATCCCCATCAATCCTAAAATGTCTGGCAAATAACCGAACAGTTTGCAAACGCTTATCAAGTGCCATTAATTGATCCGAACCACGGAAATGCATTAATACGTTTCCGACGCACGCATATGACGAGCACGTCTTACAGGCGACGGAATTTTCCGTCAGGCTGAGAAATGAAATGAAATATTTGTGTTTTAATGTGTAAGTATCAGGGCTGCCAGATTGTATCGTTTGATACCAAATTGGTATAATTGGACGATGTATTGTATCCATGTGGTATCCATGATCATTTGGTATAATTCGATAGAAAGCAAGACGCTTAAAAAAAAGGTCATGCCAAGAGGTTGTCCGGATAATTCTGTAAAGGATAAACGAATAATAAAAAAAAAAGCTCATCCGACATAGAATGGGCAGTATTGTATAATACCATCACATTTGGTATAATTGCAAATACTCAATGGCATAGCCGCGTCGTTGCTTACTGGCAGCCCTGGTAAGTATATTTGGTATAAACGATTTTCACTGTAAAAGCTTATGAGACAGATAAGTACCTAAGTGTAGTGCTATGTCTCATGTGAACACTGAACACGTCATCAACAAAATAAATAGCTAATCACTCAACCCCACATCGCCCATATATTCCATATACTCAGAACTATTTTTTAACACTAAATTTCTCTCTAGCATGTGGGGTCCATACGATTGTGGCTTGAAGTACCGCGCGGTCATATCCGCGAGTGCTTTCTTGTGTTTATAGCGGGAAAACCCTGACCGTAACGCGAGGGTTAATATCATTGAATAAAGAGACGTTTAGAAAGGTTTTGTGATAATATTTAGGTATATTATTTTCATAGGAAAAACATTTTAGTGAGGGTTACGGTAGGTACCAATTTTTTCAATGAAAATAATCCGGAATTCCGAACATTATGATACAACGCCATCTAGTACCAAGCTAAACAAAGATGCGGACGTTTGTGTTAGAAATACTAGAAGCTTGATACACTACATATAAAGATTTGTTTTACATTAGGTACTTATTAACATCTACCAAAGACCTAAGAAACCGTCTAGATTTTTTTACAATAGGGGAGTTACAAAAATGACAGCTAACAGAATTAGTAAGCTGTCAGAATAGTCGCTAATCTAACGAGCTCTGGTAATCATAAATACTCGCAAAAACACAACTATTCTTGTTAAGGCGAAGGTAGGTAATTCCTCAGTCGGGCAGCTCAATTTTTTTTATGGAAATAGGGGCAAACGGGCAGGAGGCTCACTTGATGGTAAGTGATCACCGCCGGCCATGGACATCTGCAACACCAGAGGACGTGCAAATGCGTTGCCGGCCTTTGAGAAATTTAAAAGAATATGCTCTCCTCTTGAAGGTTCCCACGTCGTAACGGTTTGGTAAGACCGCCGGCGATAGCTGGTTCCACAAAGTAGTAGTACGAGGCAGAAAATGCCAAAAAAACCATACTGTTGGGGAACTTGAACGAGTAATCTCGCGATCCTCTCTGAGATGAAGGTATGTCTTAGAACAAACTAGCTCTAACTGTCTACTTATATATATACTTATATATATAACTTTCCCATACATATACCCGTTACCACTTAACTCAATAGTATGTCATAGTTACGGTCTTAAAATGATGTCGGTTTACCAAGAAATTGATATCATTAGGTATGCTTGGGTTCATTTAATACTAGCTCGTTAAAGAGCTAGCTTGGATGTTTCTCTGAAGTAATCAAAATATTTTCTACGATTCAACGCATTATTGAACGTAATTTAAAATCATTTTTTCATTATATACAAGCTATATTAAACCGATAACTTTATAAAATAAATAAATGCTGTCATTTTTTTGATTTGCTGTTGATGTTGATGATGTTCATTTAATTGAACATAATAAACGCACACAAAAAAAACAGCAACTTCAAATGCATCAACATACTTAATTTAATGCTATTGATTTTCACAAAGTAACGCATGATTTCGTATTTCACTCAAATCAAATCAAAAGGCTTTTATTTCATATGAACTTTTTCAAGCATTTATAAAACGTTAAGACTCTAGTTGCACGGTTCCAAAAAGTTTATGTCATGGAGAAAAAACGGCAAGAAACTCCATAGACACTCTCTTAAAAAGAAAGTATTGTAGTACATTATTTTGGTAATAGGTATGGGAGGTCAATGTAAAAAATGTAATGTCTTGAGATGTGAATAGTCAAAGATAACTTAGATAACTAACACTCACCTAAATAAACAGAAGACATCTTTTTCGAGACGTTCTCGTCTATATAAGTGACGCCGAGCGTGAACAGTGGCGTTGCGCCGGCGCCGTGCAACAGTTGCGCGAACACGAACACTCCAACGGCCCACGCGCCGCCCTCCGACGGCGTGCTGCTGTCACAAACGGTCACCTGAAATACAAACTTATTTGTTTTCATTTACATAACATACAATCACGCCTGTTGCCCCTAAAGGGTTAGGCAGAGATGTAGTAATGTACACCTACGTTTCGCTGGTATGTTTTAGGTCTCATGTAATAGAGGGCGAGCCTATTTCTATCAACCGGTCATCAATACAAACTTCAAGCTTTCAAGCTGCTACAGAGAATTTCATAGAAAATCACAATACTTTGCTCGGACTGGGAATCGAAACCAACACCTTTTGCTGAGCAGACCAAAGAAGCTGCTTAGTATTTTATTACTTTATATCAAACTGATGGACATTATTAAGAATAACAACTTTATTTTACAGCTTATTCTCATTACAATATCCATGATTAAAGATTAAATATTATGTCAATGCCTAATTTAGTATAATTAAATGTTGGTGTAATAAAGCATATTCTATCTATCTATCTATAAAATATTTGTATTAGAAATATAATCCCAATAGTAAATTGAAAACACAATCTAGGTATAATAATGTATTCAGTGGTCTATAAGAGTCTTTGTCCAGACATTTCGGCCCGATATGGTGTGGTGATTTAATCCGATTAATCAGGAGATCGGTCGCATTGTGCCACGAAGGCCGCATATTGTCGGCGGTTGGCTGAATGCGCCGCGCCTGTGCCCACATTCAAGTTCAGTCATTCAGACTCTAGGAATCATTATCATAGACAAGCGACCAAAGTTTGTGGTAGACGGAAAATTGAATGCACAATCGAGTGGCAAAATTTTGGATTAAAATCTAACTGTTTATATCAAAATTAACGAGGTTTTGTTGTAATCTATTCAATTAGTTATGGCCCGGTGGTGTGGGAAAGTTTTAGTAGTTTGAAAACTCATTGTTTACTAATTTTATTGTTAAAAACTTCCCATCCGCGTACGACGCTGTTAAAGTTGGTCAAATGACAATTAATTATGAAATCTGAGGCGCAGTCAATGTATAAATTTGGAATAATAAGAAAATTATGAAGTCGTTATTTTTTATGCATGAATATTTCATTATCAATGTCTCAAGTATGCAGGTTTCCTCACGATGTTTTTCTTCACTGTTTGGACATACGATGAACGCACACAACTTCCAAAAATCCGTGGTCCTTAGGGTCGAACTCGAGGCCTTTGACTTTACAGTCTACTGGCCATATCACTATCACAGGTAGATCATATCAATATCATCATCAGCCCATATTCGTCCACTGCTGGATGCAGGCCTCCGAGTGAACGCCACAGAGCTCAATCTTCGGCTCTTCTCATCAACATATCAATATACCGCGATAAAATCCGTAAAAATAGTTACATTTCAACGTCTAACTAGTATTCGCATAAAGGTAAGAGATCTATACCCAATAATACCAATCTTCGACTAGCCCATAAAAAAACTCACCGTCCTATTAGGTGTGCATAGATCGGCAGCCTCGTTGCCAGCCACCTTGTAGTTGGGCACGAGGAAGTGTGGCAGGGCGAAGAGCAGGGAGCCTGTGCCCATGAGGAGCACGCCAAGGCCCAGCCAGCGAGGCTTGGATGAACCGGTGCGCCCGCCGAGGTACGTGACCGGAGCTAGACACGCGAATGATGCCATGTCGTACCTGGAAAGAGGATTCAGTAGTAGGGTATATTGCATTCTGTAGTTTCTGCCTACCCCTATGGGTATATCTCGGAAATTTGTGTTATAAAAACGGATGATTATTAACTGATACCAAAATCACTGATAAGTATATCTTCTTATATATAAAAATCTCGTGTCATAATGTTTGTCTGGACTCCTCCGAAACGGCAATGAATATGTTGATATGAATTTTGTTTATATGATTAATATGAAATTTTGTATGTATATTTGGTAAGTTTGAGAATTGGTCGGAGACTATTTTTACACCCATAGATCATAAGGATGTCCCTCACCAGACGTTTATTCATTTTTTTTTGTACAAAAGTTTTTTTTGTATTTTTTTATGATTTGGCATTAAGAAATACTTATAAACCTAAATTTCCACTCTTCTACCACCAGATTCTAAAATGTGGCAAAACAACGTTTGCTGGGTCAGCTAGTAAATATAAAATCCTTCCGATTTCGGGTAAGGATGGGAGTTCCCAAATATTTGTTGAAAAAGTGTTTGCACATTAAAATTTTCGATTAAAAAGCTAAAAGCGTTTCTCAACACCAAACAAACACCAGACAATGTCACACTATCATCCCCACCATGTATACTACAATGCTGTCTTACCCTCCAGCGATGACTCCCGTCTGCATGGACCTCAGGCCGAACCTCTTCTCGATAGTCGTGATCACCACATTCACGAAGCCGTTCACCACCATTCCTGAGAACAAATAAACGAAACTCATCAATTTGATACATACATACATACATTAAGAGCTGTGGTAGCCGAGCGGTGTGACCAGTAGACTGAGATGTCAGAGGTCTCGAGTTCGAACCCAAGGCACGCACCACTGACTTTTCGGAAGTTATGTGCGCATTTATCACATGCTCAAACGGTGAAGGAAAACATCGTGAGGAAACCTGCATGCTTGAGAGAATTCTCGATGGCATGTGAAGTCTGCCAACCCGCAGTAGGCTAGCGTGGTGGACTATAGCCTAACCCCTCTCAATTGAGAGGAGACCCGTGCCCAGCAGTGGGACATTAATGGGTTGATGATGATGATGATACATACATTCACGCCTTTTCAAAAACTACAGAATACGCGCTACGGTCCCTGCATAAAAATTTTGCCTCGTCCACATTCATACATTTCGTCAAATCGTCGGATTGTTAATAATTAACAAAATTGTGGGGTAGCCTGATGGTAATTATAACATCAACATCTCAGTCTGCCCGTGACCTTGGATGCTGTAAATGATCCAAAACGTCGGGATTAAACTACCTACCGTGCTAACATCCATAAAAAAAATATTTCGATACCAACACGGTCTTCTTCTTAAAGTTGCACAATGACAACAGCGTTTCTATGACACTGAGAAAAGTGTAAATATCTTCCTTAAAAAACATTTATTTTCCTTTGAGCCAGAGTAGTGTTCCTACGATAAATCCATGAGGCCCATGCCCAACAGCGGGACTGTAATAGACTAATATTTTTGTGTTGCAGAAAAGGGCTATTCGATCAATTTATAACTTAAGTCCCAGATATTCACTGAGGGAGAAATTTAAAGAAATTGATATTATGACTGTTCCATCACAGTATATTTACGAAAATCTTTTATATACTTACAAGAATATCAATCTCTTTGAAAAGCATTGTGATATCCATAATATTAATACTAGGAATAAGAATAAATTTGTTGTTCCTGCAACTAGGCTCCAGAAAATCAGTAAATCCTTTAGATGTCAATGCATACGCTTTTACAACAAAATTCCAACCCATGTACAGACTAGACATGTGCGCCGATCGGCGTGGCGCACGCCGCCGGTCAATTTAGCCACGCCACCGCCGCCGATTTTTTCATCGGCGTCAAAATAATTCACATAGTACCAATAGTGATCTCATCACCAGGGGTTATACTGAAGAGCCTTCAGCGTAGTTTAGATATGCTACAGGCCCCCAAACACACATTCCTTACACTGATACTCAAAACTGCCTAACCACTCGCAAATTCCTCACAACATCATCCGTCCCTTCTGCTTACACCATTACCTAAGCTCTATTCACGCTTTACTAAGGCCCATGTGATTAGGTCATTGATAAAAGTCTGAAATGGAGAAAATATATACATAAATACATCAATTATAATTAGGTACAAGGAATGTCAGTAATAGACAAATGCCTTTCGACGCATTGGAAGACGTCTTCAAAACACTGGACTGGATTCTCACCTCCGCTTCGCTGACGACATCGTTATTTTGGCAGAGTCGCTGGAAAAACTAGCCGAAATGTTGCACGGCCAAAATGGGGCTTCACGACGGGTTGGTCTTGGTATGAACATGGACGAAACTAAAGTTATGTTCAATGTCCATGTAAAGCCAAGGCCAGTCCTTGTTGAAGCCGCAATGCTCGGAGTTGTGCAGGAATACATCTACCTAGGGCAGACCATTCAGCTTGGTAGCCACAACTTCGAGAAAGAAGCCAATAGGAGAATCATTGGGCTGGGCAGCATTTAGCAAACTTTGTCGAGTCTTCGCGTCGCCCATACCACAATGTCTGAAGACCAAACTCTTCAACCAGTGCGTCTTGTCTGTTATGGCCTACGGTGCCGAGACATGGACACTGACTATAAAACTAGTCCACAAATTTAAAGACGGTCAGCGAGCTATGGAGCGAGCTATGCTCGGAGTCTCTTTGAAGGATAAGATCAGAAATGAGATCATCCGGAGAAGAACTGGAGTGACCGACATAGCTCGCAGGATCAGCAAACTGAAGTGGCAATGGGCTGGTCATATCTGTCGAAGGACTAACTCCGCAGGAGCTGACAAGTTCTAGAGTGGAGACCGCGCCTCGGCAAACGTGGTGTAGGACGCCCCCCGGCTAGATGGAGTGACGACCAAAAAAAGGTAGCGGGGATAGACTGGATGAGTAAGGCGGAGGATAGAGTGTTATGGCGCAGTTTGGGAGAGGCCTATGTCCAGCAGTGGACTGCGATAGGCTGAGTTGAGACAAATGCCTTGAGGAAGCAAGAGTTTCCTTTATGTCTTGGCGATATACTTCGTTATTGGAAGGGAAAGAAGAATAGTTATTCTTGGCTGTTTAACTGTGAGGGCTATAATGAGCGTTCCTGCCACCAGCACACCAAGCGAGCAAGTTTTCTCAATCGAGGGACTAACCATTACGGCAAAGAGGTCACGGTTAATCCTATATCAGTAGATAAAATTATTTTTATTTACAATTTGTGGTCAAACAAAAAGGAGAAGTTAGAGAACAGTGGTGTATAAGTAAATAAATATATGTTTATTTTGAATTAAGGTATATTTTACTTATTTTCACCATCCACGCCGATTACGCCGATGACGCCGCCGCCGCCGACGTTTTAGACGCCAGACGCCGCCGCCGGTCAAATAAGCATCGGCGCACATGTCTAGTACAGACATTAAGTCTCAGCAGATTTAAATCCTTTATCAAACAGAGACTTTGTGCTAAAGGCACGTTAAAAGATTACATGGATGATAAAACTGCTTGGGATTGAATAGTTCTAATGAACCGGGCTATCGAACGTCTTTTACTATAATTTATTATGATTTGGACATTATTTTTTCATGACATTGATGTTAATTATTATTATTATATATTTTTTTTGTTGACATTAATTTATATCTTGACATGAATTGTATAGGTATACCTATAGATTTTTAATTATTATTATTATTTGACTTTATTTATTTTATATTTTTGACATTATGTTAATGTTATGTTTTGACATAATTATTTTATATTTGACATTATGTTGATTTTTATGCAATGGGATTATTTATAATATACATATCTATGTGAATGTGAGCACTTTGTAGGTAGATAAACATACGCTTACAAACTAATGTCTGGCGGCTTTGGGTTTTTGAAATGGCCTACGCAAATGTCCCGCTGATCTTGCATAGACGTGCGTCGGGTCGTTAAGCTCCCACAATAATGGTTTGAGCTAAACGATGGCTGACGTATGCGTGCTGTCAGTATGGACAGGTCAACTCAAAGCTGCACTGGTGCTTTCTTCAAAAGGCCATCTCAGACTTTAACCTACATAGTCAGGCTCACATATTGTAACCAAAATGTTTGGACTTTAAAAGAGACCATGATTCTCTGAGTTTGTTTCGGCATTTCTTCTCAGAGGTCGTCAGTTAGGAAATGCCGATGTCAACTAGATATATGTACAAAAAAAATACATGACTTGTAAAAGTGTCTTTAAAAAGATCTATTTACAGAAATAAACAATCAATCAATCAATCAATCAATAAGATTATAAACGATAAGATACATTCAAACCCGCAACAATAAACCATGCAGACTCATTCCACGTCTGACACTGCGCAAATTGAGCTGAAAATATTTTTATTAGTCTCTATTATAAAAGTCAAATATGCACATATTAAAATCAAATAAATGTTTGATGAGTAATATCCGATTGTCAAAAACAGTCGGACAAAAATAACCGATGGCAGCCGTACAACGATTAAACTTTCATATTCCGGATCGTGTCCGGTGCCGGACGGTGACGGACGGCCGGACAGACGGGCCGTATTGACTGGAATAGATACACGTCGTTTTCCATTACTGTCCTATCTGTTTTATTAGGCAAATCCCGATTTGATTGTGCTTATTTGGAATTTGTCGCGAGTCGGATTAAATTTAGACTCGTGTTCGTTCCTTGTAGGTACTCTATCCTATTACACATATATATTTATACTACTAGAGATTCTAGAGATAGACAAATGTTATGTAGAATAATAAAATACCCGCCTTTTTCCCGCGTTATAGTTAGAGATGGAATGTCAACGTATTGTCAAAAATTTTGATACCGATCACAATAACGATTTTGGAGTTTGTAACTATTTCTTCTCGATTTACAAATCGGAATCGAAATTGAGAATAAGTTTTTGATATAGTAGACACCCGGGCGACATTCTCTTCACTAAAAAATTATCTACAACAAGTATCGTTAACATAAACTACTGTATTAAATAAAATTGTATGATGACTCTTTTGTAGTAAAATAGTGGGATATGGAGCAAAGTACCTATATTTCGGGATAAAGAGCTGAATAACTTTAGATGAATTGTAACAATCATCCTAACAACATGAAACCCCATGCATTCACGAGTTCCGTTAAATTTAAAACTATGATTCTTCTTTTCAAAAAACACATTTAAAAACCAAATATATATTTTTTTCATGTATATCCGCCAACCCATTTCGTCGATAATGATGACTAACCAAATAATAATGAGTATGAAAAAGTATAAAAAATGGAGCCTAAACTGTCCTATAATGGTTTCCTGTAATTTAACATAACCTAACCTTGATATAATGTTAGATACGGCTAGTGTTCTGATTGCACGTAATTTTATAACTTTTTCCATTATTTCGATAGTTACGATAAGGAATAATAACTATAAATATGATACGGATATAAGTTACTAACATACAGAACTAATTTAAGCAAACATATAATATATCAGAATGTACATAATAATATACATATATACCGGCTACATGTCGCCGTTATTAATACAGAGAAAAAAACGGAAAAAATCACGTTTGTTGTTTATGCTCTACCCACAAGGGGGCTCTACCCTTAAATATTTATTTTATTCTGTGGCGACATCTATCTCGCCACATAAGAAGTATCTACTCGGCGCGATGACGCAGTTAATCCTACATCGCGCAAGTGACATTTGCACGCGAGATTGTATATATACAACCACCCAACATCAACCGTTGGGCAGTAGCCCGCCAGGCACAACACCTCGCCTGGTCGGAGGATCCTCCTTTACCAGTGGAGGGATTCCCACCTCCTTCCCTCTATACTGGTGACCCCGAGCTGAACATCAACGCAACCTTCGATGACCAGCAGCTTCGCCTTCATCACTCCTCACAGCACTCTCCAGCGCATCACCCTGCCAGCCAGCACCCTTCCGGCTTCAAACCCTGACCACACGCCTGTAGCGGACGCACACCTCCTTCCCTCCACAATTCTATTTTTAGTATTTGTTGTTATAGCGGCAACAGAAATATGTACATTATCTGGGAAAATTTCCACTGTGTAGCCATCACGGTGCATGAGATTCAGGCTGGTGACAGACAGACGGACGGAACAACAGCGAAGGTTTAGTAATAGGGTCCCGTTGGCACCCCTTTGGGTACGGAACTCTAAAAAAATATAATGAAACATAATCAAACAAATATGAATATGAACCAACCTACCCACATTGGCACATCCAACTCCCGCATGCACATATACACACAAACACACACACTGTAATCCTAATAAAAGACAGAGAGGTGTGGAAGAAGAGTGGGGAGACCTTTGCCCAGCAGTGGGACGCTACAGGTTATTAAAAAAAACTGTAATCCTATTGTACTACCTTATATTGTGTTGAGAAATAAACACATTATTATTATTATATCATAATTGTAGCATTTGGCGTTCTGTAGTTTCTGCCTACCATGTAATAATGGCATGAATATATGTACCTATGTGTGCTTTACAAGTCAAGTCATGTGTAAGATGTTTTTGGATCTCGATGTCGTCCTTCTTAACCGACGACAACTGGTAGGCAGTATAATTATAAATCAGCCTTTATTACAAACAATATTCTTACCAATTTCCTTAAAAATACCGTTAAATATAATAAAATGGTGTTAATACAATTTATGATAACGCTAAATTCCGAGGGGATAAGCACAAACAAAGGGCACTAAAGATTCAGATGCGGGAGCTTCATGCGACGTCACGTCCGCTGCCGAAAATATTGTCTATGGTCTCGATACGCCGAGAGTATTTATGGCCGGACCTCTACGAACAAATAATATATAAATATAGCTTATCCTTAATACTATAAATAAGATAGTATGTACGTCTATCTGTATGTCTCGCTTTGTCTGCCTCTTCACGCTTTACCTGTTGTACATTTGTATATGGATATGGATGTTTCTATGTATAATATGTATATATTTATCTAAAAAAAGTATGTTTGTAGTATATCAACCATCTATTATCCGTAACACAAGCCTCGATGCTTACCTCGGAACTAGATGGCGCTGTGTAGTAATGTCCGAAAATATTTATATTTATTTATTTATTTGTTATCGCGATAATTAAAGTCCCGGGGAAGTATAGCAATCTTGTCTCAGAAATCAGCCCACAAAAGAAATTGATGAAAAAGCTAATCGGATAAATTACTAATTCTACACAGACGATGTCGCGGGTAAAAACTAGTATAGTATAAATTAGGGTCGATGTTCTATTCTAATGTAAACAATTAAATAATGAATGCTAGTATTAATTAATGGTATTAGTATTAATTGAATACTAATACCAGTAATTAATAATTAATTAATGGTATAGCCTCGACCAACTGCCTCGTTAGTCGAGTGGTCGTACAGTGCGACTGCAAGAGGTCCTGCGTTCGATTCCCAGGTCGAACAAAGTGTTATTGGGTTTTTCTATGAAATTCTCAGTAGCAGCTCGGAGTTTGGATTCGTGCCCAGTTGATGGCAATAGGCTCGCCCCCTATTCCATGGGAAATATGGGTGTACATATTAGTACACCCCTGCCTAATCCTTCGGGGACGACAGGCGTGATGGTATGTTATGTTAGTATTAATTGAAGGAAAAAATCAGTTTGTAAACCTTGGATGCACAATCTACCGGTAGCTTTTTTGCTATTTTCCTAGACTTGTTGTATAAAAATGTAAATAATTATATTTGGCGAATATTAGTGATTGTAATAAAACTACTTTATCTGGATTACTATCTGCCCATTACAATAGATGCTGTAAACGATACGTAATCAAAAGTCGTAAAAATTACTTAGGTATATTTTGTACACTTTCCTAAAGTAACTAAACCTTGGTATTTAGATTAGTTAAATAAAACGTAAAGTTATAGTACATAAAACAATAAACGCCCTATTATAAACCTTTTAATATGTAAATTACTCTTGGTTAGCAACCGGTGGTAAAGTATTTAACTGATTATAATAAGTCGAGGTGAATGACATTACCAGGAAAGAATCACAACATTGGCGAAACGAATCTGTGTGTACCGTTATTTGTTTTAGAAATGCTAAATGTTCAATATTAATTTTATACTATTATTGGAAGACGTCTAGATACTATTACGACGAATTAATTGAATAACATTGTTGGGTATTGTTGGTATTGTGTAATGCTCTATTGTTTTATAATAATAATAATATTAATAATATTTCCGGACATTATTACACAGCGCCATCTAGTTCCGTGGTAAGCAACGAGGCTTGTGTTGCGGATACTAGTTGGTTGATATACTACATATATACATTTTTTTTGTAAATACATAAGTACATATAATACATAGATACATTCATGACTTGCGGAAACAAATGAGATGCTCATCACACAAACATTTGTCCCTACCGGGATTCGAACCCGGCACCCATAGCACAGCAGGCAGCGTTAACTACCGCTGAGTTAAACGGGTCGTCTAATTTTTATTATTTTGAAGGATGTCAGAATGTTTTAGAATCTTTCTGATATATCAAAAGTACCTGTGAACTTAATAACATAATCTTCAATTTCTTGTCTCTCCTACTGCTGGGCACGGGTCTCCTAGCCCCTCACCTCCCCTCTCCGAGAGACTGTCTACTCCCGCTCCCTGTCTACTCTGCTACCTCCCGCCTAGAGAGCTTAAGGCTATAGTCTACCACGATGGCAGGCATTCAAGTTTCCGCACTATAGTTTCCTTCACTGTTTGAGAATTTGAAAATTAATACGCAGTGGTAGAGACCTTAGTCTTCACCGTATATTGGTCACACCACTAGGCTACCACAGCTTTAGGACTTAATAACGAAGAGCAATAATAATAATTAAACGGTTATAGGGCCAAAGAACTCCTTATCGTTTTGATTATACGAATTAATAACAATATAACGCAACATAAATATGTAGTTCTATACATATATTAGTTTTAAGAGACCTGCAATAGAAAATAAATCTCGAACCGTTGCGTGCTCAAAACTTCATTCTTTTACAAAGCTTCACAAATAAAAGTCTGCTTACTTAGCCAAAGTGTCTATAATAGCGGAGAGTGATTAATAGGTGCCATTGGAAACTGCCACATCATCCTAAGCAGCTTAGAATTACAATAAGACGAATCATGGTTTTTGAAAGTGTATTTAGGTGTGTATTCTTTAGAGATTTTGTTAATAAACGACGGTGAAGTGAAGTAGGGTGGTGAGAGAGAAACGAGGCTAAAAAGCATCAAATATTTAAGGTTACTTTCATTAATGACGTGCCAATGAACTTGCTAGACCAGCAGAGATCAGCCATTTGAGAAATCCCAAAAAGCCAAGCTTATAGAATAGGTAAGTTGTAACTCTGCAGCATTCAATTGTTCATTCATTTCATTTATTTCAATTAAAACGGTACATTTTGACACTTGTTAAATTTGAAAAAGGAATAATCTCATTCGCCTACCGAGTAAAAAAAAGAAGGCACAGGAAGTGTCAAAACCCAACAGTGGGAAAATGGATGGAATAAAGTTAAATTATTATGATATATGAACAACAAAAGACCGACAGTATATTCTGTAAAATGTATTGCTCCCATTTAGCCTTTGCATTGAATTTATAGTAAATTCACCGCGATTCGTACAGCGAGGCAGACCACGCATGTCATCCTTCATAATCCTATTACGATATGAGGGGATTACTCAACATTGAAAAGATGCATTTTGATATTGGACAGACTACATAATGTATTCTATATGAACGATATATGTGCATTCGATTGTTATGCATGAAAATTATCTTTTTGAAAGGTTTCATTGGTTCACATATGGGAACGGTTTCTACTCCGCTTACAATAATATAATCAAAAGCCGGCAACGCATTTGCACGTCCTTTAGCGTTGCAGATGTCCATAGGCGGCGGTGATCACTTACCATAAAACTCAAACGATTTATTTCAATTAGACGAATATTACAGGCACTTTTGAATTGTCAAAAACTAGTTGCACGTTTCCAAAAGGTAGGCCCGTGTAGGATGGAATAGAACCGGCAAGAAACTCCATAGATACTCTTTTAAATAATTGGTTTTCTTTACAATGTTTCTATGTAATATTAATATGAGAATAATGCAGTCTGATGTTCACATCGCATAAGTCAATTAGCTAATTAGTTAATTATATCAGGTGAGCCTCTTGCCCGTTTGCCCCTTATTTCCAATAAAAAAATTACCGTCTAAGTAGTTAAGTACCGCGTAAGTATTGCGTAGTGACGTCGTGGGTAGTGCGTAGATGCGGCGTAGACACTCCGTAGCCAGCCTGGAAGCCGCGTAGAACCTTCGTAGCTACTGCTTAAATGCCCGGTAGACACTGCGTAAGTACCGTGTAGACAACGCGTAGACACCGCGTAGCAGTTGCATAGACACTGCGTAGACGCAACACATATACAAGACACACTTCTATACTAGATAACCGCTTAGTACGTAAAGACTAAAGACCCTAAGAAGTATTGCAACAAACGCGTCCTCATTTTTTCTGTCAATGTACATCGAGGTGGTTGCCAACGCGGATTGTTGTGCAAGCGCACTTGTGTCACAGGAAATGAGTTATTAGTTACCCAGTGGTAGCAGAGATTGTCGTTTTTAATAGCCTATTATTACTTACGTACATATCGTTGCGTGAGTAGGTATTCGTTCGTAGGCTTAACATTAATGTTAGCACCATAATCGTAAAGTCTCCAATCTTATATTGCTCAGGCAGTATCAATATGATCTTCACAAATGGTATACGAATATTGAGTGTGTATTAGAGATATGTTATTTAAAGAGTTTTAAATGGATGACAATAATTTCTACATTACGGATTTTGTCGCGGTATATTTACATTGCTGTACATACGCCTCTACCAAACTGTGCCATTACACTCTGTCCTCCGCAGTGGACTCGTTAGACTAAATTAAATGATTGATTGATTGATTTTTATATTTAAACCCGGCCTTCCGGGATGGCTATTGGGCCAGATCATGTTCTAATATTGCCAATATGTAAGAATAAGAAATAAGATGTCGTCAGAAGCCATCTAGTGCTCAAACTAATACATGAAAGACACTTAAAGTGACAAAGTAAGCTCTAACAATCACCTTTATTCATTCAATGTAGCTAGCCCGTTTATAAATACAATAACAACTCGGGAAACTGCTATTTATAGTACCTACCTACTTCAACTAAAGCATTTAGTAACACACATTAATACTAATAGTGGGAATTACAAAGAAAAGTTGCTAAGTATCGTAATATGTCCGTTTGGAATCCAAACTAATGTTGGGTATTACCGGGACTCCGAGGAAATCCCGGAAAACAATGGGACTGTCCCGGAGAGGTCCCGGACGGCGCGTGATGTATTTCCACGAGGACCGTGGCTTTGCCACTGTCCTTTGTAATTGGGTAACTATAAACTTTTATTCAGCTCAGTTAGAGGATTCATTTGAATATCATTAACTAGTTTCATTTAAAATTAGTCAATGTTATATTTCATTCACATATCCTAGAAAGACATCGTGGAGCCATAGTGTAAAATGTATTTAAGGTGATTTTAATCATTCACTCACACTTTAAAGCTTTCAATAACAGTGAATACCTACTTGTATTTTTGTTACTCAATCAAGCCAAAATGGCTGAATGGATTCATATGAAATTTGGCATGCAGTTTATTTCCTAGCTGCTTGAGTAAGCTAGTTTAATGAAAAAAACTTTAATACATGTATGACACAGATGCTAGACATAACTAAATTACTTACAATAAGTTTAAATATAGTCATTAATTATAAATTATTTTTTTCTAAGAAATAAGACCAATCGGTCGGGTAACTTTTTCCCCACGTGACACATTTTCCCAAGTTTTATTTTTACCCCACCCAACACCATCAACTCAAACTTTTTACCGTGTTATTCTAAAGTGAGGAAAACTTGAAATTAGTTTTAAAATGATATACTTACTCTCGTAATTGAGTTTTTGATGGCGTTTTGATACAAGCAGCTTCTTTTTAAAGATTGTTTTGTGTTACTTATAAAAAAGGTTTTATTTTAGAAGTATGATAGATGTGGTACGGTGGTATGGTGAAAGGTGAGCGTTTTTGGGGGCTGTCTTTATTGTCGACGTTTAAAAAAGAGCCAATTAAACTTGGTCTACTTTAAATAAATTATAAGTATTTTAAATTTGAGTTTGTGATATTCCTAAATGGTTTATGAAGGATTTAATCAATTATCAAAGGAATATAATAAACCGCGCATCAAAAATACTGATTGAGCGACAAAATTACTGATTGAGCAGCAAAATACAGATATCATTTAGGTTAGGTTAGAACTGTGATGTGGTCACAGTTCTAACCTAACCTAAACGATATCTGTTGACAAAATTACTGATTGAGCAGCAAAATACAGAAAAAAAGCAAAAAAGTGTATATAAGTAATAGCAATACTTTTAATGAACATATTTTGGTGCACATTCAGTATATTTGGTGGAACACAGGCAAAATTAGGTAAATGAAATGGGAATAAATTGAAGTACTTTTAAATACCATCCATTATCAAATAATAAGTACTTATGAGTACGACAGTATGCCTGTGACCACATGGTGCTGAAAATAAAACCAAAATATCAGGTACTTTTCATCAAAATAAGCCGCAAGCAGAGCCGCAAATGGAAGCTAGTAGTTTAATAATCATTGCATATATGTAGTATATCAACCAACTAGTATCCGTAACACAAGCCTCGTTGCTTAGCACGGAACTAGATGGAGCTGTGTGTCATAATGTCCAGGAATATTTATTTATTTATTGCAGTGCTCATCACACGACCTAGCATCGACATTGGCATTGGACATTGGAACTATATCAAACTGTAATGGGTTTTCTTTATAATTATGTATAATACAAGTATGTAGTGTGTCAACCTTCTAGCATTATTCTCCGAATACATTTATTTATATTTTTGTAGGAGGTAGGGCATAACGAGATTTCTCGCTCAAATTGAGCTGCCCGACTGGGGAAGTACCTCCGTCTTACAGAAGACCGCAGTGAATCAACAATAGTTGTCTTTCTGCGAGTGAGTGAGGTTACCAGAGCTCATTGGGGGAGTGACTATTCTGACGGCATGGGAATTCCGTTTGCTGTCAGTTCAGTAACTCCCTATTTTAAGAAACCTGAACGGTTTCTAAGGGGTTTGGCAACGCATTTGTAAGCTTCTGGTGTTGCAAATGTCTATGGGCGGCGGTCATCACTTACCAACAGGTGAACCGCCTGCTCGTTTGCCCCCTTATCATCATAAAAAAAACGTAAAAGTATCTTAGTCAAGTATCCAGTCGTATGTTATAAACTTGTACTAATAAGACTAATCAACATACTAGCAGTAAGTTCACGGTTGAAGCGAGAAGCACAGCCAGTGAGCGCAGCGAGTACACCCGGATGGAAACGCTATGACGCTATTACTCTGCGCTACCTAATTTACCTGCTTGTGCGGACATTAAACCAGCGGACGACAGGGAGACTTAAAGACACGTGCAGAGTGTGTGTGTGTTTGTGTGTAAGTGCATAATATATGTATTTGTGCGTGTGTGTATGTTTGTGTGGGAACCGTCGAGATCGCCATATAATCTTATATTTTATAGATTGCTGACCCAGCAAACGTTGTTTTGCCACATTATAGGGGTTGGTGGCAGAAGGGTGAAAATTTAGAATTATAATTATTTATTGATGTCAAATCATAAAAAAATACAAAAAATATTTTGTCAAAAAAAAGAAAAAAAACTGGTGAGGGGCATCCTTATCACCTAGGGGTATAAAAAATAGCCCACGACCGATTCTTAGTCCTACCAACTGTACATACAACATTTCATAATAATCCGTCCAGCCGTTTCGGAGGAGTTCACGTGACACGAGATTTTTATATAATATAAGATAAAGCTCTGTCTAGCAGTATGTAAACTGGATACTAGTTTAGTATTCCTTCACCAACAACTAATTTTCCACAACTAATGTCGCAGATATTAAAGCTACCATTAATCAATTATTTGTGCTATAAGATTACAGTATTAATATAAACAAATTCGCGTATTTCAAAGCTCTCTACCTCAGGCATGTGAATAAGTAGTCTTGAGGGAGTGTTGTTGATTGCGGGTAAATACCATGTGTTTAGCTTCAAAGGATCAAGATTATTCGCTCGCGAAATTAACCCGATTGTTTATGATATTAGTCGCGGCTGTTACTGTATTGTTATGTGACTAATTCGTGACTTAACACAAAACATCGGTGTTTGGCTTTAGTAACGCAGGCGTTTGACGTGTCATTCGTTTTTTATGTTTATTTAAGTGTAATGTACGATGCAGAATATGCTAAAAATAAATTGGACTTAAATCTTTTTGATATAAGGGTTTTACAAGCTCTACTTGCTGCCGGCTGACAAATTCTTTAATTCTTTATTGTACACAAAAAAAAAAAAAGATACAACATAACATATATCAACAATACATTTAAAGTGTTGTGCACAAAGGCGAGCTTAATTCAAGATTGAATTTTCTTCCAGCAAACCTTTGAGTGAGAGAGTTTTAAAAAGAAGGGTAAAAAGACAAAGTGTACAATAATAACAAAGAAATTCTATATAGCATACGAGTAAACAAATAGAAAGATAGATAGATATATGTGTATATATAGCAATATAAATAAATAAATATATATTACAATTATTGACATATTATTCTGACAGAAAATGCTCCCTAGTCCTCCCCCTGAAAATGTCCAGAGAAGGGCTAGCGCGTAATGAGTGTGGTAGAGAGTTCCATAACCGTACTGCTTTTACAGTAAACGAACTGTCATAGCAGCTGGAAGAATGTGCCGGAGTTCGCAATAGAAGGGAAGAACTGACACGACAGAGTTTGTCCCTCGGAACAAGGTATTCAAAACGCTCTCGGAGATATAACGGCGAGTTAGGGTTGTGAAGGACAGAATAGAGAAGGCAAAGTATATGTAAGTCCCGGCGTCGCCGAATGGGTAACCACTTCAATCTGGCTCGAAATTCCGATACATGATCGTACTTCCGAAGCCCATAAATGAAGCGGATCCCCAGGTTCTGCAGACGCTCGAGTTTATTTAGGAGTTCCTCCTTTGCATCAAGAAAAGAGACATCAGCATAGTCAAGATGTGGGAGTAAAAGTGATTGCGCAAGTATTACCTTAGTTTGAAAAGGAAGGAAATTTTGAAGTCGTCTGAGAGACTGGAACGAACTGTACATTCTCCTGCTTACCTCCACAATGTGTGCTTCCCATGTTAAGGTGGAGTTTATAAGAACGCCAAGATTTTTGACACACTTAGAGTAGGCCACTGGGATTGAGTTGTAGATTATCGGAGGAAGTGACTGGTAATCTATAAGGTTCAACATGTATCTGCCACCAATGATCAGGGCCTGAGATTTTGTAGGATTTACTACAAGCCCAAAAGAGTTTGCCCACTGATGAATATTCTCAAGATCATCATTGATGGCATCTACAGCACCTTTGATATCGTCTATTTTACAATGACGATACAACTGCAAGTCGTCTGCGTAGAGGTGATATTGAGAAGTTATGACTTTCGTAATTTCGTTTATAAAAACGGAGAAGAGAAGAGGAGACAGAACACCACCTTGAGGAACACCCGCAGACAGTTCACACCATTCCGAGCTAACCTCTCCAGCGCGGACCACCTGCGAGCGACCACGAAGATAAGATTTGAACCACTCAATTGCTGAGGAAGAGAGGTTAAGAGAGGAAAGGATTCCTAGGAGGATATCAAAATCCACTGAATTAAAAGCACTGCTAAAATCCAATAAAATGAGAACCGTTAGCAGTTTCTTCTCCATAGCCAGTCGAATATCATCAGTGATTTTCACTAATGCTGTAACTGTGCTATGGCCAACCCGGAATCCAGACTGGAAAGGATTTAGCAGGCTATTTGAGGAGAGGTATTGTGATAACTGTTTTTGTACAGCACCCTCAAGGACTTTGGACAGGATTGGAAGGATGGATATGGGGCGGAATTGACATAGTAAGGTGGGATTTGAGACTTTAGGCAGCGGTAGTACGATGGCTTTTTTCCATAAAGAAGGGTAGGAGCCGGTCAACAAGGAAAAATTTATAATATGAGTGATGGGTGAGAGAATTTGGTTCAGGATGGGAAGACACATTTGAATTTGGAGTCCATCGTCACCTACTGCTTTTGTAGAGATGGATAAAATAGATTTCTTAACTTCTTGCTCAACAACTGAGTGGAAACTGAAAGAAGTATTTAATGGCAGAGGAAGATCGGATAGATAATTCAAAGTTGAAGACTTAATATTTGTGTCAAGGGTAATTGGAGGCCTACAAAAGTTAACATTAAGCACATTGACGTCTATGTCGGAGCTGTTACTAGATGAGACTTTTCCAATACCCAGCGACTTGAGAAATTGCCATACTTGAGATGTATTTAGATTTTGTATCGAGCTGTGAATGTGGCGTCTTTTGGCATCTCTACACATACGACTGCAGCGGTTGCGGAGTTTTTTATACAACTCCCAGTGTTCCTCCGAGGGCATACTTCTATAACTCCGCTTTGCTTTATCCCTTTTGGCCATTAGGGTTTTAATGGCTGTTGATAACCAGGGCGCTGGTAAGTGTTTGACTTTTACTCTTTTGAGCGGAGCATGCTTGTTATATAAATCCATCATTATCTTGTTGAATGCTATCACTTTACCATCCACATCATTGCAGCAGTAAATCGAAGACCAATCAATACTGTCCGCGTCCATTCCCAGGCGCTCCATATCAATATTTTTAAAAGAACGAAGTAAAAGATATTTGGCCTTGCGTTTAGGAGGACGTATTTTATAGGAAAGGAAGACTAGGTCATGATAAGAAAAGGAAGCAGAAAGTTGTCCATGCGTAGCTACTTTTTTAGGGTCAGAGACAATAATTAAATCTAGTAGAGAAGGCAAGCAGTGAGGGGCCCTGTGAGTAGCATTTAAAGGAAGAATTTGCATGTTAACAGAAGAGACAAGGGACTGAAGCTTACGGCTGCGCCAGTCATCCTTCAACAAGCAAGTGTTAAAATCCCCGAGGATAATTGTATGGTCATAAAGCGAAGACATATTTTCCAATTTTGATTCCAGAGAAGCAAAGTAATCAATATGACACGATGGACTATAGTAAACTCCTAATAACACTCTGGAATGTTGAAAACCCACTTCTATAAAGAGGTGTTCAGCGAATTTGGAGTATTCATTCGGAGATTGATCGATCACTTTATGAACTAGATCTCCTCGTAAATATATTGCGACCCCTCCATATCCCTTGCCTGTTCTGTCATTTCTTACTAGCTTGTATCCTGGTAGACTATATTGAGTGGAAGGGAGAGCCGGTTTTAAAAACGTTTCAGAAACAAGGATAGCATGGACTACTTTCGGGTCAAAAGAAGACAAAAGATCAGGATAGTGAGCGTGAATACTCTGTGCGTTAATGTGAACTATATTTAAAAAAATTCCACAAGATGAGAAGGAAGAAAAAAGTTGGTCACGGAGATGAACAGAAACGTCATCATCAGAAAGATCAGAAAAAGCACTAGCAAAACTCTGGTCTGTACCGGAAGATGAACAGGAAGCAAAACTGTCATCAATATCATCAATCATAATAAACTAAATAGATAAATTGAGTAATAAAAGTATATGAAATAAATATAAAAGTATCTGTAAAATAATAATCAATTAGTACGTGATATATCATTTTAAAACCTCAATGCACTTGCCAGTTGTCTGTAGAATACAAACAAGAAGAGAAAAAAAAAAAAGTTAATAAATATGCTTAAATAATAGAAACAACTGATACCATATTCTTACATTAACAATAAATGGATAAAAAGACTTTGAGTCAGGCAAAAGTGTGTATCCGAACGACATTCACTCTAAAAATAAACCTATCAGATGTCATTCCTGTCAAAATATTATTATGATGAGAGTGAATTACAAACTAACCTGCCATATACCGACATCAAGTAAAATAAAAATTAATAGCTAAATTAATCTGTACCCGACGTAGGTAGCCATCACTTGGCCAACTTGCGAGTCCTTTTATCAGCAGCCGAAGACGATTTGCTGGGTTGCGCTGCTTTATTTGCGACACCAGTGTTGACGGACGATGACTCAGGCCTGGGACACTGTTCTATCAGCTCATGAAGTTCAGCCGCAGACTCAATCTTGCGACGGGATTTTTCGGACACCTGGATGACGATCTTGCCATCAGAAGTCCAGCACTGCTTCACCCCAAAGTGTTGACGGGCGTGCATAAACACCTCATGCCTGGGTTTTGTGAGGAATTCTGAAAGTATCAGTCCAGAGCCCTTCAACCTACCCTTGTTGTTCCACACATCATTGCGAAGGATACGGCTTTCAAAACGCACTAAAATTGGGCGAGGCTTGTTTAGGTTCCTCCCCAGACGATGACAAGATGTAATGTGGCTTGGTGCAATCTGAGTCATGTCCATCTTACTTGAAGCAACATTAAGGAACTGCTTTAATGCGTCTGTACCTTTGTCCTCCGGAATGCCATGGAGAAGGAGAACTTTTGAGCGGGATGCCATCTCATGCCGATCAAGACCTACCACCAATAGCTCCATCTGAGACTTAAGAGCGCTCATTGTCTTCCAGACAAGGGTCTTGAAATCAGTGAACTCACGGGACAAGCCTGCAATTGTTTTGTGGGTTGCTGCTTCATTGCTGGCATTCTTCAGGTCCTCCTCATACTGTGCCATCCTTGAAGTGAAAGTGGTGGTCAGCTCCTCCATGCAGCTATACAGCTTCGCATACAGATCCATGGTGGTTGAAGTTGATGTAATTTTGTAAATTTCAATAGTGTTAGGAAAGTGAAAGTTGAAAGTGATTAAGTGCACTTGAGGTTACAAATAGTTTTAATTTTTTAATTTTTTTAATTAAATAGATATTGAACAACATATATTAACTGGATTAAATGATTTTTAAAATAATAAAATAACAGAGCGTTTAAATTTAGCTGTTAGCACTTTGACTTTTTTTTTTTTTTTTTACAAATCTGATTAAGAAATGCATACTTTTTTTAAAGCTATAATGTTTTTTTTTTTTGTATAACCCTACCTACCACGTACCAATATCTGCTTTAATCTACATACCTAAGAATAAATATAGATATAAACTATTTAAGTATCCAAGTTAAGGCTGTAATTAAATATTGTGTGCTGTTTTAAAGCCGAGTAAAATACACTTGCCCGAATACAGAGTAGTCCTTGGTGTGTATTGAAACTCCTTATAACGTATTTTATCCGATATTACTATAGCACTATACTATAACAAACGAAATAGAACCTAGAGCTAGGCTTATCCGGGCCGCCGTACGATACCGCACCAGATTAGCTGCCAGCCCCGGCCGCGTGTGTCCGACACTTTAAACTGTTTGTGTCGCCAACTCGCTACACTCGATCGAGAGCGATAACGCTGAAGGCACACTAGAAGCAATCTCGCCTAGTTTGGCTTAAAGGCAGTATGTAGATTTTAACTTAGATTTGACCCAATATTTTTAAGCTAGATTACCAGAAACAATAATGATATAATGGCACAGACAAGTGTGTGTATTAAAATCATATATTAGATGCATTTTTTTTTAAACTTACAATGTTATTTAATTTCGGATCTTGTATAATATTATAGAATGTTGTACCGTGATGTAACACGTAAAAAGTAGTCTTATTTCATCAGGAAGTTAGTATAAAATCATTTACCCAATTCCATCCAAAAGCTAGTTTTTTTTATATCGGAACAAAAAAGATAGCTAAGAAAAACTTATTAATTACATATACGAAACAATGAATTTTGATACCAGTTAATTAACAACTAAGCTTTATTAATACTAATAAAACTGTTAAAAAATCCATGTTTTTTTACTTATAATTGACTATTGTCGCAAAAAAGTTATTCGTGATGTTATGTATTTTATGAATTCTGAGAAACTTAGGTACTTATTCCTCTCAGTGTGGCTCCAACTTTCTCTGCTCACTGGTTCCGTATCAGAACACTCGTTTTGTTGTCGATAAATATTTTGATATTAACAAGTTTTTTAAGTTCGCAAAAGAAATGAGGTTTTCGCGTATACTGACATTATAATCTACATTTTTTTTCTTTTATATGACATAGGTTAGCGTATGTCCACTATCTCACCTGATGGTAAGTGACGATGTGGTCTAAGATGTAGCACGTTTACCTAAAAGATACTTATTGCTCGTGACTTGAAAACCTCCAAATTATACACGACAGGAAAAACAGACATACACAGATGATTGTTTTATGGAAATAAGGGGCAATCTGGCTCACCTGATGGTAAGTGATCATCGCCGCCCATCTCCAACACCAGAAGGCTTGCAAACACATTGCCGACCTTTTCCGGATTATATTTAATATTTGAACACTTAGCAGAACAGATCTGTCTCGTGCATAAACGTAGTAGGTATTTTAATATTTATTATGTTTTTTAGAGAGCTCTAAAACTTGCACAAATTGAAGTTGAAGCTATAAGTGCTTGTATCCAACAATAGAACATTATTGTACGCCAAATAAACTCCATAGTTTTTCACGAAGCTTATTTCAAATATGCTTCCGACGCCTGAATGAGCACCAGTGCGATACTCCCCTCAAACAACTCGTAACTCGCGTTTACATGGCTCAATGAACTCAATCATATCGACAACACTCCACGACTCATATTTACAGCACTTTATTAGAGTAAATCAGATATCACGGTTATTGGATCATCCAATATTGGGTAGGTAGAGACGACGTTATTATTTCTGTGAACGACGGTAGGTATTTGTTTACATTATGTTGTGTTATGTCATGTAATTATGCATTTGTTTACTATGCTAAGTCTGTAGTATGTACTCAAAATATGCCTGACCTGATAGGCACTCAAGGTGCTTGCATATTCAGTTACAAAATGAAGAGGAACGTAATATTTTTTGTTGTGTGTGTCACTTCATCGTTAGCGCACCAATATTCTGGAGGGATTCTGTGTTAAACTTCTACGTATTCAATTCTGTGTAGTTTTTCAGACCACGGGCTTTTATTATTACCTACCTGATCGCGAGCTTTCTATAGTAGACAATGTTTGTTTGCATATCTTGGGGTGAAAGTCTTCAATATGACTAGATGTGACTTCCCTGGCTGGCAGTTCTTGAGTTGCGACTATACTCCGGATAACGTAGTTTGAGACAGCCTCCAAGAAGATGGATTCTGAGCACGACATTTAAATAATCTAACTGCTAAACTGCATTCCGTCACTGCGCGGTGAATTTCAGAAGCTCTAAAGCCTTCGTCCCACCGCCGTATAAGGTCTAGCTATACTATTTTCCCACTTAAGAAAAGTAGGTACTAGGCTGTCTTAGATTTATACGTGTCAGTAAACAAGATAATCAACTCCAACTCTCCTAATCACACAGATCTCTTCTCAAAATGGCGTTAGGTTAATATTTATCACGATTGCCTATAGCGTATTGGTAGAATTTACATTCCGCCGAGAAAATACTTCAGGCGTTCGTAAACCTATGTAGGTTACCTCGCGAGATATTTTCTGTTACCGTTTCAGGTAATGAAGTGCATATACTAATATTTGATTCTCGCTTTCTTGGTTATTAAGATTTACGCTAATATTAAACGTAGAAAAGAAAACTTAAAGGTGGTTGGTGTTCTTATATAATTTGAACCCCGACATTTTGGATCCTTTACAGCATCCAAGCAAGGTGACCATAGATCCCGCCGGGGTTGTGGTGCATGCTTTAGCGAATCCCATGGCCCGGGCGGTTGGTGGCGTTGACGGGTGCGGTTTTTTAGTCGGTAAACGCTCAAGCGAAGTCCGACACACCCCGTCGCCTCCACAGGCGACGGAAAGGTCCGTAAAGGATTTTTCCAGAGATCACACCGATATTGCATAATAAATAGTATTACTTTAATGTATTTCTCTGGTCAGTCGAAGTTTCTCAAAACTCTCAAATAAAATTCTCGACACAGAATCAGCCACTCGCTGCTCATTCCTCGCTCAACTCATTTCTAGTAGCCAGCTCAGCTCGCTTTTCGTAAATCAAGGGCGGTGGGACATTTCCCTAAGTTTTGGGCTCCTCGCTACACGCTGGGCTAAGTTAAAGCGGTACATTAGCCGCAAACACCTGTCGCTTGATAAATTACCCAGCTTAAGTTACACCCAACTTAACGTAACTTGCGCTGTTCGCATGCTACTTAATATTAAGTGCATACTTCCTTAGACAAGAGTGGTTATGCAATTTTGTTTCCCTACTCTCATGATATTCACATAATTATTACCTTCTGGGTTCTATATGATGATTTAGGACCCAGAAGGTAATCATGATCCTGATAGCTATTTGTTTCTGATATTCCAGCTGTATGACCAATCCATCTTAATTTGAATTATCATTTAACTTATTGAAGAACTAAAAATGGAAATAAACTGCCTTTACTAAAAACTAAACTATGTATTTTGACGAAGCAATAGGTAAGTAAACTATACCATCACGACTGTCGTTCTTGAAGGGTTCGGCAGAGGTAATTTGGCCGATTTGTTTGGGTCCCATGTTTTAGGGGGCGAGCCTATTGCCATCAACCGGGCACAAATCCAAACTCCGAGCTGCTACTGAGAATTTCATAAAAAAACTACAATAACACTTTGCTCAACCTGGGGATCGAACCTAATTACTCAGCAGTAGCACTTAAAACCACTACCCAGTACTAATTGATTTTATTATTACTAATCAGTAATTCTCTGTAAAAATCGAAAAAAAAAATTCATGCTACCAAACACCCAACATCCAATATCGCGTCAAAACTAACAACAAAATGATTAATACGATAATATATTATGTTCCCAATGACTTGCGGTATCCCATATTTTCATACTTGCCAACTTCATCCGGCAATTCTGAATAATGCAAGTTATTAATCAAAACTTGGACGCTTTCATTACACGTGGTAATTAGTTAGCACCTTCGCCCGAATTAATTAAAAAAGTTGTAATGTTGACACCCTTCGTCACGTCATTGGCGGGATTATGTGGAATTTTTTTGATGTTGCCAAGTTTAATTAGAAAACAAGTTGAGCTCGGGCTTAGAAGAGATTTTGCTTGTCATAAACGTGTCATAATTGAGTTTTAATTTTGTCTTTGACTCTGTGTGTGTGGTTTCTTTTTTCTTTTGGAATTCGATGGTGATGTATATATTATATGGATAGAACTGTGGTGGATTTTGAGACAGTCAAATCGTAGTTAGGTTGGAAACGCATTTTCTGTAAACTATATTAAATGGAGAAAAATCATTTTACTAGATTTTGGCACAGACTACTGAATATACCTATTTTAATTTTGTGTTAACTATTACAATTAAAATGGTTCAATTTCTATCGGTAGAAAAGATTCTGAGATACCTACACCTTGATCTCTGTATTGTATATATATAGACCTACACAAACAAGATACCTTTACAGTTGGTAAAGACCAAAGACTATGTTTGGCTTTAAAACATTTTTATTATATTAAAGCTTATTTATCAATGTGAGTAAAGCTGCGGGTTAAGGTAAGGATATTATTACACACTTACTCAAAAAAATAAAAAAATCTCGTTATTTTTCATCCCTCCACCTCTTCTTCATTGTTCATCTCTTTATATACCTAAACTATACTCTACTCAAATAGCTAACAATACATTTTATCTTCATATCACACCAAAACCGCCCAGTGGTGAACAAAATTCTTATTATATTCATTTTATAGAATAATTTATAAGATACCGCAACATTATTAAATTAAAATAATTGATCCTATGATTATAAAGCTCACATTTATATTTTCACAGTTATACATTTATATTTTCGATTAGTTTCTAGAAACAGACTCCACAGAGTTTATCTGCATCCGAATCTAGAAAAAAACAAGCTAGCTAGACAAAGTTTCTTCTGTCTAACGATAAAGTCGGTCTAAGTGAGCTCCGCCCGGTCGCTACAACAGGTGTGCCGCGTGGCTCATTTAACTTCAGACATTTTTATAGCTTTCTGCTTTTAAACTTTAGCTAGCGAGAAATAAGAGCGTATTTATATATATTTATCGCCTGTGCTGATTAAAAGTACTTTGTAACTGATATTTATTGGCCATTTGGCTTCTTCTGTGAGTTCCAGGTGCAGTTTTAAATGAACCGTGATTTTGCGTAATTCGTGCAGCGTTATTGAGAGAACAGCGTGCTTAATTTGTCCTTGTCTTTCTTTATACGGAAGAGAGAGATCGAGTACAAAATATTTTGGATATTTTATTATTAGTTCATCGACACTCCGTTTTACAGTCTTGAACTCATTGCACGGGTCTGCGTCTCTCAGATCAAAAGAGGTTAGGTTATAGTCCACCACGCTAGCCTAATGCAGGGTTGGTTAACTTACATTGAAACGACCAAACAGCAACACCAGAGGCTTGCAAATGCGTTGCGAAACCCCATAGAAACCGTTCAGGTTTCTTAAATGAGGAGTTGCTGAACCGACAGCAAACGGTATTCCCATGCTGTCAGAATAGTCAGTCCCCCAAAGAGCACTGGTAACCTTACTCACTCGCAGAAAGACAACTATTGTTGATTCACTGTGGTCTTCTGTCTGGCGGAGGTACTTCCCCAGTCGGGCAACTCAATTTGAGCGAGAAATCTCGCTATGCCCTACCTCCTACAAAACTAACTAACTAGTAACTTTGTATTTATAATAGATCCTTATAATTATGCCATTAAAGCACATATTTGAAGACACGAAACAACCACGCAGACATACTTAATAGTCAAAACCGGGTGCTCCGTAAAACTTCATAAGTGAACTCACCCTATAGGGCGCGGTCACAAATCATGGGTTTATAAAATTTAACGCGGCGAGCGGGCGCACGCATTTAATACGTAGATACGTAGGTAATATTAGCGACCATGTAGGGGAGGTTATTACTGCATTCATTTAATAGGATTACTTTATGCAATAGCGGCGATATTAAGGTGGAAAATTAATAATCATTATGCAATTTAAAGTAAGATAAATGACAAGAGTTTTGGACCAGTCTTTTTCCTTTTACTTGCCCTTACAAAACAGTGTTACCGTCTATTAACTGAGTAGCTTTTATTTACTGATTTCTTACGTTTACGCGGGTACTTCGAGATTAAATAATATCAATAAGTATACCGTGATAAAATCCGTAAAAAGTAGTACTTTTATTTTAGCTTCTATATTTCAAAATATGAGTACAATTGTACATGCCTCACATTTTCAGAATATGTTATGTGTCAGAAAAAAAATACGTGTCTAGTCTAAACTCACTGACGAGAAAATCTTTTATAGCAGGTTTCCTTGCGATTGTTATTAGCTTTAAACAAACTACACATTAATATGAGAACGCAGTTGATTTAAAAAAATCTAGGATTAGAATTTTATGTCTGCGTCACGTCTGGGCTTGAGGTCACATCACTAAACTAAAACTGGAAGAATAAAAAAATAAAATAAAAAGGTAGTAACTTTTACCCAAGTACGTGAATATTACAGTATATTCGTTTAATAAAGTCAGCAAAATCTTCACATTGGTGTGCGCAATATACCACACAGAAAAAAAACAAGTTATGTGTTTTAAAAAGCTGTGTACACCTGTTGGTGATACTGGCCCGCCATAACTCCCGATGCCCGTGTACACCGCCACGCGAAACTTAATTCAGATTTATTGGGAACGAATTTTTTTAACAACGATTCTGCGTCCCTGGATGGGACAGTCTCATTATATATATTTGCATATATACTGCAGCTCTTGGACATTAGATCTAATTGGAGCGAGCGTAGATTTCTCAAACTACTGGTCTAATTTAAATAAATATTGATACAAAATGATTTGTTTGTTTGTTACCTGAATGTATGGGAACATAAATCATTGTGTTTCAAATTTTATTTAGATTTAACCATATTTTCTATAACCTTTTACTTCATTTAATACTAAGTTAGCCGAATTTATTAGAAACGTGAAATGTCATAAAGTATTGGATATTAAATTGTTGTCGTGTTTTAACCGACTTCAAAAAAGGAAGAGGTTATCAATTTGACTGTATTTTTTTTTGCTTTTATATTTGTTACCGCATATAACTTTCGACTGGGTGCACCGATTTTGATAATTCTTTTTTTTTTTTGAAAGCTGGTGCGTGCTTCTCGTGTGGTCCCATTTCAATTTGGTCCTTGAAGTCGTTTTTTTTTACTTTACGTTTCATTCATCGACTAATGTTTTTCAAGAAAAAAAAGAAAAGAAAATGGTTGTGACTTGCAAATTTGACTTCAGACATGATTTAATAACTAAATAACAGCACAGACTATGTTCAAAAAGATTGCTCCCATTTGAGAAACCATTACGCTATAGTCGCTTTAGACCACGCTAGCTAAAAGCGAGTTGATAAAAATAGTTATATGTACCTATAACGTGGATGTAAAAAGTTTCAGTGAGCTGACCCTATTTAAAACAATAGCTGATCTAGTAAGCTCGCATGTGCATGGTGTAGGTGTATGGTAGGATGGGTGTCGTGTTTCAATGCACATACAGTAATGGCTTCCAAACCCCGGCCGCTGTTGCGTTTGTTTACATAAACTTTTTACTGCACAAAATGTGCGTTACTATATTATATTACACGTACACTGCAATAAAATTAATGTGGTAGCCTAGTCGTGAGATCAGTGCACTGATATGTCAACGGTCTCGAGTTCAAACCCAAGGCACTACTGATTTATCAAAAATTGTGTGTATTTATCTTATGCTCAAACGGTGATGAAAAGCTTCGTGGGGAAACCTGCATGCTTGAGAGATAGTCTCGACGGCATGTGAAGTCTGCCAATCCTCAGCAGGCTAGCTTGGTAGACTATTGCCTAATCCCTCTCAAAATGAGAGGAACCAAGTACCCAAGTGACGAGATTTCACACGATATCCAGAAAATCTCTGAAACTCTGCATTCCTAAAGATGTTTATTTTTAAACTATTTTAACATGTGATAAATAGGCGTATGAACACGTTTCAAAATTTTGTGGTTGGCCTTGAGATTGAGTCTTTATCTTCAAAGTCTAGGGCGCCTGACATATAAAACACTAAAAACTAGACGTAACACAATCTGGGAATTTAATTCCACGTAAATAAATCCAGCAAACTTCGTATTAAATGAAGTAAAAGGGGGAAAATAATATGTATTCCCATTTGTTCCATTTAAGAAGCAAAGGCCGACGCGAAAATATTAACACTTTGCAGGTATTACCCTTGGTCTTTAACCTTATTTCTGCGAAATGACTATAGAGTGTTTCTGCAATGGCATGAACAGCGCAAGTCATAAGCGATGGCGGAATGTAAACGTCATGTTTGAAATATAAAAGCTTTTTAAATATTTATCCCAACTTATTACAACGAGTTCATATATTATCATAAACGTACTAATATACTCCACTTCCGTGTAGTCATATATTCTTATCTCATTTTCATTCCATGCAAATAGAACCTATTTGTTATTTAAATGTACACATATTGACGGATTTCACCTTAGTTGTCAGCCAAAATAAAACATTACCACTGCATAGAGTAAAAGGTCATCTTTTAACACAATGGAGTAGCAACGAGATCTTAATACTGATTTTCTTAAGTTTTTTTAATTACACAAAATATCATAATTTAATTAAACTATATACCCATCTAACAACCTGATAACCGCAGCATCACTGTCACAAAGCCAGCAATTAGCTACATTACTGTATACCTAATAATATACATGGTATTTTAAAAATAAAGTAAAATACAAAATAACAACATAAATCGCTATATCCTATGACTTGGGGTGTGCAGTTAATTTTGTGGGTGAATCGCCGTATAAATCTAGTTATCCGCCCCCAGTGAGCAGTGTTGGTGTTTTTTATATTAATTAATGTATTTTATTATTTAATTAACCCTTTTCTTGTTTGTTTGGGATTAACTAGAACTTCCTGTGGAACTTAAGTGTTTAGATGGAGTTGAGGGGGGACCTGCTAATGCAATTATAACTTGGTATACAATAAATTGTTTTTTTTCCGAACACTTGGGCTAATCGCATTTTTAAATAATGCTGTTGCTAATGTTCATAATAATTTTAAAATATAATGTTTGTTTTATATATTTATTTTATAATATGGTAAAATAAATGGATTATAATTTGTTGTGAACTTTAAAATTTATTCTCAAGTAAACTTCACTGACTGACTTTTGTATTTTTTTTGGAAATCATAGGACCGTCTGCAATGTGGAGACTTGTGTGCTTTTGCTTTTCTTGCGATAGACCTTTTGTTATTGATTCTTGGTTGCTGTAAAGGATCCGAGAAAATATTCAGTAAAAGTGTAAAAAATCAGTAGGTAAATCCTGAAGATTATAATGAAGTATAATCTTCGGGATTTCAAAGGACTTTAAACAAAACTGCTATATGATAAGAATACTTCATTTCAATGTCCAAAATTCCCAAACCTTTTCAGATAAACGATACTTTTGATTCATGACTTTACAGACCTTAGAAACTAAGTCAATAGGTAGAAGTATTTTATAACAATATTAGCTCTGGCAAAAAATGCGTGTTGACGTCATATCCTGCGTTTCGTAAACGGTTCATCGATAACATCATAAAACGATGTCGTGTGCATAGCTCAAGGTGAAATTGTAACAAATATAACACACTCTGCCGAGCCCGCCGACCGATTGTGCATAACGATACTAGAGCTATTATGATTTAGCATACCACAATGTGAATAAATCTTTAAATATACAAAATTCATGTCACGTTGTTTGTTACAAGTATATAGTATAGTTGACGACCTGATTGGCGCAGAGACTGAGCCACCGGCTTGTGCGTAACGGGTTGCGGGTTCGATCCCCGCACGGAGCAAATATTTGTATATTCTACAGGTAAATTTGTGTTTGTAAACGCACTCACGACACAGGAGAAAATCCTAGTGTGGGGCAACGTTTATAAAAAAAAACCTATAAATATATCCGGACACAGTCACATCTAGTCTCGAGCTAAGCAAGGAGGCTTGTGTTACGGATACTAAATAGTTCATACACTACATCACTATCTACTTTTTAAGGTAAATAAATACATATTAAATATAGAAACATCCTTGACTCAGTTCAAATTGAATTGAAACATTCTAACTGGGACTTTTACTACGCAAGTCAGCTTTTATAGATAGCGCTAATAAGATCTTCATAAAAAATTACTAATTTGATAATAGCTATTAAATAAAATTGTAATTTTATTTTTAAACAGAGAAGTAAAATGTACTTTATCTTTACTTATCTGTATAATATATAAAAATGTTTAGTTAGTTTACTTTTGACTTTAAACTCGAGAAGTTCTGAATCAATTGAGCTCAGATTTTGACTGTTAAAAGAGTATCTATGGAGTTTTTTTGCCAGCTCTTCTCTACAAGAAAGAACTGCCTTTTTAGAACAGTGCAACTAGTTTTAACAATATAAAGTATGTACCTCAATCTTAGTCTAATTGAAATAAACACAACGTTACACGACGTCGTGGCAGGCCTAAAAGTAGATGGCGAGACGAGCTAGACCGATACTGGGATGACTGGCCGCAGAAGGCCCCAGAACAAGAGAGATGGAAGGAGGGTAGGGAGGCCTTTGCCCTGAAGTGGGACGAAAATGGCTGAGAAAAAAAATAATGAAATAAAGCTTTTCTACAATGTACCACAATGAAGCATAGGGTACAAATAGTTTGCATATAGACTACCTAACTACCTAACCACTTTACTAAAGAATTGGTGGGTCGACTTCTTAATTGAATTTAATCCTAATACGTTTAGTAATCGCTTACTCGCAACGTGTAACTGATTGCTGTCCATTAGTTTTAACAGTTTAATACACGTGACTATAAGGGAACATGTTTAATTAATTTAATTATTACTTCATAATGGACTAGGTACGGTCCCCAACTGTGTGCGGAACCCCTTCATTCTAGTAATAATGATAGCATTTGTATTGCAAGGGTGGAATACTCCTAACAAATGGTCCCCGAACCAGCAGGACATTTTTTATGTGAGATTGTTGTTTGACCACAATCTCACCTGATGGTAAGTGACGATGTGGTCTAAGATGTAGCACGTTTACCTAAAAGATACCTATTCACTAGTGACCTGAAGACCTCCAAATGGTACATATCAGAAAATACAGACTCAAGCACCTGATTCCATTCCCTCTCACTATGAATCATTATTTATAATAATAAATAATAATAACAAATATTTCTGGACATTATGACACAGCACCATCTAGTCCCAATCTAAGCAGAGATTGTACTATGTGTACTAGACAATGGATATAATACTTACCTATATACTTTTTTTATAAATAAATACTTATAATACATAAGAAACACCCAGACGAACACAAATACTTAAATTCATCACATAAATATTAGTGTCCTGTGGGAATCAAACCCATTTTCTACATATCTTTTATAACGATCATAATTCAATTAATGTATCAATTGACTACTGATATTTAAAAGACATAATAAGGTTTTAATTCTTATCTGGCATGACATTATAAATATAGGAGAGATTATAGACATTATAATGTAGGAGGTAGCGCATAGCGTGATTTCTCGCTCAAATTTACCTGCCCGACTGGGGAAGTACCTCCGCCTTACAGAAGACCGCAGTGAATCAACAATAGTTGTCTTTCTGCGAGTGAGTAAGGTTACCAGAGCTCATTGGAGGAGTTACTATTCTGACAGCATGGGAATTCCGTTTGCTGTCAGTTTAGTAACTCCCTATTTTAAGAAACCTGAACGGTTTCTAAGGGGTTTGGCAACGCATTTGCAAGCCTCTGGTGTTGCAAATGCCCATGGGCGGCGGTCATCACCTACCATCAGATGAGCCACCTGCTCGTTTGCTCGCTTATCACCATAAAAAAACTGATTTCTTACACATAAGAATATTCAAATTTATCGCGGCATATTTATATTATTTAATAATCGTGATAAAATTCGCAAAAAATAGTTTTATTCCAATGTCTAATATGCGCAAGAAATCAATATAATTGTGTTTGTTATAGTAGTGTGACGCGGTATCGTGTCGGAAGCCAATTTCATATGGAAAGTGTGTGATCCGCGATCGTAACACCGTCTCCCACAGTCACAATGTGCGTGTGCTTTCTAACTGGTATTGCCTAGATCATTGGTTATTTGCATAGACTTATAATAAGTCAGTAGATCTTGTGTAGAGGAAGAGTTATCTCTCTCCAGTAACGAGGCTTATAAACACTGTTTAATGTAAAATCACAAATCCTATTATAAACACGAAAGTTTGTAAGTATGGGATGGATGGATGTTTGTTAGTTACTCTTTCATGCAAAAACCGTTTGACAGATTTGAATGAGATTTAGCATACATATAATTTATTACTTGGACATAGGCTATTTTTTATCTATATACCATTCGGGCAAAGCCGCGAGAGGCAGCTAGTTAAAAATATATTAGAAAGGGAGAGCGGACTTGATATCCTTCAAACGGGATAACAGATCAATTTTCTTGAACAGCAAAGAACATTCTAGATTTAACATAAATAAACCTAACTGGGTAAACCACTTTAAACACTACAAACACTTAGATTGTGAATAAAACCAAAGATGTAATGCACTTCACTGGCCGATATCGTATGATTGTCACTTTTATTTGATTAACAAATGCTATTTAAATTAATCTTTCGAAACGATATTGCAATCTATTTCAACCCTAACGCCATCTAGTTAGGTCAAGGACAAAATTATAACATTGAATCATGAAAACTCTCCCGTACCCGTCAGGAATGTATGCGTGATGTTATGTTACATGATCTACAAAGCTACAGAGTCGCCGTGAAAACATCACACAACAAAACCAATAGGTACCTAATACTACCTGTAATTAAAACAAATGATACCTATGTACAATTGTACATATACATCATTCTATGCGTAAGTTCATAGTACATATTGATTGTATTGTTATTACACAATGACTAATAAATATCTAAGTACCTCTACAATGACATTTGATGCCATTATATATGTAATTTGGACCGATGACGTTTGACACACGTTTTAAAAGTAGAGTTCAACGAACTTTTGATTATCGACACGAGACGAAAATAATGTAAAACATGAAATGTTTTTTTATAGTTTTGATGAATGACTGATATGCCTTATATCTGAACCAAGGCTGTGTATAACTGGATATTGGGCGTTTTCAATGGGAAATTTTTATTAAGGGTCAAGTGTAAAAGTATTAAAAGTCAAGGTCACTCAATCACTTCCTCACTTACATTCATACTCATTCACCCGTACACCCACTCAAACACTCGCTTACATACGCACTCACTCACTCACAGATTAAACACAAAATCTAGAAAACTATAACACCTATGTTGAAGTAAAGTTTTTCTCTTCACATAACACAATAACCATTTTCTACCTACTCACCCTGTATAGCTCCTGCCCAGCAGAGCCAGAACAGCCCCCACTTGGCAGTTCTGAAGCGCTGCAGCCAGGAGGGGCGGAACATCCCCCAGCCGCACTTGAGGGACTGCTCCTCATCAAGCTCAGTTCGTCTCGGTGATGCCGGTCCAGAAGCTTCTGTTGAGGCCTGCGAAATGAACAGCTGTTTAGTTGAAAATACATACTACTTGTTGGTAAATGCTGGTAGATTTATTTAATTTTATTAACATTGATATTGCATCACGACACGCGTACGCAATCATACGTATAGTTTTGGGCCATGCGGCATACTAAACCGTAAATCATCAAATATTTAAATGTTCCATAGCTAATTCACGAACATTACATAGTTGGCCACCACATTACTAATATAACTCTCTTTAATAAACTGACGACATTTCACTTTACCGCCCAAAAAATTGTTTAAATATTTTGTTTAAAAATAAATTAATACATTAGCTAACCTCCATAGTGACGCAAACAACGCAGTCAGTCATTGGAATAAAAACAAAAAATATTCGTGTTGATCGCCTTCTCAAATGCAGACGTCAAATGTATGATACCTTCTCCAAATATACTGTTATCACAAACCGGAACATCCACCACTTAAATAAACATTTAATTCTCATATCAAACTATTAAGCAATCGAAACTGACATTATAATAACAGAAGACGGGACCGTGGGTGTTTCCGAGAGACTGAATCATACATACCACAAATTATGTGGTTGTATTAGTGATTTATTGGAAAGGCCAATAAAAGTACAAGAACATTGGTTAAGCTCGAAACAGAATATCGGACGTTTGTGTAGGACATCGTTTGCCACTCATAGAAACATACGAAGAGCCAGATAGGCGACGGGCGATGTCTCATCACCCACTAATTTACGACAACAGAGTCTGATAAATAAGCACATAACTTCCAAAATTCCGTGTGCTTGGGATTAACTTCACAGCCCTCTGGTCATAAAGAACTATTACGAGTTCTCATATCTGTTGATGTTGTATACCAGTATTTGCGTACGCGACACAAGCGTACGTAGGACCCTTTTAGAGGAGGTAGGGCATAGATTTCTCGCTCAAATTGAGCTGCCCGACTGGGGAAGTACCTCCGCCTTACAGATTACCGCAGTGAATCAACAATAGTCCTCTTTCTGCGAGTGAGTAAGGTTACCAGAACTCGTTGGGGAGTGACTATTCTAACAGCATGAGCATTCCATTTGCTGTCAGTATAGTAATTCCCTATTTTAAGAAACCAAAACGGTTTCTGCAGGGTTGTGCAACGCATTTGCAAGCCTTCAGGTGTTGCAAATGTCCATGGGCGGCGGTGATCACTTACCATCATTAGGTGAGCCGCCAGCTCGTTTGCCACCTTATCGCAATAAAAAAAAAACACCCTCCGATAGGTTTGTTTCCAGCTTTGTTTATGCTTCTAAAAACTTTAATACTAAGGACGCAGATAATATGTATATCTAATAGGTAATATACAGATGTAGGTTATCGTGGTGGTTCTGTATAGAAAAAATAGTTCGTCAATTAGTAAAGCATAGTCATCAATAAATGCAGTAACAATCACCAGTTAGATTGTTACTGCAATGCACAACTGTGTCTTTAGACTTTGTACATATTTGATTGAACTTTCGACCTAAATGGCTTAGTGACATGCATGTTTATACATAAATGTATGAATAAATCGATTCTGAATATATAATTAAGTATAGCTAGTAATTTGCGACTAGCTTGTACAGTAACTACTAATATGGTAACCTAGTTTTGTGTGCTTGACCTCATAATGGTCTGAACTTACGAGTTACTTGACAGAAAGACATGGCAAGTAGAGTTAAGTAATACTAAAGACTAGGTAGAGGTGTATTAATGTACTCCAACGTTTCGCCGGTATGTTTTAGTTCCCAAAACGTAAAGTAATAGGGGGCGAACCTATTGTCATTAACCGGGGACGATTCCAAACTCCGAATTAAACTGAGAATTTAATAGAAAACCCCAATAACATTGCTCGAACTGGGGATACAACCCAAGACCTCTGACTCGTGAGTCGTACTGTACGACCACTAGACCAACGTGGCTCAGTAGTACGATACAGATGCCATATCTGTCATTGTTTTAAACAAGCTTAAATCATTCTAGAATGAAGCCAAAATCAAACTAAAAATAACATAATTATATTCAAAGTAGCGCAAATCTAATTGGCTCTTATTGAACGTCGTCATTAAAGGCAGCCTTTTAAGTACCCTGCCTGTCACCGCTTCTGAGTATTGCTGTGAATTGAAGAAGAAGCGGTGCATCAAACTCCTAGGTACTTAAGAACGGATGACACACCGATAAATATGAACTAACTATATGTATTACCACCAATAATATGTTCTATACTTCAAGCACGAAAACCAATTTATAAAATACCTACTGTAACTACCGGTTTAAGCATTTAAGCGATCCACATAGCAGGTTTTTCAATTTGTTGTATTCCCTAAATCATTTATCTGTAAGCGACTATTCACCGTAGCGGTGCTATTTTTTTTTAGAAATATCTCGAGAGTAATAAATCATTCCACATCTATGAAACAGCAGGAGTCATTGTCTTCCATTGAACCTGACTTATCTGATTTAATAAATTACTTGGACGTATCAATGCAGAGGTATGATTCAAACATACTTTTATAAGAAGGAAACGCCCACCGCGTCCCGTCCCGTTTCGTATTTGGTTGTTTTTATTTTAGTAATTTAACTCCTAGGATATTGTACTCATAGAATCCGTTAAGATCATTATCGCTTGCTACCCCAGGATTCATTACCGGAACTTAGATTACATACATACACTCACGCCTTATTTTTCCCATGGGGGTAGGCAGGAACTACAGAATGCCACGGGCTACGGTCCCTGCATACCACTTTTGCCTCGTCCACATTCATACATCTCGTCGTGCACGCGCGCCGGTTATGAGTACTGCGTACCTGACCTTTTTGATTACATTATTTACATTACTAGGACTTACTTTTTTTATACCATATGGGTGGTCAATAAGTCTTCGATTCGCCTGATGGTAATCTAACCACTTACCATCAGGGTGTATAGACGTTTGCAACACCAGAGGTGTCGCCCGCACGTTGCAGCTCTTATAAAAACCGTTTTCGGTTTCTTAAAATAAGGGAGTTACTAAACTAACAGCAAACGGAATTCCCATATTGGCGTAATAGTCACTCCCGTAACAAGCTCTGGCAACCTGACTGACTCGCAGGAACCCAAGTATTGTTGTTTCACTGAGATCTTCTGTACGGCGCGCGGCGGTGGTAATTTCCAAGTCAGGCAGCTCAATTTAAGCGAGAAGTCTCTCTATGCCCTACCTGTCTTAAAGATATACTCAGAGTTAGGTTAGCTCTAAGCTAAATTAACTGCTTCTTTTCTTTAGCATAAGTAGGAACATCCAATTTGCTCAACTTACAATTGATATCTGCCTTTAAATAAGTTTAAAAAACAACTTTTCAGGTGGTTATGTGAACGTTGTTTCTACTCCACAGAGGAATATTTAAAATATAAATATTAAGATGTGTAATTATGTATTGTGTTGTATTTTGTTTAAGTAGATATTGCCCTTTTTATTCTATTAAATTTGTATGTCATAAAAATTATATGACAAATGTGCTGGACAAAATCCTATTATATGTAAGACCTATGTAACCACATTTATACAAATAAACATTTTGAATTTTTGAATTTTTGAAATAATATTCAATCTAATCTGTTATCAAATCTGTTGTCAAGTAATGTTATTGGTCGTTCATACATCGGCATCACATCGCTTCTCATAGGATTTGACAGTTAGGTTTTACGTTGAATAGCCTTACACTAGCCGGTCATTAAACTAAATAAAAACGAATTACAAACTGTTTTTAAATATACATACATCAAGCTACTCCATCTTTATTTTCATTATCTTCGTGCTTTAAAAGGAGTTTTACCGTGTTCAACTAAGTTTTGCTTGATCCTAAATTATTATTATGTGCTATTCAATTACAAAAATGACACGGTAGACTATAAATAAAGTAAGTCATATTCAAAATAAGAAACAAGTTCTAGAAGACGTTTATTCAAATTCTAATTTCAAGCCGGAAATCGGCATTGATAACACTAGACAATATTCAATCTACAATAATAGCATATACCTATATTTAAATCTCTTTAATCCATTAGGACGTCACGTGTGGGCCATGAATGGCACTAAATAGGTCCATACAGGTCTCACAATAGGCTCGTAGACCAACAATATTCCACAACAGCTTGTATCCTGTGCTTTGTGCTCAAGTGCTTCATACTTGGCTACGAGAAATGCTTTTGGGGATCATTGATCACAGCGTAAGTTTATATTGGTACAAAGGGTTTTTGATTGGTATCATGACCGGACAAGTGCTTGGTAACAAGAAATTCAAACGCTTTTTTATGTCACTAAGGTGCAATGAAATAGGTATTAGAACTGTCTGCTAGTAAGCGGCCAGCTTAGCCTATAGAGTAACACCAGCAGTATTTAGGGAGTCAAAAGATGTATTAATTTCTATCGCACGGCATTTCTTTGAAGACTTCAGCAGCAGAATAAAACTAGAACTTGCTTGAGAACTATGCAAAATACACTAAATAGCTAGGAATTCATTTAATGTGCCGTTTTTATAGGATGACGCCATATTTTTCCCCATATCGCAAATAATGCATAATATAGTGTTTTAGCACAGTTTTTAAGCAGTCAGCAGCAGTAAGATCTTAACAAGCAGTCTACTACTGACTATAGTCAATATCTTAATTAAAATCGGGTGTCGAACGAAAATGGATACATCTGTACCGATTCTTATCGGTTTTTATTAAATTCAACAACAGGCTATAGAAAATTAATCTTTTTTAAGCTTTTCTTTTTTTCCTAGACCAGCAAAACGATATGAGGTCAAAGTACCGTATACACAAAATACCCATAATTAGTTACCCATTAAATCACACGCTCCTGTCAAGCTGTCAGGCAAATTACCTAGCTTGTTCAGCCTTCTTTCAAGGCTTGGTCAGTACCACCAATTACCAAGGTCTACGGTCAAAAACCCCTTGAATTATAATAATATTACTCCATAAATATCAACGGCCAGCAGGCCTACCATCAACTTTTAGCTAGCCATTCAATTCCGATGCAATTCAGTTTAAGTACCTAAACTGAACTGCTAAGATTCGTACCATGAAGTGCATTTAACTGAGTGGCGTTTGAATTGCTCATGGGGGAATGAACGAACGAAATTTGTCTGTGGTCCGCGGTGTGAGAAAGAGATGTCGCTGTACATTCGTTGCATAAGTCTGTCTCTTTTACTCAAAACATAAGCGTTGCGTTTTGAAACCTAGTTGATATACTTTTAGCGGTCTTTTTGTGTGAAAATTATGACAAATACACTTTAAAATTGCTCTTTTTAGTGTTAAATTATATACAATTAGGCTTTTTTTAGCACACATCAAATCAAAGTAATTTATATAATTATTTAAATTACAAACTAAATGTTTGTTGTCGTGAAAATAAATTGGTTCAAGACAAGTTTGTTTAGAACGCACCTCTCTCCTCTCATGTTTGACAGGAGGCGGTAAATTAGTTTTGAAAGTCAATATCTCGGAACACTACGGGTTGATAATAGTATTAAGTGTTTTTAACGTTTTACTTTGTTTACTTTTTTAGTCGCCGTGTTGTGTTCATTTCATTATCATTTTCCATGAATTCAAAAAGGGCCAATTCTTCAGACATCTACAATAACAAATAGCTCTAGAAATCACTTTTTTAACATTAACACATAACAAACACTAATATTCAACTGAAATACCTTGAATCACGTATATTTTCACTATTTTTGATTAAGTTATCAACAAAACAATTCACTTCACGCCAAGAATTAGCAACAAATCCACAATATCACATTTACATTGACGAAATACAAAGGATCCAAAATAAATTACTTAAACACATTATATGGAAGAGTAGCAAGAAAAATAATGTTGAAATTATAGCTAAATTATCATCTCTACAAACAAGACGGGCTGAACGAGACTTAGCTTTTCTTTATAAAATTATAAGAAAACAAGTGGAGTCCCCTTATCTATTAAGTAAGATTAGTTTTGGGTGTCCACGAATTAGAGCACGTAAAAAGTCTCTCTTCTACATTCCCAGTGCTAAGACGAATTATTGTATGAACACCTTTATTAGGAGATCTAGTCGTTCTTATAACAACTTATTGTTAAATATTTGTGATGGTATTGACGTATTTCACCTTACCCTGCCAAAGTTCAAAAAATCAGTGCAAGATATTTTAAGCACTAATTTAAGCTAGATGACTTGCTTTTCTTTTAATTTTTAAACCGTTATTTCGTTTTTGTATTTCTTTTTAGTAGAATTCTTTTTTTTTTGTATAGACTTTTATCCTAGTCCGTCGTAAATTAAAGTATATCATGTGGAAACTGTTTTGGATTGTGTATTAATAAGGTTGTAAAGTTCTTTGTCATATTGTAATCTGTTGGTTTCCCAAATAAAAAAAAATAAAAAAAAAACTTTTTTTGGATCGCTAACTTTGACACTTATGCTATCCAGTTTAGGTTGAAATGTCACCTCATGGTACGAAAAATGAATGAGCGAAAACAGTTTGCGATTCAATTGCCGACTGATTTGACGTCAACCTAAACTGGATCGCTTTAGTGACATCGTGGTATGAAATAGCAAAGCAGTTTATTTTAGGTCGTCAATTGAATTGCAATAACAGTTCATGGTAGGACTCCTGATCTGATTCGATATTACCGATACGTACACGGCTTGTTAACTTCGAAGTTATTGGTGTATTTTTAATGTTATTAATTCCAGAATAGTTTAATAAATATTGTTTTATCATCATCATTAACTCTCATTAACTACTGCATTCAATAAGTATATCGAATTTGTAAACAAAATTGAAGAAAAACGAGATTTAAAGAGTTAGACTATGCTTTGCGTAATAAATAACGGAAAACAAACAATATGGCAAATGAGTCTTCTAGAAATAAAAAGAAAGAGAAGATAGAGAACAGTGACTGTAGTCTTGGTTAGTCTACCGACAACAGTAAATTAATGAGGAAGAGAATTTAATTATTAATTCATCAAATTCAAATTCAAATATTTTTATTTCAAGTAGACCAATATTACAGGTTCTTTCGAAATGTCAACACTAGTTGCACGGTTCCAAAAATTCCATCATCATCATCAACCCATTATTGTCCCACTGCTGGGCACGGGTCTCCTTTCATTTGAGAGGGATTAGGCCATAGTCCACACGCTAGCCTACTGCGGGTTAGCAGACTTCACATGCTATCGAGAAAATCTCTCAAGCATGCAGTTTTCATCACGATGTTATCCTTCACCGTTTGAGCATGTGATAAAAACTCACATAACTTCCGAAAAGTCAGTGGTGCGTGCCCGGGTTGTAACTCGAGACCTTTGACACGTCAGTCTACTGGTCACACCACTAGGCTACCACAGCTTTTCTAAAAAAAATATTAATTAATTAAATTTAATTATCTAACAGAAGTTGCTGTCCTAAATAGTATTTTTGCCACCTTATTAGTTGATACTGGATGCTACTTATGAAGTCAGTTAGCTAGAGAATTGGCGACGTATGCCGCAGGTAGGATGGGGTTAGACCATCAAATGATTTTCAAATGCTTTTGATCAGTGGCACAAAAATCATTTTTGGGATCCGTACCCAAAGGGTTAAAACGGGACCCTATTACTAAGACTTCGCTGTCTGTACGTCCGTCTGTCTGTCCGTCACAAGGCTGTAACTCAAGAACCGCGATAGCTAGACTTTCAGAGTTGAAATTTTCACAAATTAGGTATTTCTGACAAATACTAAAAACAAAATAAATATTTATCCCATACAAAAAACGCCCAAGCCTGATGGTAAGCGGTTACCGTAGCCTTTAAACGTTTGCAACACCATGGGTGTCACTCCTAGGTGTCTAAGCCTGGTTTAAAAAAAAATTGCCCAGCCCTGACGAAAAAGAAAAACATTATGGACGGATACTTTGCCCCCTTTCACAGCTTCTTAGTCTTCGCCACACTTCTGTCAGTTGATTATATAAATAATTAATTAACTAAATAATTATATGACTATTATATAACAAGGACTTTCACACCGTAGGATAGTCATGCATATCTATGAAGAAACCTTTCAATGCACTTGATTCATTAGACATGCATCTAGAACTGGTAAATTATCTACAATATTAGTGATATTTTGTATAAATTACTTCTGTCTCGCTCTATTAGTGCTACGTTAATCTAGGACGGCTTGCATCGTGTTAATTTCAAAGACTAGTGAATACCGCCCGTCGTGTGAAATGTTGGTAACGACTGGTAATTTTAAATATTAATGTAACAGGCAAAGACAAAAAGACTTTGATTAAAAAGTTTCAATACCTTTTTCTACTCTGATTGTCAACAGACTTGGTTTGTTTTTCAATAACTATTGATTTAGCTATTAATAAATAACATTATTACCTACAACATAAATAATAATAATTAATTAACAGTTTCTTATATGTGAGAAAAATAAATTAATCTATGTAAATTCTACTGATTTCTTAACATATACGCGAGCTATAGAATGTGCGCGAGCAATAAAATATATAGGTATGTATATAACGCGATAAAAACCGGAAAAAAAAATTCAACATATCTATAAATTCTGTTACCTATATTATGTCATATGACAATTAATCTTATATACCGCAAGGTATAATATTAATGGAGAGAAATATTTTTACAGTAGGGAGCGATTTTTTTCGGGTCGATTTACGGCACGAAGTAAATATCGGTACATAATTATGTGTTTTTAAATGCACTTACAAAATCACGAGAAAATCCTAGTGTAATGTATATAACGTATTATATAAAAGTATTAATACATAGCTAGTTGCAAATTATTTAACATCACTGTTCGATCGTGACGATCGTGAATGCATTCATTAAAATTAATACATCTATGTGGGCATTTAAAGATATTGCTTTTCCAAGTTTACACTACATATATACATAATACACGAGACTTAATTGGTCTTTATTTATCTTGCTTTTCTCACCCCATTTATTGTAGTTTATGAGTATATTTAGTAATTGAATATACAGAAACATTGTAATTAAAAAAAAACGCGTCTTTTTGAATAATAAATCTGTAATAGGTTCCGAAATGTCGCAATTGTAATAACTGTTTGCAATGTTTAATTTAATTTGTTGCAGTTTTTTTTAGGTAAATAAATATATTCATTTTTCTTATTTAATTAAGTTTAGCGTCTCATCACACTCTCATTTGATGGAAAGTGACGATGCGGTCTAAAATGTAGCATGGTTACCTAGAAGATACCTATTCACTCGTGACTTGAAGACCCCTAAATCGTACACCACAGGACACACAGACTCAGGCAGGTGATTCCATTACCTCACTGTGCGGAAAATTAATTAATATGACACATTTGATTTTAATTAATCGTTATTCTGCAAGGCAAGCAATATTGTTATTTGGTGGGAGACAAAAATCATTGTAGTTTACGTCTAGCTGATCTATTTGACAACTTTCTAAGATACATATTTAGCTGATAGGAAATAGCAAGTTATTATCAGTCAACGATTAAGAGAGCCAAGGTTGAGGGCAAGGTTTGATCATGGCGAAACTGCGTGTAGATTTTCCACATTTATTCAACCTATTACAACACATTGATGTCATCACTTCATCAGTAGTATTAATAGTTATTGAAAAATCAACCCAATTTTTAATATGACTAAGTGTGCCAAAGTCAATAATTCTGAAAAGCGAGTGTTTAAACTAAAAAAAACTAATTACAAAGGTAATTTTCTAAAAATAAACCGTCATATAATTTTTTGACACCAACAGAATCAAACATATAACAGCTTTTTTTTTGAGAATTAGGCAATGGAAAAAGGTTGTGGAGGTTTATTTTCTTTTTACACAAATAATTGAAGTCCTTTATATCTATAATAAAAAAAAACATATAAACCTTATCGTATTTAACTAACGATTTTAGTTATTGCTTGAGTTAACTATTCAACTTGTTAGAATTTTACCTTAGAATTATTATTTTTTTCATTTTGTTTTGACCTTGAGGATTTATTATTAAAGTAATATTTTTGGTTAATACACAATTACCCGGATGATAGTCTAAACCTGTTTTTATACTCACACTAAAAAAAAATTAAACAAGATACAAAATAAAATAAAAATACACAAAAAATCACACATTACCATTTTCAAACGTCTTCGAACTAGAGTTCCAAATTCAAACCATTCTAAATTGAAAGTTGGCGGTATCGTAAAAGTTTGGTAGCGTTCTGAGCGGTGCGCGTTCGCGATGGGTAGGCGGCACGACCCCACGCGGGACACTGAGGGCTAGACTCGCACAACCACCGGTTATAAACAGGGACGTCGGCTCTATAGTATACGCTACGTTCATAGAGGAACAAGGAGGTCCGTATACAGTTTTTGTGGTCTATGAAATTATTAAAATAAGTTTTTGATTTATCGAGAAATGGTATTAAACAAAATTAATGTACATTTAGGAGATTAGAATAAATCGTTGTCTCTTGATGTTATTTAATCTTGACGTTTCGAATCCTCTTCGGCATCCATGGTCAGGGGTAAATTGACTATAAGAAATATATAAAATCGCATGTTCAAGAAATTTGTATTTTATAGAGATTTAAAGAACGCTCGTCAATTCATTAGTAGTTATTATGCCTAGCTCCATTTATAATAATTGTCTAGTTTCAGTATTATTTACATAGTTTAATTAAAATCTTGTAATAAAAATTGCATTTTAATCATGATAAGACTCATAAAATAGTATAAACACCTTACAATTCAGCAAATGTACTTGAATGTTTTTCCTCCGATAACTTACCTTACGAGATTGGTAATGGTAAGTTAACTAAACGATTCGTTTCTTTACCACAATTTTATTGAAGGTTCGATTATAGTGTGGTACAAATTAATCATTTGCATGATTATTTAGAGAACAATTACAGATTTTTATGATCAACGCTTATCATCATCATCATCATCATCATCAGCCCATATTCGTCCACTGCTGGACGTAGGCCTCCCCTAGTGAACACCACAGAGCTCGATCTTCGGCTCTTCTCATCCAGTTGCTGCCAGCTGCCTTCCGCAAGTCATCGCTCCACCTGGCCGGCGGTCGTCCTACGCTACGATCAACGCTTATACTGCGATCTAATTAGTCCAACGGTAGTTAACACTGTGCTATGGGTCCCGGGTTCGAATCCCGGTAGGGACAAATGTTTGTGTGATCAGCATCAACATTTGTATCCGAGTCGTGGATGTATCTATGTATAATATGCATATATTTACAACAACAAAAAAAGTATGTATGTAGTATATCAACCATTTAGTATCCGTAACACAAGCCTCGTTGCTTACCACGGAACTAGATGGCGCTGTGTCATGATGTCCAGGAATATTATATTATACTGCACATAATCCTTGTTGGTCTAGTGGTGGTAAAAGTGCGACCTTTGACCAAGAGGTTTTGGGTTCTATTCCTAGGTTGAGTAGTGTTATTGGGTTTTTTTATAAAATTCTCAGTAGCAGCTTGAAGGATTCGTGCCCGGTAGATAGCAATAGGCTCGTCCATTATTACTTAGGACCTAAAACATACCTGCGAAAATGTGTGTGTTAGTACACCTCTGCCTAACCCTATTGGGGACGACGCGTGATATTTTGTTACGTTACTGTATATAATAGAGAACCTCTAAGCGTGTACTAAAAGACAATTAGGTACCCTTCATAGCTATAACTAAGTATTAATATCGAGCGGTAGTATCTCTAACGAATTAATTTAACCTCCTTGAGTAGCGGCGGAGAGCACTCTTGTTTTTAATCTGTACTTGGCCGCAGTATTGCGCACGTGCGAACTTGACGTGACTTTAATTTGAATTTGGAACATAATGAAATTCGCGCCATATTTATGGCCGTTGGGGAAATCGAGAATGGCTGGCGAGAGTACTTACTTCTCCTCGTTGACGTTTAAAATTACTTACATTAGAGTTTTACATTCCACAGTGCTTATTTCTAACAATCCATTATGAACAATTGTATAAGATGGATAAAGATAAATTAAATAATAATCCTATTAATATTACAAACGTAAAGTTAATGTTAGTAATTCATATATTTATGGTACTCTTCAATTACTACTAGCTGACACGGCGAACTTCGTAACGCCATTATTTCGGTTCGTTTTTTTTATTTTATTTTATAAACACCTTGTCCTGGTAATAACGAACAGAAAAAAAAAAGAATTTACCAATACATATACTTCAGCGATTAATTTTTATTTATATATTTTATTTAAACATGGGTAATTTTTTTATAAATATTGTTATTAAATATAACTGATTTATTATTTTTTTAATTACACATCACATTACAGCTGTCATCTTTTTCATTATTTAACTTTAAATTTTACTTATATGGCTGTTCGCAATACCAGACTTGATATTTGGAAAAGTCTAAACTATAATTTCAATTTTAATGAGCTGTGGTAGCCTATTGGCGTGAGTAGTGGACTGAGATGTCAAAGGTCTCGAGTTTAAACCCAAGGCACCCAGACCACTGACTTATCGCAAGTTATATGGTTTTATCACGTGCTCACACGGTGAAGGAAAACATCGTGAGGAAACCTGCATGCTTGAGAGATCATCTCGATGGCATGTGAAGTGTGCCAACTCGCGGTAACCTAGCGTGGTGGCCTATAGCTTTATCCCTGTCAAATGATAGGAGACCCGTGCTCAGCAGTGGGACAATAATGGGTTGATGATGAAACTATAATTTCCATAATATTTTTCTCGAAATAGTTTTTTTTTCAAGAAAATTCTTTGTTATTTTTACGGATCTTATCGCGGTAGCTCGTCTCGGGTCAATATGTTGTATTATATATTTACAAAAGAGTAGATACCTACTTGAGAAAAAAGAGCAGAAAAATACTCAATTTAGGAAATTAATTACCTGTGGTCTCCTATGATTGTCATCTTCCCGCCTGCCAGTGCGCAGGTCGATTGTGTGGAAGCCATCGTCAGCGCCCTCGAACGCCTTGTTCACACACCCCATGGTCCCGTCCGATGACATCGTTATTCTGTGAACAAAGTAGATATTTAACAAATATTGTTTCAACATTGCTTAGTATTGGTTTTAAAAATGGTACCCGCAATTCAACTCTGGCAACTCGCACATGAAACAACACAGTTAAATGAGTATAATTCAAAGGCAGGTAAGCGCCTTGAAGTCGTGAAATGAGAGTTACATAGATATAATATAGAAGGTATTTTATTATATAAATACAAACTATTAGGTATTAATATTCTCACTCTTTAAATATAGAACATCGGTCCAACGTTGACAAAAATAACAGTTTTTGTAGCTCCCTGAAAATTTTACAGAGTTGGATTGAACTATTTGGCGTCAACCATACAAGTGGCGTGAACACTGATATGTAATTATAATATAATTTAAAAAGGAGACAATTAAAAAACCTTTTATAAAATTGTATTTTGTCTATTATTCTTTTGACACTAGTGACAGAATTGTGGACATAGTTACAGTTTGCCATATGAAAAAAAAAGAATGGAATTGCTAATATGACATAAATTTTGACAGCAACGAACCAAATGGACTGCAAAATTTACCGGGCCCGCCTCTGGGCGTAGAGTCAGTCGTCGCTTTACATAATACAGGTAACAGCAGGTGTGTTGTGTTTACTCGGTGACATAGAACCGGATCGATGTGACGTCACACATAGAAAGGCGTGAGCCGGCGCGTGCGCACCCACTCGGATGTCGCGTAGGGTTGCCAGTAAACATGTACTCTACTCCTTTTAGGGTAGAAAATGCTTTAGAGATGGTGAATGAGTTCAATGCCCTTGTATTGTATATGTTTGCATATTTACTAGGAAAAATAGAAACTATTATATTTCCGAACTGACAAATTTAGACTTTATGAACATCACAGTCGATTCTCATTTAAATTAAGAATGTCGCATCTATCAGCTAAGCGTTTCATTGAAAAATCACATTTATACTGAAACTGAAGTGTCCCGAGGGAAAATTATTTGTCACCATTATATTGATCACTGTCATTCATCAAATGAAGAAACTGAAAAAGAACGCTTATCATAAATTTCGTGGCCATAGACGCTATAAAAGATTCGAAACGTCGTGACTTCAATATAATACTCATAAATACTTATCTACCGTCATAAAATCCGCAATAAATAAGTAACATAAATTATTCAAAATCAAAAATCAAAATCAAAAGGTTTTTACTTTTTATTTCATATGAACTTTTTCAAGCATTTATAAAACGTGAAGACGCTAGTTGCACGGTTCCAAGAAGTTGATCTCATGGAGAAGAACCGGCAAGAAACTCCATAGACTCCAATGTAAAAAAATTAATGTCTTGAGACGTCAGTAGTCAAAGATAATAAAAAAGAAAAAGTAATATGGTAAGTATAATTCTCTAGACTGAACAATTAATGCCCTGAACTCACATTTACAACGAATATTAACAATTGAATGGGGCGTGAAATACGCCATAATAATATGCTACACGCTATGTCTTTAAAAAGACAACGTTTTTGTAATGGAAACAACCTCACGGTACCAGGGAGGCCACATGCACACCAGTATCTACGTCCACACATTCCTATCGTCAACACAGTCCTTAATTTTATAATAGGCTTTCTTGACAAGAACAGATTTTATACGATTTTTAAACTTCTTGCCGGTGAGATCGGTTACACATTTCGGTAGTTTATTATAAAAGCGTACACAATTCCCTAGAAATGATTTATTAGTTTTTGTAAGTCTAAATTTAGGTACCACTAATTTATGTTTATTCCTAGTATTAATGCTATTATAGTCACTATTGATGTTAAACTTTAGATGGTAATTTCCGGACGCACATAATATTTTCGAATATATATAGTGACGGAAGTGTAAGTATATTAAAGAATTTATGTAATACTAGCTGACCCAGCAAACATTGTTTTGCCACATTATAGGGGCTGGTGGACAACCCTTATCACTAAGGGGTATGAAAAATAGATGTTGGCCGATTCTCAGACCTACTCAATATGCTCACAAAATTTCATGAGAATCGGTCAAGCCGTTTCGGAGAAGTACGGGAACAAACATTGTGACACGAGAATTTTATATAATATTAGGTCTTTACCTATGAAATTGCCGTTTTGTATGAAAAAATTTAAACGATTTTTTTTTCATGTATTTTTTATTTGTATTAATCGAAGTAATCACCCATGCAATCAATGCATCTTTGCCAACGCAGTGGCAGTTTATTGATGCCCTTCTTAAAGAAATCAGCTGGACGGGAGGCAACAAATTCTTCTAAGGCATTTTGTACTGCCTCTCGGGTAAAGATTTTTTTTCCCACCAAGAAGTTATCCAAATTCTGGAAAAAGTAGTAGTCTGTAGGCGCAAGGTCTGGTGAGTAGGGCGGATGACGGAGAACTTCCAACCCCAGTTCTTGCAACTTGGAGACCGTCTGCCGTGCAGTATGAGGTCGCGCGTTATCGTGCAGGAGCAGCGGAGACGAGCGATAGACCAATGCTGGTTGGAGATGTGCCAGCTTATCCATCATTGTGTTCAGTTCTTCACAGTACACATCTGCAGTAATGCTCACCCCGTTTGGTAAGAAGCTGTGATGAATCACACCGGCGCTAGACCACCAAACAGTGACCATTACTTTTCTAGGGGTAAGCTTTCGTTTAGGGCATTGTTTAGGTGCTGAACCAGGATCCAACCAACTTGCTGAGTGCTTGCGGTTATCAAACAGAATCCATTTTTCATCGCAGGTAACAATGCGGTTCAAAATCCCTTCATTTGTGTGTCTGTTGAGCAGTGCAAGGCACGTTTCGACGCGTACTTCGCGCTGGCGATCATTGAGTTCGTGGGGCACCCATTTGTCAAGCTTTTTTACCTTGCCAATTTGACGCAAATGCACCAATATTGTTTTGACGCTAACGTCGTAAGCTGCTGCTAATTCAGCCGTCGATTGTGTATCATCAGCTTCCACAATCGCCTTTAATTCGTCATTGTCGACCAAAGTCTTCGGACGACCGCGTGGTTCATTTTTCAGGTCGAAATTCCCAGAACGGAAGCGAGCAAACCAATAACAGGTGGTGCGTTGGTTTGTAGTGTTAGCTCCGTAAACGTCGTTGATGTTGCGTGCCGCTTGTGCCGCGTTGCTGCCACGACGGTACTCATATTCCATAATTACTCGAATTTTTAACGTATCCATGATGACGAAAAAGATTGAAATGCGATGAAAATGTAACACTAATCAATAAACAAATGACTACTTTTGGAAAAAGAATCCCATGTTTTTAAAATAAAATTAATTTGAAATTAGAATTCTTAGCCAAACAAAAATTATTTTGATTTGAAATGGCCAGTACTGCAGAACGGCAATTTCATAGGTAAAGACCTATTATAAGACTAGCTGACCCAGCAAACGTTGTTTTGCCACATTATAGGGGTTGGTGGACTACCCCTAACTTTTAGGGGGATGAAAAATAGATGTTGGCCGATGCTCATAGATACCGGATAAGCACAAAAAATTTCATCAAAATCGGTCAAGCCGTTTCGGAGGAGTATGGCAACGAAAACTGTGACACGAGAATTTTATATATTAGATAGAAGTATACTTGCTTTAGCATTTTGCATTGTGTTACTCCGAGAACGGATAGAAAGTGTGTCACGCATTATCATCGCAAACATTTGATCAATAAGGAAACGAGATATCATTTGTGTGTCTAGATGTATACTCTTATACTGAATTTAACACAGTTTTCAAACATAATCTTTGTATTATTTACTTGTGTAACATTTTTTTTAAATTAATTAATATCCCTGGACATTATGACACATTGCCATCTAGTTCCGAGCTAAGCAACGAGGCTTGTGTTACGGATACTAGTCGGTTGATATACTACATATATACTTCTTTTTGTTGTTAATACATACATACATATTATACATAGATACATCCATGACTCGGATACAAAAATGATTATGCTCATTACACAAACATTTGTCCCTACCGGGATTCGAACCCAGGACCCATAGCACAGCAGGCAGTGTTAACTACAGTTGGACTAATTGGGTCGTCAAACATAACATACCATCACGCCTATCGTCACCGAAGGGTTAGGCAGAGGTGTACTAATGCACACCCACATTTCTCCGTGGCGAGCGCACTACCATCCACCGGGCATGAATCCAAACGCCCGAGGTGCTGAGAATTTCATAGAAAACCCAATAACACTATGCTCGACCTGGGAATCGAACACTAGACCTCTTGCTCAGCAGTCGCACTTACCACCACTAGACCAGTTAGGCAGTCTAGCGAACTAACTTGATTAGCGATAATGGAAATTCAATTTGCAATTGTATTGTGATTTTGTTATCATGCGATAAAGGAAAATGTACACTTTTCAATTCAATCATTTGATCATTAAGCCTGTGGATAAAAGAGGTACCAGGTACCAATTTCGCACTGCTTCAAACATCATTATCATCATAAAATATTATAACATAAACATTAAATAAACAAATACTTGTATATAGAATAAAATAGCCCTGTTCCTCTCTCCTAAAATGTTTTTACTTTGCTGTGCCCGACATGATGATCTGATTTTTAATTTAAGTCCATCTGTAAAATTACCATGGAATGCAATAAAAAATGGTGTATTGAGTATATAAGCAAAGTATTTAAGGCCCTCTATCCTTCCTTCTTAACTTATCTGCCTCTGAGACAGGTAAGCTATAACAAACTATAGCAAACTATCTGAAAAAACTCGTACAATATGAAGGGAAATATAAGCACTGGTACTTTGAGCAACCCTGGCACAACTTGGTGCATAGCCCCGTGATACATGTCGATTCCCATGGCGCTATTGTTGCATTGTGGAGTTTCGAATAGTACTTTTATAGTAGTGTTCATTGTAAACTTTCATATACTGTCATTATAAGTAACTAGGTCTAAAGTATGAGCCATAGAACTTGATTCGAAACCAAAATACTAAAGTTAACGTTTCGATGATACCTAATACAGGTACTCACTTAAACAGGCAGAATCCTAATTGTGTCATTTATTTGTGCGATGTCTGCGACAATTTGACTTCAATTTAGTGTTTTTAGACGACCTGTTTTACTCAGCGGTAGTTAACGCTGGCTGCTGTACTATGGGTCCCGGGTTCGAATCCCGGTAGGGACAAATGTTTGTGTGATGAGCATCAACATTTGTATCCGAGTCATGGATGCATCTATGTATAATATGTACGTATTTACAAAAAAAACATATGTGTCGAATTGTCAGCTTTATTATGTAAATAGGGCCCTGGCTAATAGTAAAACTGTCAAAATTTTTCTGAGTGTCGTTGCGTGTATATGAAAGCTAGTTTCCAAAAGATTATATTTATGTTCTCTGCGGGGCAGAAAGAAAAATCTTCATAAAAAAGATTCATAATTGATATATTTACTTTGACAAAAAAAACTATTTCAGCAAATCACGAGAAAATTTAGATGAATTAAGGACTTCTTTCAGGGTTATGGACATCCTAAATACTTCTGTTTCTTTAGTCTTTAAAAAAACATCTTCTATCGTGTTCATTAGTATTGTCGCAATATATTTTTTAACCGACTCCATTAGCCTTAACCCTGGCATAATTACCTGCGGCAAATAACTGATCTCACATTTATATTTTCTAGTTCGGAAGTCAATGAACTTTGCAAATGAACTGGTGATGATTTTGGGCTGGTGTGACGTCAGCCAGAACATTGCGATTCTGTTATCACCGTCGCCAGGCGCGATGAGCGGTGATCTTGACACAAGTGATGCGTGACATTGTCTCGCTACACGCAGCTGAACATCAGCTGTTTTACCTTTAACCAATCATTTACGCTTTCCCGTCAACAACTTTTTAAATAATTGATTTGTTAGACGAATCTTTTTATAAATATAGACGCTTGTCGACAAAATTCTCGTGTGTTGTTCAATGTACAATGTTCGTTCCCGTACTCCTCCGAAACGGCTTGACCGATTCCCATGAAATTTTGTGAGCATATTGAGTAGGTCTGAGAATCGGCCAACATCTATTTTTCATACCCCTTAGTGATAAGGGTTGTCCACCAACCCCTACAATGTGGCAAAACAACGTTTGCTGGGTCAGCTAGTATTCTATAATATTTATTTTATGCCCCAACTGCCGAAACATTCGAATTCACTGTTTGTTTCTAAAATTGAAAACTTTATAACCAGAACACACTGCCAAGCTATAGTCAGGGGATCCATCCACCCCGTCGACTTTTTGAAATTATTTGCAGTTTTTTTTTAAAGTCGTTGAAACGGAAAAGTAGGACATCGTGGAGACTCTAGAATGCTTAAGGGATTTACGTAACGTCATGGGAAGCCTGTCAATCTATTACATGATAATGAGCATCTCTGAGTTAGCTCGACAGACTCATAGTACCCAGCAATGGGCCAGTAGGTGGGTCGAAAATTTAAAAAATTTTTTTTTAACTTGCAATATTTCTTTTTATCACTAGTTTTAACTGTTAAAATATCGGAAACCTACCTTTGAATTTACCACGGCATGTAAAGACTGCCACCCCTACAAGGTTCTCAGCCTAATCCCCCTTTATTCTACAGTTAATGCGTTGATAATGAGACCAAAAGGTGTGTTTTGAGGACTTAGTCGATTTCACCTAATTATGGAAGTATCAAAAGTCGGTAAATCGTCCGCGTAGAAATTTTAGACACCATGACGACCCAATTAGTCCACCGGTAGTTAGCGCTGCCTTCTGTTCTATGGGTCCTGGGTTCGTATCCCGGTAGGTACAAATGTTTGTGTGATGAGCATAAACATTTGTTTCCGAGTCATGGATGTATTTATGTAAAATGTGTACCTATGTATATACAAAAAAAAAAGTATAACTAAAAGGAACTAGATGGCGCTGTGTCATAATGTCCAGGAATGTCCAAGAATATTCATTATTCATTATGATTCATTTATAATCACATTGACATTTTGTGCGACCAGCTGCGATATGCAGCTGGCTGTCTCAATATTAGTATCTAACCGAGAACAGCATTTAAATCATGCAACGTCATTTGATTGATAATTAATTGATACTAACCTAAATTAGTTAATTATCATGTATGTATTTTCAATGTGTATTTTTGTATACCAAACTCGAAGGCATTCTGGCTGATGGCCTAAGTCAGGATCTGCTTTTTTTATATCACTAAGACGACAAACAAGTATATTATCCTTGCTGGTATAACCAGCTGATAGGACAACGTAGTTTATTTAAATTGTTAATGGTGCAAGAACCTGAGAACAATGTGCCACGTAATATGCGTAACATGTTAAGAACAGCGCGGTTGAAACCAGTGCGATCTGTTTGGACAGCTTCCTTTCTTATCGCAAGCAGTCACATATGCCGTGCAATAACCTTTCAGACCGCAATATAATGTGATCACACTACTGCTTTATCTCATGAGTAAGACATCCAGTGCTGGACGAAGACCTCCCTCATGCTTTCACATTCGCCTGCACTTAGCGGCTCTCTCTGACTTGGCCAATCACCTGGCAAGACTGTCCTATAACCTGTCAACGACTGCTTACTGGCAGAATATTTGGTACACTCTAACAAGCTAATTGGTTTACATCCAGACATAGATCGGTCGATGGTTGCTTGTATACCAATTAGGTTGTTCGACTGTACCTACTTGCATACGAACAACGAACCCGAGTCGCAACACCTCCCCTGTTACAACATTTTCTTAACGAAAATTAAAAATATGCATAGCAACTCACATTTTTAAATAAATTAGCAATATAATATGTACATGATGAACAAATAGCAGGTGTAGGTAGACTCCCGCGTGGCTCGCATACCGTATGACGTGTACAATGCATATTCATACTGCTGCTAGGAAAAACTTACTTTTTCATGAAATAAGATTCCTGCGGAGACTGACTCCATATAATTTGAATATTTTAATATAAAAGTCTATTTATCTACTAGTTGTTTTTATCAAAAATAAGTATACCAATTTAATTTGACGTTAAGCAATTTATTCAAATCTCCATTCTGACTACCAAAATTTTACACTTTACTTACTTCATATATTTAAAAAACGGTCCCCAAAATCGAAAAATGGTTTTACTGCAATCGTTTTGAACAACTTATCCATCTACACTTTGGGATATAATATACAAAAAAATAAGGCCCGTTTTACGTGTATTCTATATTTTTCCCTAAATTCCATTTAATTGCTTTATCAGCCTCATTACCCACGCTAAATTACAGCTTTTTAGTACTAAGAGTCTCTCAGCCAAGACATTCACAAAAGCACAGTGAAACTACATTACATATATTCTCCTTATAAGGACTCTTTATTGACTCCAGTGCTCTAAAAACCATACGGTTTCATATACATATAAAAAAAATTACCGGTCCTGTCGCCCATTTGCAATGTTAATAAGGGCTGGCAGAAACTTCTTTTCAAAAGTTCATATTGCATAGATTACAACTTCATTTTGTTATGTTGGGTGATTTTTTATTCTGAGAAATGTCTTTCAAGACATCGAAATTCAACATTATTACATGATTGCCTAATTACCGATTAACTATTGTGCAAAATTGCTTTCTGAGTAATAGTATACATTTTACTTATCGGTTCTCATAAAACTAGACTTGCTAACTAGTATTATTTAAAAAATAAGACAGATAATGACAAACAAACTGTGCAACAAAGATCGACGAGCGGTGAGGAGATTTTTTAAGAAGTTGAATAGCTTCACTACTCAAAATATCATTATTCCAAGTAGGCCTAATTTAATTGACCCAAAAGCACCCGCCCTTCGCCGCTTCCTAGTGTCCAAGAACAAGCGGCGCTACAAAATACCCAGCAACACTTTGTGTTTATTTTTTTTATGGAAATAAGGGGGCAAACGGGCAGGAGGCTCACCTGATGGTAAGTGATTATCGCCGCCCATGGACATCTGCAACACCAGGGGACGTGCAAATACGTTGCCGGCCTTTCAGTAAAGAATATACTCTCCTCTTGAAGGTTCCTATGTCGTAACGGTTCGGAAAGACCGCTGGCGACAGCTGGTTGGCTGGTCTTTTTATTAAATAGATAATTCTATACTTATCATATTATAATGATTCTATTCGATATAAAATACAATGATTATGTGTAAGCTAGCACATACCAATCTATTTTACAGAGCAGACAAAATAAATTCTCACGTTATAATATGTTAATATACAAAATCAATTACACAAAAACATAACTATGACATACAATAAGCAACACAATGACAACGTAGGTATGTAAGGTCATGTAACCTAAGCCTAAGATTTATTTTTAAGCAACAATGGATATTTAACTGACAGTGAGAAGTCGGGGAACTCATTAACAGTGGTAAGTTACTATGAGAATTTATATTAACTCCCTCGCTACTTTTTCCGCATTATATATAATATAGATAAAAAGTAGTCTTTATGTTAATTCAGGTAAAAAACTGTAGGCAAATTCCATCAAAATCTATTATGCAGTTTTTGCGTAAAAGTGTAACACACATCCACACATACTCGTACATATATACAAACTTTCGCGTTTATAATTAATTATATATAATAAAGAGCTGTGGTAGCCTAGCGGTGTGACCAGTGGACTGAGATGTTAGAGGTCTCGAGTTCAAACCCAAGGCACGCACCACTGACTTTTCGGAAGTTATGTGCGTATTTATCACATGCTCAAACGGTGAAAAAAACATCGTGAGGAAACCTGAGAGAGAGCTTGAGAGATTTGTCTCGATGGCATGTGAAGTCTGTCAACCCGCAGTAGGCTAGCGTGGTGGACTATAGCCTAATCCCTCTCAAATGAGAGGAGACCCGTGCCCAGCAGTGGGACAGTAATGGGTTGATGATGATGATTTATTATTACACGAAGCAACTGCCCTCAGACCCCCACTACCCAATTAGGTACCCAGTTCTGGTTGTTTTTACTAACATTTGTCAGACAACAGGAACCCACAGCTTAAGAGCCTCTACGAGTTGTGTTATCTTTCATTTAAGTACTCCAATAATGTAGAATGTTATCAGCATAAGATGCCACACTCATCATTTTTACTGATAACAAATGCAATCACATTTTAGTTGTTATGACTTCAAATAGATATGAAAAAGCAATTAGATATTATTATCTCTACCGGTTACATTGTTTACCGCTAGAGATTTACGATCGTAAAGATGGGTTCGGCTTATAGGCTGTCTTTTATGTTGACTTCAATACATTTATACTTTTTAGCGCCCGTCTTACAAGCGTGTTGGTTTTGTTGTATTTTATAACTTGTAATGCGACTCAAAGCAGTCCACCTACACGCAAGTTTCTTTTGATTCAAATTCAAAACTTCTTGAGTACATCATATAGTTATAAATACAAAGTAATTAGGTACTTAGGTATATAATTAACATATACTAGTTATCAACAGAGTAATATTGTTATTTACTTTACTATACATAAATGTAATGTCTCTTTAAAACGCGATAATACATAATATAATAGCTCTTAATAATGTCTTCCGCGTTTGTTGCGCAAGCGCAGTACGCATGCTGACAACACGCTTTATAACACACACACAAGATAACATACATACGTGAGAAGTTTTATAAATACATAATAACTGGTGCAGAATATTGTATTTGTGTTAATATTTATGTAAAATGTACACTTTCTGTTTTCTTTATCGATTGTTATTCAAAGACTACGTTTGTGTTGGATGCATCTGTCATACAAATTATGTTTAGGAATTAATTTATTTCATTCAAACTGTTACATTAAGGCGCGGGCCCGGTAATCTATCTTGGCGCTAAGTACTTGCAAGGATATGCAGAATAGGTGTCGATACTAATGAAACAAAACAATCGACTAATTGGTCCTGACAAAATTTTATTAATTATATTAATTTCTGTAAATAGAATTTCGGATCAACCTGATAGCGACACCATTTCAAACTGAGAAGAAACGCTTGGCGATGTCGATGAGAGTGACAAATCGTCATTTATTATTGAATTTTATGTACGATATTGTAAAAAAATACTTCAAATAAAATATATTTATACGAAGTTTATCGCGGTTTATTGGTATAGTATTAATTTAATTCTAACATAGCGCAACCTTGAGAGACAAAATTGGTTTTATTTCAATTTCTATTTGGCATACGCGTAAGTGTGAGAAATCATTGTAAGTACATATTATATGTATAATATATTTATAATTTAGCGTTGCATCAGTATAGCGTGTGTTAGTATGACATATTGCCGCGCTTAAAAATTGCGCTATTCTACTGTTTAAATACGCAGCTGAACAAACATTACTAACTTATTATATTTTCATTATTCACAGTAATCGGTACATTATTCTTGAAATAACTAAGTTGCCAAAGTTATAAACAGTTTAAAATTAACATGCATAGATGCAAATTTCCAAATTTTCGACTTCACTTTGTATGACGTAATTATTACTTCAGCAAATATATTCAGTTACAATAAATATATGGATATTTTTTACATAAAATTACCTATTTTTATGTGTATATAAGGATAATAAATGGAACCAAAATGGTTAAAGACTTTTTTACACACCTATTTTTGTGCAAATATGATTAAATTCCTAGTCCTAATTCCGAATACCAAATTAGGGGGAAAATGGAACAGAGGAAGAAAACTAGAGTATCTGGAGCGTTCGATAAAATACATATCTTCAAAATTGGAAGACTTTAGAATTCCTACTTATTTATAAAAGATGTGTTGCAAACTAAACACCGATTGTCATTTTATGAAACCGTGAATATTCGAAAGGCACAACAAGGTCGCAAGTAATTTTCAAGATTATGATGTGAACAACACCTTTATAGAGAATACTTATAATACGCTAGCTTCCATCTACGGCTTTGCCCGCATGGTACACTATGATTCCAATCAAATCCGTTACGTATTTTTTGCGTGAAACATTAACAAACAACCACACAAACTTTCGCGTTTATAATATTAGTTAGATTATTACGATTTCAACTACGGCAGTTATTATTATTAGCCGTGATGATTATGTTATGTTAAAAGTATACATATACGCTTTAATGTCACGTGCAGAAACAGACTCATGACACTAATTGCTCGCATGACTTACGCTTGACCGGTTTTGTAATTCGATGCACAAAGACCTCCACAAAATTACCTACTTATTGATTTTTACATACATAGAGGTACACAAATACACTCACGCCTTTTTCCCATGGGGGTCCGCAGTAACTACAGATGCCATTTAATTTATTGATACTTGTTTTAACAAAAAAAATTTTCTATTTCGAATTGTAAAATCTAGAACAGTGTGTTTGTTCAGTTGTTTTTCTAAATGTTCAATGTTATTAGAAGATCAAGCAGTTATGTACCTACCTACTAATACAAATAGTTTTTATTAATTTTTCTGTGTTACAAACCTAGTTAGATAATAATTATGACAGAATGTTCGTTTATACAAAACATAATGTGTATAAATTGTGTATTAAAACAAAAAAAAATAAACGAATAAATTACTGCCCAACTCTTAAATGCTACTTAATTTTAAGTAGCCCCAATAACAGTGCTGCATCGGTAACTTAAACTTAATTATTTCTTATTAAAATAATTACAGTTTTTAATACAAAAATTGACAGTAGAACAAAACTCATATCGAAAATCGAAGTCCTCGACAGGACAACATTAAAACCGGTCCTTTATACCAACTATTTAATTAGTTAATTGCCTTTAAGTACTATGCTAAGTAAAAATACAAACTGACCCTAGGAAATTTAAAGTAATATTAGTTTTTACATTTACAATACACGAACGATTTTTTTTTAATTAGTATAATTATTTGTGGAACTCGGTAAACAAAATCTCTTAAACTTCGAATACTCTTAATAAATAGATAAAAAAGCTCTCTATACTCTATTTGTATTTTTTTACTACGTAGACTTATGACGACTATTAGTGTTGTCAATAAAAAATTACCGTCTTTTTGTTGTCATTTCTACCAGTCATCGGTTACTGGTTTAATTAAACGTAATAACTTCTTAGCTGTTAACCTAGAGAGTCGAAAGGGCAGAGTTAACGTTAAAGCCTACACCTCATTAAAAAAGAAATTGACCTCAAAATAACTTTACTCAAGTTTCTGACATAAAAAGCGACTTACATATTTCTTTTTCCAACAAAATCACAATCCCATTTTATAACTATCACAAACTTTTTTTTTAAATTCACTACACTACCACCAAAAACACAGTTGCGTCAAAACGACCGGCAATTACGAAACGTAACACGACGTGACGTAATACAAAAAAAAAGAAAGTAAAAGTTTTCGTTCGCGCGGGAATTCGCGATGCGAATTTTGAATTTGGAAGCGTTTGTTACGTGCGCGCGCTCACCTGTCGCACGGCAGACTGCTCGGGCGTCGCGCTGTATTGCCATACTTCATATAGTGAACTTCCCGAAAACGGAAAATAAATATTTTAATCTTCCTATTCTTTATCTCCTGCAAATATTGAACGTACTGATTACACTGTTTATATGGTAGTACGCATTAAGAAAAGTAAATTGACAATAGTATTAATAACTGATATGAGTGACTACACTGTTATTTTAAACCAACTTCAAAAAAGTGTTTAATTCTACTGTATGTTTCTGTATGTTATGCGATACCTTTGCCAATTACGAACTGTTTTCAATTATTATTTTTGTTTTATATTACATTTGTATCGGACTATCGATTGTAAAGATAGGTAGGTACTTATTTTACGATGTTCAATACAACTTTGTTTAAATAGTTGCATAACCATATGTTTCTATTTTTTATAAGCAATCTTGGTAGACAAATTTTCCAAATCTCACAATATAAACAACATGATACTTGTTGCATTAATCTTTCACAAAAGTAGTGTTTTATCGTCCTTTACTTGTCCCATGCTCCGAAACAATGACAGGAGCGGCACAAAAAGTTTAGTGACCAAAAACAATATCGCAAATACAATATTCTACGGGTTTTATAACAATTTCATTCACCAAAATTCAATTGCAATTTAAAGTCGCTAAAATACCACCACGTTACGACTCCAAAAACAGGTCTTTATCAATATTAAAAAAATACCACGACTACAAACAACTCTACCCCAAAATCACACTATTCTCAAATATTACCCGCAAAAATGGGAAGCTTACAAACAAACAAGAGAATCTTGCGTTAGATGCGGTGTTTCCCATGCCCAGGTACAGCGGTCAAGGACCTGCTAACCTGTCCAGAGAGGGCCCTCCCAACCGGACTGGTAGGGTGCCCACTGGGTGCCACGCTTCAGCAATCAAAACTCATAGAATTCTTGGAAACTAATTAATTCATGTGCTATAGAGCTTGACTGTTGTTGTGTTGTGGCTTTTTTTCTCTCTATATATCCCCTAAGGAGTTTTATATTGATTATTAAGCATGAGTACGTTGTTAATTAATGTGTGTTTGCGTGTGTAACTATTAAGAGTGAAGTCTAGAGTTCATAAAATATTTCCAGAAGTTATGACATAGCGCTAATAAGTTCCGAGCCATTGCGTTTTGTGTTACAGATACCTACTAAATAAATGGTACTCTACATAGATTTTATATTTTGCTTACAAAAATTATATACTTGTAAAAAGGAAAACACTATCAAAAAATCTAAAGAAGTAACTACAGCAACATGCATAAAAGTTTTCATTTTTATATTTTATCCTTGTCTCAAGTTGTTAAACCAGTAACTTTGACTTTCTTGTCAAAGTTGTTGTTGGTTAAACTTTAACATGAGTAATTATTAAACTGTAACAACAATACTGATTTCTCACATATAGGGCACATAAAGTTAATAATTATAACTTGCTAGTCAACATCTTTGTCTGTCCATAGATGCTGTAAAGGATCCGAAACGTCATAAATTATAACCTAAAAATTAATATACTGTAATAAAATCCGTAAAAAGTTGTATAATTTCTATGTCTAGTCGCGTAAGTGTAAGAAATCAACATTTATGGTATTGTTAGCAAAACATTTTATCACTGTTTAGTATCATATATGTTGTAATACTTAACATCACAGCGGCATACTAAATCATGGACGTGCGTATACTCACTATTGTATGCACATTCGATTTCATTTGACGTTTCAAATATAGAATAGCAGTGCCAATTGGAATACGTCATTTATAGTCATGCGTTACTGATCAATCGATATTATCGATACTCGATATATTAATCGAGTATGGAGTTTCTTGCCGACTCTTCTCCATAAGACCTACTTTTTGGAATCAAGTTTGCAATTCAAATGTACCTGCAATATTAGGTCCTTAGGGCACGCACCACTGACTGTTTGAACTTACAAAAATATAGGGTAGCTGTTAGTAATTATAACATCAATAACTACAACCAACACCGTTTGAAACATCGGGATAAAATGATATCAATATACCGCGATAAAATCCGTAAAAAGTAGTTTTAAGTTTTACTTGTTTTATTTTTTAAAACATCGAAGTTCACACATGATCGTCAGTACTCGAGCATGAGATCCGGTTCTATTCCCGCGTCGTACAAAACAGGTTGTTTCGCGGCGAGCACCGGAAATTGCTCGACAATGAGCTAGCCTGAGAAATGAGAGAAGCCTGCGCTTCTGTGCCTTCGCGCTTTTTTTATATTTATTATTAACTATCTGCCTCCCGCGGCTTTGCCCGCATGGTATATAGATAAAAAGTAGCGTATATGTTAATCCTGGTAATAAACTATATGAATGCTAAATTTCATTCAAATCTGTTAAGCGGTTTTTGCGTGAAAGAGTAACAAACATCCATCCAACCATCAATCCATCCATCCATCCATCCATACTTACAAACTTTCACGTTTTTAATATTAGTAGGAAGGATTTTATTAAAACTCATACATACATTGACAAGGTATTATTAAACTATCCCTCATTGTCTACTTAGCATGTCACCGTAGGTTTGATTTTAGTTATTGGGCATTAATTACTTTAAACTTCGGTGTATTTCATAGAAGTTGTAATTATTATATTACAACAGAACAGCGATTTGTTACATTTTTACGGCACGGTTGGTGCATTGGTCGACTGATCGGCTTATTCGCCGCGTGTCGCGGGTTCGGTCCCGCACAGCGGAACAAATATATGTAAGTATAGCATACAGAACATTGTTCCGGGTCTGAGTCTTTGTGTATTGTGAATATTTGTGTTTGTAAACGCACCCACGACACAGGAGAAATTCCAAGTGTTAAGTTTAAACAACTTACAACAACATGAAGTCTACCCTTAACCATGGATTCTGTAAAGCATCCGAAACATCGTGATTCAAATCGCATCAATATACCGCGATAAAATCCGTAAAAAAAAGTAATTTAAGATTAATCCCAGATTAATCACCTGCATCCGAGATTATTCAAATTGTTATCACAAGCAGTCCCATCCCAACCATCTACATATAATTTTAAGATAAGTTCCCACAGGCATCTCCGAATGTTCTCGAATGTATGTGACACGGTGTAAAGGCTCTTTAGGTCTCATCTCGCTGCCTTTTCATAGCTTTGTACACATCCCTGAATATGGGACACCTGGCTTTTGTTTCTTTGCTGGCTAATATACCCTGAGATGTCTCTGTTGATATGCGCTTGTGTGTGTTTGTTTTGTGTTATTATTTGCGCGAGGTTTGAAATGTGGGTAGACTAAAGAAATTACCCAGTTTGAGGTACTTTTCGTGAAGGTTTTACCTTGCTATTTAAGGTCATTATTGAGTAGCTATTAGTTGTGGTAGCATGATAAAAATGCTTTATTTTTGTAGAGATTTTCAGGAGATCAAACCCACGACCTGCAACACAAACTAATCACTAGGCCAATGTACGTGGAACAAATTAATGAAACCTGTGCCATGTAAATAATACTAAATTCTTGCAAGCCCCATTTGGTCTCCAAAGCGCAAAGGCAAATCTGCAATAGCCTACTGGTGTGGTGATAGGACTGAAACAGTAGCATAGCGTGGGGGGCAAAGGGTGCTATGGCCCCGGGCGGCATATGAAAGGGGGCGGCATCAAGTATCACGGCGTTTTTATACTACTAGAAAACGGGGCGGCCAATTTCCAGACGGCCCCGGGCGGCAAATACCCACCCTCCGCCACTGACTGAAAAGTTCAGTCGAGTTCAATCCCAAGGCATGACCCAATGACTATTCGAAGCTTCATGCGTGTTTATCACATGCTCAAACAATGAAGGAAAACAACATGAGGAAACATGCCTGCGAGATTTTCTCGACGACGTGTGCCAATCCGTGTCAAAAACGCGGTGAACTATGGCCTAATACTTCTCAAAAAGAGACCGTGTACATCGGTGGAACAGTAAATGGATTTTGATCGAACCTTATAGTATATAATTCTACATTCTTACAATTCACTAGCTTTTGCCCGCGACATCGTCTGCGTAAAATTAGTAATTTTAGCCCTATATAAACTTCCAACCTCTTTTTCTCACTTTTAAGGAATAATTTCCGTGATGAAAACTGTTCTATGTCCTTCCCCGGGACTCAAACTATCTCTATACCAAATTTCATCTAAATCAGTTCAGCGGTTATAGCGTGAAGAGGTAACAGACAGACAGACACACTTTCGCATTTATAATAGTATGGATAGAATAAACGACACTGAATCTAAATTTCCCCATTTAGTTTCCAAAGCGTAAAAGCAACATCACTCATAAATTCAAGTTGTAATTAAATTCCATGCAAAGTTTCAAAACAGGTATCGCCCCACCTCGTGCGATTTAATTTTCACAATAATTGGATATTGACCAAACGGATGGAAGTGAATTTCACAAGTTTACCACTGAAACGTCTGAAACTGGCCGACTGCCTGTCTTGAGCAACGTGGCGGTAAAGTACACGTGTTTGTTGTGATGTCGCAAAACAACATACCATCGTTTATATGTTAGGTAATCTTCATAAATAAACGCAGCCAACTATAAATCATGACTCGATTGCCGCAGTTCGGTTCTGTTTCTGCGTCACGGGTAAACGCAGCCAACTATAAATCACGACTCGATTGCCGCAGTTCGGTTCTGTTTCTGCGTCACGGGTAAACGCAGCCAACTATAAATCACGACTCGATTGCCGCAGTTTGGTTCTGTTTCTGCGTCACGGGTAAACGCAGCCAACTATAAATCACGACTCGATTGCCGCAGTTTGGTTCTGTTTCTGCGTCACGGGTAAACGCAGCCAACTATAAATCACGACTCGATTGCCGCAGTTCGGTTCTGTTTCTGCGTCACGGGTAAACGCAGCCAACTATAAATCACGACTCGATTGCCGCAGTTCGGTTCTGTTTCTGCGTCACGGGTAAACGCAGCCAACTATAAATCACGACTCGATTGCCGCAGTTCGGTTCTGTTTCTGCGTCACGGGTTACAGCTTCGATATCTCCACGAAGCCGATATTTAAACGATCTACTGGTTGTTGTTTTGCGTCTGGACGTTTGCCACGGCACACGAGAAACTAGGTGTGGACCACTATTTCACTATTAAACTTTTTTGAAATAGTTTTATTAATACATACAGAATCTAATTGCACGGTCCCAAGAACTTGATCTTTATAAATTTCAGATACCAGATAGAAGCGGTGTTTCGTAAAATCGTAATTGACAACCGCTGAGAAGAAATAGCGAAACAAGCTCCCAGAATCATTGTCTCATGGCTCTACGTAAAAGAGAATAAATAAAATCGATTGTCAATTTGTGCACATTAAAAACTGTAGTTTTTTTGTGGAACTGAAAAATAGCTAGGTACTATTATTGAAGTCAATGAAGAAAGGTTTATAGGTCGATGAATTAAGTTTTCGACCGTAAGGGAACGACTTAGATAATAAAGTTATTTATCAGTAGTTATTTACACGCTTTCTTAAGTATCTGCTTAAGTTAACATTGCTCTATCTTGGAGAATACAGTTATTGTGTTTCTTTTAGAGTAAAATTTGACCGAAAAGAAGTTAGCCCAATAAATAAAATTATTTGTCATTGTGTTACGTGCACTGAACTCCTTTCTGGTATAATCGGCCTTGAGCTCATTACTGTTTTTATTTCAGTAGCTACATAAACAGCCCCGTTGCCATAGCAACAACATTATTGACTAAATTCTGACAGTTTTTGAAACGCTTTTATCCCGCATAAAAAAGAATAGTAAAAAAAGATGTTTTCTTGAACAAACGAATTGTTACAATCATGAAATTGTTGAAATTTCACCTGAGGTACCATCCCCCAGGTATTATTTTGGAATATTTGCAAAAGGGTGTCGTAAAGAGAAGGGACATAGATTTATTGGATTTGAATTCCAAGTAAGTATTCTCAGCTTACCTACAACTTTACAGTGAAGCTGCTGTGATAGCTTAGTGGTGTGACCAATAGACTGAGATGTCAAAGGTCTTGAGTTCAAACCCAAGGCACGCACAACTGACTTTTGGAAAGTTATGTGCGTATTTATCACACAGCAAGAAACTGCATCGGTACTCCTTTATAATAACTAATCATCATTATTAAACTGCCTCGTTGGACTAGTGGTCGTTAGTGCGAGTGCTAAACAAGAGGTCTTGGGTTCCATTCCCAGGTCGAGGAATGTTATTGGGTTTTCTATGTTATTATCAGTAGCTGCTCAGAGTTGGGGTTCGTGGTCGCACGCCCCTTGCTACATGGGACCTAATGGTCATATAGATATGCCCTTATACATATAATATACCTAAGAATAAATAGATAGCGATGTGTCATAGTCATAATACATTTAGAAACTAGTTTAATGACTTTATGCAAATTTAAGAGCAGTCATACGAAAAACTTAATTTAAAATACACTGTAATAATGTCCCAGTTCAGACGTCAAGGAAATAGCTCAACGCCTCTACCAGAAAGAGGTCCTCATCACCGACGAGGTTCAAGACCAGTTGGAGCAATGTCTGGAGATGCTGAAGAAGAGGATCGAGCACGAGGGGCCCAGTGGGAAGAGATTCTACATCTACAAGACCCTCATGACGCATGTGCTACCTCTCACAAACGTCGCCTTCGATAAGACTGGGGGCAAGTAAGACTAGTGTTACCTACTCTTCTTCATAAAGTAAATTTCTTTGGTAAAACTTACCTGGAATGAAGGGAAATAGCCCTTGAAAATCATTACTATAGCTTCCAGGTATTCATGTCTTTTTATTGGTTATTTTTTTATTGCGACATTAGAAGCTTCATTGCTAAAGAAATGCATCTAGGAGATGTATTGATCTCATCCTTTACAAATTGATGTGTTTGTAAGTGATATAAAATCTCACTTATCGCCAATCAATCCATTGATGACCTATTTAGCTCTCTCTTGTCTTGCCTAAGAAATGGACAGCAATTTTAGCAGTCTTTGAGAGTCTGCGAAGAATTTGTGTTGTCTCAATTCCAAGTTAAGTATTTATGAGGGACGAGCGTCTTTGGGGGTTGCCTTTATATTCAACATCCAAATAGAGTCAACTACTTTTGGCCTACTTTGATTGAATGATATTTTTATTTTATGTTTGTGGCTAAAATTACTCTTTGATTTCAAATAGAAAGTTGAAGTAAAGTTGTCTCTACACAGATGTCTTACGGGGAGCTACGATAGAACATGCAAGGTATGGGATGTGGAGTCGGGCAAGGAGCTGAAGACACTGGTTGGACATCAGAACGTCGTCTACACTGTTGGCTTCAATTTTCCAGCTTGGTAAGTAGTCTTTGACAAAGATTTCTAGGCAACATTTTCATCGTTTGCTGTCGAAAGTTTGAACAGCAAACATTTCGTTTCTTAATAAGTACACTTCTCATAATACCAATACCATCTTGACCTTTATGACATTGGCTTAAGAAAGATGTTTGCTTGTCTTGCTGTCTTCTGTAAAACTGTTTTATCTATTATTGACTTTCTTCTTCAACAGTGACCGCGTTATAACCGGCTCCTTCGACAAATCGGCGAGGATCTGGGACCCGGAGACAGGTGAAAGTATGGCAACCCTGTGGGGACATCGCGGCGAGGTGGTGGCAGTGCAGTTTGGCCCCAAGGGAGAACTGGCCGCCACAGGCTCAATGGACCATACCTCCAAGTTGTTCGATGTTCGCACTGGTAATGATATTCAATGGCTGGGGACGTTTTCTTTAATAACATTTCGTGTTAAGGGAAATGGTATATTAGGGTTTTTTGCATTATATACATATACTCACGCCTTTTTCCCATGTGGGTAGGCAGAAACTACAGAACGCCACGCGCTACAATACCTGTATACCACTTTTGGTTGGTCCACATGTATGACATCACACACAGATGTATTACATCTTGTCATGTATGCGCGCCAGTAACGAGTACTGCTCACCTGATCTTTAACTAAAATTTCTTCTAAACCATAATAATAATATGTTTCTATTTATGCCACTGAAAAACTTCCTCTTAGGGTAACAATTGTAGGTAATCTAACTACCATCTAATATATTATAGCGTTTATTAAAGTGTACAAGTGCCAGATCATGAAGGTCACGTTTAAATGTATTGCCACATAGCACCACATCTGTTTAATATTACAGGGTGCGAAATTCACACATATACCGGCCACACTGCTGAGGTTATTGCAGTACAGTTCGATCCTAACGAGGGTCAGAGGCTGATCACCGGTTCTTTCGACGGCACCATATCTATATGGGACACGAGAGCTGAAGAGTAAGTGAATTTATACCAATCCACTAAAAAAACATCTAAAGCGCCTGCTAGAAGTATGTAAGCAATTATATACACGCTAACTACACATTGCTCTATCTATTTCAATAGGCTAGAATAACATTGTTTAGTAACCAATTTGTAACGACTGCGACGCGTTTTGCGAAGTGGCAAAGCATTGAGCGTATTCGTTAAATGACGCAGGTTTAATTTTTGTTCCTGGTCTAAACGTTTGGAATTAACGTTGACGTTGGGAATGGGTTGTATTTGTTGTATTTGCACCTACAGGAGAAATTCATTAGTCCAAAATGGTTATGGTAAACAGGAAAATAAAAAACATGTAATGACTCGTCAAAAATTTAATTCAGCTCAGCATAATGTTGCAGCACTAAAGGGCAAAGCTGATTTTCAACTAGACACCTCAGAAAGATAGAGTTTGTGTAGGTATTAAGAAATAATTCTGTAAAAAAACAACTTCAAATGTCAGACCTGGACCAAATTAAAATCAGAAATCAAAAAGAATGAAAATGAAATGAAAAAGGAATCATCAATATCGGTCCATCCAGTCGAAAGTTCTGAAAAAACAAACATAAAAAAATAAAGAAAAATACAGTCGAATTGAGAACCTCCTTCTTTTTTGAAGTCGGTTAAAAGGATCTACGTTAATCCACCACCTAAATCCTCTTTGTTCCTTATGTAGTCGCGTCTCAGTGCTCCGAGGCCACGATGGCGAGATCTCCAACGTGCAGTTCAACTGGGACAGTTCCCTGGTGGGTTCCTCGTCGCTCGACGGTAGCGCCAAGCTGTGGGACGCACGGCAGAGCTCCTGCCTTGCTACTGTGTCGGGACACACTGATGAAGTAAGAGTTGTAAACATCACCACATGTAAACACCACCGGGTGGGCCGTGAGCTTGTTTTTCTCGTGGTGTAAAAACCAAACATCCCTTGTCTAAGTTAAGAATCTGATTTTTACAACTAAAGTACCTTCAAAATAATTATCAAGTTCACATGATGAATGCTCTTGTTACTGAGAAACTAAATAAAATAATATTCTTCTTTCTATTGGCGACAAGATTATGTTGACGACTCTATTAGCCCAGCGGTAGGTAATGCTGTCTTCTGTGCTACGGGACTTGGGTTTGAATCCCAAAAGAAAAGTAGATCAGTAACACAAGCCTCGTTGCTTAGATCGGAACTAGATCGCGCTGTGTTATAATGTTCGGGTACATTATTATTGTTGTGTCAGGTTCTTGACATCTGTTTCGACTGGGCGGGCCAGCGGATGGCGACGGCGTCCAGCGACTGCTCCGCGAGGATCTACGACGTCAAATCTGACTTCAAGGAGCTGGCTATCATGAAGGGGCACAGGGATGAGGTGTCCAAGGTCAGTGCAATAAAATGAACGCTTATAGAATTCTTCACGAATTTAATACTTCATTGAAGCACAATCTACTCCTAATTCTAATCATATTTTGTAATAAAATTAACTTTACTATAGTTTAATAAATACTATTTCCAAATTAAATGGATAGAATTAACAACATACAGAATAAGAGGTGTAAGTGAATCTGCTGTACAAAATACTATACTTATTTATACGAATACAGAAGAATTCGCTGATAATCAAAGCAATTATAATTTTATGCTATTCTCAGGTTTGCTTCAGTCCTGCTGGCGGATGTCTACTGACGGCATCAGCAGACAGGAGTTCCAGGGTATGGAACACAACCACCGGGAACTGCATTCAGGTATTTCTGCTCTTCATATTTGGTACCGCTCTCTTCTGTCTCTTACTCGTAGTTATTACTATAAGTGTAACGGGACGATACTAATAAAATAATGGCTTCTTTTTATTTACTTTTATCTTTGTGAATATAGGTTACTACAGGTCTGAACATTAATACTAATTGATCTCTATGCCCTACCATTCAATAGTGTACAAAGTCATTTAGTATAAGTACGTAAGTCGGAATATAGCAAATAATCAATACAAACAATAAACCAATGTCATAAAACATGAATAAATTAATTTACAATATAGGCGGTTCAAAAGAATGAATGCACTACAGAAACAACACACACAGCACCGCAGATGTCACTATTAATTTAAAACAATAATCATTTACATTATCCATTACACAAATACGTAATACAATATTTTATTAGAATAGAAGAATTTCTCTTCAACATAGGTATTTAATAAGTTTTATGGAATGCTACCTACACCTAAATTTAAAGCAATTGGCAGCTAATAACAAAGCTTCATGTAAAGACTGACATTTACGAATACTAAACATTGAAATAAAACCTTTTTTACGGATTTTATCGCGGTATATTGATATTATTGAATTCCGATATTTCATAAATTATACCTCTTATTATACCGCGATAAAATCCTAACAATATACTTATATTTCAAGTCTTTAAATGTTAAAAAATTTGATAGTTATTAAGTAATTCAATATGACTAGCGTCCAGCCTCAAATTCCCATGACTTGTTAGATCGGGGATCGTTGCTATGAATACTAAGCTATCCGTACATATCCTGTGTCTACAAAATAACAATTACTACCTACCTTCTGCCCAATAACCGGCAGGCAACAATCAGCAATCCGGAGGTTGGGTGCACCTATTGCATGTATGACATCACCTACTTAAATTTGACACACTCGAGGCGGTCCATCATTTAGTTGTCTTCTCATTTCCATCCCACATGACATCAATTACGCTTAATGTAGACACTTGCAAGCAGAACTACCGTTTTGTAATTTACATTACAAACGCCAAACACATAAATGCTCCTAAACCCTCTTTGGTTATAAAGTAGCAAAAAATATACAATCTGCTATCGATGCTCGCACAAAGTGTTTACTTAGCAAGCATTTCTTAAATGAAGTACATTACATACCTATTACGTAGGTACTCGTATATTGAAATCATGTCGACAAAACACCGCATCGATGAGCCCTAGCCCCGTTCTTCGTCTGGAGCATGAGACAGTTCTTTAGTCCTGGCAAGTAATTTAACTAGCTACATTACCTTTAAAACAGAAGGCAATTATGTTAGACACATGACTACTTAAAGGTAGCATAGTTATTTGGTATTGATATGGAAGTCTAGACAAAATCAGCAGCAGATTCCTTTTCCTAAAAACTTTGGGAGAGAACAAGTCGCATTATTTTGTTTACAAAACACAAACTTGTACGATAACATTCTTCTAGCAGCTAGTTTGACAAATTCTATCTTAAATTTTACCTAAGTAATAAGTTTCCTCTTGAACTTGCTTCGTAAATTCCTCTATCGTCATCTGTTTTCAGGTTCTATCAGGCCACCAAGGAGAGATCTTCTCATGCGCGTACTCCTACGCGGGTGACGCAATTATCACGGCCTCCAAGGACAACACCTGCAGGATCTGGAGGTGATTGGACTGGTGGATGTAGACCATCCCGCTGGAAAACAACATCGAACTTCTCATATAGGAAAAAAAACGTTGATAATAGTGGTATGGGTGAAAACGATTGAATTTCGAGATTGAAGTGGTGATTGACTTGTGCAGTGAACTTTAAATTTGACAATGCTGGTTAGACATAGTGCCTCTAGCTGTAATAAAAAGGATGCTGCTATATATAATTAGCTAGCCATCCTTTTCTATCATCATTAACCTTCGGCCATGGAACCATTTATTTGGGAAGCACAGTATCTTTCATTGTCATCATTCTTCTGCCATGTTATTAGCCAAATATTTAGCATAAATCCTCCTTCATTGACTAATCCCTTCTATCTGTCATCTAGATTATTTCAATCTTCATCATCAATCACCTCATTATCACACAACCCATTCATCACTCCATTGTTCTTTTTCTTATATGTTGAACGCCTTATTAAGACCGGCAAATGAGCGAGATAGATAAAACAATGATGTACTAATTCTCCAATACTTTATACTTTCTGTCCTTGTCATTCTTGGCTCAAGTTAACTTCTCACTATACTTATTCTGTATAAGACGAAGAGATATGAGTCTGGAGAATTTATTTAATTCTCAATACAAAACGATACACGAAATTATTGTAACTTGTCATGCTGTTTCTAGCTGACCCCATACTGTTAATTGTTACTTTTTAAATGGAATTAATATACTAGGTATTTAGAATTTACTAGATAATGTTTATACTAACGTTAATATATCTATGAAATATTAAATATATCATGTTATTTTTGATTTTTTATGTCATTAATTAATTCGAATCATGGAAATTGTAGATTCGTAACAATGTTTGAACCATGAGCGATTAGAAAAACCGCGCTGGTTTATCAAGTAATTTTCATTAATTTGTAATTACTATTAGAATCAAAAATGAATTGTAGTTCACCACGTTTATAAATATTTACATACTCTAAAGGATTCTAATTCTTTAAAACAAAGTATCTGTTATCTCCGTTCTTTCCGTCAATGTTAAACTAATGTTTGTCTAACTAAGTCACAAAGGCAAAAGCTTTTGTGACTTAACAAATCGACCCAAATTACCTACTATTTAATATTACATACATACCATCACGCCTGTTATTCCCGAAGAGTTAGGCATAGGTGTACTAATGTACACCGACATTTCGCTGGTATGCTTTAGGTACCATGTCAAAGGGCGTGTGCCTATAGCCATCAACCGGATACGAATCCAAACTCCGAGCTGCTACTGAAAATTTCATAAACAAACCCAATAGCACGGCTCGACCTGGGAATCGAAACCAAGACCTCTTTCTAGGCAGCAGCACTAATAACCACTAGACTGACTACTTCATACATTCTATAATAATCTCTGAGAGCAACGTATAAGACAATGCACTAACCTTTGGTTGTGCATTGTATACATAAATATTTCCTTACTATCCTGCAACACTACATTAGATTAATAATAATCATTTATAAGTACATAATCTGACCCTTATAGGCTTAGTGTATGAAAGGAATAACAATGTATGTGGGAATAATGCTTGAGGCGGAACGAGTGACGTCACGATGTGTCACCGGACACTATCAGCTTTGTCGATTGGACCAAGGACAATATCTTTTACATGTAGACTTATTTCTTCGTGCCTTTTTTTTATTTGGGAAACAAACAGATACAATATCACAATCTTTTTTTCATTAGTTGCAATTTATTCCTGCCAGTATCCTTCTTTTTCTATATTTGAATATTCTTTTTCTTCCTTCTATTACAACAAAATTTTAATCATTCCTATTAGCCTTATATTTAAATACACTTATTTATAATGTATTTATTGTTTTAAACAATGAAACCATTATGTTAATACTTATTTATAATAAATGTTCCACAAACTATAGGTAAATAAAAATATTTATTTTGAATGCTTACCTCAATAAATTAGAATTAATTTTTAATTATTGTTAACTTTATATGTTATAATGTTTAATAAACTATTATTTATTAGCCGATGATCTTTTATTAAAGCTTAGTAGGTATGTATATCTATATACGTTTCTAATGTATTATACTTTTGAATTACCTCAACAACAAATATACAAAAACAATACAGTAATTTTATTGTTATTCATAAATAGCTACTTACTAATATCAAAACATATTTATAGCAAATATTTAATTATTTATTTCATACAGGAAAACCAACAGCTACACAGATAGTAACAAAATAAATGATAGATTTTTTTACAATCACTAATAAACCACGATTATTATAAAAGGTTTCGAAAGGAGGTTATATAGATTATTATATAATTAATAAAGAATATGTAGATTATCTATTGGAAAAAGTTAAGGTTTAGTATATTGCGTACCTTATAGCTTTTTGTTAGAAACGGGTCAAATGAAAATTCTTTACATTGTATATACTATTAAAATCCTTGCTCGCTCGCACGAAATACGAGTTTTGCCTATAATTAGATGAGGAGGGGGGTATATTAATTGGCGGATTGAATCTAACCGATCTTTGGGGCACATTAAAATGTAGTTTCTGTAAGATTTCAGGACAATCGATTTCATCACAGAGTATTTTGGAAAAGAAGGTGCAATCAGCTAGGTGTCGGCGATTAATAAGTGGCTGAAGGTGGAACTTTTTACATAAATTTACATAATTACTAGAACTATAGGGTATTCTCAACCGAAAACAGAGTCGATGTCGTTTACGTAGATAATAAAGAGTAGGGGCCCCATTAAGGAGCCCTGAGGCACACCACTGGGTACTGGAACCCAACTGGAAATATAATTATTAACAACGACGGCTTGACACCTATTTTCTAAATAAGATTAAAACCAGCTAAGAAGATCTCCTCTCTTGTTAAAAAGCTTCATTTTGAATATATTATATTATATAAATATAATATTATATTACAGATACGTACCGCATGGTATCGTAAATTTAAAACAAGGATTGATTTCAATCTTATTTTCTTTATCATTTTTCCTTGCAAATTCTTGACTGTGCTTAACACTACAAGTCTTGCATACCAGGACGTTAGTGTAAAATTAATTACAAAATCATACAAGTTTATTTTTTGATCTGACCATTTAATATAGCGCGGGTAACACCCGGTATCTACGGCGTAATCAAGATCTATATTGTGTAAACATTTCAATCCTCTAACTACAGTTTGTGAGTTTGACGGACACAAATATAATATAATTATGGAAGCTGCTTTTCTTTAAAAAGCTGGTAGAAAACACTTCAAAAAATCCAAGTACATCAAATCTTGATATTATGCGTCACGGTCGTGACTAATACATAAAAAAAAACAAATTATTGTTGAAATAAATCTACGTACTTATTACGGATTTCATCGTCGGATATTAATATTTATTTTATTAATATTATTTTATTTTATTTCCGATCCTTTACAGCATCCATGGTCACGGGCAGACTGTCATGCATGCACAGCATGTTTAATATCGGCGTAAGTGTACAAAATTTACCTATATATTAAGTAGTATTTACACATAATACCTATACATTTTCCCTTACAGATAAGCTGAAAGCGATAATGGTACTTTGAAACAAAGCACTACACCCAGTAGATATTGGTACACGCCATACGTTGTGGTATGTAATGTAAGTATTCCATGAGTAGGTAAGGTACATCCTGCCGGCTGGCGAGACAGGGGTCAAATGAACTCGGATAAAAACGATACGGTTACACACACACAAAAGTGTTACAAATGTCATGTCAGTTTATTTCATGTGGCCTACATTAAATAAACTGACATGACATATAATTATTTAATTGAGTACGATAAACCTTTACTCGTTCTTCAGATAAATAAATAAATATTCCTCGACATTATGACACACAGCGCCATCTAGTCCCGAGATAAGCAACGAGGCTTGTGTTACGGATACTAGTTGGTTGATATACTACATATATACTTTTTTTTGGAAATACATACATATTATACATAGATACATCCATGACTCGGATACAAATGTTTATGCTCATCACACAAACATTTGTCCCTACCGGGATTCGAACCCGGGACCCATAGCACAGAAAGCAGTGTTAACTACCGCTGGACTAAATGGGTCGTCAAAGTTTAATTCGATTACACTTACAATGCGCCACGCAAAATCTTTAGGAAAGAAATCTAGTCTCCCCGTTATGTAGAAAATAAGCGTTGATATTTTATGGACATCTGTATTTCAGATAGACACGGCCTTGTAATAGACATTAAAACACAGTGTAAATAGGCAAATACTCATGTAAGGCAATAATGATAATGCTATCATTATTGCCTTACATACCAATAATTGTTTAAGTAATAGTGTTAAGGTATTTAGGTTAGTAATTACATCAAATTGTTTTCAATCAAGTTGTTAATTGTTGCATAAAAAAATCATCATAAAATACGATATAATAAATATTTTAATTATTGTATACATCATCTCCGCGATTTAACAAGACAAAATAACCACAATGTAATAATTAATATTCATCATCATTATTATATCAACCGATAGATTTCCACTGCGGGACGTAGCCCTAAAGAATAATTAAATAACGGTAGTCATAAATCCAAAAAATCTGATTAAAATTACATGAGGTGGAACTATTAATGGGTATCGGAAGTATTTTTTATAAGTCAATATTTAGATTCCAAGTTCTAAAGTCATTCTAGATATTTAGACCTTTTCTTTACGCTGTTTTCATTAATACTATTTTTTTCTTATAATCCTTATCAGTGCTCTTCATTACCCGTTCGCGGCTAAATCCAAACAAACACTTTTCTCGACGACAGTACATAACATTGCATAAGCTCCTAAACGGATTGCTTCGCCGGCCGGGCGCGATCACTCATTATCACATTGGAAACCAAACAGAATGGACGTGTCTTTGTAATTCAACCAAGATGATGCAAATAATATTCTATATAATAGTGTCGTTATGTGTGGTGCGGTCAGAGTACAAATACGAGACCAAATGGTTTAGGGTACCGCTGGACCATTTCGGGTTTCAGAGGAACGAAACGTTCCAGATTAAGTATCTGGTGAACGATGATAATTGGGACCAAGGAGCTGGACCTATCTTCTTCTATACAGGCAATGAGGTAAGGTTTTAATACAAGTAACTGATATAATTATAAAAATCTCGTATTAACATCGATCTCCTCCGAAACGACTTGACCGATTTTTATGTTTTTATTTTTTGTTTTTTGGTAGGTCTGAGAATAGGTCGTACCCCCGTACCCTCACCCACAGTGTTTTATCGCGATCTTAGTTTTTCCATGTGGCAAAACACCGTATGCCAGCTCAGCTTGTTTATTATAAATTCTGCAAACTATAATGTGTAAACATAGTAACATGTGTTTAAACAGTTCTGTCTTCGTACATCAATAAGTGGTCTAAGATAATAGATGGGAAGATCTTTGTCCAGCTGTGAGATCGTACAGGTTAGGTAAAGAATATACCGCGTCTTTCATTTAAACGTGTTTATTTGAGTTGTTGACGGTTTATAATACTTAGTTAGTAGTGCGTATCTGAATGCGTTTTGAAAGCTAAGAATCTTAGTTTTAATCCACGGATATAGTGATAATGGATGTTTATTGACCGCCATATTTATTGATGATTATGTTGTTGACCTATGTCCAGCAGTGGACGTCTAACGGTTGATATGATGATGATGATGATGTTGTTTACTAATTATTTATACATTGTCAAGTAGCGAGTCATTTCGACAGAAAATTACGGCATGAGGGTAGATCAAATTACTTTGTATTATATTCAATTTTATTATTAAAAGAAGCAAGTTCCACCCATAATTCCTATTACATACTTTTATTATATGAACTTTCTGAATTTTTCATTAAATTAATAGTGTATTAAAAGTAACCAAATCCCCAATGATTTATTCATTGGGGATTTGGTTACTTTACTTTATTTACGTTACTTTACTAAGTTAAGTTTACGTTACTTTACTAGGTTAAGTTACTTTACTAATATCCTTCTTACAAAGCTTCTAAGAAGCAAATAACGTTTAAACGATTATAATAATTTGATTTATTTCCAAATCAATTTAAATCGAGTTAATTATGTTATTAAGCCCTGTGTTCAAGTGTTAGGTATTTAAGAATGAGATAGCATAGTTATTAACATAATATACTGTGTTATCGGAGAATGTTTACACTCGTAAAATAGGTCGTTAACACTAGCAACGTAAATTGCTCTGATCTCATACAAACACATCTCCATGATCAATTGGCTAGAAACGCTTGATTAGTTTCACATTCTATGTTCAACAAAAACTTCACTGTTATTCCCCAAGACGTTTTGCTCGCTTCTGACATTTATTTGACTTTATATTCTGATTATGACATGCTACATACATCGAAGAAATATGAAAATAGAAAATGAAGATGGGTAAATCGACTGACTCATTCTAACTTTGCTCTAAGATACGAATTCCTGTGTCGTAGGTGTGTTCAAAAACACATATATTCACAGTGCACAAACATCATCATATAATTAGATTTATACTCATACTACTTAACAATTATTTTTATTTTTATTTTAGTATTTACACCTTTTTTTTAAATGTTTATTTGCCAGTAACACAATATAAATTTTATTTACTTTTTTTATTTTTTTATACTGTGGTCTCACAATAATTGATGGAGTACACTGACCATTGTATCTGACTATTACTCATATATTTTTGTATATATCCATTGTCAGAGATCCTTTAGTAAATAAATAAATAAATCACACCCAGA